>CM065138.1:13705000-14905000 GCA_033026305.1 Cirrhinus molitorella | reverse complement strand
AATGACTCTAAAGTCCCAATCTAAATCAAAGGATTTGCAATCCACGCACCGAAGTCCCGATCTGAATTATGATTTGTGTACCATCATTTCAGATCAAGGACTTCTTAAGGACTTTTCAAGCATAATTTTTTTTATTTTCAAGGACTTCAATCAGAGTTCTCACTTATCAAACAATGTCTTCTCTTTAAAATTCTAAAAAAGATATATAAAAAAATATTCAAATTTAAAAAATGAAAAAAAAAAGAAGTGAAGCACATGCCAAATATTACGAAGTATACTTCACTTATTTACATTGTAAAAGCAGGGTTCATTTTGTGGGGATTTGTATTTGTGAATTCTTGTTTTTATAACTGATGATCTGATTAAATGGTCTGAAAAAATGACTCTAAATTCCCAATCAATATCAAAGGATTTGCAATCCACGCTCTGAAGTCCCGATCTGAATTATGATTTGTGTACCATCATTTCAGATCAAGGACTTTTCAAGGACTTTTCAAGCATTATTTTTTTGATTTTCAAGGACTTCAATCAGAGTTCTCACTTATCAAACAATGTCTTCTAAATGAAAAAATACAAATAATATATATATATATTTTTTTTTTTAAAGTGAAGCACATGCCAAGTGTTGCTACTAAAGTATTACAAAGTATTACACTTAGTATACATAGTAAAAGCAGGGTTCATTTTCTTTCTTTTTAGTTTTTATAACTGTCCTACCTTAATAGTTTGATGTTTTCTACTGTTTGAGAAAAAAAATCTGAAAAAAAAAAATTGGGAAAAAAATGATTCCAAAGTTCCGAAACTGAATCAAATGATTCACAAACCTGCACCAAAGTCCCAATCTTGATCAAATGATTTGCAATCAACACTTCAAAGTCCCGATCTAAATAATGATTTGTGAACCATCATTTCAGATCAGGACCTTATATATATACTTTAAATAATGAATTGCAATTAATTTGATTTAGATCAAGACTTCAAATCGCATATCACAAATCATTTGATTTGAATCATTCAATTTGCGAACCCATTCTATTCTAAATCAAATGATTCTTGATACACGCTCTGAAGTCCCAATCTGAATCAAATGACTCATTATACGCAAAGTTCCGATCTAAATCAAATGATCTGCAATACGCGATTTGAAATCCCAATTTAAGTCAAATGATTCACGAACCTGCTCTGAAGTCCTGATCTAAATCAAATGTTTCATGATATGCAATTTGAAGTTCAGATCAGAGTCAGATCATTTGATTTAAATCATTCAATTCACAAAATGATTAATTAACCCATTCCGATCTAAATCAAATGATTGTGATATGTGCTCCAAAGTCCCGATCTGAATCAAATGATTTGAGATATGCAAAGTTCTGATCTAAATCAAATTACTCGGGAACCCACTCTGATGTCCCAATTTAAATCAAATGATTTGCAATACATGCTTTAAAGTCCCAATCTAAGTCAAATGATTCGCAAACCCACTCCAAAGTCCCAATCTAAAACAAATGATGCACAGTATGTGACTTGAAGTCCCGATCTGAAACTAATTATTTGCGATATGCAATGCAATTTGAGTGCTTTGAAACAGTGAATCATTTTGCGACATTTGTTTAACTGATTCAGTTTTCGAAAAGCTCTGTTTCACCCATCATGTTTTTTAAAATAATTTCATGAGTTCACACTTACATATAATAAACAGAATTAAGGTTAAGCGTATTTCGTTTGCTGTCTAAGGGAAGGGCTCCAAGCTCAGATTTTTGACCTGAACCCAGAGTAATACTTGTAAGTGCAGAGAAGGGGTGCCTAGGAATGCTAGAAAATTGTCAAGGAACAGAGGTAAGGCTGCTGTGTATATATACACACCTGTTAATTAAGTTAGTTAGGGATTGTGCTCCTCTTGTGTTCAATCAGGTTAATTATCTGAAAGTGCTCCTCCCGAACTTTGTTAATAAAACACCATTACAAGTGATGTTGAAATTCGAAAATGAATGAAAGGCTCTTTTAATTTGATCTGGCTTTTGCTAGTGAATCGCTTAAAATGAATGATCGAAATCATGAGTAAAAAAGTAATAAGTTGCTATTACAATTACGAGAAATTGTGAGAAATTGTGAGAAATAAAGCTCCAATACGAGAAAGTCACAACTGCAAAACATAGTCACAATTACAAGAAAGTTGCAATAATGAGAAATCAGGTTGCAATTATGCGGAAAAGTCGCAAATTGAAACTTTATTTCTCATAATAGTGACTTTTTTGTGAAAAGTGGCAGTTGAGAGACATGGATTCACAATAGAGTGAGTTCAAGTCAATGGAAACCAAAATTGTTTGGTTACCAACATTCTTCAAAATTTCTTCAGACAGACTTTTCATTTTTGGTAAGACTAATTCCAAATGTTAACTCTCTTACTTATGAAGTTGATTTATCTACTCATATACGCAACAACTTCAGTACTTAGTAAGTACATCTTAAAAAATGTATCCACCCTATTTTTCCAATAAGAGCAGGCACAGCCATTTGTAAATTTAATGTGTCTGGTTTCTGGTGTCATCTTTTTTGAGCTATTTTGCTGCTTGTTATTGCAAACTGGTCTTTCTTACCATGTTATTTTAATGTATTGTTCTAATAATGAACACACTGGCTTGTAATGCAAACAGTTTTACCGTTTACTGCACTTTGTTTTTCTTCTCATTATTTCCCCGTAATGAATCGAAAGTCTCGCACATTTACAGAAAACAGCTTACTTCCGCATTAAAAAATAAGGTGGATACAGCTATTAACATTTTTTAAGCAGCTGGGACTTTGAATCATTTTTTTTAAATGTTCATGAGTTTTTTTATTCTTTGGATTCCTCTTAAGTTTTCTTACTATGATGCTTTCATCTTAAAAAAGACAAAACTTTCTTAAGAAGTCTTTTTGGGAATGTTAACTTTTCCAGTTTAGAAAATAAGAAAACAGTAATTTTTCTACAAAGAATTTGATTAAAAAATGCTTTGGGAATCCAGCCCCTGGAGAAAAGATCCAGTCCCTCCTTTCTTTGTCATCCTCAGTGTAATTTACATTTATGGACTTCTGTATGTGTTTACAAGTGAGTCTGTTCCCGCAGTATTTAAGCTGTAGTCGAGTAACAGGTTCAAATGTACATTTCCAGCATTTCCTCCGCTGAATTTGAGAGGGAAATCTGCAGAATGGAAATAAACATGGCAAAATCTGTGTACTAAAGTCTTATTGGTAGCTAAAGCATCATCTAATTAGCCAAATATTTAATAAACAAATAGGCAAGGGCTTGTGATTGATGGGTGTTTTAAACCCGCAGAGCCTTTTGTGGGTGGCAGGCGCGGATTCCGTGTGAGTCTGGTGAGTGGGAGAGTTAAAGGTGGGGCAGGGAAGGAAAAGCAGGATCCAGGGATTGTGAAGGAATCCTGCTTCGTTTCAGCCTGTCCTGTTTGTATACAGCTCTGTCCAGGATGTCCTGTGTCACTGTGTACTGAGTTAATGCTAATGTGCCTGAAATGCATGGGAAAAGGTTACAAACACCAGACACATGACATCATACATACCATGGTGTTTTGACAGCAGTGTTTAATTCAGAACAGAGCGTCCCCTTGTGGAGAACAGACTGTGAAGATCAAGGCTTTTGTTTTCCGTTTTTTATCTATACGTGAACAGCTGGGCAAAACTACGTCAAATCAATAACATAGTTTTATGTCATTGACTGGAATGTCAAATCTAGTGCTGCAACCACCACAGACACTTAATATTTTATATTATATAGTAACTAATATTAACATTATATCCACTGATATTTGTATTATTGGTCAACTGATATGCATTTTATAATGGTGTATAAAAGACTTTGGTGTATTTCTGCCTTTGAGTAAAAAATTAAACTGTGAAAATTTAAAATAAATAGATTATGAATTTATGAAATATTAGGTTACAACTGCAAGATATGAAGTCGCAATTACGAGAAACAAAGAATTGCTAAATATGTAACAAAAGAATTTCAGTTGCACTTACTAGACAAAGTCACAAATGTGAGAACAAGCTAGAATTACGAGCCATGATCATACGATAATGTTGCAATTACTATTTTTTTTTTATTGAGTTGTTGCAATTACAATTACAAGAAAAAGTCACAAATGTGAGAAATAAAGTTGCAATTTTTAGAAAGTCACTATTGTGAAATATAAAGTCACAATTACAAAAAAGTCGCAATAACGAGAAATAAAGTTGCAATTACTAAAAAAAATAAAATTAAGTTGCAATTACAATTATGAGAAAAAGTCACAGTTGTGAAAATAAAGTTGCAATTACGAGAAAGTCACAATTGCAAAATATGAAGTCACAATTTCAAGAAAGTCAAAATAACAAGAAATAAAGTTGCAATTACTAAAAAAATAAAAAAAAATTAAGTTGCAATTACAATGAAGAGAAAAAGTCACAACTATGAGAAATATAGTCACAATTACAAGACAGTTTGCAATAATGAGAAATAAAGTTGCAATTACTAAAAAAAGGTAAAATTAAGTTGTAATTACATTTATGAGAAAAAGTCACAATTGTGAGAAATAAAGTTGCAGTTACGAGAAAGTCACAATTGCAAAATATAAAGTCACAATTTCAAGAAAGTCAAAATAACAAGGAATAAAGTTGCAATTACTAAAATAAAAATAATAAGTTGCAATTACAAGAAAGTTGCAATTGCAAAATATAGTCACAATTACAAGAAAGTCAAAATAAGAAATAAAATTGAAATTATTAAAAAATAAAATAAAATTAAGTTGCAATTACAATGAAGAGAAAAAGTGAGACTGTGAGAAATAAAGTTGCAATGACGAGAAAATATAGTCACAATATCGAGAAATAAAGTGACAATTACAAAAAGTAAAAAATAAGTTGCAATTACAATTACACGAAAACGTCACAATTGTGAGAAATAAAGTTGCAATAACGAAAAAGTCACAATTACAAGAAAGTCGCAATATCGAGAAATAAAGTGACAATTAAAAAAATAAGTCACAAATGTGAGCAATAGCTGCAATTACAAGCAATAAATTCATTATTATGACAATACAAGAAAAAGTCACATTTGTGAAAAAGAATGTTACAAATACAAGGTCATAATTGTGAAACAAAGTCACACTAATAAGAGATTACAAGTTAAAATTACAAGAAAAAGTCACAAATGAGAAATATTTGAAATTACTAGCAATAAAGGCATGATTATGAGTCGCAATTGCTAAAAAAAGACAAATTAAGTTGCAATTACATTTACAAGAAAGTGTCACAACTGTGAGAAATAAAGTTGCAAATACAAGAAAGTCACAATTGCAAAATAATCACAATTACAAGAAAGTCACAATAACAAGAAATAAAGTTGCAATTATGAGAAAAAAAAGTCACAAATGTCACAACTGTGACTCTCATAATTGAAACAACCTAATTAGGAGAAAAAAGTGGCAACTGAAAGATATTGATTCACAACTGTGAGATAGAGTCAGAGTCACCAGGTTTTCACAACAAAACCCACCCAATTGACACTCAAATATAGCCCAATCGCATTTCAGAAAGTAAAATTCAGGTGGGGTTGCCCTGGTAAAATTCACATTCCAGGGGCTAAATATCACATTATTGGGGTCGCTTCAACCTGCGGACGTGAAAAACAACCCATGGCAATGGAAAAACAGACAATTGGCAACACTGGATAGGGTCGCAATTACTAAATATATATCTAGCAATATTACTATTTTTCACATATATTCCTTTCCACAAACCCACAAACAAACACAGTTTCTATTACAGACTCGGCATGTAAATCTGAAAGCAGGTTTCTAAATTTGAAAAAACGTGTGCACTGAAGTGATAAAAGCAGGCATAATTATCTTCTCTGAACAAAGTGACAATAAAACCGCACATTCCTCATTGTTGGAACCCTATGGCGAAACCAAACGGGGGTCTTATTAGCAGCAACCCTCTCACTAACAGCTCTTAATACTCAAAGAGACAGCATGGCCCCTTGAATCACAGGGCCAAAGGTCTGGACCTCCATCTCTTTAGCAATGTGTAGAGACACTGTGTCTTTATGAGCTTCCAGTGATTTAGCCCCAGCCAAGCTTTCCTCCCTCAAAAGACTTCTTTTAATCCTCTGCTCTAGTTCAGTTTATCCAACCCTGACACCCCACTTCTCTCACCCTGACAGGGAATGACGCTGCCGTCTGCGTCCAGGCTTGAGACCACCGCTTGGCGTTTCGGCTTGAGCGATCACCATTAAACTCATTTCGGAGTAGACAGCAGACGTGCAGGTGGAGCCGTACAGGAGGACTCTGTGTTACGAGATGGAAGACGGGGAAGGGGGGTGCCAACAAGAACAGAAGCACTGCCAAAAAACATCAGTAAGCATATGCTTAAATGGTGACGATTTTGGGGTGTATTAGTCATATTAAGCCCACGTACATATATTAAAAAGTTCCCTGTTGTTAGAAAAACACAGAGGAGTTAGAGACCGAGAGGGAGCGGTAGAAAAAGAGAGAGAGTATTCAGCAAATAATAAATGCTTGGTTTTGTATAATTGACGTCAACATTCTTTAAGCATTTTGTTTTTGTCTCCACAGCTTGAGAGTAATGCATTAATGTTGTTTCAAATGCGGAGTGCCAATGTTATTAAGGACGGGTGAATACAGAATGCTTATGTTCAGTCAGATAGGCAAATGCAATTAAAATGGTTAAGTGGGACTGTAACACAGGCAAGAGGTTTAAAGACAAAAGTCCTTTATCTTTCATTTCATATCATAATCAAAGTTCTTTTTGTCATATGTGCTTCTGTTTTCTAAATTTGGATTTTCAAGTGCTCTGCATCACAATTTTCCCTCTGGTGGGGCCCTGACCCTAAGTGTGATTCCTTCATGCCAATATGAGGCAATTATATGTTAAATTTGTCTATTTAGAGCTACATTTATAGCGAAGCCACAGCAAATTAACACTGATATCACAATCACTCAAAACAATATGTTGCATGCTCAAATGTTGAATTGTGTACTATTTTTTTTTTTTTTTCAGAATAATTACAATACCATGGTGGACAGAACACTAGAATGATAAACAGAACAATACAATGCCAGACAGAGTGACAGAACAATAGATAGAACCATAGAATGACAGATAGAGTGGTAAAATTGAAAGAAAAATGCTAGAAGATAGATAGACAATAGATAGATAGATAGATAGATAGATAGATAGATAGATAGATAGATAGATAGATAGATAGATAGATAGATAGATAGATAGATAGATAGATAGATAGATAGATAGATAGAAAAACAATTGAACGATAGATAATAAAAGAAAGAACGACAGACAGAATGATACAAAGAACTATAGAATGAACAGATAGACAGACAGACAGACAGATAGATAGATAGATAGATAGATAGATAGATAGATAGAACAAATGATAGAGCGATAGAACGATAGAGCGACAGATAGATAGATAGATAGATAGATAGATAGGTAGATAGACAGAAAAACAACTGAACGATAGACAGAATGACACGAAGAACTATAGAACGAACAGATAGACAGACAGACAGACATACAGATAGATAGATAGATAGATAGAACAAATGATAGAGCGATAGAACAATAGAGCGATAGATAGATAGATAGATAGATAGATAGATAGATAGATAAAACGACAGAGCAACAGATAGAAAGATAGACAGAAAGGCCAAGTTTCACAGTACGCCACTGAATTTCCCAAAAATAGCCTACAACCCTGAAAGGGTACAACACATTAGTGGAGGTTAGCAAGCATTCGCCTCATCACAGCCTACATTAAAAGCTCCTCATAAATTTCCTGCCAAGACGTTTAATGCTGTAAAAGCACCTGAAAGATGCAGCTGTGTAAGCTGAAGTGCGGTGGAGTGGTAACAGAAAAAAGAATGGTTCTGTCAGCCTTTAAAGCAGAGCTTACCATTAAAGATCACCAGCAGTGGATCAAAGCATGGGTCAGAGCCTCTGAAACCAGACCAAGCTCCACAATCCACAGCGGCCCACTTAGGTCTGCCAAGCCTCAGTATGCAAGAGGATGATAAAAGAGCACACTGGAACGGTTTGGTGGCAAGTACGCTCACACTGAATTAACGCAGGAACAGAGCAGAGGTATGAAAGATTAAAACGAAATATCCAGATCTGAAGGATATTGCCACTTAGAGGCATTAAAAGTTGATGAATAGAGAGCCTAGGTGGAAAAATCATAGACTAACATCGCAGAATGTGAGACAGACCCTATTGGTTGACACGCACCTACTTTTCTGAAGGGACACCAGTGGAAACGAACTTAGTTGTGAATTTATTTAGCACTCTGGTTTTTGTATGTACATTTTACTTTACATTTATGAATAAATATATTAATAAATAAATAAATAAACAAAGTAAGTCAGTCAGTTTAAATAAAGTTCAAAATCCATAAAGGCGGGAAAAAAAAAACATTTGTATGTTTGAATGGAAATGACCTATTGGTAGATATGTTTGATGATAAGCAGACAGACATGGCCTGTTGAGGGCGTTATTTCTCAGGGGGATGAAACAAAGCTAAATATTCACATGATGTAAATGTCAGGCCGAGTCCACAGGTTAAAGGTCACCATGGTCCAATGACTGCAGAACAGGTCAGTGGGTTAACATGTCAGCAGCTTCACAGGGGTTGTACATCATCTCAAAACCAGCCCTCATTAGCATTCAGGGAATAATAAATTCAACACAATCTATTTTCCTACTAAAGTAAAGAATAACAGAGTGAACCACATTGGAAAAAGCCATTTAAAATTGGGACAGGGTGCTACTAGGTCTGTTAGTAAAAGAAAAAACACATACATGCCAAAGACATGCCAAAATACTGTGGGAATGGGTGCTGGAAACTCAAAGGGAGGCAACAGGATGAATGCAAAAACAAAAGAGGAAGCTCTCAAAGGGGCTCCGCTAATGCACCCAGCACATTAACTACTGGTGGATTCACCATGAAATCGCAGCAGTCCGTCATTTTCCGACAAAAGCGGGTCTTCGGTAGAGCTTCCAAACACTCGAGTCCTCCCCCTCATCCTTCACTCTTCACTCTGCGCTTTCTCTATCACCCCCAGTCTAATCCAAACATCTCCCCATCGCCTGGCGGCCAAGAGTCTGAGGAGAGAGTCATTTTTTTCCTCACGCTCCTCTTTTGAGTTGCTCTTAAAAGCTCAGGCGCTGCTCTTTATACTGCTGAGCATCACCAATGTACTCCTTCCCAAGGTTCCCTCACTCTTATCCCAGGCTTTGGTCACGGATTCGGGGACATTCACATGAGTAGGCCGTGTAATTCTGGATTTGCTGGAAGGAAATTCACCATAATCAATTCAGAGAGATGGAGCTGATGGACAGTGCTAGCTCTATGGGTGTACCATAGAATCATTTGAGGAGAGCTGTAGTTGGATCATTTGCTCTGTCTTGAGTATCTCTAATGCTAATTCACAGAAAATGTCAGGTGCTCAGTGGTGAGATAAAGGCTTTGATCAGAGAGAAACTGATGTCTATATGTTTACTTTTTGTTGATGATTGAATTAAAAATATAGGGCCCTTTTTAGTCATTGAAATCATATAAAAGCGATATTCTTGTACGGCAAAATATGAGGGAGCATATATATATATATAATATATTATATATATTATCATCAAAGATAAATGTTATGTATTTCTTCTAACAAAAATAGTGTTTGTTTGTTTTTTTATGAAAAAGCTATTTATTAAAAAAAATTATATAAAATTTTATTTAAAATAATAATTAAAGATTTATTTTATGAAATAAATTAATAAGAAAGATTTGAACCCCTGGTTTTCTTAATAATTGTGACTTTTAATCACTTTTTTTTCTCGCAATACAAGCTTACATCTCATAACTAACTTTTTTTCTCAGAATTGCATGATATAAACTCGCAATTCTTTTTTTTTTTCTCAGAAATGTGAGATACTTAATTGCAAGTTATAAGGTCAGTAAACTCGCAATTCTGACTAAAAGAATTGCATGATATAAATTCTCAATTGCAAGTTATAAAGTTAGAATTGCGAAATATAAACTCACAGTTCTGACTGTTTTTTCCGAATTGCATGATATAAACTCACAATTGCAAGACAAACTTACAATTCAAAGAAATAAACTCACAAATCTGAGAAATAAAGTAAGAATTGCAAGATATAAACTCACAATTCTGAATTTTTTTTTCTCAGAAATGCAAGCTATCTCACAATTGTGACTTTTTTTCTTAGAATTGTGTAATATAAACTAGAATTACGAGGTATAAAGCCAAAATTGCGAGACAATTTGAAGAAACATTGTATGATATAAACCCGCTATTGCAAGTTATAAAGTCCGAATTGCAAAACAAACTTGCAATTCTAAGAAATAAAATCAATTTAACCATAAAATCATATTGCAACTGTGACTTTTTTCTCAGAAATGTGAATCATGAAGTCAGAATTGTGATATAAACTCGCAATTCTGACTAAAGAATTGCGTGATATAAACTCACTATTGCAAGTTATAAAGCCAGAATTGCAACACAAATTCAAAATTCTAAGAAATAAGCTTACAATTCTGACTTTTTTCTCAGAAATGCAAGCTATCTCACAATTATGACTTTTTTCTTAGAATTGCGTAATATAAATTAGAATTGCGAGGTATAAAGCCAAAATTGTGAGACAATTTGAAGAAATAAACTCACAATTCTGACTAAAAAACATTGGATGATATAAACCCGCTATTGCAAGTTATAAAGTCTGAAATGCAAAACAAACTTGCAATTCTAACAAATAAATCTCAATTAAATCTCACAATTCTGAGAAAAAAATCTAATTGCGAGAAAGTCAGAATTGTGAGCTATAGACTGATACAAATTTCAGAATTGCAAGTTTGTATCACAAAATTTTTTTGATGAAAAAGTCAGAATTGTGAGATAAAAAGTTGCAATAATTGTTTTTTTTTATTGAGTGGCAGAAACACACACACATTGTACACATTAACCCCAAAATCTTTCAGAAGTCTGTTCTGAGAAGGCTGAAGACAGAATGACAATTTCTTATATATAGTTAGTCCAATTTCTTCAAAAACTCCTTTTTCTTTTCTCTCTGAAAGATCTGAACCACTGGTTTTCTTGTACATCAAGCAAAAACTGTATTGCACGTTGGACAAATCTAACACTAATTTAAAGAACTACAGTACTTACTAGTTACCAAATTAATTGAGAACCATTGTTTAGTGTCAGGTTTTAAATTTTCAACAGTATTCTAGACCTGCATGACCGATTATACGTCTGCTTTCTGCTTTTCAGCATCTCTCTCTCTTTTTCTCACTCCGTCTTGCTCTCAGGTGCTGTATGATGGAGAGTCCTCTCATTGAGTGTTTACTCTCATTTGAAACACTAACAGGGAATGAATGTGTCCCATTTGCACAGTGTCAGGACTGATGCGGTCATGGCGCCTGCACCCACGACACATGATAGAGCACCTGCCGTCCGTATCTATCACGCACGCACGGCGCATGCACTCCCTCAGTGTCACTTAGTTAATGAATATGAGCCATAACCACAAAAACACCCTCTCAACCAAGCGCCAGTGTGTGGGTTTCTTTGCCCGTGACCTCACGCTAACACGCAGACTGCATAACACATCGAGCAAATAATAAAACCAGGGCCCCACTCGCTGCATATGTGATTCAATTATAAACAAATATACAGATGCCGCATCACCAAATGATCATTATGAATTCCGATGACCCCATCTATGCCGGTGCACGGGCTTGTTAATGTGTTTACCTCGGTTATAACGAATGAGAGTTCATCTCTACCTCGTCTGTCTTCCCAGGAGGATCATGGGAAGAGTGATGGGTGTGTGCTGGAGAGCAGCAGGGGTCTGCGCTTACCTGCGCAATGTGTCAGATTTGAGGTCAACTCTGCTTTTTTAGATACTGAATGAAACTATTTAAAATAGAAAATCAGCAATTAAAGGGACAGTTCATCCAAGAATTTAAACGGTCGTTAATTTTGCACTATTGTATTATGATATGCAAGAGTTTAGAAAGGAGCAAAGGGTTTAAAGTGCCAAAAAGGACATAAAACAACACTATAATTGCACACCACAGTACTCCACATAGAAATGAGCGATATACTGGCAGACACAAGTAACAGGTAGAAATTTGTCAACCGGTAGAGATTTTGGTCTATCATCTCCAGGGCTGGGTATTGATTCAGATGTCTCGATTCAATTCGATTACAATTCTCAAGCTCTTGATTCGATTCTCGATTTTTTTTTATTACATTCAGTGAATTTAGTTTTAATACAAATGCTTCTAAATGCTTCTTTTAATACAAATGCTTCTTTTAATACAAATATTTCTAAAAAGTGAACAGTTAACATCAGTTTTCAAATGAATTAATGAAAAGAAATTATCAGCAACAGGCCTGTATTTTAAACCTATTCTTTTTTGTATAGGGTTCTTTTTTATTAAACAATAATAGGGCCCTATAAAATGTACATTTCATTTTTTCTGGTAATCAGATGAAGGCATAAAACATTAATTTAATTTATTCTGATCAAATGAAAATTAAACCCTTTGTTTGGGGCAAAATAAATGCTGCACAACAGAGGTTTACTGTAAACATTAAAAAAGGAAACAAATGTGATTACTCATTTAAAAATAAAGATTTATTAATATTCAGTAGTAGTAGTAGTAGTTGTATTAGCATAGTTGTTACATTAAGTCTTAAGACTTCTAAATAGAAATAGAAAACACTGCGAACGCCGCCTGCGGTTGTAGTATACGCCTCGCGCCATAAGCACTGAATGAATGACAGGTTGTATTCACGCAAGGTAAATAAGAGGGTGACATCTAGTGAAGAAAACCAATGATAAGATTCACATTAATCAGATCTTGTTTTAAATGTTCGCTGAAACAAATACCGCAAAATATAGATTCACAGCTTTTGAAAATTGATATCGAAAAAAATAAAAAAAAATCTATTTTTTGGCCCAGCCCTAATCGTCTCTATAGCGGTTACACACTCATGTGAGATTGCTGTGCTACACAGTCACTTAAAACTTGTTTGCAGGCTTTTTTTTTTTAAAGTACAAGTGATTTTAAGCAATTAAAAGGCAATAAGCAGCGAAAGAGAATTGTTTCCGCTATATGCGCACAATACCTGAGAGACTGTTTCTGAGCACGGTCAGAGAGAGGTGCAGACGGTGCTCACAGAGTGATGGAGTATTGAACATTATTTTTGCCACTTTATGGGACTTGAATGGTTAAATACACACATTTGTATGTGTCACAATGCCTATGCAAATATCCTTGTAAATACAGTAATTTAGGTCTTAAGTGACAGCAAACAGCTGAGAAAGAAAACACATTTGTAACAGTATATTGGATCCGGGCAGCTCTTAAAGTGACAGCAGTGTAATATTTCTACTGTCTGTCATTCATGTTAATTAAACAACAAAAGAGAGAAAATCTCTCACTGCTCTTGACTAAATCACTTTTGTAACTTTAATAAGAAGAAATATATATTTAATTTACACAGTGAATATGCAATGTTTTTATACAATTGATTACTTTATACAACATATGTAGCATTTCTTATTTATTTGTTCTTCTTTAGTTTTTTGTATTATTGCTTGTAATTAGTTTCTTGTTCTTATTTACACGCTGAATGGTTATTTGTCTTCCATAAGCTTGAGGGTTTTTTTTTTTATTTAGGCTAGTATTAGTATTAGATACTCACACTGGTGACAAGAATTGTGAAATTTCTGTGGTGTCAAATATTTTAATATCAAAAAGAGCTTATTTTAAGCACTATAGTTATATTGTGATATATTACAGTGAAATAAAATTACTCATACAAGATACAAGATACAAGATTTTGGTCATACTGCCCACCCCTACCTCCGTACAACAGGCATACAGTAGCTTTGTCTAAGAAGCACACTGACCGCAAAGCACCTGTTTTGACTTTTGTTGTTGTTTATTTTTGTTTATTTTTTTAAATAAATACTTTATATAGCCTACATCAAAGGATCTTAAAAATTCTTAAAAATCCTGCGTTTCCACAAATATATTATACAGAACTGTTTTTGACCTTGATAATAAGAAGAAATGTTTCTACATCAATCTAAACTCCATACACCATAATGACAAAGCACAAAACAGTTTTGTAACAACCTTGCAAATTTATTAGAAATAGAAAACTGAAATGATTCCACTGCTTAAGTATTCGTACGCTTTTCTGGGACACTTGAAATTTAGCTCAGGAGCACTCATATCCCTTGTAGATGTTACTACACCTCATGTGAAGATAACCTGTGGCAAATTAATTTAAATGAGTATGATTTAGAAAGGCACACACCTCTCAGAAAAGGTCTAACATCTAAAAATGCATATCAGAGCAAAAACCAAAATAACTGCCTGTAGAGCTCAGAAACAGGCTTGCATCAAGGCATAGATCTGGGGATAATTTCAGAACAAAATCTGCTGCATTCTGTAGCCTAAATTATCCATAAGATGCTGGCCTCCTGGTCAAACTGAACAAGTGATGGAGAAGGGGCTTAGTTATACTGGTGACTAAGAAGCTGATGGTCACTCTAGTTGAGCTCCATGATCATATATGCAGATGGAAGAAACTTACAGAAAGACCTAAAGGACCCTCAGACTCTAAGAAACAAGATTCTTTGGTCTGATGAACCTCAATTACAGGCATCACATTTGAAGGAAACTAGGCACTGCTTATCACCACCATTCCTAAAGTAAAGTGTGCTGGTAGCAGCCTCATGGTGTAGGGCTGTTTTTCAGCAGCAGGGACAGAGGACTAGTCAGAGTAGAAGGAAGGTTCAATGCACCAAAATATTGAGATAGCCTTAATGAAAACCCAGTCCAGAGCATTCAGAACCTCAGATTGGGCAGAGGTGAGGTGAAGAATGGCAGATAAGTGCCAGATGCAGATGTGCAAAGCTTGTTGCATCATACCCAAAAAGACCTGAGGCTGTCAAGGTGCTTCAACTAAGTACCAAGTTAAGGGTATGAATACTTATGCAGTGTACTTATTTCAGTGTTTTATTTTTAATAAAGTTGCAAAGCTGTTGTGAATCTGTTTTTTGCTTTGTCATTATGGTGTATGGAGTTTAAATCGATGTATGAATACTTTTGAATACTGTCACAATATTATTGTTTTTACAGTATTTTTAATTAAATAAATGCAGCCTTGGTGAGCATAAGATACTTTTTTGGTGTTCTTTCATTTTTTGTCACTATAAAATTGTTGAAAAAACACTATATAGGTTTGAAGTGGCATTAGCAGAAGTAAATAATAAAAGAACATTCATTTTTGGAGTGAACTGTCCCTTTAAGGTTTGGTTTTATAGTATAAATAATATTATGATAAATACAAATGATTAATATTATAATTTGCCACAACGAAGAGCTCATAATGGCTGTGGTTTAGAAAATAGCTCTTTTGGAAAAGATCAAAAATTTGCCTCATATTTAGTCCAGATGGTTTAAGGTGAACGTAATGACATGGTTTGGTCAGCTTCATATTCTCACATAAAAAAGCTTCTCCATTTTTGCTCTCTCTCCCTCTTTGGTCTGCTTTGTCTCATTTCACCTCCCCTCTCTCTCTCTCTCTCTGCTCTGTTAATCACTGTGAGCAGGAGACAATCAAACACAGCACAGGAAACCAGGCAGCCTGTTATTACTGGCAGCTAATGCCACACCAGTGTTTTAATATTTATTCACTAAGCCCCTCATAGAACATAAATCATAAACTGAGGTGCAGTACCAAACTTTTATTCTCCATTTCATAGACTCTAAAAGCCTTTGACTGTTTCAGGAGGTAAATACTTTAAATGGAGCTGTAGGGCTGATGCTATCTGTGCTGCCAGGAAAATCTGGTCAGCAAATCAAGAGTAAGTGAAGAAATGAGCAGCCTCTGAGGAAAAGAAAATGTTTTGGCTTACTTACAACATTTCAAAATGACACAAAATAGAGAGCTGAGAGTCTGAACAGCTTATTTCAAATGTCTGCCCACTTGCTTAAAAGCTGTAATACATTTCTATACGCTTTCATGAAACATTGATCTGATAGACACTCAATAGAGTGTATTGAACTAATGTAAGTTCAGGACACTTTACTGCAAGTATTGCATGTCCTTGGGTGCTGATTTACATGTAAGCTGTTTCAGAGGAATGAGGTGTGGTGAGAGGGTAAAATTTAGCCTGCTGTGTGAGAACTAACAGCTCACATCTCTCTCTCCATCTCCCAATGATGCAGTGATTGTGAGAACATGCCTAAAGGCATAATTTACATTCATTCCTTTGTGGAACACAAAAGGAGAAATTTCGAAGACTGTGTTGGTCACTCTTTTCCTGCACTGGATAATTACCAGCACAGAGACTGATGCTTTCAAGCTTAAAAAGACACAAATGAACCATAAAAGCATCATATGTGTGGCTGACTCTTGTGCTATATAGTCTTTTGAAGACAGATTAGTAGATTTTGACAAGTAGATTTGACAGTTTCATTTGAGAAAATCTATCGTCATATGCAAACATAAACTTAATTGTCCTTACAGCAACCCATCAAAATAAAAGTTTGGTTTAACTTGAAGAAACTGTGACAGAAATATATTAATGTAATGATAGCACTATTACTAATAATAAAAATATTATCAAAATATTTTTAAAGAAATATTTACCAGAAATATTATTTACCTGAATTTATTTAGGAGAAAAATGTAAATACACAACACTATATTTCACTATATTCTGTATTTTTTTAATATATAAAATGAATTAGAGATGATTTTGATTATTAAAATGTAATGAAACTATTAAAATGGAATTCAGAAAATTAAAGGAACTATTTTGTAAACATAAAACTTCATAGGACCTTTAACTGTATTTTTTGTTAAACTTTTAATAAATTGCTGTTAAATATTGTAAGTTTCATGATTTCAATTAATTAGACATGTTTTTGATTAATAAAATTGAATTCAAATAGAGTCTAGAAAAATGTAAATGGAAAAAAACACTAGAAAATAAAACAGAATTTAGGGGACAATGTAAGATTTTTTAGGGCCCTAAATAACTGGATCAGTCCAATTTGTGAACAAATCATTCAGACCATTTTTGTGAACTAATCAAATTATCCATTTAAAATATTTATCTCAAAGGAAGATTCATATGTTGTTGATGTTTTTGTGTAAAAATGTTATCTTATCTTATAGAAATTATTTATAAATAGAAATTATTTTCAGAATGCTTTTAGTCCGTCTTATCTTTTACGTTCACAAGAATTCATAAAAGCAAGATTTAAGAAAAGTTCAAATAAATAAAATCAAGATTATTGGAGTACTGTTTCATTCTTTCGACTTCACAATTTCACTTTTAATTGAATGTATTACTTGTTGTTTCTATGTAATCAAATGGAAATTCACTACAAATTTCTCAAAGAAAATGGTTTCTACACCAATTTTTAGTGCACTGTAAAAAAAAAATGATGATTTTCACTCAGAAATGACTGGTAATTACATAGAAACAGAAACAGTAACACATTAAATTAAATGTGAAATTTTAAAGTTGAAAAACTAAAATGGTATTCTCTTGTAAGAACAAGACAATGTTTTACTAGAAAAATCTAGAAATAAAAATCTAGAATTTATCATTTTTACTTATACTTTAGGGATGTGAATTGACATTGGTTTACTACTTGCCTGGAATACACTAAATGACTTTTAAAATCGATTTGAAAAAAAATTGAAAACACTATGGGCATCATACTCTTTGTAATGTTATTAGAGGAAAACCCACACTATACACGACTGAGGATCATACTAGGGCTGGGAATCACAGGGTATCTCATGATAGATAATATCACGATACATGGTTCACGGTAACGATAATATCACAATACAGTTATCACGATTGCTAGACAATCCTATGATGATACATCACACCACGACTCATGACTTTGTAGCGTTCCAGGCTTAAACCCATTTACAAATATTTTCTATAGCCAAAGATCCTTATTTCCTACTATTTGAGGGAAACGGATAAGAAAAATGGAGCATAAGACAAGAGAAGCAGTTATACCTTTTATGTTACGTTATTTGTATATTTGGAAATGCATCTGTAGGGGCTGCCATAGTTGGTTCGTGGGCTATGTGACGTCAGAGTTCGGAACTGGAAATGTATCGATCTAGTACGAGTTCACGGGTGGGAAGTCACTGGTTTGACTGCCATTCCAGTGTACTTTCACCGGTAGAAGGCTGGAAAAACACAAATAACGAGTTGCCTAGAACGTGGCATAATGCTGCGTTCCAAGCAGTTTTTTGAGCTAGTTAAGTCACGGCTTCAAACCATGACTCACGACTTTGCAGCGTTCCAGGCTTATGCTCACTTACAAATCATTTCTATGGCCAAAGGTGTATACTCCTTGCTTATTTGAGGGAAACGGGGGAGGAAAACAGAGCATAAAACAAGAGAAGCTGTTATACCTGTTATTTTACGTTATTTGTATATTTGGAAATACATCCGTAGGGGCTGCCATTGTTAGTTCGCGGACTATGTGATGTCACAGTGCGGAACTGGGAGTACATCGATCTAGTACGAGTTCACGGGTGGGAAGTCACGGGTTTGACTGCCGTTCCAGTGCACTTTCACGAGTAGAAGGATGAAAAAACACGGGTAACGGGTTGCCTGGAACGCAGCATAAATATTAGGGGTGCAATGGTTCAAATTAGCCACGGTTCGGTTCGGTTCGTATCACGGTTTTAGGGTCACGGTTTCGGTATGGCTCGGTATGTGTGTTTAGGCAAAAAAATGCTACTGACAAATTCGAAGAAAAAAAAAATTTATTGGGTTACAAATACTTAAACCCTTGATCACAGCAGGCTTCTTTACAAAAATAAAATTCTAAGCAGTTTTTAATCCCTGCTAAAACCAACATTTCGGTCTCACCTGTGCTCGAGCGTTTTCAACACCGTGGTGATGACGGCGCAAATGACTGGTCATATTGGACGTATTGCCCTGAGCATACGGCACTCGCGCGTGGCAAATTTTACATACAGTGACTGTTTTGTCCAGGCTTTGTTTTTTTTTACCATAGCTGCTGTATTCTATTGGAAACCCGAAATGTTCCCAGACAGCAGACTTAAATGAAGTGGGTGGCGGCTCAATTAGCGGCTTATCTCCTCCGCTCGCCATGCTGAACAGTAACGTTACGCATCGGCAACACACACACCCCAACACGTGAGGAACTGTGTCTTTATAGCAACAAATGTACGTACTACGAGTTGATTGGACGGCTGTCTCACATGAAACGCACATGGGCATATTTAGAACCATACATTAGCTGAACTCTGTTTTATGCGTTGTTGTTTTTTCACCGAACTGTATTGTAAATGCGTGGTCAGAGGAGAACAGGACGGTTCGAATCTTTACCGAGAACCGTTGCACCCCTAATAAATATGTGCTCTGCAATAATAATGTGATCGGTGTGGTCCACGCTGATAGCTGTTCCGGTTTTTTAGTTCTCATCTCCATAAACATACAGTAGTAGAGTTAAACAGTGGTTGGAAATCTGTTTATCCTTCGATTCTTCATCTTCATGTAGGTATAATTTAGATCTTTTGTTGTTTAAAATATATCGATACTTGAATACAGAGTATCTATAACGTCTCGTGGCTGGAAAAATCACGATAAATCGGCACATTGATTTATTATCCCATCCCTAGATCATACACTACCAAATTTTTGACAAATAAATAACAATATGTGTTCTAAAATCGTCTGAAACTATTAAACATGTTTGATATTCTCCAAATGGGTGGAATGAAAGTCTGAAGCTAAAAAAAATCTATCTGTTACCATCATACACTACATGATTTTCTGTGGAATCTGTCAACTCAAATCTGAGACTCTGACTTTTGCCATCTAGCGTCCACTTCTCCAGACTGTAAATTAGAGGAAAATCTTGACACAAATTATACTGTAAAAAATGTGCAAAAATGCTACATTAAAAACCTTTTAAATGGTTAACAGTAAAAGATTGTAAAATTTACAGTTAATAACCATAAATTGACATTCCCAGAATTCCCTGCGTTACATTTTTTTTTAAATTTGATGTTTTTTGTAGAAATAATTCTTTCTTCTTAGTTTTTTCTCAGTTAAAAAAAGTTCAGATAAAAAAAAGTTCAATAAAAAGTTCAGAAAAACAACATTTATCTGAAATGGAAATTTTTTGTAACATTATAAATGTCTTTATCATCACTTTTGATCAATGTAAAGCATCCCTGCTAAATAAAAGTATTAATTTATATTATTTTTTCCCCAAAAAGACATAAGAAAATATTATATATATATATACTGACTACAAGCTTTTAAATGGTAATGTATAATGTTAGAAAAGCTTATTATTGATAATAATAAAAAATGAATATAATAAAAATATTTTTAAATATAATAACAATAATAATAATATAAAATATAATGAAAATAAACATAAAACATACTCAACTGTTTTGAATATTGGAATGAACTGAACTGTTTTAAATGGGTGGAATGAAAGTCTGAAGCTAAAAAAAATCTATCTGTTACCATCATACACTACATGATTTTCTGTGGAATCTGTCAACTCAAATCTGAGACTCTGACTTTTGCCATCTAGCGTCCACTTCTCCAGACTGTAAATTAGAGGAAAATCTTGACACAAATTATACTGTAAAAAATGACAGTGAATTTAACAGTAAAAAACTGCAAAAATGCTACATTAAAAACCTGTTAAATGGTTAACAGTAAAAGATTGTAAAATTTACAGTTAATAACCATAAATTGACATTCCCAGAATTCCCTGCGTTACATTTTTTTTTTAAATTTGATGTTTTTTGTAGAAATAATTCTTTCTTCTTAGTTTTTTCTCAGCAGGTTTGTACATTTGGGTTGTATGTGACATCTAATGTTGTTAAATTAATGTTTATTGCATTATTTCAGTTTCATGTGTGTTACCATGATGGTGTTTAGCGTTTGTGTGAATGACACTGTGCACCTTCAATATATGTTAATATTTAAAAAGCTGCTTGTGATGGGCTTTAGTTTATCATGTGACTTTCTCATCACCACCTGGTTTTGGTGGTTATCAGTGTATTACAGTGGTATAAAACAGATTTCAGTACTTCAACAGGTTGGTACATTACAATTATATCAGTTAATGAAATTACGGTATTTACTTGTAAATTCAACTGAAAACTGTAAACAGTAAAATGTTGCTACCGTATTTTTTACGGTAAAATTCTGGCAACCACAGCTGCCGGTATTCTACCGTAAATTTTACTGATTTTTTTTTTTACAGTGTAGTGTATTCCTGCCTTAAGCTTTGCTTTACCAATTTTTCCAACAATCAACTCTGTTATGAATATTAGTAGTTTATATTGAATATCCCAGAGGTAACGTTTTTTGCATCGAGGCACAACATTATCAACAAACATCTAAAATTGGACTATTTTTGCATTTCATTGGGGTTTTTGTACTGGTATTATATCTGTTATACCAAGGCATGACATTTTGTACTGTAAGTAAGAAAAGCTACAAACCAAGACCGTGGTATGTATGCCTGGTAGGTTTGTTGCAACATTAACACACGTGTAAATAATGAATGATGTTTTGCATCGCCCTGTGCAATATCCCCAGTGTTGATAAGTGTTAACATAGGCCACATATGTGTGGCAGATGGGTGCTGTAAATCATTTATAACCTGTAATGTTTGGTTTTGTTACATCAGCTTGAGCCTCCTTTATCAAAGCGCCGGGCATAACCTTAGCGTATGCGGATCAATGCTTCAACAGCGTGTGAGAGGGTGTGAACATATTTGATGTAGTGAAAGAGGACAGCCTAGAGAGAAGAATTACCTCAAATCTCAGGCCACACTATTTCATCCTGCTATTCAGCTAGAGAAATGGACACATACGCAGAATTCACCTAAAACCCATCTGGGCCAGATGGAGTGTGATGAGAAGCAAGGCGGAAATAAGAAAATTAGATGTCTCTATTATACGATGGCAAGATGTAATCCTCTTAAACCTGGGAATAACAGCCACAGAGAAATGAGGTAAACACTCAAAACCACAGTTCAGTACTGCACATGAAAGAAGGACAATGCGGCCATGGAGCGCCGTCCTCACACACACAATCAGACCCATTACATGAAGAGAGCGCAGGGCTTTTGTGTGGAAAAATCTGACATGTAGCGTTATTGTGCTCAATATAATTGACATGTTCAGTCTGGGGTCTATGAAACCACAAGGCTATTTAATACTTCTAAAAATATACTTAACATTTACTTCTTCGAATCTTATTACATTCAGTTTGGGGTCTCAGACATCCCAGTTAATAAACAAGCATGTACTACATTTGAATGTTTTTTAAAGAAGTCTCTTCTGCTTACCAAGCCTGCATTTATTTGATCCAAAGTACAACAAAAACTGCAATTTTGAAATATTTTTACTATTTAAGATAACTGCTTTCTATTTGAATATATTTTTAAATGAAATTTATTCATGTGATCTTAAAGCTGAATTTTTAGCATCATTACTCCAGTCATAGATCCTTCAGAAATCATTCCAATATTATTATTGTTATTATTATATTGAAAACAACCAAGTAGAATTTTTCAAGTTTCTTTCATGAATAAAAAGTTCAGAAAAACAACATTTATCTGAAATGGAAATTTTTTGTAACATTATAAATGTCTTTATCATCACTTTTGATCAATGTAAAGCATCCCTGCTAAATAAAAGTATTAATTTATATTATTTTTTCCCCAAAAAGACATAAGAAAATATTATATATATATACTGACTACAAGCTTTTAAATGGTAATGTATAATGTTAGAAAAGCTTATTATTGATAATAATAAAAAATGAATATAATAAAAATATTTTTAAATATAACAATAATAATAATATAAAATATAATGAAAATAAACATAAAACATACTCAACTGTTTTGAATATTAATAATATTAATACATAAATATAATACAAATATTTTTAAATATAATTAATAATACAAATCTAAAAATCTAATATATAAAATAAACATAAAATGTATTCAACTGTTTAAAATATTAATATTAATAATAAAAATAATAATAAAATAATAATAATAATAATAATAATAATAATAATAATAATAATATACTTTTTTTATCACAAGGAATAAATTACATTTTAAAATATATTCAAATGGAAACCAGTTATTTTAAATAGTAAACATATTTCAAAATGTTTCACTGTAGTTTGGATAAAGTAGATGCAGGCTTGATGGGCAGAAGAAGTTAAAGTTAAAAACATATTACTGTTCAAAAACTTTTGACTGGTAGTGCATGTAGGGTCCTATGATTTGCGCAATGCGAAAAACGCAGATGGAATTGTGGAATCCAGTCATAAAAATGGAATTTGCTTTATTTACGGTTTCTTTTGAGAAAATCTTGAGAATCACCATATCATATACAAACAGAAAACTAAAGGTAAATGTTTGGTTTAACTTAAAAAAAAAAAAAAAAAAAAAAAAAAACTGTGAGAGAAATATGGGCCTTAATATAATGATAGTACTACTACTATTACTACTACTACTACTACTACTACTATTACTACTACTACTAATAATAATAATAATAATAAAATAATGACTATTATTTTTTAAAAACATTATTTTTTAGGAATATTTCACAGATTTTTTTTTTTTTTTTACCAGAATTTATTTACCGGGAAATTATAAATACACAACACAGTATTTCTGAAAAAAAAATAAAAAATAATAATAATTAAAAAAAAATAATAATAAAAAAAAAAAAAATAATAATAATAATAAATTAATTAATTCCTTACATTATCAATTAGAAAAATTAAATTTCATAAAAAAAATAATAATAAAACAGACTTTGTATAATACAGACTTTAATTTTCTACTCTGTATTTAATGGGGCTCAAATTGAACTCAAACAGAAACAATGTCACTAGAATTGAAATCTAAAAAAATTCATGGCTACTTTGTGGTAAAATAAAAGGCTGAAGCTCTAATACTACTTATTGCATTTGATTACGTCAGATGAATATATTAAAATAGCCCAAAGGGAAGATATCAATCTAATTTCAAAATTATCAAATAGTCTTATAGTAACACAAACATCACTGAGGTCTTTGGGACCTCAAACAAAAAAAAAACCTGATCTCACGGCAAAAACGTACCTGTGGAAATTTTTTCACAAGACACAAGCTAAAATGGCATGTCTGCGGTTGTGTTTTTCCGTCACTTTTTTCCGGGTATACAGGTTTTCCTTGAAACACGCTAAACAGATTTACTAGTTTGATTTTTACTATGAAGCTTATTCAATAAGTTTATTCCATTCATGTAGATATTTCAAACCTAAATCAATGATCTACAAATGTTCTACAAAACTACATATGCTTCGAATCAACCTGCAGCCAAGAGAGCTGGCACTGTTATGAGCAATTGTTCTGTATAAATGCATTTTTGATTACAAAAAAAAAAAAAAAAAGAGGTTCGGAGGACAGGCCGTGGAAGACCAGATGTGCGTCATAGATCTCATATGAACTCACATCCCGCTACACATGGGCACACATGTACAAGGACGAATGCTCTGACAGGCAGCCAAAGTTCTGGAGAGATGAGGGAGAAGGAGGACAGCAGAGACAGCCCATGTCAATAAAAAGACCTGAAAACGGATCACTCATGGGTGGTCAAGGCAGACACATACAAGTCACAGGCACCATAAGGTACGAAGACATGCCATTCAGATACACTGACAGCGCTACTTCGGTCCAAACACACAGATGATGAAGGATATGTGGGTCAATGACAAATAAGAGACAGACAAAGAAAAAGTTAAATCTTTTCAAAAATGTAGTAGCAAAAAAGTGCCACATTCCTAGAAATGTAATCTTTACATGCATGTTGGTTTTACATGGTTTTGAAAAATGTTTAAATTAAGAAAAAAAAAAAAACATTAATAACTTGAATACATTTATACATCTAATTGCATTCAAATATGTGACCCTGGACCACAAAACCAGTCTTAAGTAGCACAGGTATATTTGTAGCAATAGCCAAAAATACATTGTATGGGTCAAAATGATTGATTTTTCTTTTATGCCAAAAAAATAATTATATCAAAACTTCATTTTTGATTTGTAATATGCATTGCTGAAAACTTTATTTGGACAACTTCAAAGGCGATTTTCTCAATATTTTGATTGCTTTGTACTCTCAGATTCCAGATATTTTTTTTATATTGTTGTATCTCAGCCAAATATTGTCCTATCCAAACCATACATCAATACAAAGCTTATTTATTCAACTTTCAGATGCTGTATAAATTATGACTGGTTTTGTGGTTCAGAGTCATATCTGTAAATGTTTTTAAAATCATTCTACACTTTTATTGATGCACTGAAAATCCAGTGACTCTGTGGATGCCTGATAAAATGTTAATTGTTAATGGAAATGTTCATTGTTGGGTAAAATGTACCTAATATAAACAACCACTGTAATGATTATCTTCAAGGTATAGTTCACCCTAAAATGAAAATGACCCCATGATATACTCACCCTCAAGCCATCCTAAGAGTATATGACCTTCTTTTTTCAGACGAATACAATCTGAGTTATTTTAAAAAATGGTCTAGCTCTTCCAAGCTTTCTAATGGTAGTGAATGGGTGTTGAGCAAGTCCAATAAAGTGCATCCATCCATCATAAAAAGTACTCCACATGGCTGCAAGTGGTTAATAAAGGCCTTCTGAAGAGAATCGATGCATTTGTGAAAAATATCCATCATTTACACTTTATAAACTGTAATCTCTAGCTTCTGCTAACTGCTGTACATGTGTTCACGAGAAAGTTGATATAAGTCAAGAGGATACTGGTTTTCCTTTGCTGTAAACAAAACTTGGGTCTCAACAAATTAGCATATTCACACTAGAGATTACGCTACACCTATGTCATTTTCTCCCGTGGGTTAAAAGTTTGAAATATTACATAAATTCCATTTGACTGAAATGCTTGTATTTACATTCTACCTGTGATAAAACTGTGATAGATATTAGTTTTGTGAAGGACGGCCACTGTGGTAGGAAGCTTGTTAGCTGTGTTTATGATCAATCTGCATAGCGGTGACTGTAAAATATATAGTTTTGGTATGGAAATGGCATATTTTGATACCAAAATTAGGACCCCAACTGATTCAATTGATTCATTCAAATCACTGAATCATAAACAAATGAAACAGTGGACTTAAAATCAATTAGGCCTATATTTGTTCACAAACAATGATTCATTCCTGAATGAAACTCCACTAATTATTGTATCTTTGCAATTATTCTTACTATAGGCTATTATTGACTTTAAATTTACTGTACTAATTAATAAAGAGACACTAATTTGGGCAAACGGCACAAATTACTTGTTTAGGACTTGAAGCTTAAAGTTGAGGACTTGAGTCGAGACTTGAATGCAAAGACTGTGATTGACATTAGCTAGCTTTGGCTAGCCTCTAAGCTAATGCCTACAATTTTCCTGTTATGCATCGTTCCATTAGAGATATTGTAAGCCAATTTGATATTACACTGTTTAAACAAAACTTTTCAGATTCCTTCTAATTCAAAATAATCCCACACTTTGCTAGTCTTTTGCACGGTCATGAGGTCTCTTTAAGGGCATGCGAAGTCTGAGGTAAAAACTTAGTTTTCACCCAAATAAACTTTTTAAATTATGTATTATTTTTCAAACTTGAATTTGAACTTATTTAAAATGTTTTAAATGTAACGTTAAAATTATGGCAATTTTAATGTTGTGTAGTCGACTATTGTTTTCAGTGTCGACTAGTAGGAGCTGTACCATTTAGTCCACTAGTTGACTAGACACACAGCTAAAGTATATCTACATATGACATTTTTATAAAAAAAGAGCAAAGAAAACCACGAAAGGCCCTCGAAAGCTCTTCAAAAGCAGGAACTCAACTAGTCCTATGAGCTAGTCGAGGAACAAATATAATCCAAAGTGAAATCATTAAAACACAATGAGCCTGGTCAATGTTGTGTCTAAAGAATCTCCCAGCTACAGGCCTCCCATTTACAGACACAGTGTGACACAATATGCAGTATTGATCTGGTCCCTCTCATATCTCCCTTCTCTCCTGTCTGCAGGAAGCTCTTTAATGAAATAATGCTTTGGAAAGGGTTGAAGGACAGCCAAGCTCTAACTGTGACAATGTCTCTGTAACACGTGCCGTAGAGAGAAAAATTCGGTATAGACTCGCATGAGTTAAAAGAAAGAGAAAAATGGAGAGCGCATTCTTGTGGGCAGCCCAGCATAATTCATAAACTCTGTTTGATAGTTTGCTGTCGGAAGATTGAAGACAATGCATTAGAGAAGTCACAGTAGGTACATCAGCGCTCAATCTTATTGCAGTGAGAGTCACCATCACACTCTGTGTGATCTTCCCTCCATTACGACACTGGCAGAGATGACAAACATTATGAGGACAATGGTTAGTCATTTGAACTATTGTGCTCATCCTTTCTCTGTGAATGGTGCTGTCAGTATCCTTCGTGAAACCAAAACTGAGTGGTTGGGCTTCAGGCAATCTGGCTACATCTTTTTGTGCCCTATAATGGGACTCTAAAACCGTTCCCATGCCAACAAAAATACTCTAAAAGCTACTGTGGGGATTGAGCGGCATTGCAGAGATAGACAAATGTTGAACTACCTTGGTTCAATGTTAGGGAAACCATCCACCTAATACGGACTCATGTGGAGGTATATAAAAAAGGAAAAAGCACACTAGAAAAAGTAAAATATTGAACTGGGCTTTTAGTATTTTCTGCACCATTTCATAGTGCCGATTTCTCTTCACAATGTCTCCGTGCGTATTTTCATCAGTGCTTGCAGTAATAAAACCTCAAAAGTCACATGTTCGTTTTTGTTCAAGACAATGCACTGGTTTTCAATTAGTGTCTGAAAAGACTCACAATAGCAGGTCAAGGGAGCTGAAACATGGCTAGAATACAAAATGATAAAAAAGAAAATTGAGACAGTATGCTGACTTGAATAACACTGCGTCTGATTCACAACCAGGGGCAAGGGCAGTCTTTTCTTCAGCTTGCATAGGGGACTAAAAATGAAGCTTTCGAGGTTAAGGTCTGAAGAGGAAAACTACTTTATAAAGGCTTGAATTAAGACAAACGAACATGGGTATTTTGAAAAATCACTGCTTGTTCTATGCAGTTTGGCTGTTTGTCCATATGCAAACGCAGTATCAGGTCACTGAAACAGAACCTTTTTGAAAACTCCTGCGAGGGAAACGAGATTTTGGCTTATGAAGTTGGAGTGTGTTTTTTTTTTTCAGGCTTCGATTCGCCAACATGGATTTATGGTTAGTGTTATCCATGTTATTTTTCCCATTAGAGTGGGTGTGGCCATTTGTAAATTTTATGGGTCTGGATTCCGGTCTCATCCACATCCGCTATTTTTAGCTGTACAAAACTGCTCATTTTGCAGCTTGATATTCCAAATTGGTGTGTCTTTTATCATCTTAATTATGAACACACTGGTTTGTAATGCAAACAGGTTTACTGCATGCTGTTATTCTTCACATAATTTCCCTATACTGGCTAATGAACCGCCATTGGCTTACTTCTGTGCTGATGAATAAGGTGGATATTGCCTCCTGTTGGTTTGGCGTGCTCTTGATAGCACTTAATAGCGCGTTTTTCATTTTCATATGGATGAGATTCTTTTTAAATGGAGGAAAAAATCTTTAAAGCTTTATGAACTAAATACAGGTGAACTATGTTTGTATACAAACACCATCCAAAGTACGACATTTAAAAAAAATATCAATTTAATAATTCATACATAAAAATGTAAATAAACAATGCATTTTAAGTAGACATGCTAATAAAAATGTTAAACTGTTTAATTAATGTTTTAAAATGTAGTTAAATTAAATAATAAAACTAAAAAGGATATTTAGCAGAATGTCAATGCTGCTTTTTCCTGTGGAAGTCTGTTTCCATCACTGAATTTTTTTTTTTAAAGTAATTGCGACATTTTATCTCAATTTCTGCATTTTTTTCACAATTGCAAATTTCCATCTTGCTCCAAATTGTAAGATAAACTCGCAGTTGCAAGTAATAAAGACAGACTTGAGAGATATAAACTTGCAAATATGACTTTTTTTAGAATTTCGAGTTTATATCTCAGAATTCTGACTTTATAACACACAGTTGTGAATATAAACTCACAATTCTGAGAACAGTCATTTTTCCCCCTCAAAACTGGACTTTATAACTCACAATTGTGAATATGTATCTCATAATTCTGACTTTACAACTCGCAATTGCAATTCTGAACAAAAAAAAGTTGCAAAAGTTGCAAAAAACCTTTTATTTTTGAATTAAGAGCCCTTATAAGTACATAAAATCATAAACAATGACACTTATTTTTGGGTTAACTGTTGCTTTAATAAAAAGTATTCAAACACAGCAGATGCCCTTAAAGCACTGTAAGTCTTTAACCATTCTGACCTCTTATAAGGTCAGCTCTCTGGTACAACTATCCACTGTAATTACGACAAGTAATATATTTACTACAGTGAATTGCAACCGTGATAAAACGTCTTTTTTCACTGACCGACAAGTCAAAATTATTTTTCAAAAAATATTTTTTAAAAATCATTCATTACAATTTAATTTTAGTACTATTTAAATGTCTATATATGGAGTTTATTTTACCTTGTCATAGATCCAAATCAATTTTATATAAATATGAAAATTTAATAGGCCTATAAAAATAAAAAAAAATTATAAAAAAATATTATTGTGCATCATTTTCAATTCCAGTTTTATCTAATTATGCAAAAACTTACATAGCGTCTAGTGTCTTTCCAATATGTAAAAATTGTCCTGTAATACATTTGTGTTTTCTGTTGGACATTGTATGTGAACAGATATATAAACAATATGTAATTGTGAAACACCAACCATAATAATGCTGTATTACTCCCAGATTTGGTCTTGCTGGCATTTTCCACACATTCTGAGCAGCTCAGCCTGTAAAACTGACAACTAGTCATTAGTTTCAAATTTCAAATAAAAGAATGAGTCATTCTGTTTGCAGGTCAGACCTGGTCTGTGATGAGAATTATGAACAATCTGTTCTGCATCCAGATTTAGTGGTGCTGCTTGGCAATCGAAGAAATTAACTACAGGCAGCGTCAACAAACCAGCATATAATACAGCACTTTGAGTCTCTTTCTAGTAATACCCCACCAGAACCAGATTGATGACAAATCCAGATTGTTTTATAAGCTATTCGTGATAGTATTTATAGCACATGAGCTGGTGTAGCTGTACTACTCCTGCAAGCAATTAATAGTTGAATATTTCCTGTTTGGATGCTGTGTTTTCCTCCAGCCATTTCATAGCCCATGCAGGGCCCTTAATGGAGTCTGCCATATTTACTATCATTGTGTTTCTCTCTGCAGTCGAGCAATCATTCGCTCGCTCGTACCCCCCAAGGCCTCATATGGAGCTAATCCAATCTCCTCCACCACAGCTGTGAGAGGGAGTGGACCAGCAGATGATGGCGAAGCCACTGAGCATCCACCAAACTAACACCTGCGCTCACCATGCCACAGTGCACACCGGATCCTTGCGCAATCACCGCGGCATTACAGCAAAAAGAGCCGCTCCAGCGACGGAACCTCAGCACATCGCTGCTGACATACACATAATTACAAACAACGGAGTGACTCTTGTGCAACCCAAGAAACGCACTAAGCCATAATGGGAGGAACAACAGACTGTGGGACTGAGTATCAGATAGTATGAGATATTGATATCTCTGGGCTTCTCTTGAGAGCTTCCTCAATGAGCCTGCAGCAACCAATTGAACGAACATGAAAATTCTTGAAAAATGAGTGCTGCTGGTGAACAGATGCGGGCTATAAAACCGTGTCGTAAGACTCCTGTGGCCCTCTTTAGAGTTGATATGTTGACCGTCTGCAGTTTTCTGGAAGAGCTCGTAAGTTGTTGCTGCTCAATGACTCTTTGACTCAGCTCCATTGAGACTTAAATAGGGGAAGTTGGGATGATATTATTTGTCTTTGTACCTCAGAATTTGTCAGCTTGTTAGCGAGACAGATGACCTATTAAGGGGACATGCTCAAATGAGTCATATAGCACTAATTTAAACAGAAAATAAACGTGAGAGATGTGTCTTCTAGACACATGGTCCTCTTCTTGGTTTCAGCGCAGACTTCTGAACCATTTTGCCTTCAAAACATGCAGCCACAAGGGAAACGCTAGGTTATTATAACTTCAATTTAAAAAGTTATAAAAGTTTTACTTTTTTTACATTGCAGCACTAAAACCCCACAGTTTAAATTAAAAGTTTCAGCAAAATTCAGAAAGAATAATGAAGTAATTTGTGTGTGAGCTGTGTGAGCATGTGTGTAAATTTCATTTGAAGTGAATACAGTAATTGAGAGGCTAATTTCTTTTGTTGTTTTCACAGTGTCACAGAAACAACTTGCTGTTACATACTGTTAAAATTATTTTCACAATGGATGTTATATTAATTAAATATTAATATAAAAACCTATAATATAAATAGTAAATATACAAACTATCTTTTATTTGAAGCTATTTAGACTAAATGAGAGCAAAAGTTTCACAGAGACAACTGCACTTGCTGTTGCATGCTGTTTAATTGTAGTGATTTAGATTTTAGATTTAAACTCCAAGAAAGCAGTAAATCCAAAACTGAAAATGACCCTATGATATACTCACGCTTAAGCCATCCTAGGTGTAAATGACTTTCGTCTTTCAGATGAAAACAATCTGAGTTATGTTAAAAAATGTCCTGGCTCATCCAAGCTTTATAATGGCAGTGAATGGGTGTTAAGATTTTGAAGCCCCAAAAATTGCATCCATCCATCATAAAAAGTACTCCACACGCCTCCGGGGGAATAAATTAATTCATAAAGGCCCTCTGAAGCAAAGTGATGCGTTTGTGTAAGAAAAACATCCATATTTAAAACTTTACAAACTGTAATCTCTAACTTTTTCTTACATAAACACATCACTTCGCTTCAGAAGGTCTTTATTAAGAGCCGTACGGAGTACTTTTATGGTCATTACAAAGCTTGGAAGAGCCAGGACATTTTTAATATAACTCTTAAAAATATAAATTCTAAAAGAAGAAAGTCATAGGCAATGGCTTGAGGGTGAGTAAATCATAGAGTAATTTTCATTTTTGGGAGAACTATCCCAATAATTAACATTCTGTCATCGTTTACCCTCATTTTATTCCAAATGTGTGTGATTTTCAAGATGACACTTTGAAAAATTTTGGGGTCAGTGAGGTTCTCTTTTGTCGTCTGCAGAAGAATAAAAGTTTTGGAATTAAATGGCATTTAACAGGCTATAATTTTGTACTACCAAACCTCATTTCCTTAGCATCTACTCTGACTCAGATCGATCCGAGGTAAGATTTCACCAGGCATGTTCACAAACACCAATTTCTTTTCTTGTATTTAATGTAGAGTTACTATTTTTGAATCCACACCCTACACAAACATCTCAGCTGTTTGGGAAATAATCTCAGTAATGACTTTCTCGCTGATATTTCTTTCTGACAGTTATTTTTCTCCTGGCACATTGTTTTTATGTGCTGCCAGGGTACCCAGGTGTGCCGTCTGAAGAGCCCAGCTGTGAGTGCTCAAGCTTCAGTGTTTTTAATCAGAGAAAAACCTCCCACTGTCACAGTCTGTCACAGCCCACAGGAACTTCAGCAAGGCGTGCAAGAGAAGCGCTCTCCTCGGCATGCACCGCTGCCGCAGACTGGGATATGAACGCTGAGCCTCTCGCAAAAAAACTTTCTAGGCTCCGGCCCACTTTGGTCAAAGTTTTTACGTGACATTTCGGCACAAATTGCAGTGGTGGGAATTTGTTGCTAGAATTTGTTTTGTAAACGATGCTAGTCAATCCCGATGTACACTTCATAGGCCGTGTGCCACAGAGGTTTCTGTACCACGGCTCTTAATAATGAAGCCAGTGACCGGAACAATGACGGTTCTGTGTGGTCTCCCACTCAGCCTTTTAAACTCATATGCCCCTACAGCATATCTCTCCTCTTTCCTATTCTCTCTCGCTCTATCTCTCCCCTGCCCTCCTCCTCCGTGTGCTCAGCATTCATAGAGCTCAGTGGTGCGAAACTGGAAATCCATTTGAAATTCAGCCTCCGCACTCCATGTTGTGTTGGAATGACCCATTATTTCACACTAGGGCAAACTGTGCGAATTCATAAATATAAATAAGCAGCTTCACACCCCTGCCTCTCAAAGCAGCACGCCGCACACAAAGCAGGCCTGATGAATTCAATCACGGAGAGAAAAATACTAGGGCAATTATACGGAGAGGGCGGGTGATGGGCTCGGGCCGACTGTAACTCACTTCACCCGCCAGACCGGTGGGGTGAAAGTTAGAACCGGATATTTTATTCAGATTTATGCGTCCTGAAATCATATCAGGTGTGGGTTTCTTCTTATCGGCGAGAGTTGGAAGTCGATTAGGGTGGTATTATGTCTCCTGGTGTTTAGCTTTATCTTTGTTACGGTGTGGTGGAATACAATCACAAAAGGCATGAAATGCCACATAACTCATCGTGGTTTAAAAATAGATGTGCACTACAAACTACCTGTAACAATTACTCAGAAGTCACTGCGACATCAAATTGTGCATATGCCCAAGCCCAAAATTCATCCCTCTCCCTGATGCTAGCAGTATGGTCATTTGATTTGTCACTCAGGGCATTTAAATAAACTACAATCAGTAATTACGGAGGGGAAAATCCATTAGTGAAATATGCCAATCTAATTATGCGCAGGGATGGCGAATTAGCGGGTTGTCCTGGAAGCAGATTGCTGCGTGCGGAGACGCAGCTTGACTCATCATATTGCGCATTAAATCTGAAGTGATGTAACTTACAAAGGTCAAGCTGTTTTGCCTGATAACACTCATATTCTGCACATCAATTATGGTGCTCGGTGGCCAAAACAATTATGAGTCTTTTTCTTTCAGCCTTTCCTCGGTTAATGTACGTGTGGGTGTGTGTTCGCAGTGGCCGAGCACAGATCACACAATGTGTTGAAACAGTGTGAAGCACCAACACTGTTAAGTACCGCTTAGTTCAGAGTTAAACACACCCACAGCCAAATACTGTACCAATTCGGTACTTCACAGTGACATTTGAATATTGTTACTAATGTGCTAATGCAGCGTTTACCACATGTACCCCCACGGTGTCCTCACTTGATACCAAATGTCTCAACAGAAAAACATAATGTTTACTCACCAGTATGTGATCAGCAGATTTTTATAAGAACTTGGTACTTTTATTTAGCAAGGATGCATTCCTTTGATTAAAAGTGACAGTAAAGACCTTTAGAATGTTACAAAAGATTTCTATTTTCATTGTTCTTTTGAACTTTCTATTCAACAAAGGATGAAAAAAAAAAAAAGTGTTGTTTCTTTCTCTCAAAAAGAAAGGCATCTACAAGCAAAAACAGGAGAAAACTACTTTTATACTTTTGTTATAAAAAGATCATGAAAGAAAAGTTGGGAAAAGTTATCATTTTGACAAAACAAGAAAAAAATAATACTGCATGACCAATTAGGGCTTCTAAATTGTGTTTCTCTGCTAGCTGGCATGTGTTTACAGCTTTAAATTGGCCTTTGTTTTCATAATTTCCCAGTGCTTACTGACACACCATGTCCGAAATCATCAGTCAAGACCACTGCTGATCATTTTCTCCCTAAAACTGCAGTGTGCAAAGTCTCAAAAAATGCGGTTTGTAACAAAATTTGAGGTCAAAAGTTTTACATAAACCTTGCAGAATCTGCAAAATGTTAATTATTTTACCAAAATAAAAGGGATCATACAAAATGCATGTGGTTTTTTTGGTCCACAAAAGAAAATAATAATAGTTGAATTTATAAAAATGACTCTGTTCAAAAGTTTACATACATTTGATTCTTTTTATTTTTATTTATTTATTTTTTGTGATAGTTTGTGAGTCCCTTGTTTTTCCTGAACAGTTAAACTGCCTGCTGTTCTTCAGAAAAATCCTTCAGGTCCCACAAATTCTTCGGTTTTTCAGCATTTTTGTGTATTTGAACCCTTTCCAACATATTTTCACAATGAGGGGCTCATATGCAATTATTACAGAAGGTTCAAATGTTCACTCATGCTTCAGAAGGAAACACAGTGTATTGGAATCTGAAGATCAGGGTAAATTTTACTTTGTCTTCTGTAACTTCTGAAGGGCAGTATTACATGAAAAAAAAAAGAAATTTAAGCAAAATTAGGAATGTACATCTTCGTTCTGTTCAAAAGTTTACACTCTCTGGCTCTTGATGCATCGTTTTTCCTTCTGGAGCATCAGTGAGTGTTTGAACCTTCTGTAATAATTGCAGGAGTCCCGCAGGAGTCCCTCAGTTGTCCTCAGTGTGAAAAGATGGATGTCAAATTCATACAGTCACTATTGGAAAGGATTCAAATACTGAAAAAAACAAAGTGGGAGCTGAAAGACTGAAGAACAGAAGGCAGTTTAACTGTTCAGGAAAAACAAGGGATTTATGAAAAATTAAAAAAAAAACAGCGGTGGATCATTCAGGTAACAACACAGTATTAAGAATCAAGGGCATGTACATTTTTGAACAAAGTCATTTTTATAAATTCAACAATTATTTTCTCTTGTGGACTATATGTAAACATCTTCTATGTGAAGTATCTTATTCAGGCCAGTACTAAATAAAAAATAACATACATTTTGTATGATCCCTCTTATTTTGGAAAAATAAATAATTTGATCTTTAGAAGGTAGCTGTCTTAGTTCTATATTACTGTAATGTTGATTATCAAAAATTAGTTTTAAAGGATAAAATTGGTGACTGTAGCAACAGCAACAACAAGGATAGAACTGCAACATAAAGATTTGTGTGATCTAAGAGTATGTGTGCCTCAAAATGACTGAAGAAATGAAACACGACAGAAACGTCTGCGTCTTTTACATCAGCAGAGAGGCCAAGTAAATGCCTCAGACCTCTTTGTGAACCAATCGGCACAGCCGTCCAGCCAGACCAAAGCATGCGTTTCGGCAGAGCAGCATGGAAGAGGGCTGGGTCAATGGGAAATTGATTTTCTGTGCTGTATCTACAGAAATGCCAACTCTCTTCAAAGAGTCTCACTCTGTGGAGGAGTGGGTTTGTATTGTCTGTTCATCATAGAAAGCCTCAGGAGAAGCCATAGAGGTGATAGATGGCAATACAGAAAGGAAAGAAGAAAACCAGGCACTAGAGCCATACGATAAAACATTAAAAACCTAGCGTCCTGAGCGCTCACCTTTTTATTATTGAACCTTACATTTACATTCCCTTTCAGCGTTGGTGGATAACTAACTAAACTTAACTACATATTCAGGAAAGTGACAGCTATTTTAATAACTGTCTAGGCTTTCCAGTCTAGCTGCAAGTTCCAGCTTTCAAATGAGCAGCGGTTTGTGCAACACAATCGCCATTTAATATTTGAGCTGAGAGAATAATCAAGTTCTTACTTCTTTTTCATCTGTAGTGTAGAAAAGTCTGATTGATTCTAATGAATCAGTTCACCCTGAACAGTCCTCTCACATATGTAGCTCTAAAAGTCCAATTTATTCTAATGAATCCATTTATTCAGAAGATTCATTTTAATACACAGATTAACAAAAATTATTCATCCAATTCCTGTATATACCGCGATTTTGCTCAATTCTGAAATGAGGGTGTTTTGCTGAAGTGTGTATACATTTACCATCTTATATAAGACCTAACAATGAAAATGTGCAGAAAATGTACTCACCCTCTGCCTCAGGCCATCCAAGTTAGAGGTGGGTGATACCAGTAAAGTTATACACTATTAACCGGTAGAACTATCGTCTTTATAGTGGTACCAGGCTAACCTGATGTTGTTGTTCTACTTGGTCACAAACACGTTTCGTTTGCAGGCGTTTTTAAGCGTTGCGGTTTAAAAACAAGTGATTTTAAGCCACTGAAATGCAATCAACAGTAAAAGAGATCTCATTTCGCTATATGCAAGCAGCCACGCACTGTCTGAGGGACTGTTTCTGAGAGAGACGCGCGCAGGTGAAGTTGGTGCTCAGACAGCACGGAAGTATTAAGAAGTTATTTTGCCACTTTGTATGCCGTGAATGCTTACACACTAGTATGTGTCAAAATGCCCTCTTCGCAAGTATTCTTGTAAACACAGTAATTTAGGTCTTAAGTGAAAGGAAATAGCACACTTGTAACACTATATTGGATCCGGGCAGTTCTTAAAGGAATAGTTCACCCAAAAAATAAAATTCATATACACCTAGGATGGCTTGAGGGTAAGTAAATCATGAGGAAATTTTCATTTTTGGGTGAACTATTCCTTTAAAAGGACGGCAGTCTAATATTTGTGCTGTCTGTCGTTTATGTTAATCAAACAACAACAGCGAGAAAATCTCTTGCTGCTCTTGACTAAATCAATTTTTTAACAGTGAAGAATATGCAGTTTTATACTTTTAATTTAAACAATGTATTAGCATTTATTTATTTATTTGTTCTACTCTAGTTTTTTTGTATTATTACTATTTAATCGCTTATTTGTCTTTAGTGAACTTGATGTTGTTGTTTTTTAATTTAGGCTAGTATTAGTATTTTTGTGATACTGGCATGGTGTCAAGAATGATGAAATTTCTATGGTACCAAAATTTTTGATATCATAAAGACCTTATTTAAAGCAAAATAACTTTTTGTTACCGTGTAAAACAACATTGAGTCATATCGTCCACCCCTACAAAACGTAGAAGAGTTAAACAGAAGACATTTGGAGAAATTAAGCTTTGAATTACTTGCTCACCAGTGGATCCTCTGCAGTGAATGGGTGCCATCAGAATAAGAGTCCAAACAGCTGATAAAAACATGACTTGTGAAGTGAACACAACATAAACCTTGCAGAATGTTAATTATTTTACCAAAATAAGAGGGATCATACAAAATGCACGTAATTTTTCTAATTTACTACTGACCTGAATAAGATGTTTCACATAAAAGACATTTCCATATAGTTCACAAGAGAAAATAATAGTTGAATTTATAAAAAAATGACCCTGTTCAAAAGTTTACACAAACTTTCTTAATATTGTGTTGTTACTTGAATGATCCATCATTGAGCATTTGAACCTTCTGTAATAGTTGCATATTAGTCCCTCAGTTGTCCTCAGTGTGAAAAGATGGATCTCAAAATCATACAGTTAAAATACACAAAAATGCTGAAAAACCAAAGAATTTGTGGGACCTGAAGGATTTTTCTGATAAACAGCACTGTTTAACTGTCAGTTTGTAGCTATAACTACCTAGCTCGGCAAGGTAGTTTACTCAACACTGGTAAATTCTAGTACAGTTTGGCTAAACTCAACTCTTGGACATCACGTTGGACAGGACGGTGTATGAGTCTGCTCTCTGAATAAAGCTTTGTCAGGACCGCCTGCGGCTCTTCATCGATTTATCAGCGAGCTGTATGAGAGCACACAGCGCTCTCCAAGGGGCAAGACAGATCAGAAATGACTTGAAAAGAGTTTAAAGGATGTAGAGAAATGTTTCTGAGACTGAATACCAATTCCCATAATCAAGAGCTGTCTTTTCTTTGTTTTATAATGAGCATTGATTGAATGTGGCGGGGAAAAAAGGAAGGGTAAAAAAAGAGAAGAAAAATCATTTTTCAATTTTCTCTGTGTGACGGAATGTAATTAGACTGTGTGCGAGAAAGACAATACTATAATATTCATCAGGAATGATTAATTTGAAATATGAAGCATGATTCATTTGAAGTCGTTCCCGATTAACGGCCCCTCCGTGGATGGGATTTATATACAAATTTGTGCTGTTTCTGACAGACAAATGGATGAAGAAAGAAAACATATGCTGAATTTGTTATTGTAATTACATATAAGAGATGCCACAGGCATTTGTAGATCAGAAAAACGCCTCAGGCATCACCGCACAACCGCAACTAGCCAGTAAAAGCATGTTCTTCTCTCTGACAAGATGAGCTGCTCAATGCTCCTTGACATATTTCTGCATTCTCCTGTCCGGCTGCTGAATATGACGGTCTTTGAATCAAGAGCTCTGAACCAAATTCAAATTGCGGCCACCTTTCATCCCGGGGGGCATTCGCTGTGGGTGACATCCTGTGAAGAAATGTTTCCAGCTGCTCATGAATTCATTATAGTCTCTCAAACACCTCCTCCAGGTGCTGCAGAGATACCGGCGCTCGTTGACATTCTGAAGCCGGTGTGCGCCATCTATCCAGTAGACCTACCAGCAGCTTGCCAGGGGACTTCATACGATACTGAGGATGGGTAAGAAGCGCTCGGTATGGTTCACTCGCCTTGTTATAACCTGACCAGAGGCCATGGGTTCCTCCTGGGAGCAGTTGTGAGCCCCTGTCACATGCACTATGAAAACTATAAATGCAGAAGGCCGGATGTGTTGGTGAGAGAGGGCTTGCTTAACGGTAGAGGGATTATTAGAGAGCACAGACAAGGTCACACGGCAGACGTGTTCAGTGAGAATGAGACAAGAGGTCTATGGAGGACTGTACATGCAGGATTCGTGTCGATATTGTACAGGGATGAGATGTTGACATGTTGCACGCATGTCGAAAAGGAAAAGATTTCACAGTGTAAAGAATGACAATGCACATACACATGGATGATTTTTGCCAGAAGCACCTTACTCACGTGTGCCTGATTTTAGTGAATTTCAAAAATAAGTGTATTTCTGATCAACTGTTGCTGGTAAAAATGCTTAAATAATTAAATAAATAACACGGTCTTTAAAAAAATGTAGAAGAGTTGTTAGTAAAAATAAATAAATAAATGATTTTGATAAGATGCACAGATGTTGTGATAAAATAAATAATAGAATTAATTCATGAATAAAAAATATTTGATAATTTGCACAACGGTTGTAGGGAAAAGTAAATAAATGAATATGTAAAATATATCTGACAATTTGTGCAATTGTTGCTGGTAAAATAAATAAATGTTTTTGCTAAGATGCACAGTTGTTGTGGAGAAAAATAAATACATTAATCAATGAAATATTTTTGATAATTTGTGCAATTGTTGTTGGTAAAATAAATAAATAAATAAATTTTTTTTTTTTTGCTAAAATGCACAATTTTTGTGGGAAAAAATAAATTAATTAATCAGTACAATATATTTGATAAGTTGTGCAATTGTTGTTGGTAAAATAAATAAATAAATGTTTTTGAAAAGGTGCACAATTGTTGTGGGCAAAAATATATAAATGAATTAGTAAAATATATCTGATAAGTTGTGTGATTTTTGCTGGAAAACAAACAAACACACACACAAACAAACAAACAAATAAATAAATAAATAAATAAATGTCTTTGATAAGATGCACAATTGTTGTCGGGAAAAATAAAAAAATTAATAAGGAAAATATATTTGATAAGTTGTGCAATTGTTGCCAGTTAAATAATTAAATAACTAACTAATTTTTAATAATAATTGTTGTGGGGAAAAATAAATAAATAAATAAATAAGGAAAATATATTTGATAAGTTATGCAATTTTTGCTGGTAAAACAAACAAATAAATAAATAAATATTTTTTTATAAGATTGTGTTTTGATAAGTTGTGCAATTCTGGCTGTGAAGATAAATAAATAAATAAATATAAATGTGCAGTCGTTGTTGGTAAAATAAATAAATCTTTTAATAAGGTGCACGTGTTGTACACAAAAATAAATTAATTAATGAGTAAAATATATTTGATATATTGTGCAACTGTTGCTGGATAAATAAATAAATAAATGTTTTTGATAAGATGCACAATTGTTGTAGGCAAAAATAAATAAGTAAAATATATTTGCTAAGCTGTGCAATTGTTGCTGGATAACTAACTAAATAAATAATTTTTTTTACATATTTCACATTTTGACATAAGAAAGTGATTGTCAAAGTGTGCAAGTTGTTTACTTAATTTTTTTAATTAGTCGTCCCATTGACGGCATTATATTGTTCATTCAGACTGATTTGCAAATGTGGGAGGTGTGATTTACCACATGAACTAATCACAACCGATCTTAACTAGTCATATCCAATCATATCACAATGGAGGCATTGCCTCCTCTCACATAACTTTCCCCTATTCATTTTCAATTACCCCCCACCAAACTCACCACACGCTTTAGGGTTTCTGTTAAAACTCAGTGGGCTCAGGGGAGGCGAGAGTCGCAAACTCCTGCTGTAACTTTACCTGCTGTTGTCACTGTTGGGCAATGTTTCTTTAAAAAAACAAGTGATTTATACACTTTTTAATGTTATATTTTGTAATACTGGTGTCATGTTTAGTATTTTGAGGAGACACTGCCTCCCTTGCCTCCTCTGAGGACCTACTAAAAGCTACTAAGGTGTTTAAAAAATTCCTTTTGATCATGTCTTATCTCACCTAGAGCGTTAAGTGAGCCAGGAGTGGCATTGGAGCATGACGGCACCGATCTCTGCCTCTCACCTACGTCAGCCGCACTCAACCTCAGACACACTCATTCCTTTTTTTATCAGTGGATTATATGGACATATTGCTCCATTATATGATACAATTCAAATCCTTCTAATACATATGAATTTTTCATTTTAGCGTGATTTATGAGAACTCACACTGAAAACATATTAGAGAATTTTGACTGGCACCAGCATTTTATTTTTATTACGCTGTCAAAATGTCTGATGACTCAAATGTCTGATGAGGTTCCTATCTGGAGGATATGCATTCATATAACAGATCATTTCCTTCGAACATTTAACGTTCATTATTTGTGTTACTTTCAGCAGAACATTAATTCTACCTTTCAGCTCACAAACACTCATTGGTCAACATTATGACAAGCTCATGGTTAACTGTCAGCTGGGGTATGGGTATAATCATGTATGATGGAAATCATGGAATAAAGGTCATTTTCTATCGCATTTTCCTTTGACGAGTGTTTCTTTAACTATGAGAACTTTTATGTCCTGCGGGTTGATTTTAATTAAAATGAACAGAATTTAACTTACTTTCTTTGGGTTATATGAAGATCAAATTATTTGAAAGCCTTAAAAGAAACTTTTTACCTGCACTATTTTTGCTACTTTTCATTGCTTTTTTAGATTTTGTGTTACTCTTTGTCCTAGACACAGACTTTTAATATTAAAATATGAATATGCATGTTAAAAATATTATTCTTGAGATGCACAAAGTGAAACAATCATAAACCTTTTCAATTTTATTGGGAGATTATTTATATAATTTTTACACAAATTATGACAATCCTTTAATTGTGGTGTAATTTTCATTTATACAGTCATTTTTATTTCTAGTAAAATTATATATAGTATTTTTTTTTTTTTAGTAAATCTTAGAAAAAAAGTTACAAAAAAAAATATATATATATATATATATAATTACATATATCATGTATATAATTATATATTTTTTTTTACTTTTTTCATTTAATTTTAGTAAAAGTTTATACAGTCTTTTTTATTACTTGTAATAAGTACTTTTTCTTCTACATTTTTTACTTGTTTTTATTTGAATTTTAATAAAAGTGTTGTATTCAACATTGAATATAGTCATTTTTATTTCTATTAAAATTATATATAGTATTTTTATTATTAAGTTAAATTATAGATAGTATTTTGTATTTCTAGTAAATCTTTTTTATATATATATTTTAAATGTATTTGTATTTTTGTACATTTTTACTTGTATTTATCTATTTTAGTAAGTTTCAGTAAATTTGATCAGTAAAAATTTTATATACAGTCATTTTTATTTTTAGTATAATTATATATAGTATTTTCTATTTCTAATAAAGCAATTTTGATATATTTGACGTTATATATGTATATATATATATATATATATATATATATATAGTATTTTTGCTTGTTTTTATTTACATTTTAGTAAAAGTTTCAGTAAATTTGTTGTATTCAAAATTATATATACAGTCATTTTTATTTCTTATAAAATTAAATATAGTATTTTTATTTCTAGTAAATCTTTTTTGTTGTTGTTTTTTTTATTTTATTTGTATATTGTTTTTTACTTGTTTTTATTTTAATTTTAGTGAACATTTCAGTATTGGTTGTATTCAAAATTATACAGTCATTTTTATTTTTTAGTATAATTCTATTTCTAATCAATCTATTTTATATATTTTAAATTATTTTTTTACATGTTCTTTCACTTTTTTGTTTTAATATAATTTGTATTTATTAATTTTATTTATTGTAGTTTTCTATTGCTTTATTGTTTATCTATTTTAATTTTGCTTTCACTTAATTATAATAACCCTGAAGTAAATATATAATTATAAAACAAAGGAAAAATGGTAAATATCACTGGATATTTAGAGTATGAACAAAACAGAATGAACAGAATATATTTATTATGCGTAATTTCCAAACACGCTGTAATTTTGTCAAATTAAGCAAAAATGATCCATGGTGCATAAAACAAATAAGCCATAGCAAGACAAAAGAATCAGCCATTTAATTCTAGAAATATTTATAATAATGTCATTCCCACCACCGAGATGTGATAGAAATGACATTGTGGTGGAAAATATTCATAACGGCCAAAAGCTGAAGCAACACCCTCCTATTATACACTGTCATCAGTCAGCGTGTAGATTGATAACCCAGTTTTGCTGCTTTCCTCAATCCAAAATACATTCAGCTATGTCATTTCCTCTGGCTATTTGCCTCTAGACTCTCAGCAACAAACAGACGAAACGGGTATGAATGAGCTCAGTGTCTCTGTGGGTGCCTGCAGAAGGAAGCAGCACAGACGAGGTGGACGGCCAACAGCAGGGTGGAGCTGCTTTGGAGCCTCTCTAGACTCTGCGTTTTCAGGGTGCGGTGCTGCACTCATGAGGTGTTTCTGGACAGTGACAACAGTCTGGAGCTCATGCGGGAACATATCCATAAGCAATCATTTATATGAAGCCTGTTGCCAGGCTGCAATGTCGTCTCGGGGCAGAGAGTGCCAGTGGTAGGTTATGGTTTTTAGCAGCGGTGCCCTGGCTTCCCAGAGTTAAATTACCCCTTCTGGATATTAACAATTGCTTTTTACAAGGGTTATGTTCTCAAGTTTCTTGAGCTTTAATAAATATCTTTCTCAAGGTTAGTGCATTTTGTATTTTATTCATGCTGCTCCAACCTGTGACCTCCGTATTCAACGTCTCTCTGAGGACCAGTGAAAAACTGAACTCTGCTTTCAAATAGATTTAAAGCAAAGAAGACGACTGTTAAAGAAAGTTATATTCCTGAAAGATTTAGAAAGTTAGGAAGTTCATTTCAGGACTGTTATTTGCACTTTAGTTCAGTAGTCTGGGTGAAAAGTCATTTGTTTAACATATGAATAGGGAGCAATGGAGCACATATCTCTGCGTGACGATAAGAAAACACCCAGTAGGGTTTCGAATGAGTGCTATGAGCAACCTCAGGTCTTAGGGCCGACGTCTCCCTCTGAATTAAGCCCATTTTTCATCACAGCGTAAAGCTTTGACATTAAATCGATTCCTAGTTGACACAAGACAGAAGAATGATTAAATATTCTCAGTTAAGTTCTGTCGTTTTTAAAGGAATAGTTGACCCAAAAATGAAAATTCTGTCATCACTTACTCACCCTCATGTCAAACCTGGACAATTTATTTATTTTAATGTGGATAAATCAACCCTTTTGCTGTGTTTGTCATTTGGTGAATTTAAAAATGTCTTGTAAATATTTCATTATGCTATATTATCAACAAATCTTGGAATTAATCTCTGTCAACTAGTTTTCTTTAAATTAGCACAGCTTTTGTATTTCTTTTTAAGACTGACTGATCAAAGGTCTTGATTTGATTGATACTATAATTGAGCTCACTGAAGTTTTTATCCAAGTAGGCTCTCTCTCAGCCATAGGACCTGCAAAGCTGCGTATCACGTTGTGTTCTTCTTCTGAGGTAAATTCTGGCTTATTCCTTTCATCACGTCTTTTTCCATAAACATAAAGTAGCCGAGTTGAACTTGATGAATGTTCACATTTGTTTACGGAAGTGATGAGGCCGTTTACCTACACTGTAAAAAACACTTTGTTGAGTCAACTTAAAATAATTTGTCACCTGGCTGCCTTAAAATTTTAAGTTCAGTCAACTCGAAAAAAAGTTTAGTCAACTTGAAATGTTACGTTTTACTAAGTGACAACTTCAACTTAAATTTTTAAGGCAAACACAATTGTAAATTTTAGTTTAGTCAACTCAAATATCTCTTCTTAGTACAACTTAACATTTAAACTTGAATAAACTTATTTGAGTTGACTGAACTTAAAATTTTAAGGCAGCAGGGTACATTATTTTAAGTTGATTCAACAAATTGTGTTTTTGGTTTTTTATCGTGTGAAAAGCAGAGCCCCTCATGGGCCTGATTACATTAGAGATGATGTTATGTTTAGACATAAAAGTAGACATTTCAAGCTTTCTATACATATATTATATACATCTCATGTCTGTGAAGTAGGTATTCGCTGAGATTCAGGTTGTTTTATTTACATGTCTGTGAAGAGAGGTGATGGAGACGAAGACGGCAGAGAGTGCATCCTGTTTATTTTCTTTATTTTACAAAAGTATAAAAATGTGCTGTTGTCATTATGACTACACACAAATAAAAGTAGACCCTAGTTTCAAATGATACCTTATTCTTATCTGTACTATCAAAAATGTGTATTTTTAGTTCTTTTTACAGTCATCAAGAAAAAATAAGGATTTAACAGTGTTGCCACGGGATGTCTGCGGGTTGAAACGATCTCAATAATTTGATATTTAGCCCCTGGAAGATGTTTCTCACATTGTTCCACAGCAACATTAAAGAGGGGGTAAAATTGTGTTACGTGTATTCAGAGTTGTTTACAGTGTTAAAAAGTTGGATCGTAAATCTAATGATGTAGATGCTGATGGAACTCCTTATATGAGCATTTCTCCCGGAAAAGCACGCCCACGCTTTTGGAAGTGAGGGAAAGTTTACAATGTTCAGCTTCCCAAAGAACCCAGCGTTATGCGAACAGTGGATACAGTTTGTTTTTTCGGGGCAGCAACGGTGTGTAGCAAGTGCGTTTGTGTGTTCCCGTCATTTCAGTGACGAATGTTTTATAAACAAGGCCCAGTTTGACGCTGGATTTTCACATAGTTTGCTATTAAAACATGGAGCGGTCCGAGTGATAAAAGTTATGTAAGTACAACTGCATCAGATTTCTGTCTTTCTTTGGAAATCAGCTTGATTCTATAGCTCCGCCCACGGCACGCCTCCAGGAGCTCCGCTTTTTCTGGAGATAATCGGAAAGCTGTATTTTTGTTTTATAAATATGATAAAACTAAAGACTTTTTGGAGATATTAATGATGCAGTACTGCTCTATGTACTCAAGATTAACATGAGATTAGGTTAAACTGTGTATGTTATGTACCCTTTAATATAGTGTAGATTAGTGTACGTTTAATTCATTTCACATATTTAACAATATTTAAGTTATTTGACATATTTGAAGATTTTTTTATTAAAAGTAACACAATAGTTACTTTCCCTGATACTTAGTTATTGATGTGACTCACTGTACTATTTGTAAAAATAACTAGTAACTACAACTAATTACTTTTTTAAAGTAACATGCCTAACAACAATAAGCTTAGATCAATCTCAGCATTTTTAGTCAAATGGTATAACATTAACTAGCATTTTTAGAAAAAAGAAAATCCTCTTTAGGTCAAAATTACCAGAAAACAACACAAGGGCAAATAAATAAAAATTCAGAATATTTATTTTAAAAAATAAAAAAAAATAAATAATGTAAATGTGTAAAATTATAAATGAATGAATATGACAAAATATTGGATATTTCAACTCTAAACATTAAAGGATTAGTTCACTTTTGTAATAAAAGATTTCGGATAATTTACTCACCCCCATGCCACGCAACGTTCATGCCTTTTTTCCTTCAGTTGAAAAGAAATTACGTTTTTTGAGAAAAACATTCCAGGCTTTTTCTCCATATAGTGAACTTCAATGGGGATCAATGAGGTGAAGGTCCAAATTGCAGTTTCAGTGCAACTTCAACAGACTCTACATGATCCCATCCAAAGAACAAGGATCTTATCTATCAAAACTGTCATTTTCTAAAAAGTAAATACATAAAATTGTTTAGATTTTAACAACACATGCGCATTTTGCACTAGCTCTGCAATGTTCAAAAAGGTAGTGTAGGGCGAAAAACTCATCTCATTTTCTCCAACTTAAAAATCGTCTGACATTGCTGTTACCTTTTTTTGTAAACTCTGCACATTCACTTTGTAAACACTGGGTCGGTACTTCCACCTACATCACGTGTGACCTTCCCAATGTTATTACGTAATGTTTGAAGTCAAGCCAGTGCAAGATGAGCATTTGTGATTAAAAAGTATGTAAATGTCTATTTTTTTTTTTTAAAACGGCTGATTGTTTCGCTAGATAAGACCCTTATTCCTCAGCTGGAATTGTGTAGAGCCCTTTGAAGCTTCACTGAAACTGCAATTTGGACCTTCAACCTGTTGATCCCCATTGAAGTCCATTATAGGTAGAAAAATCCTGGAACGTTTTTCTCAAAAACATAACCTTAATTTCTTTTCAACTGAGGAAAGAAATACATGAACATCTTGGATGACAGAGTAAATTATGAGGAAATTTTTAGTCTGAACTGAATAAATAGAGCATAACAAGTCATTTGGACCACTTTTATTATCCTTTTATGGTGATTTTTTTGTCATTTGGGGTTTGGTATACACAAAAAACAGTGAAAATAGGTCACAATGTCCTGTATAATTTTTGCAGGTGTTTTACCAGTACTCTGAATTTTACACTGCATTGCCTTGTGTTTTAGAGTTAATGGAAATGTCTGTAAAATGAATGGATAATGTCCCATGTAATGAGCTGACAGTAGTTTTTTCCTGTTATTTTACAGGTTTATTTTTTCACAGTGTAGCCCAAGTTCCATTCACTTATATATATATATATAACAGTATGGGTTGTGACTGTATGATGGTAAGAAAATAATGACAGAATTTTCCTTTTTGGTTAACTATTCCTGGCCAAGCCACCTTCCTCTTTCCACAAGGCTTGTTTGTCCTGGTGGCTAGCTGTCTTTGTGTCACAAAAGCATCCACCAAGCAGCCAGGCTGAGATGCCCGTGCTTTATCAAACTGACAGGACAATATAGAACTCAGCTCCAAAAGTTTGGCATGGGAGGGAAGCATAAGCCAGAAGCCTTCAGACTGATATACAGACCTTATATCCACTTTCTGCACTCCCATCACAAGCATCTGATTACTTCCATTTTCTATGAGGTCACAGAAATCCACAGAAGGCTGTAAGTCCTCATTATATTCTCTGTTTCTTCTTAAAACTCTCCACGTGTGGTCTAATCGTATTACCAAGCTCCTTATTACCACTGGTATTAGACAGAACATCAGTTCTGATGTAGGGCTTAGCGCTTAGCTCTGTTTCTTAGCATTAGTGGTGAATAACAGGGGGTCTCCTCCTCTACACATTATGCTTGATATGCTTGTCAGTTACTTGCCGCTTTTTGTATTACACTTCATGTAACCCAGTAGGACTTCAGTCCTTAAGCCACAGTTGTTTCACTGTGTCTTACACAAGTTTTTCTGCAGTCCTAACACACCTATTCTTGTGTTTCAGAGCGGTAAACAAGTGCTGTAAACAGTCAGCAATTAAATAAGAATAAGAAACTAATTACAAGCAAGGAAAAAACATGCATTAAGCACTAATTCTAAACTTTTAGAATTTGAAGATCAGGGTAAATTTAACTTATTTTTTCTTCTGTCTTCTATCTTCTGTAGCCTCTGATATTTAGCCAAAATAAGAAAAATGTACACATCTTTATTCTGTTCAAAAGTTTTTTAATGCATCATTTTTTCCCTCCTAAAGCATCAGTGAGCGTTTGAACCTTCTGTAATAGTTGCATTTGAGTCCCTCCGTTGTCCTCAGTGTGAAAAGATGGATCTCAAAATCACACAGTCATTGCTGAAAAGGGGTCAAATACACAAAAATGCAGGAAACCAAAGAATTTGTGGGACCTGAAGGATTTTTCTGAAGAAGAGCAGGCGGTTTAACAGTTCAGGACAAACAAGGTACTCATAAACAACTATCACTAAACAAAAAACAACACAGCTGTGGATCATTCAGGTAACAACACAGTTTTAAGAATCAAGGGGATGTAAACTTTTGAACAGGGTCATTTTTATAAATTCAACTATTATTTTCTCTTGTGGACTATATGTAAACATCTTTTATGTGAAATATCTTATTCAGGTCAGTACTAGATAAACAATAACATGTATGATCCCTCTTATATTGGTAAAATAATTAACATTTTGCAGATTCTGAAAGGGGGATGTAAACTTTTGACCTCAACTGTACTTGTTAATCATGTCTATCGGTGTATCACCCACCCCTGATGTATTATATTATATACAATATTAACTTGATTTCAATCAGTGCTAAATTTAGGAGAATAAATTTAAAATAAACTTACAAACTAAATGTTTCAATTGCCCCGTGTCACCATACACGGAAAACATTTGCAGAAAAAATGCAAATCGTTTAAAAATAAAACTCATTAGGAATTTCTACCCTCAAGTAAAACAATATTCAGTTATATGCGGTAAAAAGCAACAGGAGAGGAAAAAAACGGCCAGCTACGGGGAACCTGACAGAGAGCTGACAGCAGCAAGCCAAGAGACTAGATGCTTCAGCACAAATCCAAAGGCACAATGGACTGGCAATTTAATGAAATAATGAAAAATTAATGGAAGTCGCTTCAGGTTATCATGCCTGAGCTCTAGCGGCTGTACGATGAGGTGAGTTTTCAGAACGGCTGATGGAGTCTGTACCTGACTACAGGGGGAAAAGCGAGACGATAAGCAAAATTAAACTAATAGAGCCGCTCTGCTGTGAGCAGAAACCTGCTGCTGTTTTCTTACCGCTGCATTAATTAGTCTGACCTTCTACTCATTACTGCCAGTGTGTTTCAGCTAAAGCAGCATTAAAGAGCCCCTCAGCAAGTGCGCATAATAGAACTTGCCACCTACTTGCAGATGGGGGAAGGGGATTTTAACCAAAACAAGAAGTTATGGCACATTTAATAGTGCAGAAATAAGAGACGAAAACATACACAACATAAAATGATTTATACACAATAAGGTAGCTATAGAAGTATTGGGTGTAGGTCCTCATAATTGAGAAGCTCATCAGATGTTCACAGAGCAGATCGTCCAGGACATAACAGTATGAGTGCATGCAGACAGCTTACTAATAAGTTGACCAATGAACCCATCACTGAGCATACATAAGCTCTGCAGTGAAATCACTGGTGAATTAAAGGTGATGTCAAAACATGATATCATAACCGATGAATGCTTGACAAGAGGGACCAGCTCAAAACAGAAATGTATTTCTTGCTGAATTGAAGCCGAAGACATTGCTTGTTAATGTGATCTCATTAATAATTAGAGGTATTTGTATGCAAAGCCTGGTTTTAACACATATACACTTTTATGAACTCAAATGTACCTTATCAACATATTAAAAGCACCTGAAACAAGCATTTTAGTGTAGGAACTGAGAGATGTGTAAATGTTTTAAGATATAGTACAACAATCTGTATCTTCAAAGGGAACATCGGATGCACATTTTCATGAAATGTCTGCAACATACTTTGGTTAAAATTCCTCAATGGTTCTGTAAAAAACACCCTTTTTACTTTGTCAGAAACAGCTCTGTTCACAGCGACCCGTTTCGGTGCATGTCTCTTTAAATGATAATGAGCTACTGCTCCCCCGACCCTTGTCTCAGGTTTTTTTTTTTTTTAAGCGTAAAAAAGTGTGAATTTTACTTTAAACCAATGTCCCCTTGAACTCTATATGAAGAGTTCATATGCAAAAGCTTCTAAATCCATCTCACATTTTTATCAGGCTCCAGTGTATAGGTTTCTATGTAAGTACTGGTACTTTTGATTGGGCTGAGGATTTTAGCGGGTTTGAAGTAAAAGTATTTGATGGACGTATAATATGTGTAGAGAGCATTCACTCAGTATCATTATCTCATTTTTGACCGAGATGGCCTTTAGCTGGTTTTGCATCTGAACTCTTCATATCTACTATCTGCTGCCTTATTTACTACTGTTAATCTTTAATTAACACACTACAATATCAAAAAGATACAAAATAAATAAATAAATAAGAATATACCATTTTAAAGGTGGTCAGTGAGATTTTTTTCAGTGTGTTTGAACATTGTCTATTTTGTCCAGGCTGCATATTACGCATTTATTTAATCCAAAATACAGTAAAAACTATTAAATAAAAGTAACAATTTAATTTTTTATTATTATTTTAATATATATTTTAAAAAGTCATTTATTCCTGTGATGGCACAGCTGAATTTTCCAGCCTTCAGTGTTAAATGATCCTTAGACATCATTATGCTGATTTGCTGCTCAAGAAATATTTCTTATTATTATCAATATTGATGACAGTTGTGCTGCTTAATATATTTGTAATAAAACTGATGGTTTTTCAGGATTCTTTAATTAATAGAAAGTTCAAAAGAACAGTATTTATTTGAAACAGCATTTTTCTGAAACAGAACTTTTTTTGGTCAGTTACTTTTCATCAAATGAATGTCCTTGCTAAATTAAAGTATTCATTTATTTACTTATTTATTATTTACCCCACACTTTTAAATGGTACATACATAAATATGTACTGATGAGAAGGCAAAGTCCTTAAAGGTTTGTTTTTCTTTTTTTAATTAAATGTAAATTCTTTAAATTCTGTCCCATTTTCTTGGTCAAAAAGTAAAAAAATCGATATTTATACATTAACAATGTAATCAATATTCTGTTTAGTAATGCCAAATATGACTCTAATCAAGTTGTAGTAACAATTTTGATAGTAACAATTTAAACAGCATATTTTATTTGTTTAGCTATTATTTTTTAATAGTTAACTTTTAACTGTTTTTTAATTTTTCGGATCATCATTCATCAAAGCTCAGTAAATATTGGTCACGCCATGGAGATTTACTTTAAATTTCACTACGCTGATTACTCACTAGAAACATCCACTGATCATGTTTTCATGTCATTTCAAGTCTTATTTTGTCTTAACAAAGTGGTTATATCTAAGTGTGTGAGTTGTTTATTTCCTTTTTTAAATTAGTCTTCCCATTAAGGCCATTATATTGTTTAGAATGAACAAAAGAGGCGTGATTTATCGCATGAACCAATCACAGCCAAACACAACCAGTCATATCCAATCATCCTCTCACATGACTTTTCTCAAATTCATTTTCAATTACCCCCCACCAAATTCACGGCACACTTTAGCAGTGTTGCCAAGTCCGCAGTTTTCCCGTGGAATTGGGCTACTTTTCCACTGTTTCTGCGGGTAGTTTTTGATGTCCGCGGGTTGAAGTGACCCCAATAACGCCATATTTAGCCCCAAAATACGAATTTACCAGGGGAACCCTGACAAAAAACATGTATTTTATCTCCCAGAATGCAATTTTTTAATGGGGGACCCCCCACAAAACGTGATTCGGCTAGTTTTGAGTAGCAATTGGACGGGTTTTGGTGTGAAAACCTGGCAACCCTGCACTTTAGGTCTGTTAAAACTTAATGGGCTCAGGGGAGGCGAGAGAGACGCAGACTCCTTTTGTAACTTTACCTACTCATGTTGCTGTTGGACAATGTTTTTTTAGAAAAACAAGTGATTTTATATATATATATTTTTCAGAGTATATGAAAATGTACAGTTGCAATCTTTTTCAGGTGAGGAATGGGCCAAGACTGCAGTAGAGAGGTGACAGAAGCTTCTAAGCATTTCCAAGCAGCGTTTATTAGTGGTTTTAAAGAATAAAAGATTCTGCACCAAATTTTACTTTCGAGATTGAATAATTTTTAACATGAACGTTTAGAGTCAATAAAATTTTTCATTCATCAACTTGCATTCTCAGAATTACTCAAATGTGTATTAATAAATTTCTCCAATAGTGTACTGATGCCTTTGTTGAATTGTTTTCATAAAAAATTCTTGATGCCTTTGTTAAATTGTTTTCAAAAATTCTTGCAGGTCAAGGGGGTTGAATAATTTTGATTGCAACTATATGTGTACGTTTCCATATTCTTCCTATAAATACTAATGAGATCCGGCTGTTTTTTTGCAACTTTTATTAATAACACAATGGAAAGATGGCCGAACGATAGAGAGGGAGATTCAGGAAATGACACAACACACAAGCACCACAGTGCAACGCACACACCACCCACCCAGCCAGACATTGTTTCAAAGATTACTATTGATTATTGCAGGGTGAAACCAGCAGTTTGTCAGGCTGATTTAATAAAGATGTGAGCGTTCAGCGCTCTATAAACACTCTTGAAGTGTAAAATATTATGTTTGAGTTCAATCAGATTTTTATCAAACATAAACTACAGCGGGATTGACGCATTTCCTGTTTATATTGAAAGCCACAAATTAGCAGACAGAAAAGCAGGACCCCGACGGCATAAAAAACAGCACGCAAGATCTGTCGAAACGTATTATAACTTCAGAGCATGCACGCTTTATGATGTGTTTTCATATCACACAAACCTGGTGAGGCAGGATGTCTCTGCCCTCAGAGTATCAGAGCCCGAGTTCACTAACGTCAACAAACCTCGACCGTCAACACAGTGGGGATGCAGGAGTCAGCCAGCGAACAGGCCAAACATCATATTACCATACCATAAAGATTAGCCAGAAAGCAGACGGATGTGTTTTCTGTATCCCAGCCTCTGTCATAACAGCGCCCACATGGAGAGATTCAATCACGTCTCATTTTGTTAATGTGAGAGCAGCCGAAGCTGGGCCTGATTACCTCTCCAAACAAATCACCTGAACTCGGCATCCACGACGGCTGACTTGTGCACGAATTCACTTACATACTACACCTCGTAAACCTTTCATAGTATATTAGGAGGTAGTCATAACTGTGGCAATCATCCCCCCGGAGGATGTTAACCGCTCCAACTGGAACGAAATGCCTAACGCTTCTGATAACACAAAGTAATTTGACTGGCATTTCGGAGTGTGTCCATAGCTGTTCATTACACGGCAGGCAAATGACTTCAAATGCACTTAATCTTCAGCACATTTATGTTCTCTATAATACAATTTACGTGGAGTGATATACACTTAGTAGCACTTTTCGGATGGGATTCGTTTTCTACATGATGTTTCAGTTTTAATTATTAACAGAATAGTTATGCAAACAGTTTGGATGCATAACTAAAACCGTGACAATATTTACATAATTAAATGAGATATTAATTAAGGTAAGGATGATACTTGATGTGATCAGACTCTTTTTATTGATTTAATTTTACATTTTAAAATGGAACTGATGCCAGCAGTACTTGAACCACAAATGTGAAAAGTCTGTCATTAATTATTCTCATAGCTTCATAAACTCACAGCTGAACCATTGAAGTCACTTGAACCATTTTGATGATGTTCTTACTACCTTTCTGGGCCTTGAACATGTCAGTTGTCTTGCAGTCTATGCAGGGTCAGAAAGCTCTCAGATTTAATCAAAAATTAATTTTCATTTTTGGGTGACTATCCCTTTAAGATGCACCAGGAAGCACAATAAATGTAGCTTTAGTTATGTTATTCCCTGTCAAAATAAATCAAGACATGCATTTCCATATATCACGCAATCTCATTTATTAATATCCAGACAGGTTTTTTTAGTTTCATTAATGTACTATTATAGTTTAATACATTTTTTAATTAGTTTTCATTTGTATATTTTCCATGTGTATATTTGTTGTGCATTTCAGTTTTAGCTGTTTTAGCACTCAAAGCTAAACTAAAAGAAAGTGAGAAATTATGCCATGGCAACTAGCTAAAATAATTTTATTGATAATTTTATGGATGTAGTTTTGATTTTAGTTTTAGTTAATGATAATAAACCTGATACTATGGAAGCCCATTCTGGCCACTGAATTAAAAAGAAAATGGTAATTGCGACTTTTTATCTTTTTAACTTTTTTCTCAGAAGTGCATGATACGAACTTGCAATTCAGACTTTTTTTCTCAGAATTGTGAGATATAAACTAGCAACTGCAAGTTCTAAAGTCGGAATTGCGGAGAAAAAAAAGTCAGAATTTACTTTGTAATTGTGTTTATATCATGCAATTCTGAGAAAAAAGTCAGAATTTACTGAATTCTGACATTATTTGTTACAGTTGTGAGTTTACATCATGCAATTCTAGGAAAGAAAGTCAGAATAGTGAGCTTTTATCTTGCAATTCTGACTGTATAACTCGCAATTGCGAGTTTATATCTCACAATTCTGAGAAAAAAATATGAATTGCAAGATACAAGGTCACGCTTGCAAGAAAAAAGGCGGAATCCTGACTTTATTTCTTGCAATTGTGAATTTATATCATGCAATTCTAAGAAAAAGTCTGAATTGTGAGTTTATATCTCGCAGTTCTGACTTTATAACTCAGAATTCTGAGTTTATATCACACATTTTTGAGAAAAAAAGTTAGAATTGTGAGATAAAAAGTCACAATAACTTATTAATAATTTATTAATTATTTATTAATAAGGAGAAAAAAAAGTAAGTCTGTGATAGTCTGATCTGTTTATATATAGAGTGGACATAATGTGTGTACTGTATATGCTTTGTGAAGATATAATGATGCACAGCAGGAAGAATATAATGGAGATGTCCTAAAAATTATTTATTCATGCCTAATTCTCATGAAATATTGCCTATCTGTAGGGAAAATTTATAGACAAGTGATTAAGATATAAATCTGTTGAACATGGACATTTTAAATGCCATTGCATAATAAGACAAGGACTTGACACAACCAGCCTGAGAAATGAGCCTCCTCATTAGCAAAATAAGAGAGCTGACATGATGAAGTGTTATATTAAAATAATGGTTTTATTGTTCCATTTTTACAACTGGACTGACATTTATCAAAAGGTCGCAGACAAAAGTGAAATACTGAGACGTTCAAGGACAGCCAGAGGACGGGGAGAATTCAATAATTGGGCATTAAATGCTTGAAATGTTTTAGTCTCGCCAACAAACCGCAATCGTATAACTACAACAAATGTCACACAAAGTCTCATATTTTGTCTCCTACGGCCTCTCCGTCGCTCACACGCCAATGCTGGACGACGGCGACGGGCTGTTTGTCATGAAAATCTGTAATGACCAGAGACAGTCAACAGCACTTACGGACCCACAGGCATCCTAACAAGTCTGCGCATTGTTATCATCTGTTTGCCGAACTGACCCAAAGTGCGGCTCTGTCAAAAGATAAACCCTAATTACTTTGGCTATCAGTCTTCTTCTGTTTGTCCACATTCTCCTGGGCTTTTCTATTCAATCTAATTGAACAAAAGCACCACATGTAAAGGCCATAAACATGTCCTCCGAGAACATGCTCAGGCCTAATGGTGAGCTAAACGGCTCCCTTGTAGCTCATTAAGTGCTTAACAGCCAAAACCAGAATATAATGAGAATAAAGGATGCCTTCAATCTAAATCGAGGGCGCTTTTAATGCAGAGATGCATCTCTGCTGTAACTCACGGTCCAGTTCAGATGTATGGCTGAACAACTGCCGTTATGTGAGCTCTAATGGTCCATCCAGAGACACTACTCTGTAATTCTTGTTGTAAAACAAGGCCAGATGGTGATGATTTTGTGTGTTAATTATTAAATTAATAAAGGATATTTCAAGCATATCATCAGTATCCCTGACAAAACCAGCTTGGGCAGGCTACAGGACCAACTAGGCCAACTTAAACCAGCAAAGAATTGAAGTCTTTTGGGGAAAACATTCCAGGATTTTTCTTCATATAGTGGACTTCAATGGGGATCGTCAGGTTGACAGTCAAAACTGCGATTTCAATGCAACTTCAAAGGGTTCTACATGATCCCAGCCGAGGTATAAGGGCTTTATATAGCAAAAAAAAAAAAAAAAAACACATTAAGTAACCACGTTGGAAAGTTCACGCGTGATGTAGGTGGAAATACCGACCCAGTGTTTACAAAGCGAACAAGCAAACAAGTTCTAAACATTTTTAGAACTTGGTTATACGTTGAGTTTCTGATTGAATTCAGTTTCATTTCATTTGCCCTGAAAAGAAATTCTATATATTATTATGAGCTCTACTAGTGTTTTTACATGCTCTTCATAATTCACAGAATCATTCAACCACACTGCAACGAACAATGAGCCACCGGTGTTTCCTTCCGGAGGGAGTTAGAGTGACCATACTGGAACGAGCTAGTTGGTGATAAGCTTTCATTAATGCTGAGCAGTTCAGCGGGGTTTGTCAAGCAGGGGATAAAAAGCGATCAGATGCAATTAGGCATCAGGAGAGCTCCGGTAATTGTATCATTTTTATCGTCAGCATGCTTTATTGCCCCACGTCTCTGAAAAGCAAGAGTCTGCAAATTACTGCATTAGAGCCGGTACTCATCTCATGGCCTGCATACTGCTTGCTTATTAAAGTACCGTCAGTGCAGCCACTCAGCAGGCAGAGTTGATGAATCACCAGCTAATCACCTCTCTTTGCCCTGCTCCTTCATCTCCATACAGACTCCATCTCCTTCCCTAAACAATCCAGCTGTTTCTGTCTTTCACCCTCAAGCATCCTGTTCTCCACATGATGCCGTGCAGCATCAGGCAGCACACAGCTCTGCAACATGCGATAAACTGCTGTTTCTCCACAGTGACAGCCAAGGAGGTCTATAATGACCACCAATGGCAGTTGCTTTGAAAAATTGAATCTACTTACTTTAATATTTAAAAAAGCCTAATGTACCTATGGTTTTCAAGTACTCTGATTGGTTTTTGTTGAAAAACAACCCAATATTTAAGCAAATTTACAGTAAATCATGGAGGCTGTTATTGCTCTCCTGTGTGCCATCACAGTCCAATCCAGCAGGTAGGAAAAATGTGCATTTCTTCTTCGTCTGGTTTTTTAATGGCGATTTGCAAATCACCATAAAATGTTTTTGCCATTCATTGAACTTAAGTGTCAAAACACTGGATGGTTTCTGCAAATTTACTGCTAAATTGTTTAAGTGCTGTGTTGTTGTTGTTCATCAAAAAATTTAAGAAAATTGCCAACCCCATTTACTTCTTTGCTGATTGTCTTGGGTGTGTTATTAAAGTCACAATGAAACATAAGAAGCAACAAATATTTTCTTCCATATTGTGCATCTGAATGCAACGGATTAACAAAATAGAAAAAAGTAGAATAGGACTGGATGTTAAGATGTGGACGTTGCACTGAAAATGAATGCAAGTTTGAGAGAAGACTTTCATTTCCACTTGCATTTACAAAATAGACAGGGTGAATTTTAATTTCATGCCAACATTAGGTGATAAAGTGAGTCACTATGTGCTCACTATGTATTAAATTCACCAAAAGGACATTCATTAACGAGTTGTTTACAGTGTTAAAGAGTTGGATTCTCATGCTAAATTCTCATGGCCAAAGTTAAAAAAAATAATTTGGCCGAATGACGGAGAATTTCTGTGCCGAAAATCTTACTTCAGGGTTGGTACAAGTTTCAGCTGTTTTTTTGTTCAATCGTGGATCAAATGACATAAATCAGTGGTTCTCAACCACGTTCCTGGAGCCCCCCCAACACTGCATGTTTTCCATGTCTCCTTAATCAAAAACACCTGATTCAGATAATCATCTCATTAGTAGAGACTTCAAGACCTGAAATGGGTCAGACAAAAGAGAGATGCAAAATGTGCAGTGTTGGGGGGGCTCCAGGAACGTGGTTGAGAACTACTGAATAGACAATGGTGGAACTCCTTATATGAGCATTTCTCCTGGAAAATTTCACAAGTCGACCAGAGGAGGGCGAGACCACGCCCATCAACGAGTTTCAACGGGAAATCGTCGGCAGCGCTACATAAGATATGTTCGAGAATGTCTCCAAATAAGTGTGTTTTTGGATGTGAGGAAAAGTTTACAGTGTTCAGCTTCCCAAAGAACCCAGTGTTACGCGAAAAGTGGATGCAGTTTGTTTTTCCAGGGCAGCAACGGAGTGTAGCAAGTGCGTTTGTGTGTTCCCGTCATTTCAGTGACAAATGTTTTATTAAGAGGCCCATTTCGATGCTGGATTTCACATCATTTGCTATTAAAACATGGAGCGGTCCCAGTGATAAAAGATCCCAGTCATGTAAGTACAACTGCATCAGACTTCTGTCTTTTGTTGGAAATCAGCTTGATTCTATAGCTCCGCCCACGGCACGCCTCCAGGAGCTCTGCTTTTTCCTGAGAGAATCGGAAAGCTGTATTTTTCTTCTATAAATATGATAAAACTAAATACTTTTTGGAGATATTAAGGATGCAGTACTACTCTATAGGTACTCAAGATTAACATGAGATGAGGTGAAACTGTGTATGTTATGTACCCTTTAAAAGATCTTCTTTTATGTTCTGCAGAAGAAATAGACTAGATACATACATTTTCTGAAGAAAATGTGAGTGGTGCTTGCAGTGGCAAAACTCGCCACAAGGGAGTTAGTGAAGTCTCTTTATCATATTTATGTCATGACAACTTTTGGAAAGGTTTATCATGGTAATGGATATGACAATGTTAATGAATTTGGTCTTGGCAGAATAGATCTGCTACACTGTTGCTGAATTGCTGCTGCTCTTGGTTTTTGCTGTAGTTGTAGATTATTGCTGCCGCTGCTGCAAGCAAGTACAGGAACTTGCTACTGCCAAAGCATATGGCGATACTGCTGTTGTACACATAGCATATAAAATAACCCATTGCAGATCTATACAGGTGGAGCTGAGGAAGGTGGAGGGTTTCAGAGGAGCTCATTGGTTGCATACGCAACATGAACAAATCAGCATGTGCCAAGTCATATACTCTGTGAATATCATCAGTTACATTAACAACCCGTCAGCCTGCGTCATCTAGAGTTTCATGGCAGAACTATGTATTTTAACAAATAGCTAGGATTTTTGGCATATTTTAGTACTGAGCTAATTGCTATTAACATGTAGCTAGTATCTTCTCTGTAGAATGTCAGAAGTTATGTTTGCTAGAAGGAGTCAAAAGAGCTAAGCATTATGCCTATACAATGTTCTGATCTAGAGATACATGTATTGCTAAAAGGTCGCTAGGGGAGTGGCTGGGAATTTGAAATTTCACCTAGCAATTTCTGCTTGCTAGGCTGAGTAAAATGAGGCCACCCCCAAGTGTCTATGAAATCCTGGGGTGGAGATAATAATATATTTTATTTTTTCCCAAATTCAATGTTTTCCTTTTTCATTTTTCTGGATTACGTTTTTATATATATATATACATATAGACTCTGTTTTAATGGTTATATTAACCATTAACGATTTTATTAATCAAAAAGCATGTCTAATAAATTGAAATCATGAAACTTACAAAATTTAACAGCAATTTATTAGACGCTTAACAAAAGGCCCTATGACATGTGTTTTTGTTTTTTGTTTTTTTTTCTCAAATCACTTTTATTTGTTTTACCAAATTATGTTTTCCATTGATTTTCTGGATTCCATTTTAATGGTTTCATTAAATTGTAATAATCAAAAGAATCTCTAATGATTATTTTTGTATTTAAAATGAATCAATAAATAATACTAATAATAATAAATTATAATATAATATATTAATATATATTATTTTATTTTTGTGCATTTAAATGTTTCTGCTAAATAAATGTTGGTAAGAAAATTCTGGTAAATATTTATTTAAAAATAATTGTTTTTTAAATTTATTTTGTTAGTAGTAAGAGTATCATTCCATTAATAATATATATTTCTGTCACAGTTTCTTCAAGCTTAACCAAACTTTTATTTAAGTTTGTGACAATAGTTTTTCTCAAAAGAAATGGTAAAATGCTCATGAAGTGACTCTCAGAACAGTTCTAGAGATCATGTTTATGTGTTCATGTAGTCATATATTGAGGCGGCAGAGGCTGAAAACACAGTGAGCGCCAGGCGTGCTCAAGCGGCAACCTCCCGCTCTCGCTCCGTATGAAACAATACGGAAGTGACTGAAGCTGCAGTTCATCAGCTGGCTGCAAAAGGAAGCAAATCCCCATAGACTCTCGTGTTAAAATGCTCAAATTTATAACAGATAAAAACATGTTTACAGCCTGGTGCAAAAAGTGGTTTTGGTTTTTACAGCTAGTTTTGCCCTTCATGACAACTCTGTGGGGTGGTGAATTTTTTTCTAACTCACCCGTTTAAATTATATTAAGCATTAAAGTTTGCATAATTAAGGGCATGGCCACTTGAGTGACATGCGTCAGGCAGCCGTCACATTACCTCAGCTTTTTCCAGCAGTTGAACTTGGCATCTCAGCCGTGTTATTGCGTTTGTTTTTTCTTAGGGTGTTACTTTATCAGGATTATTTTAATAATTTTAAAAACCAGACATCTTAGCTCCACCGGGACGTGGACAGTTGGATCCAAATGGAAGCTTTTTATTATGAACAGTAAACGTAGTGAGACAGGCTGGGTCAGGCAGGAACAAACATGGACAACGTAGAACAAACACTATTTATACAGTTGGGGTTGACAAGCAAGATGGCCGACAGAGGTAAGGGGTGAAGGGTCAGGAGTCACAGAAAGGGATTGTGGGGAATGGAGTGAGAAATGGAGTGTGTTAAAATCCATGAGAGAAGTGAAGGCTCCCTCTAGGGGTGAAAGGAGGGAGCCACAGCAGGACAGTTCATGACACCACCCACGTCCCGCCTCTTTGTCCATTTTCTATTTTCCTGGAGTGACGCGCAGTGACGTGCTTCCAAAACGGCGACGACAGGCCCCGCCCAACTTTTGCTTCAAAAACGCTCTTCAGAAACCTACGGGTGACGTCACTGACACTACATCCATGTTTTTTACAGTCTATGGGCGTGCTTCAGTATGTGTAGTAAATGAAACCGTGTGTCTGCGCCATTCATTCACAAAGAGACATGCAGAACATGCAGGTTCCAATTTAAAACACACTACATATTGTGTTTTGATTTAAGTGTACTGACCTACTTTTGATTTATTCATCCAAAGTTTGGCAAATTCCATGACATTTCTCGTTACAATCTCGCCCTAATAAATGGAAACAGAATTTACAATTTAAGTGAACTATTCCCTTAATAAAACTCCAAATATAATCCATTACTAGTGGATAAAAGATCTACTACTGCTTGCAAAGAAAAAAAGACAGGTTATTTTTAATGGCTGTCAATTGAGAAAAATGCTTCTTTGGACCCAACATCTGGTGTAGTTCCAACATCTGCCAGCAGGGGAAAATGAAGGCAGTGCTAACCAGCCAAACTTTGAGCTCTGGTGACAGCAACTAATTCTGAGTACAATGTTGAGTTCCATTGTATCTTGTGACATATAATACTCCTAATCCAGTCCTAAGGGATCAACCAAATGGTGTCCCCACAAGGGGGCGAGTGTACGAGAAACCCAGTCTGAACGGTGACTCATAACTTTATGAAAATAGGCAGCGGGGAGACCTGGGGAGAGGAAATGAGATTTCCTCAGTCTGTCACCGGATAGACAGGGTCGCTGAGAGGAGAGCAGGGTTATGTTTTATGAGGCTTTCTTTTTCTCCAGCTTTCATCGCTCATGTGTCACTGTTGAAAGAGTTCATAAGAGCTGCGGCTTCTGAGTCTAATGTCCCATACACTGCCCTCCGCTTCCAGTAATCCTTGGGTCATCTGTTCAAATCCAACCGAATGCAGAATCAATCTTGGGTTTGTTTAACGTCTTTTTGAGCGATATAAACAACGGCACTGAAAGTCCCCTCCTTCTCTCGCTGTTTTGTTTGTGCTGGCACAATTCAGCGCAACAATGTGTTATTCATATCGAGAGATTGAGTAAGTGCACGGGGGAAAGCGAAATTCATCCCCCACAAAAACCGCCTGAATTCCCACCATATAAAACAGAGCTTTCATTTTGATTTCCATCCTGTCAGAGGAAAGAGCTATGATGTTATTTCTGCAGTCGACTTTTCCTTTGGATTTCTGTTTTGGATGAATAGCAAACTTTTTTTCTCGGTGAAATTAGCTCAACGTGCAATGGTTGCAGGTGCTGGCTCCCGCTGACAATGACAGGCCATTTCATCTTGCGCACTCCCGCACGTTCCTTGCAGTGGATGAAAGCATCATTTTCGACGGCCATCCATTTGCTTCAAGCCCTGCACGGTAAGCACACCACTAAAAGGCTCTTGAAAACACGGGAGCAAATCTGAATCAATCTGTTTGTTTACCCTGGGTATGACAAACACGAATTCTCGTTTCCAAGCAGTGGGATATTTTTAAGTGTATTTGTCCTCAACAAATAACAATGTCATGGTTACCTGGAGGGAAGATTTCCCTGAAAACACATGAATAACCAAACAAAATTTTAGATGGCAAGTAATTACACTGGCTTGACTGTGAAGCAATCATTAATATAAAAATGACCTATACTCTTCGAAATGTCAAATATTTAAACTTACAATATCATTAAAAATGTGTCTAGACACTGTAATGTCACAGATATGCTTTAACAATAATAAGGTAATCATATAATCCAACCAAAACCTAAGCAAAAATATATTTTATATCATGTTTACTTACAGAAAAGGTCAAAAATAACATTTAAGAACATAAATGCATTTCAGCTTGTCACTATGAAACTGAATGACAAATTCATTCACTTTGTCATCTCTTTTACTTGTTATATAAAGCACTGAAATATGAAATTGGATTGAAAAAGAGCCAGACTGTTTATACAGGCTTATAAAGTGACCATAAGCTTGCAAACACGCAATTAACATTCTTTACACATTTTTTATCTTGATCTTGTATTTGACCTTGTGTGAACATGCCACATGATAATATGCGGTGCATAATAAAATGTAGACATCATTAGTCATGTCTGCTTTAATGAATCTACAGTTTATAGTTTGTGCACAGTAATGTCAAACAAAAGAAAAAACTCGATTTGACTTAGATCGAGTAAAAATCAACCGCAGCATAAACAGACCTACATCTGTTATGCTTTGCTAAATACTATAAATGACAGGCTGAAGTTACATAAAATCATCAGTCGTTAAAAGAAAATGACCAATTATGTGACCGAGCAGCTTCACACGCAGACATCAAAGAAACGATTCATGTGAAAGTTCATCTCTTTCTCATTACTGAGTTGAACCTGTCCTGTGATTTTTCTCATTTCAGCAAATGAATCATTTGTGCAGATGTTTCATGCCAATATTCATCTGCAGGATCTATCTTCACAAGAACAATGTAAGTCAACAGACCTGAAACATCACTTTTAGACATATACATTTGTTATGTAAATTGAAACAAACTGTTTCTGATGGTCTCATAATAGAAGTTATATCTTCACTATTGCACATATTCTCCATTCAGTAGTCAAGTGTTTTATAAATGCTCTCATTTGCTTTAAAAATCTACAGGGTTTCAATCTGGCATTTATGTGTTGATTGTTCAAAGAACAACCGAATAATTTTACTAAATAGTAGCTAAACTATATTCTTTTCACTCTTTTGTTTACCACATCCTTATATCATAGACTATATTAGCATTTAATCAGTTAATCTGATTCATTCTACAAAATCACTTTATCCACACAATTTAAATTAATGAACTGATTCATAACAATGACTGAATCAACCTCCATCTAAAGCTAAGTATTTATTTAAATGCAGCTTTCATTACCATTGTTGACTTTGTTATATAAAATAGGTTCACATTTAATGATATTTGAATAACTGAATATATTAAAAACTCAAAAACGGTTGAAGTTATCTATTACAGTATCTCACAGAAGTGAGTACACCCCTCACATTTTTGTAAACATTTTATTTAATCTTTTCATGTGACGACAATGAAGAAATGACACGTTGCTACAATGTAAAGTAAAGAGGGTACAGCTTGAATAACAGTGTAAATTTGCTGTCCCCTCAAACTAACTGAACACACAGCCATTAATGTCTAACCCGCTGGCTACAATGTTGAGTATAAGGGGCCCAAAGTGTCAATATTTTGTGTCGCCACCATTATTTTCCAGCACTGCCTTAACCCTCTTGGGCATGGAGTTCACCAGAGCTTCACAGGTTGCCACTGGAGTCCTCTTGACCACATCACGGAGCTGGTGGATGTTAGTGACCTTGCGTTCCTCCACCTTCCACAGACGCTCAATAGGGTTTAGGTCTGGAGACACGCTTGGCCAGTCCATCACCTTTACCCTCAGCTCCTTTAGCAAGGCAGTGGTCATCTTGGAGGTGTGTTTGGGGTCATGGAATACTGTCATGTTGGAATACTGTCATGTTGGAATACTGCCCTCCAGCCCAGTCTCCGAAGGGAGGGGATTATGTACATGTTGGCATTCATGGTTCCCTCAATGAACTGTAGCTCCCCAGTACCAGCAGCACTCATGCAGCCCTGAACACCATGACACTCCCACCACCATGCTTGACTGTAGGCAAGACACACTTGTCTTTGTACTCCTCACCTGTTGCCGCCTTGACACCATCTGAACCAAATAAGCTTATCTTGGTCTCATTAGACCACAGGACATGGCTCCAGTAATCCATGTCCTTAGTCAGTTTGTCTTCACCAAACTGTTTGTGGGCTTTCCTGTGCATCATCTTTAGAAGAGGCTTCCTTCTGGGACAACAGCCATGCAGACCCATTTGATGCAGTGTGCAGCTTATGGTCTGAGCACTGACAAGCTGACTCCCCACCCCTTTAATCTCTGCAGCAATGCTGGCAGCACTCATATGTCTATTTCCCAAACACAACCTCTGAATATGACACTGAGCATATGCACTCAACTTCTTTGGTCAACCATGGCAAGGCCTGTTCTGAGTGGAACCTGTCCTGTTAAACCACTGTATGGTCTTGGCCACCATGCTGCAGCTCAGTTTCAGGGTTTTGGCAATCTTCTTATAGTCTACACCATCTTTATGTAGAGCAACAATTCTTTTTTTCAGATCCTCAGAGAGTTCTTTGCCATGAGGTGCCATGTTGAACTTCCAGTGACCAGTATGAGAGAGTGAGAGCGATAACACAAAATTTGACACACCTGCTCCCCATTCACACCTGAGTGGTTTAGACATTAATAGCTGTGATATTTTGAGGGGACAGCAAATTTACAGTGTTATACAAGCTGTACACTCACTACTTCACATTGTAGCAAAGTGTCATTTCTTCAGTGCTGTCACATGAAAAGAAAACTATTTACAAAAATGTGAGGGGTGTACTCACTTCTGTGAGATACTGTATGTCATCAGATAATTACGTATTTTAAAATATACCACACTCTCTTCAATGTATTTAGCAATTTTTCAAACTAGGTTCATTGGAAAAACATGCCTGTGGTCATATTACATAACATCTTGCACTTACTTGTGCACAGCAAAATGTCCAGTGAAAAATCGTGTTCAGTTATATCTAAAACAAATTAATTTCTGACATTTTGTTACATTGGTTGTTGTATGTACCACTGCAGTTCAGAAGGAAATATCTGCCAAAATGTGAGGTTAAAAACAAATTCTCTTACCAGGTGAGCTACCAAGCAAGTTTACTATGTCTTGCAAAAAAGTTCCCACAGCTACATTTTCATCATGAGATCAGGTTGGAAAATTAAATTTTCTGGTGTTTTACTGCAACTACTGTTCATTTCAGGGAGCCTAGGGTTGTAGTGTAGCTTGACTGTAGTTAAAATACTTTAAATTAGCATGGCTAGCTTTACCACTGAAATATTCTGACTGATAATAAAATTAGTATTAATGCTCTTTTTGTATTCCTTTTGAATTGAATCCATAAGCACAAGCAGATTTTTTTTCTTATTCATTGTATCACGACTTCATGATTAAGTCAAATAACCTTCAAATGGCAAGTAAACTGGTTTTGCTACATAAATGCTGGAATAAAGTCTCTGTGCATCTGTACCATTGTAGAACAGGCAAATTTTTTCCACTGCAACTCAAACACTAAAGGCTCAACTGAAAGAAATCAATGAATATAATTTTCATAGTTCCCTGTTAAAATGTTTGTGGTGATGCCAAGCATGAAAGTGCAAACAGCCTCTGAGCCTCCATTTGATGGGGAATAATGATGGTGTTAAGCAGCTGCGATTTTGCATAGGCTTGTTTGACTTGAAAACTTCCCAAGGAGTCAAAGGCGGCCGTCGAAAGCAGCAGTGCAACACTCTTCCCCCCTCAGACTGAACAGTAATTACTATTTCAGCCCAAGCCACATCCCAGACAAAACAGAGAGAGAAGAAGGTGAAGAGAGGGGCAGGGAGCTGTAATACAAACTGCTGGCTCTTAACTAATTTCAATTAAAACAGTCATCATTAGCATGAGTCACACTCTCCTGTGGATTCCCATTTACTTTGTTTATCTGCAGACACACACACTCACAAAGACACGGTACGCATCAGTATCAACATTTCATTTTATCTTTTAACTAATCAATGTTCCAACATGAGCATGATCATTGCTCAAGCTTTCATTTTCCTCAGCATTCCTGCCATATTCCATACACAACAGGCTTATATATGTCAATGGGTGGCACCTCTTTTATGTAAGGCAAAAAACATGTTACATCTTTCATTTTGCAAACACTAGGGAGGTACGAAATACGAATCTCCAAATTCATTGCGGCCCACTGCGATATGGAGATCTACGTGACCACCCTTTATGGTCTGCATATCAAATGTTCCCACCTGGACAAATCGTTCTCACCACTAGCCATTCACCATGTCAATATGGAACACAGAAAACAGTGATTGTATGGGTAACATACAGTTTAAAGGGCATTTAGAGATGCAAGAATACTGTTGCTGATGAGCGGACATTTACACTATGTAACCTTTGTCCCTCTAGCGGTCTTACAGAAGAACATTGTTTGGGTTATAGATATAAACCTGCAATTCTGAGAAATGTAGTCAGAATTGCATGATATAAACTCATAAATCTGACTTTTTTCTCAGAATTGCATGATAAGAACTAGCAATGAGTTAAACAGTCAGAATTGCGTGATATAAACTTGCAATTTTGGGTTAGAAAGTCAGAATTGTCAGATGTAAACTTGCATAGCTGACATTTTGTTCTAAGAATTGCATGATATAAACTAGCATTGTGAGTTATAAGGTCAGAATTGTGAGATATAAACTTTTTTCCTCAGAATTACATGATATCAACTAGCAATTATGAGTTATTCAGTCAAAATTACATGATACGTGATAACTCACAACTGCAAGGTATAAAATTGGAGTTGCAAATCTGACTTTTTCTCTGAAGTACATGATATAAACTAGCATTTATGAGTTATAAAGTCAGAATTGCAAGAAATAAACCTACAAGTCTGACATTTTTTCTCAGAATTGCATGATACAAACTATTGTGTGTATTGTATTGTGTGATATAAATTATGCAATTATGAGTTATGAAGTCAGAATTACACGATATAAACTGAAATTGCAAGATGTGACTGCGAGATGTGCGAGATGTGACTTTTTTCTCAGAATTGTCTCAAACTCGAAACTGTGAGTTATAAAGTCAGAATTACGAGATATAAACTCGCAAATCTGACTTTTTTCTCAGAATTGTGTCATAAACTAGCAATTGCGAGTTATAAAGTCAGAATTACATCATATAAACTCACAACTGCAAGTTATAAAGTCGAAATTGCGAGATATAAATCTGCAAATTTCACTCTTTTCTCAGTATTGTGTGATATAAACTAGCAATTATGAGTTATAAAGTCAGAATTACATGATATAAACTCAACTGCGAGTTATAAAGTCAGAATTGCAAAATATAAATCTGCAAATCTGATTTTAATCTCAGAATTGTCTCATAAACTAGCAACTGCGAGTTAAAAAGTCAGAATTACAAGATATAAACTCGCAAATCTGACTTTTTTCTCAGAATTGTGCCATAAACTAGCAATTGCGAGCTATAAAGTCAAAATTGCAAGATATAAACTCGCAAATCTGACTTTTTTCCTCAGTATTATGTGATATAAACTAGCAATTATGAGTAATAAAGTCAGAATTACATGATATAAACTCACAACTGCAAGTTATAAAGTCAAAATTGCAAGATATAAACTCGCAAATCTGGCTTTTTTCCTCAGTATTATGTGATATAAACTAGCAATTATGAGTAATAAAGTCAGAATTACATGATATAAACTCACAACTGCAAGTTATAAAGTCAAAATTGCAAGATATAAACTCGCAAATCTGACTTTTTTCCAGAATTGTCATAAACTAGCAGTTGCAAGTTATAAAGTCAGAATTGCGAGATATAAACTCGCAACTGCAAGTTTTAAAGTCGAAATTGTGAGATATAAACTCGCAAATCTGACTTTTTTTCTCAGAATTGTGCCATAAACTAACCTTTTTATTTTTAAGTGGTGGAAATGGGCCTTATTGTACACAAAGATTCTACAAAAAAAAAAAACTACTATACTCTGGGAAAAAAATTTGAATAAACTAATCTTTTAAACAGAACACAGAAAAGAAATCTAAAATGACTACCCTTCCTGTTCATATTCCTGTACTAATTTAATACAATATTAGGCTGCATCATTGCACTTTAACAATGCTACAAGCTACAGAATGTTACCGAATCCAACCGAAATGTTTGGTAATGGTCCACTAAGAGAACTTACATCCACAACATGACCTATTGCACCCCCACAGGTATTATGTTTTCAATTACTAAACACCAGCAGTGCTTTCCTCAGCCAGGAACATTCTCTACATAGTAGAAACATATTCAGGTATTGTACATCCAAGCTCTGTAGAAGTTTTCACAAACAAATGAAATGCCCTGCTGAGCATCCCAGGAGGGGGTTATAGGGCTACGTCCCCCTCACCACCCACTAGAACCATTACAATGACCTTTACATGGTCATGGAAAGTTCTGGCATAGTCTCAGGATGTTAATAATAACATAATAATTTAAGGCAGATATTCACATCCCTCAGGCCAAAGCAGTCATACATATGCATGCAAAACAAATAGTCCTTGACCTACAGCTCACAGATTGTTTGTTGCTAAAAATCACATCTCGAATGAAATATTCATAGCTGTCACATGCCTACACATATTTAATTATTGCACAACACTGCGTATGCATAGTTAAATAAAGTAGAGATTCCAGTTGCAAAAAGTGCCACTGCAGTTGCTGCTCAGTGAAGAACAAGCTCCATGCCGGTGAAAACAACCATCTCAACCCTCAAAGGAACCAAGAGGTCGGTGCCTGGTGATAAATGTGGCATAGGTTATTTCTGACGGTAAACACATTAAGATAAAGCAAGCATGCTGAAGGGCCTTCTGGGTGTCTACCGTGGATAGTGTGAACTAATTAAACAGCTCTACAGAGCTGTGTTTGGACTGCACTTCCATAACCTGTCAGGGCCGTGTTGTATCACACCACAGGGAGATCAGCAGTTGACTAAAAGAGAATCACCTGAGGGCATTTATCCACATTCAGTAGACTAGATGACATGGTTGGGCTGGGGTAGGTCAGACCACACACTGTCTGTGCCCCACAAAGACAGAAACCGAACAGAATACAGGCGATCTCCAGCGACCTGCCCGTGTTTTAATGAAAAAGAATACGTAATTCACACATTTCAAAGAGTCCTGAGCTGGTGCCCAACTCTGTGGTTCTGGAATATTAATATTTTGATTAGTCATCTCTGGAAATGTTCCAGACAAGGTTAGTGATTTTCATCACAATGAAAAAAACCCTAAAGAACAGAAAAAGAATTTGAAATATTTCACCTTTACATGCAACCATGGAAACACTGGCCACATAGTAAAATTCAAAACTCACTCTTGCTGTCATAAACATCCTTACTGTTTTTTTTTTAACTATAAAGAGAACTAAAATAGGTTTGGTTGAAGATGTCAGCTAATTCAAACGCAATGTTTTGTTTTCATTGCTCATTTTTCATGTTTTTTTCGCACATTAGGTAAAAATAAATTAATATTCCTGTGAAATATAAGCTGTTCCTATGGAAAATTACATAAAAAATAAATTCTATTGCAAAACACTTCTACATATTTAATACTGCCAGTTATTTTGTTTTTGCTAAGACAGCAAAAGTTCCAAACAACTTAAATCAGTGTTTTGAACAAATCACTCGCTTATAATGACAAGTAGTCACTTGTTCATTTCTGGTGAATGAGTGTATTGAATTAATTGGTTGAATGAATGATTCAATAATTCACTCACTTGGTTCATTTTTATATGAATTAGTATTTTTAACAAATCATTTGCATGAATAATTAAATGAATCACTCATAAAGAGTTGCATGTTTTGTTTCTGAATGAATCAGTTTTGAACAAACTGGTTGAATGAATGATTTAATGAGTGATTGACAAAGTTTGTTTCTGTATAAATCAGGTATCAAATGAACAGGTTTAATTGTTTAATGGCTCACTCATAAAGACAGTTGTCACTTGTTTTGTTTCTGAATGAATGAGTGTTTTGAGTGAATTGGTTGAATAAATGGTTCAATAAATCACTCACTAGGTTCAATTCAATATGAATCAGTATTTTGAACAAATCATTCTCAATCATAAAGACAGTCACGTGTTTCGTTTCAGAATGAATCAGTGTTTTGAACAAATTAGTTTGAATGAATACTTAATGACTTACTGATGAGATTCATTTCTGTGTTAATCAGGGCCTGTATTCACAAAACATTTTTTTTCTTACCACTAAGAGTTCTCCTAAATAGCAGTAAAAGTTTTTAGCTAAGAGTTTTCCCTTTAAACCCACTGACAAAGCTGCTGAGACAAACTTTTACTAAGGAATAGGAATAGAGAGAAGTATTAAGTTAAGAGTAAGGGTGGGGTTGACCTCGTTGCTATGGATGATGTCAGCATGCTTACCAACTATGCACACAGTGATTGGCTGATAGGGGAGGAGTCTCTGTCAGAGATTTTTCATTGAAATATTGTAGAGTGTGGTATTATGTTGCCATATTCAAATAAAGCTTAAAAAAAAGTTTTAAAATGCAGGCTAAGTGTCACTAATTAAACAAGTATATGTTCAGCTGATTGTCAGCCTTTTACATGTGTGCTTCTCATGAAGCATTAGCTGATACGCATATAAGCAGCCTTTTTATTAACAGAATAGAATAATTATGGCTGATAGTAAGATATGCAAACGTAAAATAAAACCAAACTGGACCCAAGAACAGCTGTTACTTATTGCCCAACTTGTTAATGAAAACACGGATATAATCAAATGCAAATTTGGAGTTGGGATAACCTCCAGAACCCAAAAAGTTGCGTGGGAAAGCATACGTGTGCAAATAAAGGTAAAGTGTTTCTAAAAAGTTTAAGTTCAGAGGCAGATTGCCGGCAACAGCCATTATAGGATAGTTGGGATTTGGTTTTAGTGACTTAAGGAGTCCTCTTCATTACTCGTAATAACAAAAATAATAAAAATCTTAAAAATAATGGGTGTTAGGACTCCTCGCTAAACCTAGCTCTTAAATCTGTGAAACGTTAGTAGTAAAAAGGACTCCTAAGTCACTAAGACCAAATCCCAACTATAGTAAAATGGCTGTTGCTTTACACTGGCAATCTTTTTAGAAACACTCTGCATTTATTTGAACGTGTATGTTTTCCAACGCAACTTTTTGGGTTTTGGAGGTTAACTCCAAATTTCCCTTTGATTATATCCTTGTTTTCATTAACAAGTTGGCAAGAAGTAACAGCTGTTTTTGCGTACAGTTTTGTTTTCATTTACGTTTGCATATCTTACTATCAGCCATGATTATTCTATTCTGATAATAAAAAGGCTAGTTATGAGAAGCACACATGTAAAAGGCTGACAATCAGCTGAACATATACTTGTTTAATTAGTGACTCTTAGCCTGCATTTTAAAATCTTTATTTGAATGTGGCAACATTTAAAAAAAAAAAAAAAAAAAAAAAACTTTATTTGAATATGGCAACGTAATATCACACTCTACAATATTTCTATGAACAAATCTCTCCTCCCCTATCAGCCAATCACTGTGTGCATAGTTAGTAGGTATGCTGACATCATCCATAGCAACGAGGTCAACCCCACCCTTACTCTTATCTTAAGGCTTCTTTCTATTCCTTAGTAAAAGTTTGTCTCAGCATTTTTGTGAATAGGTTTTAAGTGAAAAATTAAAAATCACTGTTTAACCTATATCCCTGTTTTACTTTTTTTTAAGGGTGTTTCATCTTCTTTGCACATTCACTTTGTAAACATATATATATATATTTTTTTTTTTTTTTTTTTTTTTTTTTTTTTTACACAAAATAACCAATCATTTCGTTAGATAAGACCATACTTTCTCAACTGGGATCATTTAGAGCCTTTGAAGCTGCTGCATTTTACTGCATTTTGGAAGCTCAAACTTGCAGGCACCATAGAAGTCTCTTATATGGAGAGAAATCCTGAAATGTTCTCCTGAAAAAGATCATTTCTTCACGACTGAAGAAAGAAAGACATGAACATCTTGTGATGATATAGGGGTGAGTAAATTATCTGTAATTTTTTGTTCTTGAAGTGAACTTCTTTAATTCCTCCTAATTATAAAATTGCTTGTGATTTCACTATTCAACTTTTAATCCATATCCAGAAAAAAATTAAACCAGCACTGCATCTTAAACAGAATATTTAATGCATATATATATATATATATATATATATATATATATAAACACACACATCTCAAACATCTCATGCATATTAATTATCCACAGTGATGACTAATATTACTTGTCGCGCGAATATATTTAACATAGTAGACCAAATCAATACCAAGAAGGCCAAATTGTGATGGATGCACTTTGTGCTGACACAGAGCTCTAAACTCAGAGGGGTAGAGAGCTAAGAGCTCCCACAGCTACTGAATTAATAATGAGCATGGGTACTGCTGATTGGCCCCCTCTTTCCCTACAGGGCAAAAGCAGCCCGTGTCTCCAAAGCCCTGATTGATTAGCTGCTTATTATTAATAGATATGGGTTAAGACTTTGATATGACCGGCCTGTTTGAAAACACACACATCAAATGTGTATAAAATAGTACAAATATATGCATATTGCAGCATGCATAATCAACTCAGAGCAAACAGAGTCAAGAATAGAATTCTCGTAGTAAACAATCGTTCCGTGAAGTAGAACTTCTTTGTGAAAGAGATTAATGAAATCGAGTCCCAAAAGTTGCATGTTGTTCATCATACTACATTTCCTCAGTCGACAAGTCTCTGCAGTACATGCTCTTCAGGATTCAAGGTTGCTAAAGGCTCTAGCCTTAAAGCCCTAATCGATATGTTGGGTTTGACTCTTTGAGCTCCACACCTATTTACTATGGAGCACAACCTTGAGAAACCACAAAAACAGGAGTGAGAGGGAATTTAGGCTTCTAGTACAGTTGTCCAACCACAGTGCAGGACCCAAGGGAGGACATGAATTGCAATGAGCTATAGAGAGTTGGTGAGTGTGATTTTGTACTCTTCTGGTTTTATCAACATAAGATTACAACTAAAATTCTGAAGGGTTACAGCTGTCAGAAATGAGTAGGAAGTGTAGAGGCCCTTGCTTTGAATGACTTCAGCACATCTGCGGCCACAAGACATCACTAGTTTCTCTCACTGCGTTGGTGTGATCTTGGTCCACTCTTCTTCTACTCTCTTCCATATTTCAGTAACTGTAGTAGGTTTCTTAGCCATAACTTCATCGCCAAGGATTTTCCAGAGATTTTCAATCGGGTTTAGATCAGTATTCTGGCCCGGCCATTTAATTATTTCAGTGTTCATAGCATCAAAGAACTGCTTTACCCATTTTGCAGTGTGACCGGAGCATTGTCTTGAATAAAAATTTTAAATGTTTCCCATCAGACGCAAATAAATAAACTTGCTTTCATCACTAAAGTAAACTTTGGACCAGTTCTCCTCTCTTCACACAACATGCTCCTCAGCAAAGGTGAGTCTAGACTTTTGATTCTTTCTGCTGATGAGAGACTTGATCACTGCCGAGCGTGCTTTCAGTCCAACTTCTCTTAAACCTGCCAAGACAGATTGCACTGAAGCAATTCCAGCTGCAGCGCTGAACCCATTTCCCATTGATAGTCCCTGCATTATCCTTCTTATGCATTTGTCTTATGTTGATGACCAGTCTTTTTGGGGGACTTGAGTGAATGAGTGTCATTGTAAACCTGCAATATTTGAAAAATCACAGATTTTTAATGACCAACTTCTCTTGCAATGGTCATTCCTTTGGACTTCATCTGAACAACCTGTCACAAAGTTTCAGTAAACTTATAGCAGCCAGCCATCTTGCGACCTCCGTGAAAATTGGAGAAATGCTGCCAGTTAAATAGGGTTTGTCATATAATTAAGAAAATTAGCACCAGGTGCAAGATTAACACCAATAACTTGGAGGTAACTTGGTAGTTTGATCAGTTCATTTTTAAATATCTCATGTACAGTTGCACTCGAAAGTTTACATACACCTTGCTGAATCTGCAAAATGTTAATTATTTTACCAAAATAAGAGGGATCATACAGTTGCTAAGACCTCAGTAAGATATTTCACATAAAATATGTTTACATATAGTCCACAAGAGAAAATAATAGCTGAATTTATAAAAATTACCCTTCTTAATTCTTAATACTGTGTTGCTACCTGAATGATCCATAGCTGTCTTTTTTTCCTTTTGAACAGTTAAATTGCCCACTGTTCTTCAGAAAAAATCCTTCAGGTCCTATAAATTTGATGGTTTTTCAGCATTTTTGTGTATTTGAACCCTTTCCAACAATGACTGTATGATTTTGAGATCCATCTTTTCACATTGAGGACAACTGAGGGACTCATATGCAACTATTACAGAAGGTTCAAACACTCATTGATGATCCAGAAGGAAACACGATGCATTAAGAGCCAGGGGGTGAAAACTTTTAGAATTTAAAGCGATCAGTGTAAATGTAACTTATTTTGTCTTCAGGGAAACATGTAAGTATATTCTGTAGCTTCTGAAGGGCAGTACTAAATGAACAAAATACAATATTTACGCAAAATAAGAAAAATTTACACATCGTCATTCTGTTCAAAAGTTTTCACCCCCAGCTCTTAATGCATCGTGTTTCCTTCTGAAGCATCAGTGAGTGTTTGAACTTTCTGTAATAGTTGCCTAAGAGTCCCTCAGTTGTCCTCAGTGTGAAAAGATGGATCTCAAAATCATACAGTCATTATTGGAAAGGGTTCAAATTCACAAAAATGCTGAAAAACCAAAGAATTTGTAGGACTTACAGGACTTTTCAGCAGAGAACAGTGGAGATTCAAGTGTATGTAAACTTTTGAACAGGGTCATTTTTAGAAATTCAACTATTTTTGTCTCTTGTGGACTATATGTAAACATCTTTTATGTGAAATATCTTACTCAGGTCAGTAGTAAATAAAAATAACATGCATTTTGTATGATCCCTCTTATTTTGCTAAAATAACTAACATTTTGCAGATTCTGCAAGGTGTATGCAAACTTTTGACTTCAACTGTAAGTTTTTTTGTACTGTTGCTTAGAATACAATTAATTTATGAAATATGATTAAAAACTGCACTTCTACTCCTGTTAGGATAACTTCAAATCGGACATAAGCAGTGGCCTTGAAATTTAAGAAATTATAGGTTGTTCTCTAATTTTGAGCTCCACTTTATACACACACACAGCTTATGTAAATTAAAGGAGAAAACTGAATTTTACATAGATAGAGAAGGACTGTGATATATTAACTAGGTAATTATTTATATCGTGTTATTACATTTAAACACATTATATTATTATATTTATTTTGATTGATTTTTGTTTTTTGTAATTTATATATTATATATAACAATTGAATATAAGGAAAATCCATGCAACATCCACGACACATTAATTCTGTAGTACAAAATAATGAAAAAAAATGTAGACGTGGAAAATCTATATTTGTCTATGTTTACAAAACGGTGCAAGTAATCAGGATGTAAATGTTATATTAAATCATTCTGTAATATCTTTCATAACATAGTTGAGAAAGTATGTGCAAATGTTTAGTCAAAGTTTAAATTTCTGTGCCAATGAGATGAAAAACTCTCGTTTAGATTAAACACGGCTAATTAATAGATACACTAGCGTGTGCATATATAAATATGAAATATAAACATCTTTCAACTATATATAATCAGTTGAGAGGGCTGTAAAGAAAATGAGCACAAACCAATTTGGTTTAAATTCTTGTCATTAGCCTCTTAGCTTTAAGTCCTGAATTCTCTACATGCAGATCATTTTTTAAACAGTCATATATTTCTCCAAACACTTAAAAAAAAAAGAAAAAGAAAAAAACACTTAAATTCCATATGCTTTTTTTTCTGGTTCCCAGGAGGATTACATGAACAAATCCAACACAGATGAAATACAAGCAGGTCCAGTATCAGCTCAGTTCAGATCATCTCATTGCTTATAGAACCATTTGCTCCACTGCATCTGCAGCAACACTAAACAAAAGCCTTTGTCAATGCGATACAGTAATCTGAAAGAAAACAAGATCTCTCTTGTTTAAGATTTAGCCTAACATTTGTTCAGGAAAAATAAACGACAAAGGTACAAATGCTTTTTTGGGGTTATACCAAATTCAACACCACGCTAAATCAATCATTCTTTGGGTCCCGAGGCCAGCGATCAATCACCATTTGTTTCTACGCCCCAATGGATCTATATTAATTCAAAACAGTTGACAGTTAATTATAGTCACACACAGTTCATGATCTCCACAATAGCCCTTAAATACAGAGGGAAAACATAAGATGCCAAGACAAAGAAAACTCTGGACTTGGGTGCAGAAAATATTGAGAACACACATCCTAGTATCACTACTTTATCCATCTGGATTCACTCTGTCAGCTACAATGAGCTCATGCCTGTGTGTGTTTCAGCAGCTAAACACTATCCGCAGAAAAAACAGCTCTGAGAATGCAGAAAGAACACTTAAGCCTAACATTTACAATCACCTCAGTGTTAACGCAGCCACGGGAATCTGGCCCAATCCCTCTAAAAAAACACCAGACTCTCTTCAAAGACTAAAACGGGGTGTATCATATGACTACACTAAGACAAGACTCTTATAGCTCAAAGATAAGAGTGTCAGAGCAATCAGGAAGGACAGCGAAGCTGAAAAAAGAAGTGATTTCTGCAGATGTGAGGTACTCTCACTACTGTCCATTTCCTCATTGAGGAATCTGATTCCAGAGTTCAGTGCTGCCAGGCTTGCAGGACAGCGCTCTGCGGTTCTTTTCAGCAAGATTGGCAGTATTGTCTAGCGGACTGCCAAAATCTATAGTGATACACGGTGAGTTGGAGGAAACAGCCCATTGTAAATTTAATTTCCCTTCACTGTATGACTAGCAGTGTGACATTCCATCACCAGCCAAAGCACTGTGAGCTTCAAGGAAACTTGTCTACCCACAAAAAAAAAAGAAAACAAGCAGTATTTTTTTTCATGACATCAGAACTTTTTTAAAAAAAAAAAAAAAAAAAAGTAACATTTTTCAAACAGCGGGAGGGAGTATAGGATCAATGATTCAGTTTTAATTTAAGACTCACCACTGCACACGGGAAACAGTTGAAGTACAATGGACATCCTACTGGCCGCAGTTCCAAACGAGTCAGATTTCACTTATTCTCTGGGGTGTTATGCCACCTGGTGGAGAAGGGAAGCACTGCACTAAAAAAAAAGCTGAGATCAAATGGTTAGACAACAGTAAAGAGTTACCGGTTTAAAGAAAATGATGTTGTCTTATATTTATTCATTTTGCTTGAGAAAAAATAAAATAAAAATAACCACCGTAATCTCTCAATTTGATCTTGACCTTCCTATTTATATACATTTAGTTTTAGGCCACTAGTATTTTCACCAACAAAAAATGTTTTGCTGTTGTGTGTCTGTAGGAAATATCAGTTTACATTTCCAAACATTCATTTTGCCATTAACTGTAATAATACAGTGAGATTTTTTGAGTTTGACAACAGCCAGTGCTCTACACAGAGATCTGATCTCCTCATCATCCAGTCTGTCAGGAATGACATGAAGAAGCAGAACTGAGACAGACTAAATCCAGAAGAACTGTGGCAATGTCTCCAAGATTCTTCAAGAAACCTACTTGCAAAGCTACCTGTGCAAGTGCACCTAGGGTAAACAAAAAGCTGCTTTAAACAAAGGATGGTCACACCAAATGTTGATTTAGTTAACAGGTAAAGAAAATCTATTTATGACATTTTATACAAGTGTCTAAAACTTTTAACAGTACTGTAGCTTTGCAGGTAGGTTCCTTGAATCATCTTGGAGACATTGCCACAGTTCTTCTGGCTCAGTATGATTAAACCATAACTGTGAAACACTACTATTTGAAATAATACATTCAGCTTGAATATAGCATTTTAATGCAAGTTTAAATGTAATATAATTTAATTCTACGATGGCAAAGCTCGTCTTCAATGTCACGTGATCTGTCAAAAACCATTCTAAAATGTTTTGCTGCACAAGAAACATGCAACATTTGTGTTGCTTGAGATTTGTGTGGAAACTGATACCTTCAAGATTCTTGGGTAAAAGCATTACGAAATAATGTGTATTTACTGTCATGTGATAAGTAAAAGAATTAGTTCACTTCTAAAATTCCTGATAATTCACTCACCCCCATGTTATCCAAGTTGTTGGTTCAGTGTTCATTGTTATCCAATGTTCATATCTTACTTTCTTCAGTTGAAAGAAAATTAAGGTTAAGGAAGATTGAGGAAAACATTCTAGGATTTCCCTCTATATAGTGGACTTTAATGTGACCCTAGACCACAAAAATCAGTCATAAGGGTCAACTTTTTTTAATTGAGATATATACTCAATTTACTTATATTATAACCAGAAAGATGAATATATAAGCTTTGATGTATGATTTGTTGGAATAGGACAATATTTGACCAAGATACAACTATTTGAGTATCAATTTTAGATATTTATATAAGGAAATGTACTAAATATCCATGTGGAACATTAAAGGTAATGTCCTAATGATTTTTGGCATTAAATTATATTTATATATATGAAAAATAAAAACACTCCTACAAATGTATTGTTGGCCATTGTTACAAATATACCCATGATACTTACAGCCGGTTTTGTGTTCCAGGGTCACACATAAAACTGACTTTACTATAAACTGGGAGCCAACAAGTTGAAGGTCCAAACAGCAGTTTCAAAGAGCTCTACACGATCCCAGACAAGGAATAAGGGTCTTATGTAGCGAAACGATCTGTCATTTTCTTTTTAGAAAATAACCGGTCGTTTCATTAATAAGACCCTTATTTCTCAGCTGGGATCATGTAGAGCCATTAGAAGATACACAATTTGGATCTTTAACCCATTAGCATCCACTATATGGAGAAAAATCCTAGAACGTTTTTCTCAACAGTTATTTCCTTTCAACTGAAGAAAGGAGGGCATACATGAACATCTTGGCTGACATGGGGGTGAGTACATTAGGACATTATGCTGGAAGTGAACTAATCTTTTAGGTCTTTTAAGTTACTTTAATAACTTTTAAAGGATGGTTTATGCATATGCAATTTCCTCAAATCTATGCAAATGGTGAGATACAGCCAATCCAGAATTTAATTCATACCACAGAAAACTAAATTTTCAGTTTAAAGTCACTGTCACCTTGTTCAATCCCCATAACTAATCAAGTAATTGGCTTTAATATGCCTAAATGCTTAACAGTGTTCACTCAGCATCAATATACCTTTAACAGCATGCTTTATTTTAGAACGAACTACTGCTGCATCCTTGTAAAACAGTGCATCCAAACAAGTGCCGAAGTTTCAGAACGATACACAAGATGACATTTACATCAACTGCAAAGAACCAACTTTGTGCAATCTTTATTTTTGATTATTTCAAGTGCACATTGCCCAGTTGCCAACATGGGTTGCAGAACAATTTGATCTCCACTCTGTACCTCCAGAGGAGCTCTAGGCTAGTGCAGGGAAATCTTCTGGATCATCTGGGTTTGGAACCTTGGAAAACACCAAAATATGATTTAGCCCCAAACCACCACACAGCATGAACACCTGTCTGGCTTATAAAGTGCCTTAAACTAAAAGTCTTGCATTTTACAGGACTGTGCGGTTTATGATGCAACCAATGCAACTTACAGATTCAAGTTTTTGAGGAGATCTTGGGGATGGCATAGATGGAGCCCCACGGCCACGACCACCCCGCCCTCCTCTCCCACCACGAGAGGGCCGAGCCAGGCTGCCAAAGTTTATCTCCAGTTGACAAGTGATGTCATTGGCCGGGCGACGGAAAACCACATCCTCTTCATCCAAGTCATCATGTTTCTAGAACATGAGAACAGCAGTCATAAGAGTGAATCTGTATCCAACAGACTTTAAGCTAAGAATAAGGCTCCTCACCTGAAGGAATTTGGACTTGTGGATGACCACAGCCTTGGACGGCACTGAGGTGTCTGCCTTACGGATATTCAGCTCTACTTTGGGCCTGCTTTGCTCCTGTAGAGCTTTCCACTCATCCAATGTCATCTCTAGGGCGACCTCAATCACTTCCTCAGGTTCAGATGGTCTGAAAGCAATCGTAAATTTACATCCATTATGAATTATAAAAGGAAGCTCGAGTTCATAAAGTCAGCAAATAATCATTCACTGTCAAGCATCATCTGCGTTACAAGATATTTCCTGCAGCTGTGAGAAGCAGACCTGTTTTCTCCATCAGTCTCAACTGCCTCCTGGGTCTCCTCACTTTCAACAACCTCTTCACCAGGTGACCCCACTTCAATTTCACTACAAGGTAGAATGAAAAAGTACAATTGTTTTAAAAGAGGAAAAAAAAAGTGAGAATTTAAATCTGACGTTATATAAAATGTGAAACGTCACCTCATATGGTCTCTCATCGAGCCCCAGTTGCGAGATCCACTGCCGCTGCGCTTCTCTTCTGATCGGACACTCCTGATTTAAAAGCAACGTCTTAAACGCATGCACAAAACGTTTTAAACTCAAATAAGCTTTCAGACTTTAAACCAGTAGTTTCAGTTACTAACAACTTAAAAATGGGTGACAGATCAATTCTGAAAAGGTGATTGGGGAGAAAGAAGGAAAAAAAAAAAAAAACCAAAATCTTAATTATTTCTAAAAATGAAACTGTGGACTTTTAGAATCACATTTACACAGCATTTCATAAAATTTACTGTACACAATGTAACTTATTATACACTGGCAATCATCTCTCATTTATACACTACCAGTCAAACGTTTTTGAGCAGTAAGACTTTTAATGTTATTTAAAGTCCTCTGCTCAAAAAAACCTGCATTTGATCCAAAGTACAGCAAAAACTGCACAATTTTGAAATGTTTTACATTAAAAACAATATTTATTTGAACACATTTTAAAATGGGATTTGTTCCTGTGATTTCAAAGCTTAATTTTTAGCATCATTACATCAGTCTCATGACCCATTCTAATATTCTGATCTGCTGCTCAATAACACGCGTTGAAAACAGAAGTATAACATTTCCGGTTTCTTTAATGAACAAAGTTCAGAGGAACAGCATTTATCTGAAATAAAAATCTTTTGTAACATTATAAAATGTCTTTACCACCACTTGGTAAAAAGTATCCATTTCCTATTTTATTTTTTTTATTTTTTTTTACAAAGAAAAAAAAAATGATACTGACTTATGAATGGTATGGTGTATAATACAAAAAAAGCCTTTTATTTCAGATGAATGCTATCAAAAAAAAAGTACTCCACTGTTTTAAAAATTGATAGCAACATGTTTCTTGAACAGCAAATCAGCATATTAGAATGATTTCTGAAGGATCATGTGACACTGAAGACTGGAGCAATGATGCTGAAAATATAGCTTTAAATCACAGGAAGTTGCATTAAAATATAATCAAATTAAAATATTAAAACATTATTTTTTTATATTTCAAAGTTTACTTTTGTATAGTTGTCTTTAATTACATTATTTGTACATAATTTGTTATACCCAGTATAAAGTTCAGGCCCTTTTGACCATGGAATTAGACTCTTAGCATGACAGTAATGAGTCACAGCTCACGTTCGGTCACTGCCACTGTGTCTCTCAAACTCTCTCTTTCCCCTCTGGTCAAATCCATCACTGGATCTTGGATATCCTGGGCCTCGGGCTCCTCGTCCTCTTCCTGTACCTCTTCCTCTGACAGGCCTGTCCAGCACATCCACGGGCCTACACACAGATGAAGATAGATTGAGTAGCGTGCAAAATAAATTCAGGAAGATGAATAAAAAATAAAGACATTTATTAACACGTAATGAGAGAAATTTACCTCTCGACAGAGAAACTTAATGGGGTTTCGGCATCGCTGAATTTGCGCTCAAAAGTCACACGTCTCTCTATTCGCTCCACAACTTCTCCACGAGCAAGACGGACTTGGCCTAAACAGATTGGAGCAAATACACGCCACAAACAAACGTAAACCTCAACAACCAGGACACCTTACAGTTAAACTCGTGATATCATCTGGGGGTTAATTATTAGTCGATAATTTATTCAAAGAAAGGCTTGTTGCGTCGAATAAAATTAGCTCGTCCTTCACTTACCTTGTCCACCCCCACCTGTTTGAACAACGAGTTTCCTGTCCCTCTGAGACTCTTTCTTCCCAGATTTAGTCGTGGTTGGAGCCTTTTTCGGCTCCTCTTTCTTCTTCTTCTGTTTCTTTTCTATCCCTGCTGCGTACAAGATGTCAAAAGGGTCGGACTCATCGTCCAACAGCTGGCCGAAACGATTCGCAACGGCGCATCCATATCCCTCATCAGGCATCTCCTCTACTAACTCCTTCATTTTTATCGATTATCGCAGGGGAAATTAAATAATCGAGTTGCTATCATCGAAGGACTACAAATACAGCAGAACTAAGTTCTGTTTAGCTGGCATTAACCAGTGCCGAAAAGTATGAAACCCAGTTTGTGAGCACAAATTAACCTAACCGTCAGACTTGACGCTCAGCTAATTGAATTCAGGTTCATATATAAGCAATTAGTCTCCGCCCCCGGAAGTCAAGTTAGTTTCCAGAACGTGCTCATTAATATTAATTACGCACTCAAACGTTGACGTCATATTATAGAAAATTGCCCATTTTTGTGACTGGAAATGAAAATTAGACTAAAACTTTAATAAGCCTCTTCTGTTCACCCTGCATTTCTTACAGTAAAAAACTTCTAAATATTTGTACAATTTAACATAACTGTTTTCTATTTGAATAGATTTTAAAAAGTAATTTATTCCTGTGATTTTAAAGCTGAATTTTCAGCATCACATTACTGCAGTAACACAATCCTTTAGAAATCATTCTAATATTCAGATTTGCTGCTCATATTTTTTTTTTATGATGTTAAAAACAGCTGGGTAATTTTTTTTTTTCAGGTTTCTTTGGTGAATAGGACATTAAGAAGAACAGCATTTATCTGAAATAGAAATCTTTTGTAACATAAATGTCTTTATCATTTTAAAGCATCCTTGCTAAATAAAGAATGCCTCTTCATCAAAGAATCCTGAAAGAAACATACTCAACTGTTTTAAATAATGCTAATAATAATTATAAATGGTTCTTAAACAGCAAATCAGCATATTAGAATGATTTCTGAAGGATCATGTGACACTGAAGACTGGAGTAATAATGCTGAAAATCCAGCTTAATCAGGAATAAATACATTTTAAAATATATTCAAATAGAAAGCACTTTTTTAAAATAGTAATATTTCACAATGTTACTGCTTTTGCTGTAGAAAGCGAAGAACAGAAGAGAGCACTTTAAAAAAAAAATCCTACTGTTCAAAAACTTTTGACTGGTTGTGTATTTCCAAGAAGAAATTAAATGTAACAAACACTCAGTCTGTGAAGCACGCACAGGATTGTGGGACATCACAGGCACCAAAAAATATTGTTCAGACATGACTATTAATAATTCCTTGAATACCATTTAATGGAAAAAACAGAGTTGGTTCTTCATGATGTTTTTATTGCGTCACACACAAGCACTGACTCCCAGTCTTGGTTTGAAAATATAATTGTTTACACAATTAAAATACAGAAGCATAAACTCTTGATTCATTCAGCTTGCCAAATAAGACTACAGATCATCAGCTAGGAACATAATGCTATGCATTACAAAAAATATTCCAAACAGCCCTGAAAAAAAGATGCAGTGTTTAATTCAGTGTAACCTTTGGTCTTGCAAATATGTAAGAATTTACATGGTGTATTTACATTTATGTTGTTTAAGATTTCTATGATCCACAAATTTCTTCCCACAGCTCTCACAACTGAATGACTTCAGACCGGTGTGCACTCGCTGATGGGTCCTCAGATGCACAGCCTGATTGAACGTCTTACCACAAACGTCACAACCAAAAGGTCTCTCCCCCGTATGGATTCTCATGTGCATCTGAATACTGCTTGAATACCCAAACCTCTTTCCACAAACCTCACAACTATACGGTTTTTCCTTTGTGTGAACTCTCTGGTGTACTGTAAGGGCAGCTTGTGAGTAAAACTTCTTTTGACAATGATCACAACTGAACTTCTTCAACAAAGGACTGACCAGCCGTTCGTGATGCTTTTCTCCTGTATGTACAAGCATGTGCTGATTAAGAGAACTGGGGAATATAAAGGCTTTATTACAAATCGAACACACACAATCCCTCCTTCCTGCGTGAATGATTCGCTTGTGCCTTTTCATGTAGTCTGAACTGGTAAATCCCTTTCCGCAAACATCGCAAAGAAACGGTTTGCTTGAAGTGTGTTTGTGCATGTGCATCTTCAATGCGTACGCTGTGGTGTACCTTTTTAAACATATCGGGCATCCGTACAACTTCACTCCTGTGTGGCCGGCTTTGTGTCTGTTGAGGTTTCCAGAGGTGGCAAACTTCTTATCGCACACCTCACAAGCGTATCGCTTTTCCCTCGTGTGCACGAGCATATGCGCCTGCAAATGTTTGCGAGCGCTGAAGCGCTTATCGCAGAGTTCGCACGGATAATCATAGGTTTTCTCAATGTGACTCTTTTGGTGATTTTTCAGATATCGTTCGCAGCTGTAAAAAGCGCCACAGATCTCGCAACAGTAGGGTTTCTCCCCGGTGTGCAGCGTTTGGTGGTCTAGCATGTTTTGTTTAATTTTAAACTGCTTGTCGCATACGGGACAGCTGTAGAGAGTTTCGACCGCTTTGCATCTGTGTCTGCCGAACGAACGCTTGCCAGGAAAAACCTTTTGGCAGTTAGGACACGTAACTGTCTTTTCTGCTGTATGAAGTCGTTTGTGTTTTTCCAAGGAGGCTTGAAATACAAAAGACTTGGAACATATATCACATTTGAATAGTTGAGCTCCAGTGTGCATCGCTGCGTGTCTGATGAGGCAGCTTCTCATAGTAAAGCGTTTATCGCAATGCGAACATTTGTAATGTTTCACATGAGCCCGAACATGGTTGATGAACTTCCACCTCAGTTCAAAACACTTCCCGCAGGTTTTGCATCGGAACAAACCATCATTCGACTGCTTTATCATATCTGTGTTAGGTGTGGTGTCGGGCTGGTTGTCTGCGTTTTCGATGGTAATGTTTAAACCTTGCACAAGAGATTCTGTCGCATATTGAGTGGTTTCCAAAACAGCACAAGATACGTCTTCACTGTCCAGGGTATTTTGGAGAATTTCTGTGAGGAGAAGAACAGAGTATGTTTAAGAAAAACAAACTGACAAATGTAATTGAAATATGTGACCCTGGACCACAAAACCAGTCTTAAGTAGCGTGGGTATATTTGTAACATCCAATAATACATTCTATGGGTCAAAATGATCAATTTTACTTTTTTGCAAAAAATCATAAGGATATACAAGCTCATCTTCCATGAAGATATTTTATAAATTTCCTACCGTAAATATATCAAAACTTAATTTTTGATTAGTAATATTCCATGCTAAGAATTTAGAGGTGATTTTCTCAATATTTAGATATACTGTCCTATCCTAACAAACCATACATCAATGGAAAAATTCAGCTTATATATATATATATATATATATATATATATATACACACACACACACACACACACACACACACACACATATTATTTATATATATTTTAGGCATTAAGGGATTAAGGGTGCCTCCAGTCATTTTTCACTCATTGACAAAAGACAAAGCAATGTCTTTAAAGAAATAATAAAAGCATGTACATTCATATGCCATGGACATATGACAGTTTTACATACACTACCGTTTACAAGTTTGGGCTTAGTACTTGTTTTTTTAATACTTTTATTTAATAAGGCCATATGAAATAAATGCTGTTCTTCTGAACTTTATGTTTACAAAACAATCCTCAAAAATAAAAATTATAATTATCACAGTTTACAATAAAGTATTAAGCAGCAAAACCATTTCTAACATCATAAATTAAACATATCTTACACCAAATCAGCACATTAAAATGATTTCTGAAGGATATTGTGACACTGAAAACCATAGTAATGATTCTGAAATTCAGCTTTGCCATGAACTACAATTTAAAATAAAAATAGAAATTAAATTGTAATAATATTTTACAATATTCCTGTTTTTATACTAAATCAGGATATTAAAATGTTTTCTGAAGGATACTGTGACACTGAAAACTGAAGTAATGATTCTGGAATTTAGCTTTGCCATGAACTACAATTTAAAATAAAAATAGAAATTAAATTGTAATAATATTTTACAATATTCCTGTTTTTATACTAAATCAGGATATTAAAATGTTTTCTGAAGGATACTGTGACACTGAAAACTGAAGTAATGATTCTGGAATTTAGCTTTGCCATGAACTACAATTTAAAATAAAAATAGAAATTAAATTGTAATAATATTTTACAATATCCCTGTTTTTATACTAAATCAGGATATTAAAATGTTTTCTGAAGGATACTGTGACACTGAAAACTGAAGTAATGATTCTGGAATTTAGCTTTGCCATGAACTACAATTTAAAATAAAAATAGAAATTAAATTGTAATAATATTTTACAATATTCCTGTTTTTACACCAAATAAGCATATTAAAATATTTTCTGAAGGATATTGTGACACTGAAGACTGGAGCAATGATTCAGCATTGCCATGACAAGAATAAACTACAATTTAAAATAAAAATAGAAATTAAATTTTAAAAAATTGTATATTTTACAATATTTCTGCTTTTCACTATATTTCTGATGACATAAATGCAGCCTTGGTGAGCATAACATCTTTAAAAAACATACAGACCCCAAATGTTTCAACAGTTATTATCATTTATTCAATATTATTAAAGGGATACTCCACCCCAAAATTAAAATTGTCATTAATTACTTATCCCTATGTCGTTTCAAACCCGTAAAAGGTTTCATCATCTTCGAAACACAATTTAGGATATTTTGGATGAAAACCGGTAGCTTTTTGACTGCCCCATTGACTGCCAAGTAAACAACACTGTCAAGGCTCAGAAATGTATGAAAGACATTGTCAAAATAGTCCATCTGCCATCAGTGGTTCAACCATAATTTTACGAGAATACTTTTTGTACGCAAAGAAAACAAAAATAACAACTTTAGTCAACAATTTGTCTCCTCTGTGTCACCGTAGTGCCATTTTGGAAAGTATCCACTGGAAGTAAAATTATGGTTGAACCACTGATGGCAGATGAACTAGTTTGACAATGTCTTTCATACATTTCTGAGCTTATTTTTGTTTTCTTTGTGCACAAAAAGTATTCTTGTAGCTTTATAACATTACGGTTGAACCACTAATGTCACATAGACAATTTTAACAATGTCCTTACTACCTTTCTTGGCCTTGAACGTGTCAGTTGCATTGCTGTCTATACAAGGTCAGAAAGCTCTCGGATTTCATCAAAAATATCTTAATTTGTGTTCTGAAGATGAACGAAGGTCTTACGGTTTTGAAATGACATGAGGTTGAGTAATTAATGACAGAATTTTCTTTTTTGGGTGAACTATCCCTTTAAGCAATGCATTTGAAATCATCTTACCTTGAGTGGTGACCTCTAGTGTTTCCAGGGATGTACTGACAGTATCACAGGTTTCGAGCTGCACAATGAATTCTTCTTCATTCAGAGTGGCTTCAAACTCGATGCTCAGATCTGGTGTTGTGTGAAATCTCTGGTGTTTCATCAAACATTTCATCATTTTGAAAGTATTCCCACATGTCAAACAATTGAAAGGTCTTTCTTTGTGTAAAGCATTGTGAATGTTTAACAGGGCCACGTCATTGAAAGATACTCCACAGGACTCGCAAATTACAGGATCCTGTCTCTCCTCAACCACTACATTTGTGCTTGTGGAAGGCTGGCTTTCACTCAAACTTAAACTGCCTGCCAGAATATCTGTGGGTGCAGATGACAGCTGTTGGTACTGATTCGCTGCTTGTCCAGAGTTTTCATGATGCTCCGATTCCATAACGTATTCCTTGTTCTGCTCAGGCTCAAGTAGCACATTATTTTCTGGCTCAAATGTGACAGCTTGACCCTCTGTGAGAACACAACAAGAAAAAAATATATGTTTTGTTTGTTTGTTTGTTTAAATCTATTGAAAATCCAAATACACAATATTTCATAATAATAATAATAATAAAGAATATTCTCTAAATGTAAATATACAGTCAAACCAAACATTATTCAAACACCAGATATAATTTTTTATTTTTATTACTACTAGTTGTAGGACACTATAGTTCATTTATGTAAGTGATAATAGCAAAATAAAGTAACTGGGACATATTATACCCAAAACAATTTAATACAGTGGGCTACCAGTAAAATTACCAGTAAAAACGAGTTTGTCATATTTTATTGCCATTTTCTAAACTACAGTGAATAAACTGTGATAATGTGAGAAATGTTGAAGATGTCTGAATAAATTTTGGTTTGACTGTATATGGAGTAAACAATGAGTTTTATTAGCAACACTTCAAAGTTTAAAAACACACCTATCTACATATAAATGCTGCTGATTCTTTTTAGAAATAAAATGTTTTTTTTTGTAGTATGCACGGAAGAAGTGATTGTTATAAATAAAATGGTTTGTTTAATTCAGTGGAGTTATAATCATTGTGTCAAAAACAGAAGTATGACAGTAAATAAATATCAGTTCTGCATATCAGTTATTAGACACATAAGCATGCAAAAAATCAGTATCGGTTTAAAAAAAATTAATATCGGTCAATCGCTACTTTTTAAGGCCTTATTTTAAGTAAGGGTGAATTGAGTGCTTTTAAGACTGGATGAATAATTGTCAAACTAAATCTATTTATCAATCCTAAAGGGATAGTTCACAAAAAAATGAAATTTCTCTCATTATTTACTCAACCCTAAAGTTGTTCCAAACCTGTAGGAGTTTCTTTCTTCTGTTGAACACAAAAGTACACTACCAGTTAAAAGTTTGGATTTCATCTCTCATTTAATGTTTTTAAAGAAGTCTCTTAAAGAAGTCAAATAGAGACTTCTTTAAATGTTTTTAAGAAGTCTCTATTTGATCAAAAATACAGAAAAAAAAAACTGTAATATTGCAAAATGTTATTACAATATAAAATAATGTTTTTTATTTTAATATATTTTACAATATAATTTTTTCCTGTGATGATGTGTGTTCCTGTTACTCCAGTCTTAAGCGTCACATGATCCTTCAGAAATCATTCTAATATGCTGATTTATTATTAGAATTATCAATGTCGGAAACATGTGCTGCCAAATATTTTTTTGCAACTTGTTATTCTTTTTTTAAGGATTCTTTGATGAATAACAAGTTAAAAAGAACAGCATTTATTCAAAATATAAATCTAACAGTGTAAATCTATGCTATCACTTTTTATTAATTTATCACAACCTTGGTGAATAAAAGAAAGAATAAAAATTTACTGACCCCAAACTTTTGAACAGTAGTGTATATTGTTAGAAAACCTTTCTATTTTAAATAAACTGTTTTTTTTTTTTTTTTTTACCTTTTATTGATCTAAAAAATCCTGAAAAAGGTCAATGAAGACCAAAAACTATTTGGTTACCCACATTATTCAAAACATCCTCTTTTGTGCTCAGCAGAAGAAAGACACTCACACAGGTTTGGAAAAATTTGAAGGTGAGTAAATGATGACAATTGTTATTTTTAGGTCAACTATCCCTTTAACAAAATATATGTGCACAGCCAAGACACACCCAAATATTTGAGTGTTTGCTCAGGTTTGTATTCAAGTAAAAGACATACCATTTAGTTTGTCTTGTTTTGAGAGCTGGGACTTTGCTGTAGCTTCCAGTACTTGAGCTGAGATGCGATCATGAATCAGTTTCACCATCGTCTCCACTGTGGCTTTACTCAACAGCTCCATAAAATCAGAAAACTCCTTCTGAAACACAAAAGAGATCATTTGAGATTCTGTTCATTGCATGCACCTATAACAAGTTCCTGTGTCTCAGAACCAGGTTTGATTATAACCAAAACTTATATTGTCTCAATCTTGTTTTCTCTCAGAACTTAAAATTTAAAATCATTACTTTTTGTGCACAAAATATTTGACAAGTTATCTGCACTAATAAAGTGTTTTACAGATCCCTAAAGAACTGCAATGTTATCTTTTTCAATGTATTTTGACAGTTCTAAAAATAATGTCGCATATTATAAATTGTCAACTCTATCACTTGCTGGAATGAATGAGATTACAGGATGTTTTCTGCAGTACCTATTAAATTGTCAATTTGTCATCACATTCTTGCACTGTTGTGAATTTTGGTTTTCTTTTGTTGCTAGCTACCATCAGGAGGAAAAATATGTAAAAACACCAAACAATTTCTTCACAATTTGCGTGATGGAGGTGACGATTGTCATGATTGCTGTGATACAAAATTAAAACCAAGTAGAGACACGGCTGTTCATAAAGCTAAGTTCATAAATCAGCTGTATAGTTAGAAGAAAGTTGTGGAGCGTGTTTATTTATAATACATTTGCACTTATCATATTTCTGTCAAAAACTAATCGTGATCACCTCTGGCTAATTTCCACGTGGAAATATTAAAATTGTGGGACATGTTTCTGTAATGGGAATTAAAATAACACAATATATGTATATGTAAAAAACGGATACACATTACTCAGCAACAGCTTATTAGGAAAACAGATGGAGGTTAACAGGTTTTTTATATTTATAATAACATTCAATGTGAACTTCTAAATATATCCTTTACACTGTGCACTCTTTACATGAAAGTTGTAAATACAACTGTCAACCAACATTCAGAAGCCTACTATGAACAGGAATGGACACTGCATTCGTTCCTCTACTCTAGAACTTACAGTTTTGGCTTGATTCGCCTGTTTAAGTCTGTTTTTGTTCACTGCAGTCCCCTTGTTGCGCTTCCACTCCTCAGATAAGACAGTCGTGAAGTCAGAGAGATGTTTGCTCAACTCCGACACGACACTTTCAACTAACACCCCCATAACGGAGGATAGTAACTCGTGAATTACTGCCGTCATGCTCAAGGATGATTACTCGGCACTTTCCTCCCCAAAAAAATATACTTACTACCTCATTACATACAAAATTGCAGGTTAAAATATACCCTAGCTAGCCATTTGCTTGTTAGTGGCGGGTGAACAAACGGAAGGTGTTTTTTCGAGAACTAAAATTTCGAATAGAGTGTGTTTTGTTAAAGCAGTACTGACACCTAGAGGATTGGAGTGATTAGTACTTCCTGCGAAATATCAACTTCATTTGTGAACGGATGTGTATGAGTTCATTTAAAAGCCTTTTTGTTGTAGTTTATTTTCGATGAATTTAATTCATTTATTATTTATTTATTTTAGTTTGACGTCTTATTTTTGGTTATGCTCAGCCCAGTCTGAATATAGCCTATATTTTGGAATGTGATTATGTACCTTGTTTGGTTGTAAAGTTGATGCAGGAATAGATAAAAAAACACTTATTTTTCAGGCCCAAAGGTCTGTTTTACTGCTTCTGTACTGGAAGTAAATGGGACCATATTAAAGAGATATAGTAAAGAGGGTTTGCACTTACGCCACAATTTGGTCAGTTACTCGGATGCACGGCCATATATTGGCGATACGCAGATGTAAACAACAGGATTGATTGCACTGTTAATGTAATACTAAATATGCTGTTCTGCTCATTTATTCTGTCTAAACCACAGAAAGACGTGTGGAAGCTGCTAAATCATATAGAGTAGAACTTAGTAAGCAGGAAAGGGTGCAATATTTTGACAAACTAAAGTTAATAGGTGGTAAAGATACAACATACGAGCAGTACTGATTAAGATATTAGCCTAATATTTCATCTACCTGACCAGAAATGATAAGAACAAACACGAATGTTGTCAAGATTCTAGCCCTGGAAATCCTGGTTCAGTTTCGCCAAGCACAAACCTTTTGTTCCTAGTTTTTTGCACTCTTCTTCTTGATTTTTTATATCCCAAAACATGACAATAATTGACCATTTTTAGCAGCAATTATCAGCCTAATATTCAGTTCAGTGGCATTGTTTACATTCAGTGCTGAAAATATGGCCGATTGATGATGCGATCTTGACAACATTTGTGTTTGTTCTTATAATTTCCGGTCAGGTAGGTGAAATATTAGGCTAATATCTTACTTAATACTGCTCGTGTGTATCTTTACCACCTATTTACTTTAGTTTGTCAAAATAATGCACCCTTTTCTGCTTACTAAGTCATTCCTCATATGATTTTAGCAGCTTCCACGTTTTTTCCCGTGGTTTAGACAGCATAAATTAGCAGAACAACATATTCAGTAGTAGATTAACCGTGCAATCCTTGCTGTTGTTTACAACCAAGAATCGCCAATATGGCCGTGCATTCCGGTTAGCTGACCAAATCGTGACTTAAGTGCAAACCCTCTATGGATGAGATCCATAAAGACTTACTTTTGATAATTGGTGATTTTTCACCCAAAGAAAACAAAGAATTTATACATTTGTACGAGGCATGTAATTATGTTTGCATGCAAAAATTCTTGAGAAATTTTTAATAACAAAAAAAGGGAGATGAATTTATTAAATCAATAAATAAATGTTTAAATCTGACAAATTACATAAACACAAGTAGCCATTCCAGGACTCTTTTTTTTTTTTTACTTTATTGTCAAAAACTATAATAAAATGTAACAACGTTAACAAAAACAAATAGCGGACTTCTCTTCTGAATCACAATACAATTCCACAAAATGTAGGACCAGTGATCATTGACAAATTTTATTCTTTTACAATTTTGCAAGTTCAAGCCTTATATGAATGTTCCATAGAGTCATTTGTTCCATTGTGGGGATATATAATATTCATAGAGGCGAAGCTCAATTATTTGTAGCCTCTGCCTCAGCTGCTTGGCTCTCAAGTTGAGGTTGAGGGCTCTGAGGAGCAGGACTTTTTACAGCAGGAGTGCATGTAATGGGAACCACTCTCTCGTTGCTCACAGCACTGGCTTCTTTGGGTGCTTGTATCTGTAGCTGGCCATTATTTAAAGAGCAGGTCACCATTTCAGCATTCACGCCCTCAGGAAGGTCAAACTCCTGTCTGAATTCTTGGCATCTGTACGAGAACGATCCTTTCCCATCGTTCTGCTTCTTCTCTGTCTTGCCGCCCACTCTCAACTTCCTGCCCACTTGTTTGACGAACAGCTCCTCCGGAGAGAAATCCTTGGTATCTAGTGTCAGCGCATAGTGGCTCCCTTCCTTTCCAAGCTGGAACGAGATGGGTTTGAAAGTCGTCATGGGTGAAACGTGGTCAATCTCGTCGAAAATCCTTTGGTGCAGGCGTTCCATGAACTCCAGGTTGTGTCTCATCTCCTGCATGTGTCTCATCATTTCTTGCTCGATCTGAAAAAACAGAGGTCTGGTTTCTGGCCACAGACTGCGCACTGGCCAGTGGAAGTCCATGAATGGGCTGAGGTGAGGCTGAAATGTGCTTGGGCAAAGCATCTTCGGTAGATTTTTCGGTCCTGTGTTGAGTTGGTCGAGTTCTTCTGTGCTTCTGTCCCAGTGAACACGAACTGAGGGTTTTATACACTGCCTCGGAACATTCCAGTAACGCTCCTCTATTAGCACTGCAGTGTGTGTCAGCCGCTCGAAGAGCTGCTATGACTGAGCACTTGCTGTCATGTTCCAAAACAAGTCGGCTGTATTTTTGTGATCCATCTGTTAAATACCAGAGAAGCACATCATTGTTCTATTTCCAGTGAGCACTCTAATGGCTCTGCATAACTTACTATTAAGGGAAGAGGTTAATGCAGGAGGATGATACAAGGTTTTTCCTATCATATAGCAATATAAAACATTATACACCTAATATTAAAGACATATATTAACTAATCAGGGGTTACTGTGAGAAACATTTCAATGTCAAATCAGTGCATATTTTCTTTGTGGGTCAGATCTTACTTCGTATTCTGTCTGCTGTGTTTAAATTTAACTTACAAGCGTTCCAACATGCTTTCTAATCCTGCAAGTTTCTGAAACTGACACCTGTGTTGGCAGTGCCTCTGGCCATGTCACCTCCTGAAATAGATTCAAAAGGAAGGAACAAGTTAAACTCAGGTGGTGACGAAGTGTATTCTAATGTTTAAATATAAATAACGTATCATCACTGTGAGACTGATATCAAATATCTATTTAGATAAACTGAATCCTTCAATTCCAATAAATGATTTGGTTTTTCAGCATTTTTGTGTATTTGAACCCTTTCCAGCAATGACTGTATGATTTTGAGATCCATCTTTTCACACTGAGGACAACTGAGGGACTCATATGCAACTATTACAGAAGGTTCAGATGCTCACTGATGCTCCAGAAGGGAAAATGATGCATTGAGAGCCAGGGGTGAAAACTTTTAAACAGAATGATGTGAACATTTTTCTTATTTTGCCTAAATATCATATTTTTTTTCAGTTAGTAATGCCCTTCAAAAGCTATCCCATATCCCAGAAGACAAAACAAGTCAAATTTACAGTGATCTTCAAATTCCAAAAGTTTTCACCCCCACAGTGTGAAGAAGGATCTCAAAATCATCCAGTCACTGGAAAGGATTAAAAAATAAATAAATAAAAAAAATATTCTGAAAAACCAAAGAATTTATGGGACCTGAAGGATTTTTTTAAGAACAGCAGTTTAACTGTTCAGGACAAACAAGGGACTCGTGAACAACTATCTAATTCTTATAAATTCAGCTATTATTTTCTCTTGTGGACTATATGTAAACATCTTTCATGTGAAATATCTTATTCAGGTCAGTACTAAATAAAAAAACAAAACATGCATTTTGTCTGGTCCCTGTTATTTTGTGAAATAATTAACAGTGTGTATGTAAACTTTTGACTTCAGCTGTAGATAGAATATTTATAGAATATAAAATATACTTTTTACATATTTTAAAAACATAAAATTGTAAGACTATTTAAGTAAACAGGTTGTTAAATTAGTGAATAATAATAATCAAAATGCCTACTCATTAAATAAACAAATACTCTGTTAATAGAGAGACTATATGAAATATTTACTAAAAACACTTGTTACACTGTAAGACTAAAATCTTGTTGTTGTTGATGATAATAACAGGACTTTAACGAACAAATGAATGAATGAACTATATTAATCGAGAGACTGTATGGAATTTAGCCCATGGGTTAAAAAAAATTTAATATGAATATTTAATGAACGGCTAAAAAGTTTGGTTGGTTTATTCATTTACTTGTAATTTAAAAGTGGTGAAAAACAGTTAAAATAGTTGATATACATGTACTGTGTACAGTGTAGCCTACTGACAGTAGGCAGAATCAAATCAGACCAGAACAGAGAGCGCCGAGCACTGACTTCCTCTCCAGCCTGAAGAGCTCCATTCAAACATGGTTCCTCCTGTACAGGTCTCCCCGCTTATCAAGGTACAGCTTCTATTAGGAATATGACTCTCAAGTTGTATTTTATATTCAGAAACACGTTTTATTCTCGTTGCTTAATATCAGCGACCTTCATTTATCCTCAGCAAATAGCTCGCTATATGTTGCTAGCGCTAATGTGTTAGCTTAGCTTAGCATAGCATCTGTTGGTCAAGCCTATAGCGTTAGTAGATGTAGCCGGTGGATGAGCTAATCGTGTTAGCCAGCCAACTTAGCCTGTCCACAGCATTGCAAGGTCAGTAATTACGGGTACCATGACGTGCTGCATAGAAAACAGCGAATGACCTGTCAAATGTGAATAAGGATTATTGACTAAACTAGTAACGTTACATTGTCCTTTGGTTGGGTGAGTTTATAAATAGTTCGTGTAGCCTCTAAATGAGTATGGTCATACACAGTGTATATTTACTATCTAAAAGCTGTATATTTGGAAACATTTGGTTTAAAATAGTCAATTATGAATTATATCATGTCAAGTACCCATAAACAGACTGATTTGAATGCTGTTGACCAAAATTGTAACCTAAATAGAATTGAAACTGTATTTTGCATACTGAATGTTTAGTTTTAGTTATATGCAGTAAAGAAATGGATTTGTAAAATATGAGCAGCAATTTTCTTTCTCTGATTTCAGACAGCAAGATGGTCAGCCTTGCTAATTGGTTTAATTTATGGGAAACAGAGATATGGTAAGTGTTTAATTATGGTGACATTTATTTGTGACCATGCACCACGAAACCAGTCACAAGGGTCAATTTTTTAATATATAAGCTTTCCATTGATGTGTGGTTTGTTAGGACAATATTTGACCGAGATACAACTATTTGAAAATCTGGAATCTGAGGGTGCAAACAAAAAATCTAAATATTGAGAAAATCACCTTTAAAGTTGTCCAAATGAAATTCTTAGCAATGCATATCACTAATCAAAAATTAAGTTTTTATATATTTACGGTAGACAATTTACAAAATATCTTCATGGAACATGATTTTTACTTAATATTCTAATGATTTTTATGGTCCAAGGTCACATTTTATTAAAGTTTATGACTATTTAAGTTTTAAGCAGGCTTTTGACTTTCTGAATTTGAGTGCCTTATCTGCTTTGGTAAAAATTACGTTAATCGTCTTTCTGTGATGTTTTTCAATCAATCTGTTCACCAGATTACCTGAAGCCCATTGCTGCTGAAGAAAGGAGGATTGAGGAGGAAGAGAAGAAACTCAGGGAAGAGCAAGAGCGCATTTACAAACAGCTCTCTGAAGGTCTGTAACTTTCTCTCTCTATACACATTTTTATTCTACAAAAATAAAATATAACAACAAAATATATCAGATGTTGTTGTAAATGTGGTGGTATTTTAACCCTGGTCCAACAGACCTTTGTCTCTCGATACAGACATTTTACATTAAACAGACTGTAGAGGATAGATACAGTAATGGTGTCTGACAATACAAATGAATCAATTTTTATTTTTTGATACATTAACGTCTTATGATATAGCACATCAATTTAACTGTGAGTTTGAAGTTATTTAATAATAAAATATTTAGAGAAACAAATGCAAAGAAGCAGTATTTACGGAAAGGAATTTCAAATGATGTACACTACCAATCAGGGTTTTTTGGACCGTAAGATTTTTATTGTTTTTTTAAAGAAGTCTTCTGCTCACTGAGCCTGCATTTATTTGGTTCAAAGTACAGCAAAAACTGTACAATTATGAAATACTTTTCCTATTTTAAATAACTGTTTATTTGAATATATTTTAAAATGTAATTTATTCCTGTGATTTTAAAGCAGAATTTTTAGCATCATTACTCCAGTCACATGATCCTTCATAAACCATTCTAATATTCTGATTTGCTGCTCAAAAAACATTATTATTAGTATTGTTGTCAAAAACAAGTGAGTAGAATTTTTGTAAAGTTTCTTTGATGAATAGAAAGTTCAAAAGAACAGCATTTATCTGAAATCTTTTGTAACATTATAAATGTCTTTATCATCACTTTAGATCAATTTAATGCACCCTTGCTAAATAAAAGTATTAATTTCTATATTTTCTGTACCAAAAAAGAAAACAATTATACTGACTCAAAGCTTTTGAATGGTTTATAATGTCATGTGACACTGAAGACTGGAGTAATAATGCTGAAAATTCAGCTTTGATCACAGGAATAAATTATATTTTATATATATTTAAATAGAAAGCAGTTATTTTAAATAGTAAAAATATTTCACAATAATAATGCTTTAGCTGTACTTTGGATCAAATAAATGCAGGCTTGGTGAGCAGAAAAGACTTTCGAAAAATGTACAAAGTTTATGATCTAGAGAAAGCTATCAAAGTGTGGCCTAACATAGTGACACATGAAGTAGTAATATAGAGTGACCACAAATATTATAAAAATGTGGAAATATCTTAATATTTCTCATTTATCTCCACAGCAAACTCTGACACCATTCTGAAGTAAATCTCTCTGATGTATCCATTCCAGCACCGAATGAAATGAATCACAGTAAACCTAATTTTATTTTTCAATAAAGACGGACGGTAAAAATATTCTTGTATGTTTTCTTTGTCCTCGTTGCCATTAGTCAGGCAATTATTTTTATATGTTCTATGCGCATCTGACAAACCAAGATTATTGTCTGAGAATGTGCCGTTTTGTCTGTTGTGCACTGCCGTGGTGACGTTTATCGAGGGAGGTCGGTTGTATAACCCGACCATGGTTTAGCATAAATCCCAGGATTTAGGTCAAGCCAATACAGCACAAGTGCTGATTTTGCACAAATGCTTCACAGCTACTTAGCTGCAGTGCTACACTTCATTAACTATTTAAATAAGTGTTTAGAAACTCAGCTTTCATTCATTTATACACAACATTTCTTCAGAGTTTATCTAAAAAACCCACACTGCAATGACTTCAACAGAGACAAAAATATTAGAAGTTTTGTAGGAGTATTGTCAGAGGATTTATTGGGAAATGGAATGTAGGGATGTTCAGATAATCTTTGAAGATGACACCTAGTTATGTAGGAAGGGAAGGGTGGAAACTGCTGATAGTTCTCATGGGATAAGAGGCTTACTTATCGAGTGACTCATTGAGCAGATGTGTGAACACAATCAAATCCTTTGTAGAGTCTCAAATTAATATTGTTATTGTTTTAATACACTATTGGTTTAGAAGTTTTGTTCATGTTCAAGGCTCTTCTGCTCACAAAGGCTGCTTTTAATAAAAAAAATACAGTAATACCATGGAATATTAAAACTACCTGCTTGCGTATATTAAAATGTTATTAATTAAGCTAAATTTTCAGCCGCTATTACTCAAGTCTTCAGTGTCACACGATCCTTCTTGATGATTTGGTGCTTAAGAAGCATTTCTTATTATAAGTTTGGAAACAGTTCTTAATATTTTTTTTCCCAGGATTCTTACATAAATAGAAAATATAAAAGAACATTTATTTGAAATAGTCAATCTAAATGCTAAGAAAAACACAAAATTCATAAAAATATATGCTTTAATGGTCATGGTCTCAAGCATACAGAAGTGAAGCTAACATGTTTACCAATTTAATTGGAATCGCTGTATTTTTAATTGATGCTGTATTTTTAATAGTTTGAGAGCATCAATTCAGCAAATTCATGTCAAAAATGACGAAACTTGCTCTGCAAGTAAATCACATTTGTGTCAAATTCAAAAAGTTTTACTACCTGGCCCTCTCTGTCAGATCTGACACATTGATTTAAACATCAATTTTCTTTGCTACTGCCTGATTCTTCGCTACCTAAATTAAACCTTTATATGTAAAACAGAAGCAGCAGCTTTATATAATAAGCTTGTCAAATTCATCAAGTGCACTAAAACACACCTTAGTAATATTTACTTGAACACTATGTAAAGTCTTACCTCATAAAATTGAAAAATAATTGTCGTATATTTACACAATTAGATTCACAACTGATGTTTTTACGATGTTTTATAGACAACCAGTGAAAGAGACTTGATTCCTACAAAAAAGTCAGACATAAATGGCTGAATCTGAATACCTTCATGAATTTAATCACAGACTTCTCAAGGTTCAGTGTGATGACAGGTCAGCTGAGAACAGATGAATGGTATCAAGGCCACTGGAATTAGTTTTCTCTGTGAACGCATGTCCCAACAGCGGAGACACTGAGTAACGGGACATTGCTCAGTAAAACACTCCCATGACAGCACTTGATGTAAATAAGTCTGAAGGACAATTGCGCATTACCTGTCAGCTTAAGTGATGAAAAAAATGTAACTATAAAAACAACTATAAATTTATAGCCAATCTTTATACTGACCACCACTGTACTTTTATTTATTTAGCTTACCAGAAGCTATATATTCAGTGTTGCCAAGTCCATGGTTTTCCTGCAAAATTGGGATTGAAGTGACTCCAACATCATGATTTAGCCACTGGAATGCAAATTTTACCAGGGGAACCCTGCCAAAAACATTGTATTTTACCTTCGAAACAGGTTTTGGGGTGGGTTTTGTTGTGGAAACCTGGCAACCCTGTATATATTATTGCACACTAAAGTCTGTCACCTACCTTCTCACATTTAGCAAACTGAACGTTAGCTTTCAGCTGTACACTGTAATTGCTTTTTTGCTGATTGGATGAAAAAAAATATATCAGAACCATATTTGCAATATTCACATGTAGTCTGCATTGTGATTTACTGAAACTGATTACCATCCAATGAAATGCTTAAACATTATGACCCAAAGGAAACACAATGGAACAGTAATACAAACTGTAGGCAAGATCCAATGTGTGTTTTGGTTAGCAGGTGGTCTTGTGACTTGCTGATAGCATATAATGCATTGATAGTGTTTTCCCACTCACTCTTGATCAGATCCTTGGGGTGAGGTTGATCTCCCCCATGTGACATACTACTTAGAGGCTAGGTTGCATCTCAAGGTGCCTTGTCCTCTGTAATGTTGTCTTTTCTCTAGCAGATGGAGCAGGTTTTGGACCCTGATCCACTGGTGCTATTGGAATTTGCAGCTGTAGAGAAAAAACAGAAAACAAACACAAAGAATCCAAGTTATAGAAATGCATCATATCACACAATATATGGCCGACAAGATGAGGGCAGTTTATTCTAGCTGAGGTTTTGATGGCTAATCAAGTTTCTTGGAGATTAATGAAGTTCCTTTCTGATGTCTGGGGTCATTGTTTTCTCTTTTTGCTGGAAGGATAAATTAAATTGATCAAAGTGACACTAAAGTAATTTATAATGTAACAGTAAAAATCTACTCCAAATAAATGGTGTTCTTTTGAACTTCCTATTTATCAAAGAATTTTGACACAGGCATTTTAAGCTGTTTTCAACATTGATAATAATAATAATAAAAAACAATAATAAAAATAAAAAATGCATATTAGCATGATTTATGAAGGATCATGAAACACTAAAGACTGGAGTAATGGCTGCTGAAAATCCAGCTTTGCCATGTCTGAAATAAATGAGATTTTGAAATATATTAAAATAGAAAACTTTGTTTTTGTAATATTATTATTATATTTCACAATATTGCATTTTACATCTTTTCTGATCAAATAAATGCATAAAAAATTTAAAATTAAATCATACAAAAACCTTACCAAACATCAAACTTTTGAATAGTAGTTTATATCCATATGTCAAATATCAACTTGCAAATGAGTTATAAGAGGCTCTGAATGTAGATCCTTTTATAATTTGTGACCCTGGACTAGTCATAAGGTTTTTTTTAATTTATACATATGCATTTGAAAGCTGAATAAATAAGCTTTATTTGGAGTATGGTTTGTTAGGATAGGACAAAAAAATCGAAATATTGAGAAAATCGCCTTTAAAGTTGTCCAAATGAAGTTCTTAGTAATGCATATTACTAATCAAAAATTATGTTTTGATATATTTACTGTAGGAAATTTACAAAAAAAAAAAAAAAAACATGATCTTTACTGAATATCCTTTGGATTTTTTGTGACCCATACAATGTATTTTTGGCTATTGCTACAAATATACCTGTGCTACTTAAGACCGGTTTTGTGGTCCAGGGTCACATTTAGTACAAATACAGTAAACAAAGGATAGAGATTAATAAAAGTTTAAGCAAAAGAGTAAAATTCAAACCATTTTGGGCAGCTGCTTCCTGTTTGGCCTTAACTGCCTCTTCCATTGCCTTTAGTTTTGCCTCATATTCTTCCTGCCTCGCTTTCCAATGCATCCGGTTGTTCAGAATGCCATCATACATTGGCTGAATCTCGGAGTGAAAACGAGAGAACTCCTGTGGAAAACAAAGAGGGAAGGTTTGATAATTAATCTTAATGGCCAAAACATTCTCATTTTGTTTTTAACATCAGTACCATTTTTTGACAAAAATGATAAATCTCCTTTATTCATAAAAGTACCTTGTAGACAAATGTACAGACAAAGTCGATAAAACCACACTGAAGCTTTGGCAGCTCTGCGGCTTTGTTCCTGTCCATCATGGGCTAGATTAAAAGACAGACATACCCCACATGAGCTTTTTAGATGATTCTTTTTTCCAGGATAGGCGCTTTACTAGTAGCCCAACCACTAATATTAGATTCAGGTACTCACAATAGGCTGTTGCTCAAGAACAGTCCTCTCAAGATCACCCTGCTCCCAGAATTCAGCTGCTACAGAGAGGGCAACCTAGGACGGGAGAAATTACACTTTGTATATTGCTAAGAAGCAAAACTGTAGTTATTCTTCATGTGTGGACAACACAACAACAAAACCAGTCATTAGAGTTAATTTTGCCGAATAAATAAGCTTTCCATTGATGTACGGTTTGTTAGGATAGGACAATATTTGGCCGAGATACAACTATCTGAAAATCTGAAGGTGCGTTGAGAAAATCGCCTTTAAAGTTGTGCAAATGAAGTTCTTAGCTATGCATATTACTAATCAAAAATTAAGTTTTGATATATTTACAGTAGAAAATGTACAAAATATCTTCATGAAACATGGTCTTTACTTAATATCCTAATGATTTTTGGCATAAAAGAAAAATTGATCATTTTGACCCATACAATGTATTTTTGGCTATTGCTACAAATATACCTGTGCTACTCAAGACTGGTTTTGTGGTCCAGGATCATATTTGATATCTTTTACCTTGCTCTGTACCTCCCATGGTTTTGCAATAGCTGAGAGGTCACAAGCTGTCATCATCATGGCCCTGGTCAATTATTAAAAATAAAAAAACACGCAAAGCACAAAATTACTATTTTTAAGAGATGTGTTATGCTAAAACGCTAGCGTAGTTATAAATAGATAAACTTACATTACAATTTCTTTCCTTGTCGTTTCAAGAGACATAAAGTCCACCCATTTCTTCTGTTCTTCATATGTCTCAGAGAGGTCCACAATTTTCTGGAACATTGTTCTCTTTCTTTGAGGTACAATTAAGAAAAGTTTATATTTTAACATTTTTTTCTTGTATATTTTAGCTTTACATTTAATTTTACTTCTTTAAATGAACACTATAAACTGCGACTGTACAAAAAAACAGCTGAAGGAAAAAATAGAAATTATAGAAAATAATAATTCCTTTTACTTGAATTACATATAAAAAAAACATGCGATTCTGGCATATGGTCAACTTACTTGAAGTACAAGGCAAGATCAGTTGCAATAATGGCAATGTCAATGAGGTGGAAAACATGCTCCGTTTGTCTTCTGTTGAGGTTTTGGAAGATGTTTAATGACTACGAACAAAAACATATGTTAGAATCAAATCAAATTAATATGAATATCATTTTGGACAGCTTGCTCATACCTCGTCACCTAACAAGAATTTGCCAAAGTCCAAGTGATGCCTCTCTAGAATGGAGGATCCATGCAGCTTGGCTAGAGGATTTTGGGACCTAATTACAAAACATACAAATGTGATGTTATTAGTAGCAGCATTAATATTACAAATACCAGTAGAAATACAGTAGTAGTAGTAGTGTTTACTGACTTCACTTGGTAGAGATTATTTGTTCCTCTGTGGTCGATATCATGGAGGAAGCCGGCTGTGATCATGGCCATCACCTCCAAATCTGTGTAATATCGCTTTAGTTTGCCTGTCTGGCTCCATAAAAAGAAAAATCATTCTCATTAGAATTTTATGATTTTTGATATGTGTATAAAAAAATGTGTCATGAACAAAAATGATGCAAAAATTTTTGATGCAAAAAAGTTTTTTTTTTTTTTTACACTGGATCAGCCAAACTTATTCAGAAACAATAATACTTCATACTTCACTTTTCAATACTTAAATCAACAACATACATTTAGTTTGGACTCTAAACAAGTAATCCTATAGTTTTCAGAAGAACAGCACGACACCAACAACACTAGGGCTGTCACTAATAAGTACATTGGTAATCGAGTAATCAGCCAATTATTCTGACGATTAATCGAGTAATCAGATAACTATAAGTAACTAACCTGTAGTAAAAACAGACCTCAGCGAACAATATTCAAAAATTACTTAAAATACATATATAATAGCAATGAGGCAATAATAGTTTAAATAAAGTATCAAAAGCAAGTAATCATGTGGTTTTATTGAACAAAACTGTTAAAATACATAATGTATTATAAATGTACATTACACATTATACTTGTGATAATGACTACAGAGGGTGTCAACGGCCTGATCATTGTTTTTACACTTGTTTTAAACCTTGTTTAATATTGACTAAACAACATTTAATTCAAATGTCCACTTAATTTTTTATATTTGGCCACTTTTTTACGACAGAAATTCTACAGCCAATGTCATTTTTGAATGTGTGGATATCAAAACGTGTAAACTAAGATCAAGGGCTTGAGGTTTTATTTTGAAATCACTATGAACTGTTAGCATGTATTCTCCTTTGTTTGCATAGGTTTACAAATGATTTACCTTATAGATATGCTGAAATGGCGCATGTTGCATTCCCAGATGATTGTTATAATAAACCCAAACTCAACAACCTCAAACAACAATATGAGGAGATGGAGTTTGAGACACTCCACACATGTAAATGAAGCACATATCTTAAAGGAACAATCCACTTTTTCTTTTCCAACTCCCCTAGAGTTAAACAGATGAGTTTTATTGGTTTTGAATCCATTCAGCCGATCTCCGGGTCTGGCAGTAGCACTTTTAGCATAGCTTAGCATAAATCATTGAATCTGATTAGACCATTATCATCTCACTCAAAAATGCCCAAAGAGTTTCAATATTTTTCCTGTTTAAAACTTGACTCTTGACTCTATAGTTACATTTGTGTACTAAGACCGACAGAAAATAAAAAGCGATTTTCCAGGCTGATATGGATAGGAACTATACTCTCATTCTGGCGTAATAATCAAGAAACTTTGTTGCTGTACCATGGGTGGAGCAGGCGCAATGATATTACGCAGTGCCTGAATATAGTCCTATTAGCTTAGTGGCTTAGTGCCGGTCACGTTGGAAGTTACCTAGCTGGGGATATGTATTCCCAGTGAATAAATGAATTGAAAACACCAGATAAAAGCAACTTTCAAATGAAAAAAGAAAAAGAAAAACAGCATACCGTGAGTAAAGTGAACATGGTTTGCCCAACATTGAAGCCATGACGCCAGTTGTGGTAGGTGATTTTCCTGTAGCCTTTGCTGACTGAGTACATAAATCTCACCAAAACCTAATTAGAAGATGGCAACCAATTTTATGGAATTTCATGGTACTTCATGACACAAATCAGGTGCCTCCGTCATTATAAGCAAGCAAATTTACCTCCTGAGGGACCTGGAACTTTTTAACCACTCCAACTTCATAGTACATCTGGATCCCACACATTACAAGCTCCAGTTCAGTGCAGTCAAAGTCTGAAAAATGGAATGCGTAGATCTCGAACTTATTTGGGCCAGGCAGCTCTTTTTTCTGTGTGAAAAAGAAGAGTGCATAACTTTCTGAGAACATAAATCAGTGAAAAAGAAAAAAAAATGTGGCAAGAATTGTAAATAATTTTAAGAATGCAATAACAGCTGAAAAAGCATACCATTTACTAATGGATTCCTATTAAAGGCGACTTTCTTTATCTTATCTATCTGAGAAGTTTAACATCAGCCTGTGACTGCAAAAATCTTTAATTAATAAGCAATTAAGCATACCAGAATCTCCAAAAGCTCTTCCTCCTCACAGTCTCTTGGTTCTCTGTCAAAATATTCTCTTGTTTTCTAGAATAGAAATACCAAAGAGAACAAAACTTAGCAGTAATAAATAATCCAAAATAATCAAATAAAATGTGACCCTGGACCACAAAACATTGTATGTAGCATGAGTATATTTGTAGCAATAGTCAGCATTACATTATATGTGTCAAAATTATCGATTTTTGAAGATGAAAATCTAACTATATAAAAACCTAATTTTTGATTAGTAATATGCATTGCTAAGAACTTCATTTGGACAACTTCAAAGGCAATTTTCATATTGTCCTATACTAACAAACCATACATTAATGAAAATCTTATTTATTCAGCTTTCAGATGATGTATACATCTCAATTTAAAAAAAATGACCATTATGACTGGTTTTGTGGTCTATAGTCACAAAAGTACAACTATAAAGTATAAACTTACAAGGATGTTTTGAATCTCATCATCTCGACATTTGACATGGTACAGCACCATGTCCTGGGCAATGTCCTTCCTGTTCTCCAGCTTATTCATTTTGTCATAGGTGTCTGTGTTGAGAGCTGACCAGCCCAGAAACTGTGTCAAAGCCTGTCAAGACAGCAACGCATCATCCCGTAAGTCAACAAGTCAGTGTTTTTTTGTATTCAGTCAGTAAATGGTACCAATCAGTGTATGATTTTTACCTCCATGAGTTGTTCATCATGGTCATCAAATGGTTTGCCATCCTTCCTGTTGTAGAAAGTTGCAACGCCAACAATTTCTTCTTTTTTGTTGACAATTGGCAAGGACAGCACATTCTTGATGGTCCATCCACTGTTATCCAAAGGTTCCGTCTACAGAAATCCAAAATGTTATTACTGTAAGTCAAGGGAACTGCAACAATTAAACATGTTTTAGACTGTAAAAAAATACCTGAAAGTTGAACATTTCATCTGCTGCTGCATTCATGATGTTGCAAATCTTGAATACACAACAGAAGTCAATAAATGAATAGATAAGTACATACTTAACGATCCACAAGTCAACCATACATTATTTCCAAACTTATTAAAGAGTCACTTACAAATCCACTCTCTGCTACATATGTAGGCAATCCACTAACCAAAGCCCAATGATCTGCAGGTGGATTTCTGTGAAAAAGAAAATTGTGTTTTTATAATGCCAACTCTTTTAATGCACATGTTGGATATGGCACGTGGGTTACTAGAAAATAGGAAAACTTACGGTATGACCTTGATGTCCTCTTTTCCGTGCAAAATATAATCAATTAGTTTGTAGAAAATGATTTCCTAAGTAAAACGAAAGATATAAATTAGATTTCATAAGCATTTTACAGTACTTAAAGGTGTAGTTCTTCCAAAAATGAATATTCTGTCAACATTTATCATGTCATTCCAAATATATAATTGTTTTCTTGACAAAAAGCTAGTAATCTAGTAAAATGCACAAGTTGCTCTCTTATATATGTGACTCTGGACAACAAATCCAGTCTTAAGAAGCACAGGTATGTGTAGCAAAAATACATTGTATGGGTTAAAATGACCAAAAATCATTAGGATATTAAGTAAAGATTATGTTCTATGAAGATATTTTGTACATTTCCTACCATAAATATATCAAAACTTCTTTTTTATTAGTAATATGCATTGCTAAGAACTTCATTTAGACAAATTTTTTTGCACCCTCAGATTCCAGATTTTCAAAGTTATATCTCAGCCAACTATTGTCCTATCCTTTTAGATGATATATAAATCTCAATTTCAAAAGATTGACACTTATGACTGGTTTTGTTGTCCAGGGTCACATATAACAAAAGTGAATGGTGACCACAAATGTCACTGTTTGAACAATAAACTCAAATAGATCTGCAATGATATAAGAGTGAGTAAATGTTACAGCAATTTAGATTTTTGGCTCATTGTAAAAAATGCAGTTTACCCTTCCATCTGGAGTTACAGGGCCGGAATAAGGTGGCTGCTCTCCCATCAACACAGGCCAAATATCAAAAAACTCCTGCAAGACAATAAACCACCAGGTCAGTTTTAGAGAGGGACATGACAGCCTCTAAATTGTGCATGAAGTCTCTGTTCCTTTCAGCAATTATAGTGATTGATGTACCTTTTCCTTGGTCATGTCAAGTAGGCCCACAGAGTACCTGTCACAGTTGAGATAGGCTCGTACTGTGTACAAAGCTTTGTGAAACTGTCGTTCAATGTCTGTGAGCTCTTCAAACACCTTGTTCGCTGACCACAACAGCAGCTGTGCATGAGATATATGAAAAATGCATTTACAAATCTCTCTTTTTCAATTCAGTTTTACAGTTTCGTCACCTATAGCTAGTGTTTGCAAGCGTATGCAGACTGACCTGTCCTTTTCGGGTTTCACAGTTGTGAAGGTAGCTTAGATGAAAGATCTTCAGGTTCAGAGAGCCAACTTTCAGATACTTTAAAAAAAGCTTTTAAAAAAGAGATATATTTTGAAAATTTTAGCAAAATAACATGATGCTAAGTATGGTTTACTGTCTCTTTAAATACCAAAGTATGTCTTTACTGTCCCATTTCAACATTTTGTACAAATATGTAACTTTTACAGTTTATTTATTGTTTTCTCATTTAAAATTTAACCTTTTAAAGATGTGCTTGTGCTGTTTCCAATTGTGTCCAAATTATTTGTAAGGCCACTGAAGATGGCCTTAAACAGCAAACAGACTTACATCCTCATCTTCATCTGTGAAATGGGGTCCAGTTGTTTTGTTGACTGCCATGATGACGGCTACGACGTCTTTTCCATTCATGATAGGTGTGGCCAACATGTTGCGTGTGGTGTATTCAGTAAGTTCGTCGACGAATGAGCTGAAGTGACTATCCTACAGTGAAAGCAAAGTCAGTTTTGTCACACACAGTACACACTCTTTTTTATCACTTAGTAAAAAATGATATTTGTTGTAGGGTCAGGATGCAAAAAAAGTTAATTAGTTTATTTCTTCATTTGGATTTAAATCTGTATGCTGTTATTTACGCACAATATCTCATTAGAGATAAAAAACACATCTTTTAAAGAAATATTTATAATTCACGTTTAACTGTGGCACTACCTTGCTAATTTATCATCTGACCATTAATTATTGCTAATGGATTAACTGCTTTTGGTTATAAGAAAGTAGAAAAATAAAATTTAGTAACACAATAAGGTCCCATTAGTTAATGCATAAACTACAAATTAGTAACAATGAGAAATACATTTGTTACAGTATCTAGTATCTATCATTGTTAATGTTAGTTAATAAAATCTCTTCACTGTTCATGTTAGCGCACATCTATCAACAGTGTATTAGCAGATACAACATTTAATTTTAATAATGTATAATGTATACTTTTTATTTTATGGTGTTCTTGTTACAGCATAATTCTACATTTAAGTACTGAGTAGAGAGTTTCCCAAAAGCATTGTAAGCCTAAGTACATTGTAGACCTGTTGAAACCAATGGAGCTACGATCAACTTAGGCTTACAATGCTTTTAGGAAACGCAGCCCAGAGTGATAATCCGCCAACCGATATGTGTTTTTTTTAAGGCCAATGCCGATACCGATTATTACAGATCAAGTAGACCGATTACTGATATTTTGAACCAATATATATGTCTGGTGTAAAAATGGAAATGAATGTCAAAGTTAAGAATAACAAGGGTTCTGAAAGAAACTTTCTTTAAATGCTTTTAAATTATTTTATCATCAAATCAGTCTTAAAAATGACCTTTAACCATCAAAATACTTAATATCAGGGCCAATAATTAGCCAGGCCAATAATTGGTCAACCAATATGTGTTTTTCAGGGTTAATGCTGATTATTACTGATCAAGTAAACAGATAACTGATATTTTAAACTGATATATATGTCTGGTGTAAAAATTGAAATTAATGTCAAAATTAAGAATAATAAGGGCTCTGACAAAAACTTTCTTTAAATGCTTTTAAATTATTTTATCAGCAAATCGGTTTTGAAAATTACTGATAGCGATAACCATCAAAATACTTAATATCTGTGCCAATAATCACCCAGGCCAATAACAAGGGCTCTGACAAAAACGTTCTTTAGTAATATTAACTACATATAGTTACTATATGGTTACGGTAAGGATGATGGTTTGGTTTTAGATCACTTGCATGCGATTATGCATATAATTTATTGTTATTACTAAAGTTATCAAGATAGATTTATAGAATAAAAATGGTAAGATAAAATAATAAATTCTAGTTTAACAAGATTTTGTACAAATAATTAAAAAAACAATCTTTTCAAAGTTTGTGTGTAATTCAACTACTGAGAGGAGATTTGGTTACTGCGTAAATGCCACAGGTGAAATAATCCTTCATACTGGACATGGATCATAGCATATTGAAATAAATGGATTATGTCAAGAGGATTTGCAAAGCCTCAAAATATGACCATACCTGCAGTCTACTAATGTATAATGTGTGACTGTGACTAACTTTACAGTTTGTCTGATTTGTTTTATAAGCAAAGTTTTCTTTTGTACCTGTGTAACATCCTTCACATTGATGGGCTTCTTGGTTTGAGCCACGTATCCTACTATACCGATGTCCAGAGGGAAGACGATCTCAGAGTCTGGAGGCACCACACAGTCGTCCAGCTCAGAATTTTCATTAACATTGAAGAGACGCGTAGCCAGCTCAGCGATGCCGTTCCTCTGTCGATACATGAACAGACTACACCGGTCGGCGTGGATCAGAGCGCTGATCCGCTTCAGAATCTTAAAAATCACCTTCTCCATATTGACGTTCTCCTGCATGTCTGTAATGAGATCGTAGAATAACCCTCCTTCCTCTACTGAGCATATTTCCTTAAAACTGTCCACATCCACTTTAGACTCTGGTATTCGCATGATAGAGGCCACGGCACCAGGTTTTAGCTTTTTGTCAAAATAGCTCCTGGCAAAATCTTGATTTCCATCTAGGAACTTCTCCACGTCTTCCTTTTTGACACTCATCTTGGGATCTTCTGCCCCAATCCCAGTACTTGCAGGCCAAGTAATGAGAGCTCGAATAAGATTTCAGGACAAAAAAGTGAATATTTACAGCATATAATCCTCAAATGGTTGAGAAAACGAAGAATCGTGAGATGAGACGCCTGCCACAGCAGGGGCAACCCGTGTCCAATCTAACTGTCATCAGCAAGGTGTTTTCCTAATAGTGTTGAAGGTGAATCAGGATCTGCTCTTGTAAAACTGATCAGGTGACCTGCATCAAAGCCTGAGCCCAGAGCTGAAACAGACCAACGTCCTCCTCTGAACGCTCTCTGTGTCCTGGGAAAGAGAAGAGATGCTCTTAACAACAGTTTTAGAGGAAAAGCTCTACGATCATAAAGTATAAAGTATATATCTTATGCATTGTTCCTCTTTGTCTCTTCTCCCAGAAGCCTAGCCTTTGCGCTACAAGCTCTTTAAGTTCTTATTAAAAACACACTCCTCATTACTAAGCCCTATTTAACCAGGCCACTAGCTGATTATCTCAGCACCCCAGTTGTCTTCTTACTCAATGTGACTGCACCCATGAGAGCAGTGAAAGTGAAAAAAATGGAAAAGAACATATGTACAATATATGTGAATATTAGTCATTAAATAAGTCCAAAAGATGACCAGACATGTTGATATTGTGCCTGAACTAGTATATAATTTAAGATAATAATTATAATATAAAATACTGTATTATCAGCATTCATAACTATTCTCCAAAAGAGTCAATAAATCTGTATTTAATTCTATGAAACATTAATACTGCCATTTTGTATAACATTAACATTGGTAACCTTAAAATCCATTAGCATAAAAGTGGGACCACTGCAGATATATTTAATTTTGCAATATGTAACTGGTAGACTGTGATTCATATGCCATTGGGTGCCAATATTATAAACACTGTGCACACCAATATTCAGTATAATATAATTAGTGTATGGTATTTACAAACAGTATACATTATAGTGGCATAAGCAAAAAGTAGTGGAAGAATTATGAACAAGCTAAAAAAATAAATAAATAAAATAAAATAAAATAAAATAATATCCAATAAAAAAAAGCTAAAATAAAATAACAATTCTAAAATTAAATTAAATAAAAAATGCTGAATAAAATATAAATGATAAAATAAAAATGTGAAAATAAAATAAAAATGCGAAAATAATGTATTTTAAAACACTACAATGAAATAAAATAATATAAAAAAATACTTGAATAAAATAAAAAATTATAAAAATAAAAAAACTTGAATAAAATAAAAAATGATAAATAATAAATGCTTAAAATTAAATAAAAATGCAAAAGTAAAATAAAAATGCAAAAGTAAAATAAAAAATAAAATAAATACTAAAATTAATTATAAAAAAGTTACAATGAAATTAAAAATATGCTAAAATAAAAAAGCTACAATAAAATAAAACACTAAATTAAAATAAAAATTATAAAATAGAAAGATACTCAAATAAAAAAAATGCTATAAATAAAAAATGCTAATAAAATAAAACAAAAATACTCAAAATAAAAAATGCTCAAATAAAAATGTATTAAAAATGCTCAAATAAAATTAAATAAAATATGCTAAAATAGATACTGCTTAAATAAAATAAAAAATGCAAAAATAAAATAAAAGCTACAATAAAACAAAACAAAATTAAAAATGCTGAAGTAAAATAAAATACAATAATGCTGCTTGTTTGAAAACCTTTCCTAAACCTGTTAATATTGGTTCTGCTCCTGAATTACAAATTCCATATCAAATAACATATTATATAAATATATATAACAAAAAATAAAACATAACTGATAAATTGTGTTAGTAGTTAATCAATTAGATTCCCACATGTGACACTCTGATGCTGCATTTCAAGTACTTTGGGTGCATTCTAAACACTCCTAATAAAATCTACTAAAGGATATGGGCCTAGATGGAATAACAATATCATCTTATCATAAAATGCCTATAATCCTTTTGTTGAGGTAAAGTTCATATCTATATAAAGGCCTCGTATCCATCTTAAGCAAAAGGTCATGAGGATAATCAGCATATTAATAGCTCAATACGTGAACAAAACATCTCAGAGCTTTGGCTCCTGAGGAAAGGTCCTGTGTGCATCTGTGAGTGCTGATACATTTCTGTTGTTTTGGTAAACCCTACAGTTCAGAAGGTATACATGATTAATAGTCACACATATCCAGTTGTCAGTTTCTTGCAAATACACAGATTTTTAAGTAAATCAACCTGCTAGACAAAAATACAGTCCCTGTGGAGCAGCCTAGGGGTTCAGAAGGACCAGAAGTCAACAGGTGTTAACCTGCAATATCTATCTTAACAGAGAATCAGATACAAAACCTAGCCAATAAGGTTAACTGATTCCTGTGTGCAGATTTCGTTTCTATTTGGACAAGTTATATGAAAGTTATATGATGTAAGATATGTTTATTCTTTGACACATCAAGAAACATTTCAATTTGCGGGCGTCTGTATGACCCACATAACAGCAGTAATCAGAATCTGAATCCAGCCCTCAGTGTTTTTTAGCTAGTGGCTCTAGTTACTGTGCCACCTAGTGATAGGAATCAGTCATTGCACTCTTTAAAAAAAGGTACAATGCTGTCACTATGGCAGCTACCTTTTCATAAAGGCACAAATATGTACCATTTAGGTACTAAATGTACCAACATAAGCCCAATATAAAGGTACCAATATAAGCCCTTTGGGAGTAAATAAGGTACAAAGGTTTACTTTTTGAAAAGGTACTGTCCCAGTGACAACTTTTGTACCTTTTTTAAAGTGTGGTGATCAGGATGATGCTACACATTACCAAATTAAATTGAAAACAAATCAATTTTGAATACCTTGTAAATAAAAGATCTCAATGCGATAAATCAAACAACAAACAGCGTTAGTTTTTTGCAAATCTCTAAATGCTTTTGTCACTGCCTATAAAACCCACAAGGGTGCAGTAGACTACAATTTAACTCATTTCACTGAACTGAGTCGAACTGTGAACTGACATGAATTTATTAAACTCGCGTGCAAATAGAGTGACCACCTGGCAATAGTTCTGTTGCGGGACATATTTGTGATTTTGCGGGACAATGTGTGACACATGCAAGACAGATACATTTTCCATTGTTATGCTATATAAATACTGATATACATCCGTTGTCATATGCGCTTATTTATGTTTCTAAGCGTGCACGTGTAAGCGAGAGAAAACACGTCCGTTTTATGTGAAAGTGAAAGAATCCACCTGCGAGAGAATTGTGCCCTGGCATTACAATAAGGCGCTCTTGACATTTGTCATTACAATAACTCCACAGAACCGCCTCAAATGAACTATTAAAATAAGAAGAAAGTAACATCTGACAGTTGCATCGATTTTTTTTTTTATTTGTTAAAATTGACAAAGAATATCGTGTTTTTCCGTCTGCGATCGACTGTCGGTGGTGCTAGATCACATGAGGTCTGTACATCTTTTGCGTGGAATACGCTGCAAAAAAAAAAAAAAAAAAAAAAATAATAATAATAATAAAATAAAAAGCTTTCTTAAAAAAAGCATGCATACATGTTTTCTTAATATGATGATTTAAAAAAAAAAAACAACAGACTCATGAAAAGCGGGACATTTCTTCAGATTGTGACGTGCGGGACAAGGGGTGAAGATGCTGTGCGGTACAACGCAAAGCGGGACGGGTGGTCACCCTAAGTGCAAATGATCTTGCAATTTGCGCAGTTTGACTGAACTATTTTATACTGTGGTCCTTGGACCTGGGTTGCTGGGTCTCTAAAAGTTGAAAACGTAAAGGGTTACTCCACCCCTAAAATGAAAATTATGTCATTAATCACTTACTCCCATCTCGTTCCAAACCTGTAAAAGCTTTGTTCGCCTTCGGAACACAATTTAAGATATTTTGGATGAAAATCAGAATCTTTGTGACTGTCCCATTGACTGCCAAGTAAATAACACGGTCAAGGACCAGAAAAGTGATTTGACCATAATTTTACGAAGCTACGAGGATACTTTTTGTATGCAAAGAAAACAAAAATAACGACTTTATTCAACAATTCATCTCCTCCGCGTCAAAGTAACGTCATTTTGGAAAGTATCCACTGGACGCAAAGAGCGTACGCTGTTCTCTGTCAGCTGCGACACGCGGATACATTTTCTACGTTTATGTAAGCTTTGAATCGATCAAAAACAGCGTATTTGCGTCACACAGCTGACAGAGAACAGCACTGTTTGCTTCCAGTGGACACTCTCCAAAATAGCCATACAGTGACGTGGAGGAGACAAATTGTTAAATAAAGTTGTTGTTTTTTTTTCTTTGCATACAAAAAGTATTCTCTTAGCTTCGTAAAATGATGGTTGAACCACTGATGGCAGATGGTCTATTTTGATGACGTCTTTCATACTTTTCTGGGCCTTGACAGTGTTATTTACTTGGCAGTCAATGGGAGAGCCACAAAGCTCCTGATTTTCATCCAAAATATCTTAAATTGTGTTCCGAAGACGAACAAAGCTTTTACGGGTTTGGAATGACATGGTGATTAAGTGATTAATGACAAAATGTTCATTTTGGGGTGGAGTAACCCTTTAAGGGGGAAAAAGTACAAATGTAATTTGCAAAATTGACTGTCAGAGGACAGATTACTTACAAATTGTAGTCCGTTTCTGATTACAGATTACATGATGAAAACTGTAGTTACATAATCTATATTACTCATTTTAGGTAATGTAATCTGACTACTTTTTAGAGTACTTTTACTCTAAATTACTCTAGTTAATCAAACTTGTTTTAAAATTTCCAAAATGTACCATATTGATATAAAAAAGCAAAGAAAAAGAAAATATATTTTACTTTTTGATGTCAACATCATAAAATGCAATAAACATTACATTAGTGAGATGATAGAAAGTGAATAGTGAGTTGATAAAAAAACAATAATTAATTAAATCCCTGGATTAAATGCACATTAATAAACTTCAAGGTCTAAAATTGTTTTGTCAAGACTTCCAGAATCAATAAATTATGATACATAATATAATATACTCTTACAAGTACTTACAAGATTACATTTGAAGAGTTCAGATGCAAAACCAGCTAAAAGCCATCTCGGGTCAAAAATCCTATAATGATACTGAGTAAATGCTCTCGACACATATTATACATCCATCAAATACTTTTATCTCTTATCTCGCTAAAATCCCAGCCTCAGCCCAATCAGAAGTACCACTACTTACATAGAAACCTACACAAAGATGAATTTAGAGGCTTTTGCATCTGAACTCTCCATATGATCAGTTACTAATCAGTTATCTTACAATTTCTACAATTATTTAATAATGAAGTTGATATTTGGAGTTAATATTTGGGTATATTTGTAGCAATAGCCAAAAATACATTGCATGGGTCCAAATTATTGATTTTTCTTTTATGCCAAAATCATTAGGATATTAAGTAAAGATCATGTTCCTTGAAGATATTTTGTCAATTTCCTACCGCAAATATATCAAAACTTAATTTTTGATTATTAACATGCATTAAGAACTTTTTAGATGCTTTTTTTTTCTCAATATTTTGATATTTTCGCAACTTTTTTTCAGAAACACTGTAAAAAATAAAACAATTTGCTGAGTCAACTTAAAATAATTTGTTAGCTGGCTGCCCTAAAATTTTAAGTTGAATCAACTCAAATATCTAAGTTGTCACTTAGTACAACTTAACATTTCAAGTTGACTAAACTTAAAATAAAATTTAAGTCAGCCAGGTAACAAATTATTTTAAATAGACTCAACAAATAGTTTTTTACAGTGATCTATTGTCCTATCCTAACAAACTGTACATCAATGAAAAGCTTATTTATTCAGCTTTTAGATGTCAAAAAATTGACCCTTATGACTGGTTTTGTGGTCCAGGCTCAAATATTATCTAGATTTTGTTTGCATATTTACTATTCCTGCTTTTCACAGCAAGACAACACTATACTATTATAAACAAGGCTCCTTTTAAAACCTGATGTAAAATTGATGCGATCACTCCACACAAATCTACTAGAAAGAGCCAATTACATTATTACATAACATTACATTACATTATTACAATTCCATAACAAAAAAAAATATGCTTCCGTAATTACATCCATCTCATCAAAACAACACAAAGCCTCTTGGAGCCCATTAAAATCAACAATCACAATCATTACAACACAACAATTTGTCTTATCTAGTTGCTTTCAGATTTTTGGACAATTAGTACATTTTGCATTAGCTAAAGCTTGATCCTTTTGGGGGAAAAAAAAAAACATCTGTAGAATTGACTGGAGTGGAGATACAATTAAGTGACTAAAAGATTTAAACTTAGATATGCAAAATAAAAACTGTACAGCCATCATTACTCAGCAACATTCTAGCTTCACATAATAATTTGTCATGGTTGATATGGACCAGTAACTCTCTAGTTAGTAAAGAATATATGCAATCCATAAAAAGTAACTGTAATCTGATTACAAGCATTTTAAAATGCAATATACGTGAATTACAAGTACTTAATTTTTGGAATCTGATTATGTAATACAGATTTCTGTTGACTGTGTTGGGCAACTTTGTTTAAGACCACTACCCTGACTGACAGGTATTTATAAAAAAATTACATCTATAGACTGTCCTAAATAATAGTAAATAAATAAATAAAAGTACCATGAGCCGAAGGACATTTTACAATTAAAAGGCCTTTTACTTACTTGCTAAAAAGTATACAGAACAGGTTTTTCAGCAAAGTTTTGGTCATGATGATCATGCATCTAATACATAAGCTTTATAGGGTTAAAGATCATGAGCATGAAACAACGGATATGATTCCAGAAAAACAGCTTAATCTACTGCATCAGTCAATGGAAACATTGCATGGTCAGCACTGGTGTGTGAACTCACACTAAGGAGTGCCTTTGTTTGAATAGTTTCATAGGTTAGCCAGGAGCAAACCTTAAGAACACGGGGGATGTGAGGGATTAGGATCAGGGTTTATGGGGTGAAGTCCACGTGGATGACAAACAAAACAAAACAAAGCAAAAACAAAATTTGGAAAAATTCATATGACCCTTCTTTTTGACAAAAAGTTAAACCAATGAAATAGAAACCGAGAAGAAATAAGAATAAAAATTGAATAAGAAATTCTTATTGAGAATCTTATCTTATTCTTATTGAATTCTTATGAGAATTCTTACACCCCTTTAAAGAATTAGTTTACTTCCAGAATAAAAATTGAGTAAATTACCCCCATGTCATCCATTTATATTCTGGAAGTGAACTAATCCTTTACCGGCAAATGCACTCCGCTGCATAAGAATAACAACAACCAGGGACAAACAACAAAAAATATTTTTTCTTTGTCATCTGTTTACATAGTATATATAGCAGACAGCTTTAGAAGCTGTGGCTAAAAATAAAAAAGAAGGTCTTTAAAAAGAAGTGTACTAATCTCTGAACACACCTACAAATAGATACTACTGAACGCTGACTGCTGTGCCAAGAGAGGTCAGCCAGGTTAGCCATATCTCTTTTTTTAGGTATAGCCTATAAATAATAAATGAATTAGGATTTGAAGAATGGTAACACTGCCACTATAGAGTGGAACTATAAGAAAGGACCTAATTATGCGTTATATAATGTAACTTGTGAAGCATACTGGCAACTGTATGGATACGTACAGTATAATGCCTGAATCACCCCACCTGAGAGCAAAGGTCCCTGAGGTCGCAGTAGCTTCTGAGCCACGAGATCTCAGTGCTGCAGCGTGACCAACCAATCCTAATACTGCTAATTCAGCAAATGTTAGCCATGTATATTACGCAGATATGCATGGGAACCAGTCCCAAGAACAGCTTAGAAAAGACTTATGGGGACAATTTAGAACAAGCCATTTCAAAATAGATATAAATGTACAGTTAAGGTCAAAAGTTTACATACACCTTGCAAAATTTGCAAAATGGTAAGAGGGATCATACAAAATGCAAGTTATTTTTTTATTTAGTACTGACTTGTTCCCACAAATTCTTTGGTTTTTCGACATATTTGTGTATTTGAACCTTTTCCAACGATGACTGTATGATTTTGAGATCCATCTTTTCACATTGAGGGCAACTGAGGGATTCATATGTAACTATTGCACATATCTTCTGTAGCTTCTGAAGGGCAGTACTAAATGGAAAAAATATTATATTTAGGCAAAATAAGAAAAATGTACACATCTTCATTCATTAGTGAGCGTTTGAACCTTCTGTAATTGTTGCATTTGAGTCCAAAGTTTATGTAAACTTATGACCTCAACTGTACGTGTATGAGCGTCTTCTTCAATAGCAAACATCTGACTAAGTACCTTAAAACAGAGACCTAGACCGTTAACAGCGATTCCTGAATTAAATTTACAAACAAAACTGTGATAACAGTGGCCACAATAACAGCAGATAATAACAACAAATAATTCAATTCACAATTTACTTTAATTTCCATTGTTGATGGTGTACATATACATATATATATATATACACACACACACACACACACACATATATATATATATATATATATATATACACACACTTAAACTTTTTAAATAAATCAATAATACTGATTAGATTTAAACATTAATGAAAAATAGTTATATTTCTATTACTGTTATTAATAGTAACATTTATATTTTAAATTGCAATATCTTTTTAAATTTTAATATCTTTTCAGAATATAAATTCTATAATTTCATAATGAAGTTGAACAATGACAGTGAGTATGAGAGCCTGTATAACATCAGAGCAAAGACATTTGGAATGGAATAGATAATGGATACAATTTTATGCAGTGCTTTTATTTATTTGATTTTGTTTGCATAATAACTATTCCTGCTTTTTGCAGCACACAAATACTGTGCTATTATAAACAAGGCTCCTCTTAAAACCTGATGTGAAATTGATGTGATCACTCCACACAAATCTACTACAAAGAGCCAAGTACATTATTACATAATAGATTCTCATAACGAATAAAGCTGCTTCCGTAATTACGCCCATCTCATCAAAACAAAACAAAGCCTCTTGGAGACTTACTGTCATCAAGACAACACTGAAACACACAACATCCTCATTAAAATCAACAATCACAATCATAACAACACAGCAATTTGTCTCCTCTAGCTGTTTTCAGATTACTGGACTATTAGAACATCTTGTATTGCAATTCTGTAGAATTTACTGGAGTGGAGTTACAATTAAGTGACTAATTCTTATCCTGATTATTTTAACATAGTTAACATCAACATACAGGACACCAAGGATTAAACTTGGATACGCAAAAATAAAGATCAGTCTCTAACAAAATAACACAAACTGAAGAGCCATGGTTACTCAGCAACATTCTAGCTTCACTTAATAATTTGTCAAGGGATGTTACGGATCAGTAACTATCCAGTTAGTTGAGAGAATATATGCAAGAGTTAATTATGAGCTCCAATGTTTGGAGGAAAACACTTCCAAACCTCAAACTACTAAATTACCAGATACCTAATAATGCAAGATAGGTGTTCAACACAATTTCACAATTAATGCTTCCAGACTGACTTTTTTCATCCTTCTCTTTCTCTATTCCCAGATGTTTCTTCTTTAAACAGTTAAACAAAGCCTCGCTACAGTTGCATAAAGCTTAAATTGTTTTTTGGCAAGCATGGGAGGGTTCAACTGAGAAGCCAGATTACAGCGAGGATTTCTACAACCGGATTACCCATAGATTTAAGAACCTTATTTAGTCACAAGAAGTGAAAATAATCAATAAGCCTGTCTGTAGAGTTGGTATAAAAGGGCTTTTGCTCAGTGTAGACAACACAGGCTTGTGGAGAACCACAAAGAGAGATCCTACACCACTAAATTATTTCTTTCGTTGACTACAAGCAACAACAAAACAAACAGGTAAGATCTAGTGTTTTCTCTAGGCCCTTAGGTCAAAATTGTAATGAAAAAAAATGAGCTGATTTCCTTCTCCGTTGCTCAGAATGGAATACTACAAGTTTGCACTGCTGGTGGTTTTCCTGTCCTACATTGAGCGCTGCTGGTCTGCCTCCTGCGTTGTGGATAGCTTTACAGTCAAGGACAACTTTGACCCCAAGAGAGTATGTACTATGCAGTTTCAAAGGGGATAAAAGTTTGCTTCTTTGTAATCTCTGTGTAAAACAGATAGGTTGATCTGACCTGGTGTATTGCATCTTGTAGTATGCAGGCAAATGGTATGCTCAGCAAAAGAAAGACCCAGAGGGACTCTTCCTCCAGGACAACATCTCCGCCGAATACACCATTGATGATGATGGCACCATGACTGCCTCTTCCAAGGGCCGCGTAACTCTTTTCGGGTTAGTGACTAGTCTGTAACAATACAGCATTCAATGACATTTGATTCAGAAAGCATATAATTGTGATAACATCGCAAGCTAATGCTAATTCTGCTGCTTATACCCAGCTAACAGTGAACATTCTCTAAACTTTGGCTATGTCTGGCAAGATTCTTTCTAAGTTGTGAACAAATATTCTTTCAGTAACATTAATAGGCTACGTTAATTTAAAGTTATCTGGTCTTTAGTAATGTTCTCAAAACGGTAGCACAAAGACATTTTAGTTATACTTATGGAACGTTTATTTTGTAACGCCGTGTCTGCACCGGATGCCAGCGGTGCGACGCGACGCTCTGAAGACGATAGAGCCCATTATAATCAGTAATGCCGGCGACGCTACGGCAAATCCCCGAAAGTAAACTGCTTCCTGACGCAATGTATAAATGATTTGCAACGGTCGCTTTATCGCGTCTAGTGCTGACAGCGTGACACTACAACTGTTGTAGTCTGGTAATGTAGACACGTGTAAGATTGTTTAGAGAATACTCATACTCATAATGTTTACAAAATAATAAAATATTGTTTTCCTTAATGTTGTAGGCTATGTAAGGTTCCCATAACAAAGGAAAAAATAAACATTTAAAAAAGTGTGTGTTTCCAACGTTCAGAAACCAGAAAGCAAATGTAAATATGATAGCAATGACATCGCATGCTAATGCTAATCTTGCTGCTTAAGGTATCTGCCTTGATTCAGAAAACAAGTTCCTACATGATAGTGATGACGTCAGATGCTAATGCTAATCCTGCTGCTTACAAATTCTGAATTGTTTCAGCAATTAGGTTTAAATAGTACATGACAGCAATGGCGTCTTATGCTAATGCTAATCCTGCTAACTCTTTACAGATTCTGGGTTGTGTGTGCTGATATGGCTGCCCAGTACAGTGTGCCTGACCCTACCACTCCTGGCAAGATGTTCATGAACTATCAGGGCCTGGCTAGCTATCTGTCCAGCGGAGGTCAGAAGACATATGTGTACCTATTATCACATCTGTATCCATTGAATCATGTGACTCATATTGTTTATTCTTCATTAAGGTGACAACTACTGGGTCATTGACACTGACTATGACAACTACGCTATCACCTATGCTTGCCGCACTCTGAAGGATGATGGCACATGCGAGGATGGCTATGCCTTGGTCTTCTCACGCAATCCCCGTGGCCTCCCTCCTGCAATCCAGCGTGTCGTCCGCCAGAAACAGGACGAGATCTGCATGACTGGTCAGTTCCAGCCCGTCCTGCAGTCTGGTAAGTCCACTGGCTTTCAATTTAGCTGCAATACAACAAAAGTAGTCTTATTAATTCAAGTGAATTGTGCACATAAAGATGGAGTTTGGATTTAATTTGTCTGATTTTTCTCATCTCTCGTTTTACAGGGGCTTGCTAAGATGTTAGAGGAAATGAAGAGCATGCTGGCATAAGAAGTGGTATCTGGGTTCATTCCATTTTAAGCGCTGTAGAGATACATAAGAACTTATCTCAAGGGAAACTTGTACTGTGTGAAGTGTGTGTGACAATAAATATTTTTTAAACAAAACTTGCTTTTGGACATTTTTATGGAATTTATAGGAGTGGGTGGTTGTGCATTGCTTTGCATATCATTGGCATACAGTATCACTTTTCATAGTGTGAAATCAGTCTGGTCAAGGATGTTTTTACAGATTATTTGAAATTTAAAATACATTAGAATAGATACACAGCAGTTTGAATGCCCCATTGTGTGCAAACTGAAAGGGATATATTATACTCCATGGCATATTTGCAATAATAACCAATGCCAAGAAGAACAGAAGCAACATACAGTATAAATCACAAGGAACAAATACAGAGTTCTGGCCTGAAACTCTAGAATGCAGTCTGATGGGTCTAACTCAATCTGACAACATGACATCATAATCACATGGCACAGCCGATTGGTTCTCTCCTGTATCAGTAGCCAATGAGCTCACTGCTTAACATTCAAATATATGACTAGTGCTAGATGTAGCAGTTTGCAGCATGCTTCAGAAACCCCCCACCTTCCCCAGCTCCACCTGTATAGATCTGCTATGAGGTGATTCATGTATGCTATGGGGGTTATTCATATTCATATGTTAAATGTGCAGCAGCAGTATTTCTTACATGCTTACAGCAGCATGTTGTGGATGTATTGGCAGTAGCAAGTCTTGGTACTTGCTCTGCTGCAACAGCGTAGCAGATCTATTCTGCCAAGACCAAATACATTAACATTGTCATGTACATTACCATGCCAATCCCTGAGAGAGTTGTCATGACAGAGATATATTTCTGTTTGGGAAACATAGTAGAGATTATGGGAAAACATCTGGCAAAGTTAATAAGGGCCTCTAAAATGACATTTAACACTCTTGGTTCCAAACAAATTAAACACAAATGAAAATTAAATGCATTTCCAAAGAATAGAAGAATGTAGCGGAAAAAACAAAACAAAACAATTACATTGTAATTACTTACCATATAAGTATTTATATTATATTTTTGGTAGAACTTTCTTTTCTATTATATACTGTTATTACAAATATATTTGCAGCAGAAAAATATATATTTGCATGTCTTAACAGATTCACAAGATTTTAAGAAGAAACAAAAAAATTATATATTTACATTTAATATGAACAAAAATATAAATATAAAAAGTGTCATTAAAATCATAACATAGAAGAACATTTTTATGTTCAATTTCTAAAAAAAATATATATATATGCCCAATTATAACCCTAGTAAAAATTATTCAGACCTGGTCATGTTTTTTTTCTTTAACTGCTAATGTGAACTTTTTACACCAGAGACTGGACAAAATAAAACATGTGAGAAATGATGAAGGTGTCTGAATAAATTTTGGTTTGACTGTATTTAAAATACATTTATTTTATACTAAGTATAGTTAAAATCTTTTAACATATTTTCTAATTTTGCTTAAGACTTACTGATATTAAAATTATAATTAAACTTTATTTGGGGTACTACTTTTGCACAATGCACATTTCTTAATATTAAGCCTAAAATGTGTTTTAAGGTCACTATTGATGAGGACTGTAATATTTGAATAACAGTCTTTAAATGCAAGATATTTAAAGTGTACCTGAAGTACACTTGCAATGGTTCCACTTTAGCACAATCAAATATATTCAAGTATATCTTTAGTTGGATTTAAGCACTACTTCCACACAACTAAACTGCATTACGTACAAAATTAGTTGTTCCAATTTAGCAGATTTTAAGTATATCAGTTTAGTATACCAAAAGTACAATTGGAGGGTATTTTTATTAAGTACATAAATATGTAAATGTATTTGTGGTATACTTAGCACGAAACCAATACATTTAGGTATATTTATTTTTCACTAAAGAAGACAACCAAACTTGTATAATAAAGTTATATAATAAGCATTATGTTTCCAATGTTACTTGAGCAGTATTAATTCACATCAATGCAACAACCTTAAAAAATTCAAAATAAAAAGGTTGATCTAAATATATGTGTAGTATAAGCTTATCCACTTCATTATTATGCTGGGTCATCTGAGGTCTTGCCAAATTATCTACAATAGGTTAATGCCTTCTGAAAACTGTTCTTGTTACGACTGCCGATAAGTATTCTCATGCCAGCTGGTGTCTTGGAGACAGAACAGATTGTCTGTACTGAGCCAAGTCTCTGCTGGAGAAAGTCAGGGTTAATGACATAAGGGGCTTTTAAAGCCTGACAATTTAGGTAAACAAGATGTAGAAAAGTCTAGTTTCCAGACTGGAGGTCTGACACAGTTTTCTGAATTTGTACTACTAAATAATACTTAAAATTAAAAAGATAAAAAAAAAAAATCTAAATGTTTACATTTTAAAAACACAGCTCCTTCTTTTGGTTATTTATAACCTGCATCACCATGAAGCAGCACTGAAACCTAAAACATATCAAAAATTAACAAACAGTTATTTAAATATGTACTTTATACCTAATTTGTGGTCTGTTAGTCACACAAAGCAGTCAAATGACATCAAGGACTATATTCCATTATAGATTATATAATACTATACATAATTACATAATAAAGATTGTTAGAAAGAATTTAATACTTATATTCTTTTATATTTATTACAATTTGGATAATAACAGCCAAAAAAAAAATTCACTTCACTTAAGTGGCAACACGCAGTGCACGTTTTAGAACATTGTGATAAAAGGAATGAGTAACCATAGTCACTGTGATACCAAACCATTCATAAACATTAACAAAGTCACAGAATGTCAGCAAATATATATTAGCATACTGACCTGTTATTAAAAGATAATAAACTTAGGGTTCATGGTTTGTTTGCTGTGGAAAAGGTCATGTAATACGTCTTATATAGCAATAAAGAAGAACAAAGAGAACAAAGCAGCTAAGCAAACACTGAATATCCGTTGACGTTAGTATAACATATATGTGATAGTACCTCACATTAACGTGCAGTCATATAAGATGTTCCCATCAATATGATGAAGAAATTTCTACAGTGACTAGCTTTGTTGGTTTAATCTGAGTTTATTATTTCTGTGTAAACCTGTTAGCCTTCTCTTGTAATTTGTGTGAATGATTGTTTTTCTTACACATGATGGTTACTCCACAATGGAATAAAAAACGCTGCACTACATTTGCAGAATTTTAACTCAAATTTTTACATAATTTGCTGCATCATCACTACTAAGCGTGACCCATTTCAAACAGGTTTCCTCAAACACTGCGCCTTTCTGCCATTGGTTGGACAACAGGTAGCCACACCCTGAACTCACACCATTGGCTGAGCTGTTGTTGGGCAGATCGGATGCTCATTAAAACAGAGCAACACAGAACCACAGGCACACAAATCGTGTTACTCTTTTAGGGAAAACAACTTATACATTTTATATTATGTTAATATAAAAGGCCAAGACAATGAATATAAAACATTTTAATAATTTAAAACACTACATTTAAATATAGTAGATGCACTTAGCACACAGTTCTGAATAAATAGACATGTCTATATAGATTTTTTTTCTTAAACATGATGGTTACTCCTTAAATGGAATAACAAACGTTGAACTGCATTCATAGAATTTGAATTCTAATTTTCACAAATAAATAGTAGCCTACATGTCATTTGCTCCATCATCACTGCTAAAATTGACCATTTTCAAACAGGTTTCCTCAAACACTCAGCCCATCTGCCATTGGCTGGACAACAGGTAACCACACCCCGAACTCACACCATTGGCTGAGCTGTTGTCGGGCTGATCGGATACTCAAACAAACAGAGCAGCAAGACAAAGCCATAAGCACAGTGTAACACTTTTAGTGGAACAACTAACATATTTTACATTAAAATAAGCTAAGACAATAAATAGAAAGCATTTTAACAATACAAAACGCAACATTTCAATATAGTATATGCACTTTACGGTATTTAAGTCCTGAATACATAAACATGTCTATATATACATAAATCAGCAGGTTTATGCTATTTAGATGTAAACATAAAATCAAATTCCAGTGACTCACAGTGCACTATGCAGATGCTTTCAGCCACATACAAATTCAGTAATACTAAGTAGTGACTGTGGGTGGCACTGTTTCTATGGTGATCAGCCCACAGCTCCCCCCTCCTCCCTCCTCTCTCTTCCTCTATCTCCATCTGCCTATGATTGGTTGCTGAGGGTTAAGAAAGCGGAGCAACATCTTTACCCACAATCCTTTGCTCTATTCAGACAGTCAAGCTAACACGCACCGGCAAATTCAGCAGTGAAGGCATGGCAAATGTATTCTCCATTCTACTCATCCGCTCCTATGCTAAGGGTGAGTCACAGTTTCCAAAAATATTCATCCTCAGTCTTTGTATGGTGGTGGGCTTCCTCTTATGCAAAGCTTTTATATGTTAGTATGGTATCACAAGTATATTAAATAGGAGATTACGATAAAGGAACATACCTTTTGACACATTCATGTCATGTCAAATCATTTTATGATTTTAGACACTTTAGAGATTATTATATGACAATGAACTTGAAAACAATTAATTTTTACATGTTATCTAAACTCATCTATATCTTACACAAGACCTCAGTTTGCCAAGGACCATATTTGAAGGTCTGTCTGTCATTCACTCATATTCACTCATAAAGTATGACTCATAACTGACGCATTTCATATAAAGTGAACCAAGATCTCTATCTGTGCACCTGATAACAACAACTATGTTTGCAATTAGGAAGAAAGGACAGAAAGGACATTATTCTTAACCACACAAGCATTATTCTACCAAATGACGGAATCTCACGTTTCACAGAATAAACTGGAGATTGCCTGAACTGGCCCTTTATTTATTGACACAATAGTAATAATGGAAATGAATAGAAACACACACACACACACACACACACACACACAGACAAAAGTGTGGGACAAATACTATACAATACCCAGAGCCAAAAAAAAACAAAAAAACAAAACAAAAAGAGTAGATAGAAGCTTGCACATTTACAAATATATAACAAATATTAACTATGAGTTACACTATTAAATAGCATAATCCCACCTTTGTCTGGTTTCAGTGATAAAATCCTCCCATCATGTGGGACATTTATGACTGTCTTTGCAGAAATGTGTGTGTAAATCATTTCATACAATTTTCACAGTATAATGCCATACATCCTCTAAGTAGCACGAACAACACCATCTTGAAGTCAGTGTGAATGTTTTAGACAGTGCATGCCATTGAACATCTCTGCATTACAACCAACAAAGAGCCAATTGTAAAACTAGTCCACTAACTCATTAATCTAGTTCAGATGAAACACTGATTCTGCTATTTTCTTTATTTTTCGTAGAACGATCTGATATGTGAAATGTTTTCGCTCAGTTTAAGAAGAACCAGTAAAAGATTGACTCCTTGTGCTTAGCCAGGTTGTCCTGCTATTGCCTTTTAATATAACTTTTATAGCTAAGACAATTACGAGAAAGCATTCACACACTTTACAATTAAATCTAGCATATATACTTCTATCTACCACATCTAAATTACATAATTGCATAACAAGTGCAATTGCATAACAATCCAAATGTCTTTTTATTTCTTCTCACGTGGCTCATGTTGTACTACATAGTCCAGTCTATAATTCATTTAACTAGTTCAGATGAAATGTATTTTCATTCTATTTCATAGTATGATCTAATGTGTGATCTGGCTTTGCTCCATCTAATAAGAACCAGTAAAAGATTGACTTCTTACGCCGTATTGTCATGATGCCCTGCTATTGCTCAATGTAGAGCATTACAAACTAGCATATGTTTAACCCAGGAGAGACACAACACTTCCGCCTTCTGTTCTTACAGCCTATGAAAATGACTGATGACGGAAAGAGGGACTGCCTGAAGGTTTGAAGCATGGACTTACACCACTGCTTTTCATTTAGCCGGTGAGAGGCGGGGTATAGAGAGGTTAGTGAATAAATCTAAGCAACTTTGTTTATTTTATAACTTGTCCCTTTAAGAGACCACATAGTAAGGTGAGTGTTGTACTTAATAGTTGCTCATTCAGATTGTTATTTCTGTTTTAAAAATTAAAAAAACACTGAGCACATATTGTGGAAGAAAACATAATAGTTTACTGATGGTAATGCCAGTTCAAATATAGACCTATAAACTTTATGAGACACCATCATGGAAAACAATCTCATATCTAAGCAGTGATTTTATGACCCTTCAGTAAAAAGGCAATTGGAGATAAATAGCATGCACGCGTAGTTTGCTTTGATTAGAGACCAATGTCTTTCATTGTCAAGAAGGACAGGCATGTCCAATCCTACAGCAGATGCATGCTACATTGACATGAAGAGGAATTAATGGGACAAGGAATCAGAAATAAATGTTTGGTGAGATTTTTCTGTGAACTAGTTAGTTGGACATTTTTACTTAGGAGTTATTTTGAAAACAGTATCTGCCTAGTAATTTGTAGAGTTGTATCAATGTTTATAAAAGCAAAAGGACTTTAACATTGTTACCATCATAAAATAGCTGTATTAGCATTATACTTTGAGCATACAAAGTGCTATTAATATTAATGACTCAGAAGTAGGTGAGATGTAAGATCACACTATTGTGTCCTGGTTTCGCTCTAGCCTGCAGATCAAACAGCTTTAGAGGGCTTGATAAGAGAAGTATGTGGGAATGATTTCTAATGATTGGTAAACGCTTTCCCTAGCATGTTAAACCCTTTCAAACACTGATTGGTGTATAACCTTTGATAATCATGTTAACTTGCATGACTAATTATTTACTTGTTCCAGCAGAAACGTCTAAAAAAAGAAAATGCAGGAAACTCTTTTCCATTCACACTTGCTCCAAGCACAACGATTAATCAGTTACCCCTATTTAACAGATATCCAGATTGATCTTTAAAAGAGATCACTTACTGATCAAAGGTCTTTGTCCCTTTTCTTCAGGAGCTGTCTTAAAAGCCTCATCAGTGCATGGGTCCTTCATCACTGGAAGCCATGGAGGACCTCAACTTGGTGGCTGTTGGCCCACTTAAGCGTAGAGTACGACAGAGGAAACGGATTCCTGAGATTATCAAGACCAAGCTGCAGAGAAACCTCTCCTGCTCAGGAACGAAACTGAAGAAGATTCTAACAGGCTTCTTTCCTGTAGTGAAATGGCTTCCGAAGTACAACGTAAAGGAATATATATGGGGAGATCTGATGTCTGGGCTTATAATTGGCATCATATTGATCCCTCAAGCCATTGCATACTGCCTGCTGGCCGGCTTGGATCCCATCTATGGCTTGTACACATCGTTCTTCGCAAACATCATTTACTTTTTCATGGGAACGTCAAGACATGTTTCAGTGGGCATCTTCAGCCTCATGAGTCTGATGGTTGGACAAGTTGTGGACCGAGAGGTCTACCTTGCAGGCTTTGATTTGAATGAAGATGGTAAGAAAAGCGCATTTGGGTTAAACAGCACTGGGGAAGCTAACACTACACTGATCAACTTGAAGATCATGGCACTGAATATGGAATGTGGAAAGGAATGCTATGCCATTAGCATTGCCACAGCTTTAACATTTCTTGCTGGAATCTACCAGGTACGTACACATTCTTAAATCACATCTGCATATCACCATGCAAAGATGCAAGTGCTGTAACCATCAGACTGAAATGAAATTTTTATTTAAATAAATGTGAGTGAGAGATTTAAAGGACTGAAGGGTGTAGGGAACCAAACAACTGATCCTTGAAGTGCACTTGTTCATCACTCCTGCGCTATTGTCACACAATTAAACCTGCACAAAGAATCATGGGAGCGAGTGTGCATCAGTTGTACCCTTCTAAATTATTTCAAGGCGTCCTTTGACATGACCCATTTTGAGCACATCGGTGGGAAATGACCCTTCACGACGACAGCCAATAACGTTTGTACTTCTATTGGCGCTTTTCCACTGTGTGGTATGACTCTGCATGGCTTTGCTCAGTTCGGCTCAGCTTGGCTCGCTTTGCTTTTCCACTGCAGTTAATACCTCTTCGAAGTGGTTGGGATTTTCGACTAGTTGCGCCACCTCTACTGCCATTCCTTTCTTCACTTTTTTTTTATAAAGCAAGTCGTGCAAACGATACTGCTGTGGCTGTTGCTGTTTGGTATCTTGTGTTGCAAATCCATTGATGCGGGTATTGACGATTCTCTTTAACCATTCAGGGATCTGCAGTATAAACATGTCACATTTTAGTATCAGTATGGCTCACTTGAAACCTCAACCAAGGTGGTACTAAAGGGATAGTTTGCTCAAAAATGAAAATTCTGCCAACCTTTGTTCATCTTCGAAACAACACATAAGATATTTCTGATGAAATCTGAGAGCTCTCTGACCCTCTATTGACAGCAAGGGTCCTACCACATTCAAGGTCCAGAAAGGTACCAAGAACATCGACAAAATAGTCCATGTGACATAATTGGTTCAAACGTATGGCACTAGGGTGAAGTGGAGGAGAAGAATTGTTGAATAAAGTTGTTATTTTAGTTTTTTTGCACAACAAAAATTCTCGTGGCTTTATAAAAACCTTTCTGGAAATTGAATGTGGTAGGACCCTTGCTGTCTATGGAGGGTCAGAGTGCTCTGATTTCATTAAAAATATCTTAATTTGTGTTCAGAGGACGAACTAAGGTATTACAGGTTTGGAATGACCAGAGGGTGAGTAATTAATGACAGAATTTTCAGTTTTGTGTAAACTAACCCTTACTGAGCCGTACCATGCAATGAAAAAGCGCCATAAGTGCCCTTTGGAGATGGATTTACTGTATTTATTGTGTATTGTATTTTCTCCTCAGGTGCTGATGGCCATTCTCAGGCTTGGGTTTGTCTCCATTTATCTGTCTGCTCCTATGCTTGATGGCTTTGCCACTGGGGCATCTTGCACTATCCTCACTGTCCAGGCAAAGTACCTGCTTGGCCTTAAGATCCCTCGACACCAAGGCTACGGCACAGTGGTGGTCACTTGGATCAACATCTTCAAGAACATCCACAAGACCAACTTCTGTGACTTAATAACAAGTGCCATTTGCATCCTAGTGCTGGTTGGAGGAAAAGAGATCCAGGACCGCTATAAGGAACGTTTGAAGATACCACTGCCCACAGAACTGGTAGTAGTGGCAGTTGCCACACTAGTTTCCCACTTTGCTGATCTAAATGGACAGTTTAGCTCCAGTATCTCAGGTGCCATTCCAACCGGTTTCATTCCACCAAAGGTGCCAAGCTTCGAATTAATGCCCCGTGTAGCATATGATGCCATTCCATTAGCTGTCATAAGTTTTGCGTTTACTGTTTCTCTGTCTGAGATGTTTGCTAAAAAGAACGGTTACACGGTTAGGCCCAATCAAGAAATGATCGCAATTGGGTTCTGCAATATAATTCCTTCTTTTTTCCATTCTTTCACTACAAGTGCTGCCCTTGCGAAAACTATGGTGAAGGATTCAACAGGTTGCCAGACTCAGGTCTCCAGCGTAGTGAGTGCCTTAGTGGTTCTTCTGGTCCTTCTCTTCTTTGCACCATTTTTCTACGCCCTACAGAAATGTGTCCTCGCCTGCATAATCATCGTCAGTCTGCGAGGCGCCTTGCGCAAATTTCTAGACGTCCCTAAGCAATGGCGTGAAAGCAAGATTGAAGCAATTGTCTGGTTGGTGACCATGAGCTCAACTGCTTTAATTAGCGTGGAGCTTGGATTGGCAATTGGGGTGGTATTCTCTATGATCTGCATGGTGGCCCAGACTCAGTATCCTAAGGTTTCATTACTGGGACAAATTGAACAAACAAATGACTTTGAAGACATGGAAGAGTATGATAACCTTTCACCTGTTCCAAAAGTGAAGATCTTCCGTTTTCAGTCGCCTCTTTTCTACGCCAACAAAGACTTCTTTTTAAAATCTTTATATAAAGCAACTGATCTTGAGCCATTCCTTGAAATAACCCGCAGAAGAAAACTGGAGAAAAAAGCTAGAGAAAAGGCTGCAAAGAAGAGTGATAGAGTAGACGAAACAAATGGAGATGTGAGTGTAAACCTGATTTCAAGAAACATTGATTTTCATACTATCATCTTAGATTGCTCCTGTATCTCTATAATAGACACAGCAGGAGTAAGCACCTTCAAAATGCTTTTAAAAGACTATAAAGAAGTTGGCGTGAATGTAATTCTAGCTTGCTGCAACACACCAGTAATAGATTCTTTAAGGAGAGGCTCTTTCTTTGGGGCTGGTGACAAAAACATGGAACAACTGTCATTTCATACCATCCACAGTGCTGTTTGTTTTGCTACTCATACGACACAACTGGTTAATGACTCACCTGTGTAATGTGTCGACAAATAGGCCTCAAGAGCTGAAAAACATATTTTCTATTAAAACATATGACATATGATATTCAGCTCTTGGAAAATGATGAATGTTAAATTTGTTTATTAAATCAACATGATGGCACAAACATTCCACTTCTGTTTGAGTTAGAAATAATTATGAATATTTTAAATATTCTGCTACTGTACTGGTTATTATTATACACACTGGAAGACAAAACTGCATTTATGCCTCATATTACATTTTCTTATTTATCAAAAAGTACAAGAAACTCAAACAAATAGCAATGTTTTGTGAGATGTTTCTGATATGCTAAGCCTCAGAAATTAATTTACTATTTAATACAATTTTAAACAAATAAAACAGGACAATGAGAAGACAATACAGATCTGTGATTTTAAGCTGCCTGTTATACTGCCTTTAAAATGTGAAAATGTTTTACAGTGTTTTTAAGGAAATAAAAATGAAGGACGTATTTCACCTGGAGATGTGATTATATGTCAATAACTACTATTTGGACTCCCCCATTTGGAAACACTTGTTGCCTCAGGGTTCATGCTTGTTTTATACCCTACACATGATAAAACCCACCACATTCATGTTTTACATACGTGATTATGATGAATACAGTGCAGAAACATCTTAATTTTAGCTGTTTTTAATAAATTTTGATTGATAAATTATGCTTTTTGGTTTCAGTTCACTTATTGTATTGTTTACAAAATAGTTTGAGATCAAACAATAATAGAGGGTTTTCATGAAATGTCATCAATTGGCCATATTGGCGGCACTAAATGTAAACAATGCCACTAAACTGAACAAAACTTATATATATTTTGCTGATTATTGATGCTAAAAATGATCAGTTATTGTCATGTTTTGGGCTGGACCTGGAAAAACATCTGGAGTACTATAGACTGCCAAAAGTGCAAAAAAACTGTCTGAGGAACAAAAGGTGTTTGTGGTTGGCCAAACTGAACCCAGGATTTCCAGGGCCAGAATCTTGACAGTATTCAGTATTCCAGAATCTTGACAGTATTCATGTTTGTTCTTATCATTTCCGGTCAGGTGGGTAAAATATAAGGCTAATATCTTAATTAATACTGCTCGTACGTATATTTACCACTATTAACTTTAGTTTGTCAAAATATTAGGCCCTTTCCTGCTTACTATGTTCACTATATGACTTAGCAGCTTGCACACGTTTTCTACATGGTTTAGACAGCATAAATTAGCAGAACAATGTATTCAGTAGTACATTAACCATGAAATCCATGCTACTGTTTACATCCGAGTATCGCCAATATGGCCGTGCACCCAGGTAACTGACCAAATCGTGACATAAGTGCTGCAGACCTCCAGTTAAAACCCCCTGTTGTAAAGGAACAATTATCCACGTTAATGCCAAGAAAGACACGAATACAAAAGTGGGATTACAACTTACTGTACCTTAACTGAGATACTCCACACCACAGACTGCCAATTTTGTGGTTTGTACCTTTGTGGTTCATCATTTGTGTCAGTTGTGCAACACATGTACAGATTCTTATCCATTATGTTTAGTTGAACAAAGTTTTTCCAATAATTGATCGCCCTGACATCCTAAAGTTAATCGTCGTTATCACAAATCACTACGGAATGTGATTGATTATAAGGAACAGATTTCGCTCCGGAACTCTAGTGGCGCCCTACTCGTCTCTTTTCCCGCTGCATCCAGTGAAGAAGACAAGTAGACGTCAGCTGCGATTCAAATTTTACCGCTCGTAGGCTGCAGAGCGAGGCGACTGTTATTTATTGTCATACGTCACATTTTATTTTGTTTCTTTGACGGAGTTGTGCGTTAGTACGGTACAACGATGTCTTGTCGCAGAAGGTAAGTGTGTATAGTTTAAATGGAGACTGTAAACTGCCAAACCAGCGCGATATTAAATTATATTATGGCCGTGTCTCGTTATCTTGTGTCGTGGCTGGTAATACAAAACACATGCTAAATTAGTTACATAAATGACCACTTTTTGGTTATACATTGAGTTTTACTGACGCGGTAGTAATTGTAAATATATAAACGTACTTTATTATTAATGTGTAACGTCTTACTGATTTGTTTTGTTGTCGTGAGCCTTATTTAAGTGATCATATGACCGTGTTAAAGGAATAGTTCAGCAAAAAAATAAATAAATATAATACTAATGCACATTCTATCATCATTTGCGCACCTTTATGTTCTAAAACCGTTTGACATTCTCTTAAACTCTAAAAATGTATCTAGTTAGCATTCAGCTTTATTGTGTGCCAAAACGATTCTGTGAAATTGAATGGAGGCTGACAGATTTATTTCCTTATGTTTTCATGAGCAGTGAAGCTCTGGCATTCTCTCTGGTGACTGAGATCAATCATGCCATGGCCAGGCTTGTGGACATATGGGACAGTATTGGCATCATGGAGGAGCAGAGGGTAGAAAGAATGCAGACTGTGAAAAAACATATAGATGTAAGTTGTGCCTTTGCATACATTACATCTGTCAGCAATTTCTGCTTGATGCTTACTCTGATTTAAATGTGTTTTACAGGAGCTTTTGCATTCAATGATAATGGAGGAAGAGGCCTTGAAACATCGCATCAAGACAGCTGTCATTACCTTCCAGAAACAATTGGATACACTGTGCTTGGAACTGGCACTGGAACCATACAAAGTAAGACCTCTTTTAGCCATGAGGCTTTTTAAACTGTAGAGGGTTTGCGCTTATGTCACGATTTGGTCAGTTAACTGGATGCGTGGCCATTTTGGTGATACTCTGATGTAAACAACAGCATTGACTGCATGGTTAATGTACTACTGAATACATTGTTCTGCTAATTTATGCTGTCTAAACCATGGAAAAAAAACGTGTGGAAGCTGCTAAATCATATAGAGAAGGACTTAGTAAGCAGAAAAGGGCGCAAAATTGTGACAAACTAAAGTTAATAGGTGGTAAAGATGTGTACAAGCCTAATATTTTACCTACCTGACCGGAAATAAGAACAAACGTGAATGTTGTCAAGATACTTGCTCTGGAAATCGTGGTTCAGTTTGGCCAACCACAAATGCCTTTTTGTTCCTCGGACAGTTTTTTGGCACTCTCCTTGACTTGTTATAACTTTTGGCAGCCTATAGTGCTCCAAATATTTTTCCTGGTCTGACCGATTAGTACAGCCAAAATATGACAATAATTGACATATTCAACATATGCAAGTTTTGTTTGGTTCAGTGGTATTGTTTACATTCCCTGTCGCCGATTGATGACGTGTCATAAAAACATTCTGTTAATGCTTGTCTGAAATTCGTCACAATTTATGGAAAGCTCCAGTTTTTCCTTATTGTTATTCTGCAATCTTTTATAGTTGGAGGAAGACCTTACAGTCCTCCAGATGGAGAAGAACCTGCGGTGCCGTGTTGAATCTCTTCTAAAGGAGAAGAATGAACGTTTAAGAGAGCTGAGCGATTTGAAGAAGCAGGATGAGGATTTGTGCGTGACTTTGTGCGCTACACCATATTACATCCCGTCGGGAAGTGTGCCTTCTCGAACCCAGCTGCAGGAACTCGAGGAGCATGTTAAGAAACTCGGCAAAGAAAAAGTATCTATCCTTTTTTCTTTTTGGAAGTGTTCTGATCGCTCATGAGTTTTTGTCCTGGATGCTTTTGTGATTTAAGCTCTCTGTTTGTAGGAGAGCAGAGTGAAGGTGTTCTCTGGGCTCAGGGATGATATCAGGAGCCTGATGGACGAGATGGGACATGAACCAGAGAGCAGTCTGGAACGGGAGTCCATCTGCCCCGACACTGATATTTTTCTGCTCACGCATGATAATATCAAAGCCTTGAAACTGCTGCTCAGCCAGGTGCAATTTCTTTTTTTGCTATTTAAATAACTACTTTCTATTTAAATATCTTTTAAAATGTGATTTATTCCTGTGATCAAAGCTAAATTTTCAGCATCATTAAGTCTTGATCCTTCAGAAATCATTCTAATATGCTGATTCAAAAAAAAATTTAGTATTATTATCAATATTTAATACGGTTGAGTACTTTTTTCAGGATTCTTTGATGAATAAACAGATCCAAAGATCAGTATTTTTTTTTTTTTTTTTTTTTTTGATGTCAAAAGTGATGATAAAGACATTTTATAATGTTATAAAAGATTTGTCTTTTCTGAACCTTCTATCCATCAAAGAAACCTGAAAAAAAATCTACTCAGCTGTTTTCAAAAATAATAATAAATGTTTTTTGAACAGTAAATCAGAATATTAGAATGATTTCTGAGGGAATGTGTGACTGGAGTAATGATGCTAAAAAGTCAGCTTTGAAATCACAGGAATAACTTGCATATTTACTTATTTTAAATGTTATTTCTGTACTTTGGATCAAATAAATGCAGGCTTGCTGATCAGAAGAGACTTTTTAAAAAAAAAATTCTTACTGTTCAAAAACTTTTGAAAATATATTTTTAATTCTTTTTTTTTTTTTGCGTGGATACTGTCTCTTCTAAAAGCAGTGAATGAACTAGCGGTGCCATCTAGTGGTTGTGTATAGAGCAAACTTAACAGGCTTAGCAAAATTAAATCTCACAGAGCACCAAATGTGATTAAAAATGGGCTATAATTATAAAAGATGAGTATATAAAAAAGGTACTTGCCAGATGGCTGATAACCATTATTATTATTATTATTATTATTATTATTATTATTATTATTATTATCATTATTGTACTAATAATATATTTTTATTCCACACAGCTTGAACTGAAAAAGGAATCCTTGATTTCAGCCCGAGACAAACTCAAGGAGCGAGCTACGAGCCTGTGGAATCGTCTGAGTTGTCCTGAGCCGGAAGGCAAAGCGTTCCGAGAGGCTGCCATGAGCACTCTCTCTGATGATATCAGACGGGTGAGAGCTTTTGCATGTAACCCACAGGATGTCCTATCAGAGATCTTAATTCTCCTTGTGGTTTAACCAGCGAGTGCTAATGGAGTACACTTCCTCTTGCAGTGGCGGGGTTATGTGGAGCATCTGGAGGAACTGCAGATGGCTCAGCTGGAGGAGGTGATTGATAAGGTTCGACAGGAGCTTGTGGTTCTGTGGGATAAATGCATGCTTGGACCTGAACAGAGAGAGCTGTTCAATGTTCACTTCTGTGATGGTAAGCTGCCTGAACTTAGCTATTTAAACTTAAATAGTCAGGTAAACTAATATCAAATTCATAGCTTTTCTCAGCAAAACAAAAACGTGATCAAGGAATAGTATACCTAAAACTGAAACATGCTCATTGTCAAGCCATCCAAGATGTAGAATTTGTTTCTTCATCAGAACAAATCCATTTACGTAAAGAAACAAAATCATCCACTGAAATACTCCTGTAAAGGGAGATCACCCAAAAAAATGAAAATTCTGTCATTAATTACTCGCCCTCATGTCATTTCAAACCTGCAAGACATTCATTTATCTTCAGAACACAAATTAAGATATTTTTGGTCAGAAAGCTCTCGGATTTGTGTTCTGAAGATGAACAAGGGTCTTATGGGTTTGGAACAACATGAGGGTGGGTAATTATTTGTAGGTAATTACAGGGTTTGTACAAAGTGCTTGAAGTACTTGAATTTGACTTTTTGAAATTTAAGTCAAATACATTCATGAAAAAAACACTTTGAATAAGGAAAGTGTTAATGTTAAAGTTGCCACGGTCATTGCATGCTTTGTTAACACTTTATTAACACCATTTTGTTTTATTAGTTTGTTACATTTTGCAAGATAATGATGCTATTGTTTGATGAGTGAGATCTCTAATTTTAGTACTTGAAAACCAAAAAAGTAGTACTTGAAGTCCTTGAAAGTCCTGGAATTTCATTTTGCAGTTTCTGTACGAACCCTGTAATTAATCATAATAAATTATTAAATATTTTCATTTTTGTAAAAACTGATTCTTTGCTAATGGAAAAGGGCTTTAACTTCATTGTGGTTGAATAGATCACTACACAGAGGAGCTGCTGGCCCTCCATGACACAGAGCTGCTGAGAATGAAGGCTTTCTATGAGGCGATACAGCCCATACTGGAGGACCTGGAGAAATGGAAGAGGAACTGGGCTCTCTTTCAAGAGTTTGAGGTTCTCATAGGCATCTCACAAATGCCATGCTTGAAGTGAACTCAACCATATGTGGTTTCAGATTTGTCATTTTGTTCCTTATGTTTTGCTTACCAGAGAAAGGCTGCGGATCCAAATCGCTTCAGTAATAGAGGAGGGTCTCTTCTTAAAGAGAGTAAGGACAGGGCTAAAGTGCAGAAATTGCTCCCAAAGGTACTGGCACATTTGCTGTTGAAGTTGTTGTTTTTTTTTTTTTATCTTAAAGGGATAGTTTACCCAAAAATGAAAATGTAATTACTCTCATGTGGTTTCAAACATGTAAGACATCTTGGGAACAGAAATTAGGATATTTCTTATGAAAGCCCTATAACTATTAAACAGAATGGCTTGGCCACATGGTAATTCAATGAAAGGGAAAAACATAAAAGCAGCCATAACTATGCACCAGTTTGTCCTATCGATGTGAAAATCGCTACGCACTGTCTTGGTTGAAAGTGCCACAAGTGGCAATAAGGACTTTTTTAAATATATATATATATATATATATATATAAACAGGCTGCCCTAGGATATTAGACAAGGTTAATGGAGGTCAATCGAATTTAAACTCAGCAGGCTCATGGCCCTAAAGGGTCTGTGAGAGATTTTAAAGAAAATTGGCCACACATACGCACGATATTTATATTATACCATAGACCTCCTCATTCCAAACAACTTTGCCTCTAGAACCACTGCTGTCAATCAAACTGTTGAATGATTGAGAAAATGTAAAAAAAAAAAAAAAAAAAAAAAAACTTTGGCAAACTGGTCTGGAAAAAAATAATTGGAATACAATTCTCTCTCTCTCTAGGTCAATAATTATCAAAAAAAATTGAAATTTATCCTTTGGGAAGCTATAACAGGGTCGTTTAGAAAAGGGGCCTGTCCAAATATACCCAAAAGCCTAAAAAATTAAAAACCTAGTGAGCATATGTGAACAGTGATTTAAAACAAGCAGGCAAAGTTTTAGCGAGCTCGGACCACAGCTGGTGCTGAATGCTAAATGTTAAAAAAACAAAATTAAAATTCTATAGTTAATTATCTGTATTTGCCAAAACAGCTTTTTTAAATCATTTGATTTAGGTGGCCACAGGCTTAAATGCCAGGATTAAAGGCTATGTGCTTGAGTGCCTTAAAAGCACTTGAATCCTAGTAATCGCTGCTTGCGGCTATATTTAAAGTTATTTTTGTTTTTTTTGCGACCAATAATTATTCTCATAGCTTCATTAAATTAATGTTGAACCACTGTCACATGGACTATTTTAACGATGTCCTACCCTACCTTTCTGGGGCTTGAATGTGTCAGTTGTGTTGCGGTGTGTGCGGGGTCAGAAAGCTCTTGGATTTAAACAAAATGATTTGTGTTCTGAAGCTGAACAAAGGTCTAATTAGTAAATAACAATTTTTATTTTTTGGGTGAACTATCCCTTTAATATCGTAATTTAATATTCAAGTGAAATGATAGACCTCTTTTAATCATATTTAGAAAGAAAAAACATCACTAATTCTGTTTATGCGACTTTGGGTGAATTGTATTTGTAATGTCAATTTGCCTGTGTATTTCTACACAAACAGCTGGAAGAGGAGTTAAGAAGCCATGTGGAAGTTTGGGAAAAGAATCAGGGGACTTCCTTTCTTGTGCAAGGTCAAAGGATCATGGATTACATCTCCAGCCAGTGGGAAGAGCATCGCTTGCAGAAAGACAAGGAGAAAAATGAACGGGTGAGATTCACTGGCTGCTTATCATTTCTTATTTGTGCGTCCTCGTTTCCGTTCCTCAAGTCTTCGCTCCACCCCCTTAGGATGAGGGGGAAGGGTGCAAGGAAAGAAAATGAGGATGTACCCATTAACGGAAAGCTTTTGTTTTTAAAGATTTATTTTATTAAACTGTGTCTTTCAGATGACCAAGAAAACAGAAACCTCTCAGTTTAAAACTCCAACAAAGAGACCTCTTGGATCGACATATACCACTCCCACCCCAAACAAAATTAAAAAGGTATCCGTTTTCTCACTAAGCATGGATGTGCAAAAACTAGCATTTTATCAAAACACATAATCTTTCTCCAATCATTTCAGACGGCCAATATGTTGGCACCTCGCACTGCCACCGTGAGCAGCATCAGTAGTGCCAGCAGCAGCAGCGGTGGCTCATCCACCACATTTCTGTGTGTGCCAGGAAGACCTCAACTCTCTGCCAAGGTCAAAACCATCTGCCTGGGGCATTCCAATTTCAATTCAACTCTGTTTTTAAAGCTTTTGGTTCAGTTAAGGTTTTGGTTAAGTTCAGTTTTAAAATGGAGAAGTTCCAAAAGCTAACACTAGATGACACTGTTGCATCAACAACAATCTGTACTCTGTGTAAAACTAGTAGGTTGAGTTCTATCATCTGTAAATGTTTTAATCTTAAAGATCAGTGATGTTTGTTAATTTTTGTGCTTTTGTCTTTGGTCTAACAGAGGACCAAGACTACAGAGGCCAGCTCTGGCCCACGTGTGCCGCTGCAGGAGTTCAACAGTGACAAGAAACCAGCTCCAATGAGCTACTCAGTCTTTACCGTAAGCCTAATCACTCAGAATCAGACCACTATCCCGGATGTATGTTAATGGAGCATCAGTGATTAGAGAAGGATGCTCATTTGTGACCGCTAATTTCTCTGAGGGAGATCATTAACATTTTAAGGCCCACACATAATAATAATTCAGTGTTCAGTTAGTAAAGATGTGTTGACATGTTTTATCTTGTTTCCTATTACAGAGCGAGCTCTCCAGGAAAGCCAACACGGATGCTTTTCTCAATTCCACTGTTAAAGACATGCTTTGATTGAACTTTTTTTTATTATTTATTTTTTTAATGATTGGATAATGTCAGGATTGAGACTGTACAGGGTACAACTATTCTCAGGTTTTTGTCTTGTTTACTTTTGACCAATGCAGTGACTTTCCAAAGACTTGTTTTGTTTGTTTTAAAAGCCACAATTGTATACATTTTTATTGTGCTTTATTTTTTATGCCATTGTTCACTTGCCAAGTAGGACTATGTATATATTAGCTTATAAAAGGTCAGTCATTTCTTTGTGTATGTACAGCTCTTTTAATAAAATGCTTCTTTATGAATTTCAAAATTATTTTTTTTGTTCTTTTAAATAAATATCTACACTACCGCTCAAAAGTTTGGGGTCAGTAAGAGAAAAGAAAAGATGCCTTAAAGGATTAGTCCACTTCCAGAATAAAAATTGCCTGAAAATTTACTCAACCCCATGTCACCCAATATGTTGCCTGTCGCTACAGTTGTTGCGTCGCGCCGCAACAGCTCTACACGGGATGCAACAAAGCTAGCGTTGCAAACATGCTGTCTATACTGGATGTGGAGCGGCAGGGTTTTTATGGGTTTAAAGGGTAGTGACCACCCGTCCCGCTTTACGTTAAGGGCACAGCATTTTCTGTTTTTTTTTTTTTTTTTTTTTATTATATTAAGAAAATTATTTATTTTGGGTGTGCGGACCTCATCAATCTAGCACTATCGACGGAAATGGATGAGCACGAGCACACACGGAAAAACATCGTATTTGCCTTGTCCAAATACCTACACTTGCAGTCTTTGCACTTAACTACTTGCATGACGTATTTCCTGTTTTTGGCCCAAGTGTTGAAGTGGGGATGAAGACCTCAAGTGTGTGTTGACCTTTTCATTACCTAATGAAACACCACTTATAGTGTTGTAAAAAAAAAAAAAAAAAAAAATTAGAGCTTTATTTTTTAATACTTTGCATTTTAAAATAAACTTCTAAGTGTCTGTTCAGTAGTCTATATAACAGATTAATCTATTTAATTCTTTAGTTTATAATTAAGTGATAAAAAGCAGTTGCAAATGTTGTACAAAATAAATATCACCACTACTCATCTTTGCACCAATAAAACGTGCAACACTTTTTGTTTCTACCAAATTAGAACATTAATATTTCAATTACAGTGGAAAGGTTTCCGTGACCTCTCGCAAGAACTCGACAAAAAGTCTCACGAGTTATTTCCAGAATATGATGCATGATGGTATACACTAAGCTTTGAATACCGCTCCGGAGCGGTATTCAAGATAGTGTGGATTTAGTGTGCGTTAAGGGCACTGCACTTTGGCGTGTTTAAGGCCTTGAACAGTCTTGCGCACTTACTTCTTTTCGCGCGCACGCGCTCTCAAGTGGACAAGACCACAAGTGTATTTGGCAATTCTCCATTAATTTTAACCAGTTAAAAAAAACGATGCCGCTTTTAGACGTAACTTTCTTCTTATTTTAATAGTTCGCTTGGGCCGGTTTCTGTGGCGTTATTTTATTGACAAATGTCCAGAGCGCATCAAAATGCGCGAGCCCAAATTCTCTCGCAGGTGGATTCTCTTCACTCTCACATAAAACGGATGCACTTTCTCTCGCTTACATGTGCGCGCTCAGAAACATAAAGAAAAGCATATGACAACGGATGCAAACCAGTATTTACATAACAATTGAAAATGTATCTCTTATACACGTGCAAAACCACATCTATGTCCCGCAACAGATCTATTGCCAGGTGGTCACCCTAAAGGGGGGCGCGACCAAAAAAGTTTGAGAACCACTGACCTAGGGCAAGATGAGCATTTGTGGGTAAATACTTTATTTTTTTAGAAGAAGACTGATCGTTTTGCTAGATAAGACCCTTATTCCTTGGCTGGGATCTTGTAGACTACTTTGAAGCAGCACTGAAACTGCAATTTGGACCTTCAACCCGTTGATCCCCATTGAAGTCCACTATATGGAGAAAAAAAAATCCTGGAATGTTTTCCTCAAAAACCTTAATTTCTTTTCGACTGAAGAAAGAAAGACATGAACATCTTGGATAATATGGGAGTGAGTAAATTATCAGGGAATTTTAATTCTGGAAGTGAACTTCTGAATTAAACTCTTAACTGAGCATCAAAACAGCATATTAGAATGATTTCTGAAGTATCATTTTAAAAATGTAGCGTTTCTGTCACATAAATAAATGACATATCTAAATGTATTAAAACAGCTGTTTTAGATGGGAACAGTATTTCACAACACTACTCTTTTGTTTTTTTGTTCTTTCAAAAATGCTGTCTTAATTGCCCAAAGAGACAGTAAAAGATTTTACTGACCTCAAACATTTGAACAGTAATGTGTATTGTGAGTGGACGTCAAAGCAGTGCTTCAGAGATCTTTGCATTATTATATTTTGTCAGGTTGATTGTCTCTGGCAGAGCATAAAACATCTGTTGTGTGGCCTCATGCTGGAATAGCTGCTTTGAAACTTCACGTTTGAAATCATCTTCACATTTGTTTCACAAATGGATAGTAATTTAGATCTTTGATGGTCGAGTTTGAATTTTTGAGTGGCACTCGATGCCTCAACATGTAATTGGCTCATTTGGGCAAAACAATGTAATGGCCTGATCAAGCTAATGCTTTCAAGGCCATATGAAGCATTACACAATTAAAATATTTCAGCATTTAGCTGTCTCCTAGGAACCTCCATCGAGCTGTCTGGAGCACAATGGAAAAAAACAATGGCACATCAATCAAACAGCAGCTTTTATGTAATGGATGAGAAGCGCCGAACACATGCGGTATAGAGTAACAATGTAGTTTTTATATAGTTTTATGAAACTTTGACAAGTTTTTTTTTTCAGATTCATCGTCCAGATACACTGTACATTAAATTAAGTTTGATTACACAGTGATACAATAGAAGTACAAATGTCACACAGTGACAAGCCACTGCTTCTTTTCACAGAAGTCAAAACTGTACATGTACAACATAAATACGTTGATGAATAAAGAGTATCAACTCCTCAGTCTAAAAATGAGCATTTGAGGTTCAATGGATGCAAGAATAACCGCATACTTAAATGACAAGCCTGCTGAGCAGTATATATTTGTCATTGTTAGCCTTTACAGCTGAAGCAGAAATGTTCCTTCTAAATTGAAAGATGAGAACGACTACATAAATGAGAAGCAGTAAGTTGACAACCCCATATAGCTTGAAAAATGAGGAATAGTTCACTCAAAAACTAAAATTTGTTGAAAATGTATTCACCATTAGGCCATGATGAAGACGAGTTTTTTCTTCATCTGAACAGATTTGGAGTAGGCTAGTTTAATATCACGGCCACGTTCACACAGCAGCAGAATACGGCCGTCAGTACTGTATTTGAGTCCTTAATTAGGCTCAAACTAATTATGTAATAACGGCATTCTGTAACCGAACTCACAACCCCATTTTCTAAAAACACGGACTTGACAACTAGTTTTCTGTCTGTCACATAATAACGCGTGTCTACAGTGTGTTGCGTGTTTTCTTGTGTGGTTTTGGTAACTTACAGTGACGGAGAAATGAGCCGTGTGTCATCTGAAAGCTTTATATCCAGTCAGTTTTTCTCCACCGGAGCCGCTCCCGTCAGATTTGTGTTTTTCGCGCCACCCAAATACTCCGCTCTCCACCCAAATATAAAAGCTGCTGTCGGTTAATGAAGATTTGACGGATGAACTCGCGGCTCGACTGGACTCTTATTCAGCCATAAAGTGATAAGACCTTCGGTTTTATGGACGTCGATATTCTTGTCGATCTTTGATATTATTTGATATGGTCACTGTCGCTTAGTGGTAAGGAATAGAGTGTTAACACAACGCGTCGTCAATCGGCCATATTGGCCGCACAGAACGTAAACGACGAACTTAACTGAAGCGAACGGTTGCTGCGGAAAATGGTAAATTATTGTCATGTTTTAGGCTGTAGTAATCGGTCAGACCGAGAAAAACATTTGGAGAACTATAGATTGCCTAAAGTTATAACAAATCAAGGAGAAGAGTGCAAAAAACGATCAGAAGAACAAAAGGCGTGGTTGGCCAGACTGAACCAGGATTTCCAGGACAAAAATCTTGACAACATTAATGTTTGTTCTTATCATTTCCGGTCAGTTATGTGAAATATTCGGCTAATGTCTTAATTAATACTCCTTGTACATATCTTTACCACTTTAGTTCGTCAAAATATTGCACCCTTTCCTGCTTACTAGGTCCTTCTCTATATGATTTAGCAGCTTCCATGCATTTTTTTTTATGGTTTAGACAGCATAAAATAGCAGAATATTAACTGTGCAGTCAATGCTGTTGTTTACATCCGAGTATCTCCAACAGGGCCACGCATCTGGGTAACTGACCAAATTGTGACGCAAGTGCAAACCCTCTTTTGGAGACACATGGCATTTCGAGACTCACACCTGTAAGTAAATGCAGTTGTCAATTTCAAAAACTGACAATGTGAATGTAGCCCACTTTGTAACCAATGAATGGTGCCGTCAAAATGAGAGTCCAAACAGTTGATAAAAACATTACAATTATCCACAAGTAATCCACACAACTCCAGTCCATCAATTAACATCCTGTTAAGTGAAAGCTGCATGTTTGTAAGAAACAAATCCATCAGTGTCAGAAAATTTCTAGTAATCCCTGAAGATTCTGATTAGCTGGTTCAGGTGTGTTGAATTAGGCTTGGAGCTAAATTCTGCATGGCTCTAGAAGTGTTTACAAGCAAAAACAGTACGAAATAGTTCTAAACAAACATGTTGGTGGATTTTGATGTGAGAGGGAAACAAGGGATGGGACTTTTCCAGCATTATTATGGACGATTATTATGATGTTTTTATCAGCTTACGGCACCCATTCAGATGATCCAGTGAGCAAGTGATGCTCTTCTTGGAAGGCCTGAGGGTAAATAAATATTCTGCAATTTTATTTTTAGGTGAACTATTCCTTTGAAGTGTACTTTTCTTTGCCTTATTTTTCCTTTGTTGTGCTTTTTCAAATTTCACGTATCTCCTTGAACATTCCTGAACATTTTATCTGGTTGCATTTATGATTTTAGGCTGTCTGATAAAATACCTGCATGCTAACATCATTCTTACATAATGTAGAAGTTCTGCGAAATAGGTCTATAAACAATCTTTTTTGATTTATTTCTCAGCAAAAGGAAATGGCAAAGAAATTTTGTGATTTGACACATAGTTCCCATGTAGGCAGTTGTCTGTATGTTCTCCTCAGGCTGAAACTCTTAGCTATGATGCACCAACAGACTCCTGAGATTCCAGCTCGCACGACAGAAATCGGTTGGAATTGTCACTGTATCGTCGGTTTTGAAGAAATGACAATCTGAAGATAAAATAAAAACAGAAAACATACATTTATACTCTGCTTGGTTGGGAAGAAGCAAAGAAGCTTTCTTGGGAAAGAAGCAAATGCAGCTCAATGCAAATTTCTTTTTTTTATGCTGTTGATTTTCTAAGAAAAAGGAATGTATACTGTTAATGTCAATGGACAGTGAATGAAAGCAGATGTGAACAAGAAAAGGATTATATAAATCAAAAGTATAGACGGAAACAGACCAGACACATCTAACATCAGAATAACAGATTCTGTGAACATATGGACTATTTATGGTCTAACTTTGGACATGCGATTCCTAAATATCCGTTATGATGTCTTAAAAATGTCAAAAGTTATTCTTTAGCTAAAATACACATCCTTAATGGGTTCAATCCGTCAGTACACTTTTTAGCTGTTCTTAGATTTGTTTTAGCTTTTGAGAAAGTGTGGCTTCAAAGGATCTCTCTTAATGGTTTTATGAAAAACTTCAAGCAAACCATGTACGTCAATCACAGATTAGCATTCCTCTGACCAAATTTAGACATCCATTAACATCTAATTAAACCATATTGAAGAGTTTTTGCACATTGCAGTTATGGTGCACATCCATTAATCCATTAAGAGAGTCAAAAAGAAAACTTTCACAATGCTCAGTTCTGTGGTACAGTTGCCATTTAGATGACATCTGTGACTAATTATTAATTATAACAACTGTAGTTTTCATCCAAAACTTCTAATACAGTCAATTTACCTGAATTTTTTAATGTTTTGCTATTACAAATAACACATACACTACTACTCAAAAGGTTTTTTATATAGGTCTGTATTTTAAAATATAGTAGAAACTGTGGTCTGTTATTACAGTTTAATAAAATAATAGTTTTCTATTATTATTTACCGAATTGTCAGTGACACATGATCCTTTAGAAATCATTCAAATATGTTAATTTGATGAAACATTTCTTATTATTAATGTTGAAAACAGTTGTGTTATGTATCAGTTTTTTTTTTTTTTGTGAAAACATATTTTCAGGATTCTTTGATGGAAAAAACATAACAGCATTTATTTGAAATAGATTTTTTGTGTAATATGTTTACTGTCATTTTTAATCAATTTAATGTGTCCTTGCTAAATAAAAGTATTATTTAAATATATATCGATAAAAAAGTAACTAATTCATCACACATCTTTTCCTGAAATTAATTGCAATTAATCACAATTATTCATACCTGACATTAACATTTTTAATTATACTTTTATATTGCAATAATTTCACACAGAAACAACATAAAGAACGTAGATTTTTATATTTGTTTAATGCCTTTTGTATGACTGATCCCAACAGATTTTTTCCCCTAATATTTAACCACTGAATATAACCATTCAACATTACAGTATTATTGAGAGCTATCACTTTAACATTTCGTTGCCTTAGAAGTATAAGGTTCTAACTGATATTTTGGTCAAAATTGAGTTATTCACATATTCTTATTCTGTGACAACATATTTGCATGATGTGATGTTTCTTTTGTAAGCTGTGTACATTTTGGGCCTGTTTTTTTTTAGAAACAAGAGTGGTTATATCTACAGATGTCTATGGAATGCAAAAACTTTGAAGCTTTTAAGCTTTTAGAACCTTATAATTCTAAGGTGACGATTTATTAGACTTAAAAAAAGCTTTTTAAGTGAACTTGAATCAATCTCCACATAAACCCATTATAATAAATGTCATATAGGCTAGCTACCTGCCCACCTTTCAGCAAGAAAATATAGCCTAAAGTTATCAAACACTAAATTATATAAAATTCTGAATTAAATTCTAAAGATCAGGCTTAAAACTACAGAAGTTATTCATTTCCTCTTTCTGTTTTTGTTCTTTGATTAACATACATAACAGGAGCTGGTTATAGGATATTTTGGCTGCTGTTACTTTGAAAGTTGCCGCTTTTGAACTTGATGCAGATCTGACCCTGCTTTACATGTGAACTATAAATAATAAATACTTACATACACAGTTTTAAGGCAGCTTTAATCACCTTTTTTGTATATTCATGTCTTAACTGACAACGTAACTATGACATTGCATACTCGTTTACTCATTTAAAATACTACATTTTTATTAGGCTTTATGATACAGCACTATAATATAGGCCTAATACAGTGTGCGCCGGCATATCTATACGTGCACTTGAAGAGTGTGCATTATGAGCACAGTATAACGGCTGACAGGACAGGTAAATTAGTTTTTACTGACATATGGCCTGACAACATCTCATCTGACCACAGTTCACTGATGTTCTACTGAAGCTCCTCGTCACCGGTAACCGTTTCCTCTGAAGTGAAGTTGGAGCGCGCATCTGAAAAGTCTCTCATTTGATGTGCTTTGAATTGACTGAGGCTACATTTACACTAATGCAAATTATGTTTTAAAAGCATAACTACGTTTACACTTGTTTACACTCTTTCAGCATTTTTGACCCTTGAAAATGGAGACTTTCGTAAATGCTGCAGACCCTGTTTTATTTACACTAGTACGTTTTTGTTTTAAAATGGCGTTTTAAAATTAAAACGATTCTCATCTACACTACACAACCTAAAACGCATGTCACATGATCATTCAGGCTGCACCAGGGTTGTCAGGTTTTCACAACAAAACCTGCCCAATTGGCACTCAAAACTAGCCCAAAAGTTCCTCTGGTAAATTTAGCATTCCAGGTGCTAAATTTTACGTTATTTGGGTCCCTTTAACAACCTGCGAAAAATGAAAAACAACCAGCGGCAACAGTATGAAAGTAGCCCAATTCCACGGGAAAACCGCCGACTTGGCAACATGGCTGCATACGTCCGAAATGAGACGCAACAGTGAGCATGATGTTATTGTTTACACAGTTGTCAAGGATACGCAAAGCGAATGTGGGTTGAGCCACAGCATCGTTTTCAAAAGTTTCAGATTTGGTCCGTATACACTGAAACGCAACCTTAGAGTTTTCAAACTAAAACGGGGTCTGCAGCGTTTTCGAAACCATGGAGTAGTGTAAACAACAAGCCTAGCCGTAGATAAGAGTTACGCGTTTTAAAACGAAAACTAGTGTGAACGTCAGTGTAAACAGACCAAAATGTAGACTTTTAAAACCGATGCTGTCATTGCCATAGAAACCAACGCACATTCTGTTAAAGGACAAAGCGCTTATGGACGAACAAATAGGATATAAACAGTTGTGATACACAGTGTGGACAGTTATTAAAATCAGATTTCATCCAGATATGCACAAAATTGGATTTGGGCTGACAGTCTGAACGAGGCTTAATTATGTTGTATGCTGTCCACCTGTTTATATTCCATGTTAATATCTGATTTATAAAGCCATTGCAGACATCAAAACTAGAAACAGTAGTAAGTGTGTTGCTTTCACTACTCAAACTACATGTATAAGCTAAAAAGGTAATTTCTGGCACTGTTTGCAACTACTGGGCAAATGTTTCATCGTCTTATTATTAAGCCAAGCTAACAGGGTTTATTAAGTGTCCATTCCACTTTGAATGGCTGCTGGTGCTTAATGTTAAAAAAGAAACCATCATGAAGGAGCAGAATGTGAGGCATAAACTCTAAAACTAGCACTTGATCTGCATTATCTCAGCACTACAGTAGTTTTCGGTGAACCTGAGCTTCGTCTTAGAATGAAACTTTGCACTTTTTACACATCTACCCAGTCACACATTATTGTGCGTTAAAGCTGAGCACTACAAAACTCTTCAGCACGGACAGCATGAGTGTCACATCCCGTTTGTCCTGCATGAATAGGGCTCCGCAGGGTTCTTTCCTCAGCATGTTGTTCATTTAACCATGATACAGTACAACAACAGCTGTTTGGTGGAGTAAAACAGCTGAAAGAATGTGTCTTGGGTTCAAGTATGCTGGGGGAGTATAGAGTGATTAACTCATGTGAGTTGCACTCGAGCGAATCTTGGCTGAGGGTCGGCAGGGTAAGACTGAGGAATTCTCAGCCTGACTGTCACACAAGCCACAAACTCACTAAGTTCCTCATAACTTTCTCATCTCTTCGACTGGCTTTTCTTCCTTCTTAAAAACGGACACAAGATTTGACCCCTCAGTTTATTGCACAAGTAAATGCAAATTTTGTTAAAGGGATAGTTCACCCCAAATTAAAATTCTGTCATTATTTAATCACCCTCATGTTTTTCCAATGCTATTTTTTATGACAAATGAATAATTTGAAGAATTTTTCATGTAAAAATAGTTTATAGTAAACACATCTGTCAAGCACCAATAAGGTTCATACAACTCACAATTCTGACTTTTTTCTTACAATTCGGAGATGTAAAAAATGCTAGGCATAAACTTAGAATTACAAGATATCAAGTCACAACTGACTTTTTCTTTTTTTAACCCATAGTGGAAACAAGCTTCAAAAATAAAAGATTGTGTTATGAAAACTCAGAATTGTGAGAAAAGGTCAGAATTCTGATTATATATCTGACAATTCTTAAAACAAACTGTAAACAGGTTTTGAACAATATGACAGTGAGTAAATAAATTTAAAAAAAGCATTTTTTTGTACACTATGCCTATAAAGATACTACACAGTCTGAATAATGTGAGACTATAGCATATGTACTGTATCTAAAAATACATCATTTCTTGATCGCAAGGTTTGGTACAAAGTTCTACAATGCAATAAGCAAATTAATTTGGGTAGAACTGAAATCTTATTCTCAAATGATTCATTTGCTTTGTAAATGAATTTTGATTTATAAGAAGTAAATGAGTTTGCTTCTGCTGCCCAGAATAAAATGTAATTAACCTTGAATGTCAGAGTGAAATCTAATCAAATTATTCTTATCAAATCAACTGTCAAAAATTAAAACCATGTTAGTTTTTCTCATAGAATGTAACTTGCAACTGTATTCAGCAGGATTGTTATTTGTCAGTTGTACATTTTGTACACATAATGGGGTTGATGATGAATTAAAATACTTTACTTTCCAAAATAAAATACTTTGAATTAAAATACCCAAAGAAGTGAAAAATTCTAATCCTCATGATGTTCCAAAACTGTATGAATTTCTTCGGCTGAAAACAAAAGATGTATTTTGAAAAATTTTGTTAACTAAACAGTTGCTGGTAGTCATTGGCTTCTATAGTATTTTTTCATACTATGGAAGTCAATGGCTACCGGCAACTGGTAATTTATTTTTTTTATTTTTTAGAAAATGACTGATCTTTTGTTAGATAATACCCTTATTCTTTGGGTGGGCTCATGTTGAAGCTGCATTGAAACTGCAACTTGGACCTTCAACACACTGATCCCCATCCAAGTCCACTATAAGGAGAAAAATCCTCAAAAACCATTTTTTTCGACTTAAGATGAACATCTTAGATGACATGGGGGTAAGTAGATTATCAGGAATTTTTTATTCTGAAAGTGAATTCTTTAACAGAAGAAAGAAAGTCAATTTTTCAGAAAATGAAAATGAAAGCCATTTTTCATTGTTTGGTAAACCATCCCTTCAAATTGTGTTGCTGACCAGATGTTCCAGTTCTAATAAAAAATAAATCTTTAAATAATTTGACAGTTAGCACTCTGCAATCAGTGCTAACTATTATTAATCTCCCAACAGAAAATAGAAACCCTGTGGGTCGACAGGCATGCCTTGAAACCTTTTTCAGGCCGTTCTCATGAACTGTTCTATAATAAGACTGAGATTGATAAGATCAGTAATCCAGTTCAGATGAGTTCCCGCTTTATGAGCTACATTATACTCCTAATGTCCAATAATTCTCCCCATATGCCAAAACAGATTCCTACAACAGGCCAAGCAGGCTTTGAGCTTTGAAAACTTTGTAAAAACAGCAGCCTGTCTGTCTTAAAGCTTTCTTCTTTGACTGATCTCTGTCCTCATCTCTATCTGTCCTTAGCTTGAAGCTATCAAAAAATCTTTCAACATCCCCAGAGATGGACAGAAACGAAAGATGAGGGGGGGGGGAAGAGAAGATAAAAGACAAGTGAAGAAAAATATACTTGTGTTTAAGCAGCTTGCTGGAATATTCATTTCTGATTGGTCACTGCGCCATCCTGCCATCTGATATATCTTTCAGGCAAAAGCAACAGTCACATTTGCAAAACTACTATATTTTGCAGACAAAGATGGTCCAGTGTTCACTGTCAGTTGTGTAGCAATGCATTAAGCACCATCATCATTTGACCCATCAACCAATAATTTCTTCCTCTTTGCTAGTTATACCATGAAATAAACGTGAATGAATCAGAAGGTATCTTGTTTTAATCACTAAGTGGCGTCAATACACACCAGTTTTTAAGTACAAGTCTACCGACGTTAATTAACTCTCAGGTCTGGTTTGTTTGTCGGACAAAATGGCAGATTTGGCGTTGTGATTGGTCAGCTTGTCTGTCAATCAAACTCCTAGAAGGGTCAATTCCAAACTAAACTGCTTTGTATTGGTCAGTTTGGAGAAACTTGCGAATCCGATGGAGGATCACATCCCTCAAATATCCGATTGAGCGGGTTCCTACTGAGATGACTGAATTTTGTCGAACAAATAAACTTTTTATGGAAGTCCATTTCCACCACTGAATTAAAAAAAATAAAATAATAATCTCACAATTCTGACTTTTTTTCTCAGCATTGCATCATACAAACTCTCAATTCTTTTTTTCTCAGAATTGTGAGATATAAACTTAGCAAGAAATAAAGTCTGAATTCCAAAATAAAAACCCACAATTGTGAAAAATAGTCAGAATTGTGAGATAAAAACTCACAATTGCAAAAAATAAAGTCAGAATTGCTAGATAAAAACTGACAATTGCGAGAAATAGTCAGAATTGCGATATAAAAACCCAATTGTGAGAAATAAAGTCAGAATTGTGAGATGAAAACTCACAATTGCAAAAAATAAAGTCAGAATTGCTAGATAAAAACTGACAATTGCGAGAAATAAAGTCAGAATTGCGAGATAAAAAACTTGCAATTGCGAGAAATAGTCAGAATTGCGAGATAAAAACCCAATTGTGAGAAATAAAGTCAGAATTGTGAGATGAAAACTCACAATTGCAAAAAATAAAGTCAGAATTGCTAGATAAAAACTGACAATTGCGAGAAATAAAGTCAGAATTGCGAGATAAAAACTCAGTTGTGAGAAATAGTCAGAATTGTGAGATAAAAAACTTGCAATTGCGAGAAATAGTCAGAATTGCGAGATAAAAACCCAATTGTGAGAAATAAAGTCAGAATTGTGAGATGAAAACTCACAATTGCAAAAACTAAAGTCAGAATTGCTAGATAAAAACTGACAATTGCGAGAAATAGTCAGAATTGCGAGATAAAAACCCAATTGTGAGAAATAAAGTCAGAATTGTGAGATGAAAACTCACAATTGCAAAAACTAAAGTCAGAATTGCTAGATAAAAACTGACAATTGCGAGAAATAAAGTCAGAATTGCGAGATAAAAACTCAGTTGTGAGAAATAGTCAGAATTGCGAGATAAAAACTCAGTTGTGAGAAATAGTCAGAATTGTGAGATAAAAAACTTGCAATTGCAAAAAATAAAGTCAGAATTGCGAGATAAAAACCCAATTGTGAGAAATAAAGTCAGAATTGTGAGATGAAAACTCACAATTGCAAAAACTAAAGTCAGAATTGCTAGATAAAAACTGACAATTGCGAGAAATAAAGTCAGAATTGTGAGATAAAAACTCAGTTGTGAGAAATAGTCAGAATTGTGAGATAAAAACTCAGTTGTGAGAAATAGTCAGAATTGTGAGATAAAAAACTTGCAATTGCAAAAAATAAAGTCAGAATTGCGAGATAAAAACTCAATTGTGAGAAATAAAGTCAGAATTGTGAGATAAAAACTCACAATTGCAAAAAATAAAGTCTGAATTGCTATATAAAAACTGACAATTGTGAGAAATAAAGTCAGAATTGCGAGATAAAAACTCAGTTGTGAGAAATAGTCAGAATTGCGAGATAAAAACTCAGTTGTGAGAAATAGTCAGAATTGTGAGATAAAAAACTTGCAATTGCAAAAAATAAAGTCAGAATTGCGAGATAAAAACTCAATTGTGAGAAATAAAGTCAGAATTGTGAGATAAAAACTCACAATTGCAAAAAATAAAGTCTGAATTGCTATATAAAAACTGACAATTGTGAGAAATAAAGTCAGAATTGCGAGATAACTCAAATTGTGAGAAAAAGTCAAAATTGTGAGATATAAACTCACAATTGTGAGTTATAAAGTCTGAATTGCTAGTTTTTGCATTTTTTATGTAGTATCTGAGAATATATAAATAATCTTATATATATATATATATATATATATATATATATATATATATCTTATATATATATTTCTGAGAAAAAAAAGTCAGAATTGTGAGCATCACTTGCAATTGCGAGAAAAAAGAATTTAAAAGATAAACAGTCGCAGTTATCTTTTTTATTTTTTATTCAGTGGTGAAAACGTGCTTCCATAATGGGAGTTTCACGTAAGGGGTAAAAAAAGGTCCTCACGCAGATTTCGCTCATGTTTGCTGGTCAATCGTGTTAGCAGTGCTTCAAATATCTCTATGCTTTTGACAATGGACCTTCTTTTGCCCACAAAACTTTTGCAAATGTGACTGCAACTTAACTGAAGTGCTACTTTTATGTGCTCAATGCAGTCGCTCCCATCTAGCTTCTCATTTCTCAATTGTAGAAAAAAATGACCTCAAATGACTTCAGTATTATTACAGTTATATTCTTGCTGTGTTCATCATTATTTTGTACATTGTGATATTTTTCTTGTTTTTGCTGGTTAACTTAAATGAATATTTCATGTCTTCCATTCCTCTTCTGTATCCTAATTACCCCGTCAGGGTTTATTTTGTGATAATGACTGAATGACTGTACATTAACAGAGAAACACCTTCCTCCTCTATTATTCGCAGATATCGATTAGAAACAGAATCGAATGAGCAAATAAAATCCAACAAGTAACTGCACAGACCAATTAATGCCAGAGAAGAGGAACATCCTTTAACATCACTCACCCTTCCGCTCTTAAAGTAATTAAGTCTGAGTGCAGTAATTAGTCTATCTCAGTCATCTGTAACTCTGCCTGACATATAAATTACACATTTAACATTATCCACTGTTCTTTCGTCATGAAGAGTTTTTTTTTCCATGACCAATTTCCATTTTGGTATACAATAATAACAAAAGTGTGACTTGAAACTGAGCACACAAGTTTACTTTCACAGCAAACCGCACTGCGCTTACTGTGAACTTTGCTAAAGATAAAACAGACAGCACGGGTGGTCAAAAATAAGACGGGTCCAGAGAATGTGTGCAGATATATCTAACCAAACAAACCTTCATTTTTATATCCAAATCAAACATAACCACGTCGAACTAGTATGATCACTTAAAAACATCCCAAACATCTGTAACAAATCAAACCACAAGAGAATACGGATTCCTTGCTGCATTTCTAGAGTAATCTGTGCACATTCTGCATTAGGAAAGAAATGATACAAAACAAAACAGTGAAATTTAACAAGAGGCCCTATAATGAAATTCCGCCTGGCCAAAAATCTGTTGTATGTTTAAATAATCATTCCTGACAAATTTGGCACCGCCTTTACACTGGATCCATATGTTCACACGGACACAGGGGAACGAAACCTCTGGATGCCTGAACAATCTGCCATTGGCGTTAAAACAAGAAATACAAGACAATGTCAAAACTGTTTTTTCATGCCGACTTGAGAAATCAGATTAAAAATAACAACTGATCATTTAATCAGAAATGTAAAGCAAATCTAAAATGAACAAGCTTTTTAATGCTCACAATTGCAAAATAAGCCAAAAAAATGTATAAAATGGGAGTGCAATAATTAATGTGACTCCCTGTGATTTTTTTTTTAAAAGCACAGGGGAAATGATTTAAAATAGATACGCATGCAAGACTCTATCCATTAGTCTGATGACCAACTCATAGCCTGACCTGACATTAACCGTGAAACCCAAGGATTTGGTGCAGCTGAGAGTGAAACTGGTGCAGTTTTGACCAAACATGGAAACATTAGCGGTGGGATATAGCAGATACCTTTCAAATGCTCAGTCCGAACCTCATTTAGACTTCACAAGAGAAACGGTAGAGATAAAATGTGTTCACATTACTGCCTAGACACCAGTGATTATCTAAATATTTCTTTTGATTTGAGCTTCGCTAATAGTTATCAAAGATATTAAGCAGATTTTAAGATGGGTGATATTTAAGTGTACATTTTAAAATGGATAAACCCAAACTGAAAATTCTGTCATTTACTTACACTCAGGTTATTTAAAACCTCTGTCACTTTTTTTTTTTTAACACTGAACACAAAAGTAGATGTTCAGGATGTTTAAATGGCCTATTTCCTTAGAATAAAAGTGAAGGGTTTTCAAGATCCAAAAACAACAAAAAGTACCATATGATTTAGGCAATCAATTTTTGATTATTGGACACACATTATTGCCAAACATTGTTTTTTTCTGTATTTCTATATACAGTTGAAGTCAAAAGTTTACATACACCTTGCAGAGTCTGCAAAATGTCAGTTATTTTAACAAAATAAGAGGGATCATACAAAATGCATGTTATTTTTATTCACTGACCTGAATAAGATATTTAACATAAAAGACATTTACACATAGTCCACAAGAGAAAATAATATTTTATAAAAAAGAATTTATAAAAAGTAACTTAATTAAAAAAACAATTTTTTTGAGTCAACTTAAAATAATTTGTTACTTGGCTGCCTTAAAATTTTAAGTTCAGTCAACTCTAAAAAAGTTTAGTCAACTAGAAATGTTACGTTTTACGTTTTAGTGACAACCTAGTCACCAGCCAAGTAACAAACACAGCTGTTAAGTTTAACAATCACATTTTTTGTTAAACTTAAGGCAGCCAAGTAACAAACACAGCTGTTAAGTTTAACAATCACATTTTTTGTTGTCACTTAATATTTCAACTTGAATGAACTTGTTTGAGTTGACTGAACTTAAAATTTTAAGGCAGCAGGGTAACAAATTATTTTAAGTTGACTCAACAAATCGTGTTTTTTGTTTTCTACATTGTACACTTGATTTTTAATACCGTGTTGTTACCTGAATGATCCACAACTGTGTTTTTTTTTTTGTTTGTTTAGTGATAGTTGTTTGTCCTGAACAGTTAAAGTTAAGTTTTTATTTAAATTCTAGTAGTTTTAGTATTTTAATTTGAAACTTAAAGGAACAGTTCACCTAAAAAGTGAAAATTCTATCATTAATTACTCACCCTTATGTCGTTCCAAACCTGTAATGCCATTGTTCATCTTCGGAACACAAATTATGAATACATTTTTGATGAAATCTGAGAGGAAGAACAACTGATGTCACTTTAACAATGTTCTTACTACCTTTCTGGGCCTTTAAAGTGTCAGTTGCGTTGCTGTCTATGCAGGGTCAGAAAGCACTCGGATTTCATCAAAAACATCTTAATTTGTGTTCCGAAGATGAATGAAGGTCTTACTTTTTTGGAATGGCATGAGAGTGAGTAATTATTGACAGAATTTTCATTTTTGGATGAACCATCCCTTTAAACCCATTTAATTCGGTTGCCAAAACAGCATTTCTCATTTTTAAGCTTTTCATCTAATATTTATATTTTTTCAGCTGTGTAGTTAACATTAACAACACTGATGATTGAAGTTTTAGATAAATTACTCCTTAACAATTTAGACAGAAGCTTAAACCAAGATTTCAGCAACAATCCAGCACCTTTTATGATATGTTATATATAATCAAATAGTTTATAATCACAAAATAATTAATAGTTATGTCCTCGTTTAGACAGCGAAAAGGTTTGCTCATCACTGGCACTATTTGTACAGAGGGTTGCTAAAATAGTGCCACTTCTAAAATCAATCTGAGCTATTAATGGCTTCGGCAAGGAGGGAAAGCTTGTAAAGTACATTGTAAAATCAATCGGACACATTAACCCATTGCTCCTGTTAACCCACTCTAAGTGTTTGAGATCCTAATGGCAGAAACTAAAACTGCACAGTTATTATAGCTGACACCCTAAAACATCACAATCAATATTTAAGGCCCTTACTGCAGTGTCAAATTCATCACAAGGCAGAGTTAACGTCAAAATGGCTTCAATCACAGGTTTTTAAAAATGTGTTGAGACAGGTCTGTCCGTCTTTGAATAAAAGTGATGTCAGGGTGCAGGGCCACGGTGCTATCAAATTTAATTTCTCTCTCTAACAGGACGTTTTTATTGGCAGCAATAACAACAATGTCCTTAATCTAAGATGGGGCCATAAAACATGTGACCACCTTCATCTCAGCTTCTATTCAAGAACTTATCAGTGAGAGAACGCTATCAGGATGTTCTCATTCCTCAATCATGCTGCTTATTGGATTGAAGAGCAACAATAAAACATTCTCTCATATGTTTTGGTTTTATTTCTTGGCTTTCTGTTTCATGGCTGTGTGGCTGTGTGATTTGACCTTGGATGAACTTGAACGTCTGAGACGTTTACCTTCAAACTTGCTAACATGTACATATGTTTCTGAATAGGTTTTGAACACAGTCCTGCATTATTAATTCTTGGAAAGACGCAATCTTTTGCGGTACCTGGTTCTGATTAAGCCAAAGGTCCAAAGTTCCTCTCACAAATGTGAAGCTTTCAGTCACACCGAGCGAAACGTGAGCACGGCTGCCATTGAACGGATTCAGAAAGCTCAACTCAAAGTCCTCCGCATGAGTAGAGACCAGACTTAAACCACATGGCTATAGCGCTAAGCCACCCAAATGTTCCTCGGTTGGGAGAACGTCACATTCCAGACATACCTCCGGAAAAACGTGTAGAATATGGAAAATGTGAAAGGCTGTGATTGACAGTGAACGTTTGCTGGATGCTGGCCATTAGAGAAGTCACCATGGAAACAGAAGCAGAGAGAGCTGTGTCTTCTGACACCTTTTCTGCATCGCCAATCATCATTCTGATAACGAACAAAGTGGGAAAAATGCGGCGCTAAAATACTTCATGCGGGGATCAAGGCTGTAGCTTTCAGACAAAAAAAAAAAAAATCACTTATCGCTGTGTATTCGCTCGTGTTGCACAAGGACAAATTCTGCAGCAGTCCCTAACAAAAGGGACTAAGTGTAATTCTAAATCCTTATATTTATAGCATTTGAAAGCTGCTTTAAAAGAAAACACTGGAATAATGTTAAACAAGATGTTAAAGCAATTAAGCAAGCTGAATGTTTACTATTAATGTGGATACTATAATATCAACAGGGGAATACATTTTGGAGAGGGGTAAATAATAATTATTGTTATGTCCTTTGAGAAACATTCTCTGAGATCATTTTTTATGTAGGCTGCCTCAGGAAAACTAAGATTAAATCAAGCCTTTGAAAAAACACTAAAGTTAAACAAATAGTAGTAGCTAAATATAACAGGCTATGTTCAAAACAAACCTCCTCTGTACTGCCATTTATTTATTACACTTAAAAGATAATATTTAGTCACCCCTTATCCTAGCAAACTGTGTATGTGTATACAAAGTCTGTTGTTCAAAAGTTCTGGATCAGTACAATTTTTAATGTTTTTTAAAGAAGTCTTTTCTGCTCATCAGGGCAGCACATATTAGACTGAAAATACAGAAATATAAAAAAATAGTAATATATATATATATAAAAAAGTGGTTTTCTATTTTAATAGTTCACCCAAAAATGAAAATTTGATTTACTCACCCATCCTAGGTGTATATGACTTTCTCCTTCCAGATGAACACAGTCAGAGTTGTTTTAAAATTTATCCTGGGTCTTCAAAGCTTTATAATGATGGTGGATAGTGGCTGATATTTAGAAGCTCCAAAAAGCACTAAACTAAACTAACCCATATAGCGGATTTTACTATAAGAGAAGAAGAGCTTGAGTTTTTTTGCAAAGCTGTATTTGTTTGAACCGGAGTAAATCATGGGGAAGTTTTCATTTTTGGGTGAACTATTCCTTTAATATACTTTGAAATATAAGTTATTCCTGTGAAGCAAAGCTGAATTTTCAGCATCATTACTTCAGTCTTCAGTGTCAAATGGTCCTTCAGAAATCATCCTAATATGCTGATTTCTTATCAGTGTTGGAAACAGTTGTGCTGCTTAAAGGAACACTCCACTTTTTTTAAAATAGGCTAATTTTCCAACTCCCCTAGAGTTAAACAGATGATTTTTACCATTTTTGAATCCATGCAGCTGATCACTGTTAGCACTTTTAGCATAACTTAGCAAAAATCATTGAATCAGATTAGACCATTAGCATCTCGTTCAAAAATGACCAAAGATTTTCTATATTTTTCCTATCTAAAACTTGAGTCTTCTGCAGTTACGTCGTGTAGAAAGACAGACAGAAAATTATAAAAATAGTCCCCAGCTATTTTACTATTACCTTAGTGGCTTAGTGCTGGTCACGTTGGAAGTTACCCAGCTGGGGACTATATTCAGGCGCTGCGTAATATCATTGCGCCTGCTGCCCTCATGGTACGACAGCAAAGTTCCCTGATTATTACAACAGAATAAGAGTATAGTTCCTATTCATATCAGCCTGGAAAATCGCAACTTTTCATTTTCTGTCGGTCTTAGTACACGATGTTGGGACAGAAGAGTCAAGTTTTAAATAGGAAAAAATATCGAAAATATTTGGTCATTTTTGAACGAGATGCTAATGGTCTAATCAGGGGAGTTGGAAAATGTGCCTATTTTCAAAAAAGGTGGAGTGTTCCTTTAATCATTTTTAAGGATTTTTTTTAAAGAAAGCATTTATTGAAAATAGAAATCTTTTCTAACTATAAGTCTAAGTCTTTGCTAGCACTATCAATTTAACACATCCTTGATGAATAAAAGTATTAATTTCTTTCAAACAAAGAAAAAGAAGAAAATTTACTTACCCTTGAACGGTACTGTACATTGTTACAAAAGACTTCTATTTTAAATAAATTCTTTTTAACATTTTATTCATCAAACAATCCTAAAAAAGTATCACAAGTTCCAAAAAAGCAGCACAACTGTTTCCAACATTGATAATAAATCAGCATATAAGAATGATTTCTGAAGGATCATGTGACACTGAAGACTGGATTAATGATGCTGAAAATTCAGCTTTGCATCACAGGAATACATTCCACTTTATAGTACTTGATAGTATATTAAAATAGAAAACCACAGGTTTTTTTTCTGTATTTAAATCAAATAAATGCAGCATTGATGAGCAGAAAAGACTTCTTTACAAAACATCAACAATATTACTGATGCCAAACTTTTGAACTGCAGTGCATATTCGATTTATTTAAAAAAGATTATCTATGAAATTAATTATTTTCACCAAAATGTCTGGTAAAGTGTGTCAGATACTGTGTCAGTGGCTCAGCTAATACAGCTCTGCCATCAAATGCAGGAAAAAAACTATTAAAAATATTATTAGCATTACTAATAATATGACAAAATGTCAAAAAATAGTTGGCTAATTTGGATATTATGAATATTAAACCAAATCCTGAATAATATACAGCAAAATAAGACTTGAAAGACTTCAAATAAGATGCCAAATGACTGGCCAAGGGCTTTACACCACACTAAAACCTAAAAAAGGAGACTACTCATGCAAACCAAACATCATGGTTTGTCTAGAGCCACTTAACAGTAATAAAATGGGGAATAATTCCCCAAAACATCATTGTAACAAAGCAAATCATAAGGATACACCCATTATATTGGTGCATAAAACGACAAGTATTTTGCTAGGACGAGACGGCAAACCACTGAGCGTAGACATTCAGAGTACTGGCCTTTGTCGTAAAAATCAGAAAGGTCAAAACATCACTGAAGTAATTGAATCGCCTGGGGTGGAAAACACACACAAATAATAGAAATGCACAAATAAAAGACGGGAAAATAAATAGTGGTGTATTTAAAATGCCTCTGTTGTTTTACGCAGATCATAAAGTTTCAGAGCGACGAACAATGCATGGTCACAACCATGTGCTTTTGTTTTGATGGAGAGCCGCAAAGTGATGTCATCTATACTTATGCAAAACCAGTGTGGGGGTAATTGCCTTTGTAATGGCGGAGCCCACTTAAAACAGTCTGAAACTATGAGGAGAAAAACAACTGGAAACGTGGAAAGACTTGTCGCTGAATATTCTACCAGCTCTTGTGGCTAAACGCAGCTTTTCACTTTCAAAGTTACAGAGCACGTTCCAGCCCATTATGTCATTTTTAAGTGTCTTGTAAAAGCCTGTATGGTATTAGCATGTTTCTAAATGGGTTTTATAAAGATCATTTTTATGATAATGTCTAAGATAGTCTAAGATTACTGTGACATTATCATTTCGAACATTTTTATCATTTCTCAGGCCAAGGATAATAGAGAGAAGGAGCAGGGACCCCTTGTTCAGAATGTGTGCAGAACTGAGGGTTGCATTTTAAGCTTCACACTATTGCAAAACCACTAAAATATCATTATTGATTAGCTATATTGGCACATTGCAGTTACATTTTACATAATGCTTTTTGTGAGAGGAACAGGGAAACATTTAACTGAATTTCCGCTCATAACTTTAGCTTTAGTTAACTTGATATTTACCGCACATTATCTTTTTTTCTCAGAAAGTATGAACATTTATTTATTGGTAAAAAATACTGTTCAGCAATTGACACCCTGCTGAAGATCCCTAATACAAGAACTTTCAGAAATATTCTAATTTCAGATATATTCAATAAAGAAATTCAACATTAACAATTGATAACTATACTATTTTTCAAAAGTTTGGAGTCGTTTTTCACCAGAAATGAATACCTTTTTTTCTGCAAGGAAAGGATTAGTTAAAGGATTAGTTCACTTTCAGAATAAAAATTTCATGATAATTTACATGTCATTCAAGTTGTTCATGTCTTTCTTTCTTTAGTCGAAAAATAAAAATTAAGGTTTTTGAGGAAAACATTCCAGGATTTTTCTCCGTATAGCAGACTTCAGTGGGAGCCAAAGGCCCAAATTACACAATCCAAGCCGAAGAATAAGGGTCTTATCTAGCAAAACGATCAGTCATTTTCTAAAAAAATAAAATGTATTTACTTTTTAACCACAAATGCTTGTCTTTAGCTTGACTTCACGCATTACAAAGTCACTTTGGAAAGATCATATGTCACATAGGCGGAAGTACAAATAGTAAATGTGCAAATAAAGAAAAAGAGATTGAGTTTTTCACCCTACCCTACCTTTATGAATTGAAGCACACAGACGAAGAACTAACCGCACACGATCTTTCCAACATGATTACATAATGCGTAAAGTCGTAGATGTGCAAAGACGAGCATTTGTGGTTTTTAAAATGACCTACCGTTTTGCTAGATAAGACTGTTATACCTCAGCTGGGATCATGTAGAGCCCTCTGAAGCTGCACTGAATCTACAATTTGGACCTGAAGTCCACCATGTGGAAATATAATTTCTTTTTGACTGAAGAAAGAAAGATATCACAATATTACTGTTTTTTTTTTTTTTTTTTTTTTTAAAGATTTATTTTTGGCTTTTTTTTTTATTATTATAGGACAGCTCAGGAGGGACAGGAAGCGAAGTGGAGAGAGAGAAGGGGGTAGGGTCGGGAAAGGTCCTCGAGCCGGGAATCGAACTCGGGACGCCCGTTGCGCAACGGCGCTGTATGTCGGCGCACTGCCCACAAGGCTATCGGCGCCGACAATATTACTGTTTTTATACTGTATTTTTGATCAAATAAATGTAGTCTTGGTGAGCAGACTTCTTTAATAAACATTAAAAATCTTACCGACCCCAAAGGTTTGAACAGTGCAAATGCTTTATGTCTATATTTTTGTATATATATGTATGTACTTGTGTATATATGGCCTTCAGCATTTAAATAAAAAACAGAAAAGGCCCTTAATGATGCAGTGTGTCCAACCAGAAATCTCCATCAGGAGCACTTTACCAACATTCTTCCATGTACTTTTCAAATATTTTATCCTTCATCTCTTTTCTCTCAGAACTCATTTCTGAAAGCTCAGTGTGTTCAGGAGGGACTAACTGTACCTGAGAGAAATGGAGGTTCCGTTGACAGACTCTGAGTGCCGTCTGCTCGGACTAAAGCCCCCCTGTGGGGCATAGCGCTCACTTCCACAGCACAAGATCATAAGGAAGGCTCTTCGAAAAGCCCGGTTCAGAAAAGCATACAGGAATGGATTCAGGCCCGAGTTGATGTAACCCAACCAGAGCCAAGCAGTCCACATCTGCCAGGGCACGCTGTAATTGATGAAGGGATCCACCACATTGGTGATAAAGAAGGGCGCCCAGCACAGACAGAAGCAGCCCATGATGACAGCCAGGGTCTTGGCCGCCTTGGTTTCGTTCTTAATGCGACTGGAGCCGTGTTGATCGTGGTTGGGGTAATTCGAAGAAGGGGCAGAGCCGGCCCGGTGCAGCGAGCCGATTCGTCGAGCATGTCCCATAGCGGTGACGTAGATCCGCTGATAGGCGAGAACCATCAGCACCAGAGGCACATAAAAGGCCACGGCCGAACACACCAGAGCATAGGGGCGGTTCACCATGAACACACAAGTCGAATTTCGGGAGGAGTTGAATTTTCTTTGTTCGATCTGGGAAACAAAAATGAAAAACAAGAATGAATCAGTATTTCAATTATAGCTGATACCAAAAACAGAATTATTTTCATCTTATGGTCGATAACTGCTAAATGGTTGATATTGCAATTTTATAATAAAAAATTTCAAACACTAAAACTGTATCATTTTAAATGCTAGTGAAAGTACAGTTTTAGCGTACAGTATTAAAAATGGATATGTTGTCATTTGCTAAAGATTACATTTAGCAGAAAATCACCTTATTAAACTTAAATTATTGTTAGATATTGTAATAAGTCATCCACACAGAAATATAGTAGAATATAAGCAGACATAATTAAATATACAGTATTGGTCTATACATAATCTAAACAATATTGACTAGTATAAAAAAAAATCTAATATTGGTAACCAGTATTATTGTTAACTGATATTGTACTGATTTATCACCTGAGGTGATACCTGAAACTACATTTAACAAATAAATTCATACAACATAATTTTATACAACCAATTTTCACAATCACTACTGTTCAAATGTTTGTGGTTAGATTTTTTTTTACTGTTTTTGAAATAAGTCTCATTTCCACCACTGAATAAAAAAATTAAAGAGGTAATTGCGATTTATTATCTAGCAATTTTTTTCAGTGAATTTTGTGATATAAACTCACAATTGCGAGTTATAAAGTCAGAACTGCATGATATAAATTCACAATTCAAACCTGCAATTCTGAGGAAAAAAAAGTCAGAATTGTGAGATATAAACTTGCAATTCTGAGAAAAAAAGTCAGAATTGTGAGATATAAATTCATAATTCAGTAATAATTTTTTTTCCTCAGAATTCTGTGATATAAACTTGAAATTGTGAGTTATAAAGTTTCGAGTTTGCAAGATAAAAAGTTGCAATACCTTTTTTTTTATTCAGTGGTGGAAATGGGCTTCCATACTAATTACTCACCATTTATCTGATCAAAAAAAACAGTAACATTGTAATATATTACAATTTAAAATGACTGTTTTCTATTTTTATATAAGTGTAATTTATTCCTATGATATATACATTTATATAAGTGTATAAATTACGCTTTATATAAGTGTAATTTATTTCTATTATATATCTGTAATTTATTCCCATTATGGCAAAGCTGAAAAGCTTTACTCCAGTAAACATTACTCCAGATATACATCTTTGTATATCATTCCATTTTTTAATTGTTACCCTGTATTTGTGGCCAGTGCCATTTTTTCAAATCACTGGTTTTGTAATGCATTGTCCTGCACATATCTAGCAATTAATTACTTAAGCATATAAAACTTCAGCATAACCAGAAGAATGCATCCAACAACTCGTCACTTACAAAGCTCTCGATTCCAATGGTATTCCAACTTTGCATGATGGGAAGGAAAGAGATGAAAATGGGGATGACCCAGCATCCAACCAGCATCAGTGAGACTCTCACAGGTGTCATCTTGTTATTGTAGACCAAAGGCTGACAGCAAATCGCATAGTACCTGCCCAAGACGAGAAAAGCAGATATCTCAAGAACGATTCATGGATGCTGTCAGGCAGTACAGTGTCTTTCGTAATTAATGCGTCCCTACATACTGTACTTTCACATTCCTAGATGATTCTGCTGATCTTTCCTAGAAAAGCTAATGCTGCGAATTCCATACAACCAGAAAATATGCTCTCACTAGAGACTGTCGAGGCAAAGACATCTTGAGTCATGGGAATCATACGGATGGAGAAAGGACTTGGTGACACAGTGGGATAAATAAACAGAATTTGTCGCTCAAAAGAGATAGAGAGAGGCTTTGAGAGACTAAGAATGAGTCATGTTACTGCCATATGGACCAGGTGCTGTGCATAAATCACAGCTGCTCTCTTACAGGCCAAGAGAGATGTGGTTTTCCTAATGGGTGAGCATGAAAAAATTTGCATACGTAACGCAGCAAATTACAGATAATTAGCTGACATGCTGACAAGCCCCTGGAGTTAGTGTCAAGACATAAACTATGTGTTTCTTTTCTTGTGCGTACGTTTTTGAATGTACAGTTCACTCTGGGAGTGAATCGTTGTACATAAAACACATCTTTACAATCAAAGAAACGTAACAATTAGGAATCTAACAAAATATAAATTAGACATATCAATACAGGCCGGACATCATCTTTGTATATAGCACAGCAGGCTACCAGAAAAGCATTGTAGCACATTGTAATTTGGTTACGCATGATTACAGGGCTTAAACCTTTTAGAGCGCGTCTGGATTCCAACATGCAAATCCTGCAGTTTAGGGGGGGAAAAAGTAAATAAATTGCATAAATAAATATTTTTTTTTAAGCAAAGCTGTATTTATTTGATGAAAATCCAATTAAAACAGTAATATTGTAAAATATTATTAGCATTTTTTTTTATTTTGTTTATTCTGTTTTTACTGTATTTTTGATCAAATATATGCAGCCTTAGTGAGCTTAAAATATGGCTTTACAAAAAAAACACATATACAGTTGAAGTCAAAAGTTTACTTACACCTTGCAGGATCTACTAAATGTTAATTATTTTACCAAAATAAGGAGGAGTCATACAAAATGCATTTTATTTTTTATTTAGTACTGACCTGAATAAGATATTTCACAAAAAGATGTTTACATACAGTCCACAAGAGAAAATAATAGTTGAATTCACAAGTTCAAACTTAAAAATAATGAACTGAATAAAAGGTTATGCGTATTTGGCTTGCTGTCCGGGAGAAGGCTTGGCCATGTTAATTATCTGCGCATGCTCCTCACGAAATTTGTTAATAAAACATCACTTAATAAAAATGACCCTGTTCAAAAGTTTACATAAACTTGATTCTTAATACTGTGTTGTAACCTGAATGATCCACAGCTGTGTTTTTTTGTTTAGTGATAGAGTTGTTTATGAGTCCCTTGTTTGTCCTGAACAAACTGCTTGCTCTTCATTAAAAAGATCTTTTTAGGTCCCACAAATTCTTTGGTTTTTAGCATTTCTGTGTATTTGAACTCTTTCCAACAATGACTGTATGATTTTGAGATCCATCCTTTCACACCAAGGACAACTGAGGGACTCATATGCAACTATTACAGAAAGTTCAAACAGTCACTGATGCTCACAGAAGGAAAATTTTCCATTAAGAGCCTAAGATCATAAGAAGATATTTAGGCAAAATAAGAAAAATGTACACATCTTTATTCTGTTCAAAACCTTCTGAAGCATGTCGGCGCCGATAGCCTTGTGGGCAGTGCGCCGACATACAGCGCCGTTGCGCAACAGGCGTCCCGAGTTCGATTCCCGGCTCGAGGACCTTTCCCGACCCTACCCCCTTCTCTCTCTCCACTTCGCTTCCTGTCCTTCCTGATCTGTCCTATAATAATAAAAGCCAAAAATAAATCTTTAAAAAAAAAAAAAAAAAAAAAACCTTCTGAAGCATCATTGAGTGTTTAAACCTTCTATAATAGTTACATATGAGTCCCTCGGTTGTCCTCAGTGTGAAAAGATGGATATCAAAAACATACAGTCATTGCTGAAAAATGCTCAAATACACAAAAATGCTGAAAAACCAACAAATTTTGGAAATTTGTGTTTAACTGTTCAGACAAGGAACTCTTTTAAACAGCTTTTAAACAGGGTAATTTTTATAAATTCAACTATTATTTTCTCTTGTGGACTATATGTTTTATGTGTCTTAGCATGCATTTTGTATTATCCATCTTTTTTTGGTAACATAATTAACATTTAGCAGGGTGTATGTAAACTTTTGACTTCAACTGTATATATGCATAAAAAAAAGAACAAATCTAGCAAACAATACTGCTGTCCCAAAACCATTACGTACATGATAACATGTTCTAATTTAAGAGCTCTTTTCTGAATATTGCCATGGCAACACAAGCAGTTATCTGTGTAGAACAACATTAGTCATTTTTGTTTCTATATTGGCTTCAAAAACACTCACCTGTCTAGTGCAATGCAGCACAGATGCAGAATGGACGCAGTGGTTAGCAGCACGTCCAGTGATGTACGGACCAAGCAGAATGTCTCTCCATAGTTCCACTGACCTGTGGTCAGCTCTATGGCTGCCAGGGGCATCACAACAAGGGCAACTAGAAGGTCTGCAAATGCCAGTGATACGATGAAGTAGTTGGTCTTTTTCTTCCTATGTACAAAACAGTAAATAAACAAACAATAATTTTAATAAACATTAGTTCACTGCAAATGTCTTAGTGTCTATACACAGAAAATACTCACGTTTAAGCTATGTTATGATACTTTGTTATGACCCTCACAGACTCTGATGATGCGTTTTAGTTATTAACATCATACATTTAATTGTTTTATATATATATATATATATAGGGGTTGGACAATGAAACTGAAACACTTGGTTTTAGACCACAATTAGTACGATGTTGGGCCTCCTTTTGTGGCCAATACATCATCATTTCGTCTTGGGATTGACAAATACATGTAATGAACAGTAGCCAGAGGGATTTTGAGCCATTCCATTTTATAGAACAGTGGCCAGGTCACTGTTGGAGAAGGTGTAGGAGAACGTTTCCTGACTCGCTCCTCCAAAACATCCCAAAGTGCCTCAATAATATTCAGATCTGGTGACTGTGCAGGGCATGGGAGATGTTCAACTTTACTTTCATGTTCATCAAACATCAAATCTTTTTTTTTTAAGCACATTTTGCACACTACATTTGTTAAACTACCCTTACAGAAAACTAGTTAAAGGAATAGTTCACCCAAAAAGTTAAATTCCGTCATTAATAACTCTCATGAAAGCCGTAAGACCTTTGTTTATCTTTGGAACACAAATTAAGATATTTTTGATGAAATCTAAGCGGAGAGCTTTCTGAATTTCAGAATTTTCATTTTTGGATGAACTATCTCTTTAACACTGCTAGTTGAAAGTTTCTAATACAACGGCTGAGGGAGTAATGGTAAATTTGACATTTGACATCTTTCTCTTTCCCCCCTTTGTAAGGTCAAGTCAACGCTATCATGTTTTTTTTAGACAAAAATTATATTTCTTTTAGTTCACTACTATAGAATTATATTAAAAATATTACCCAATTACAACAACTTCTGCTTCCGAGAACAGGAAATGTAAAACTTCATATGAAAAGTATATTGCAAAAAATATTTAATATTCTTTAAAACAAGATAAATTTTATTTGAAAAGCAAATCTTTATTAACTCTCATTGTTAAAGGGGACATCAGATGCCCATTTTTCACAAGTTGGTATGGTTCTTTAGTGTCTTAATGGAATGTCTCAGCATACTTTGGTTAAAATTCCTTAATGGTTGTGTAAAACAACACCCCTTTTACCTTGTCAAAAACAGCTCTGTTCACAGAGAACAATTTCAGTGCATGTCTCTTTAAATGATAATGAGCTACTGCTCACCCCACCCCTCTTGGTTTTTTTTGTGTTTTGGGTGGCTCGTTACCATCAAAAACAAAGCTAATCCACTGCGTCCTCAGTGCTTTGTCAGGAGAAAATTGAGACTCTTATGTTCACTGTTACATCCAATTACAAAACACATGCATCATATTGCTCAAGCGGGCATACTGTCATACTGCTCAGAAAATCAAAACAGCTTGATAATTGAGACTGTTTAGGTTTTTTTCAGCTTATCATTGTAGGGTGGTTGTCCACATACTGTTAGACACCTTTATATGCAAACACCATGTAAAAGTACATTTTGCATCTGCTATTGGTTGGAACAACAGATGGCCTTGCCCAAACTCATGCTATTGGTTGAGCCATTGTTGCTATGCAGGGCTGGTCAGGATTCTCAAACAAACAGAGCAACGTTTTGAAAACACTACAGAACCATTTTGTTACATTTCTGTAACCATAACTTACAAATAGCTTACTTTTAGATATCTTACATATTAAGCTTAATTTATACAGTCAACCCAAAAATGATTAAGACACCAGACACCAGGATATTTTTTACTAGTGGGTGCAATTTAATCTGACACTTGACCTGACCATGTTTTGTTACATACCTTTCTATTAACGTATTAATCTTACATTATAAAGATAGTTTATTCTGACACAGTTTAACTCTTGAGTTCTAGTCAAATTTTATTACCATTTTCTGAACTATAGCAAATATACTGTGATAATGTGGGAAATGTTAAAGGTGTCTGAATACATTTTGGTTTGACTGTATGTATTTTAACATCGAAAATGTGCGCTGACACATTAAATTAAATACAGATTCGAAGCAGCATTACCTTAGCTGTCTGTCTTTACAGAGAGCCACCATCACCAGCAAATTACCAAGTGCAGTCAGTATAATGATGGTCACCAAGACGATAGACAGTGTTATCTTCGAAGTGTGTTTAGACACAACTTCATCCACTGAACTGTAGACAAAAGTATGCAGCCAATTATATATAAACAGACAAGATAAATACTTATCTATGGAGTCAAATATTTTAAGGTGGTTCTCACTCGTCCGCTGAGTCTGATGCTGTGGCCATCACTGGTCATCTGTATGGAAGTGGTCAGATGGGGTTTTGTTCACACAAGACAATGCAGTCCCTCTCCTGAGGGACAAACACAACTGTTTTGCGTTCTCACATCCCAAATTCAATCATATTCTTTCAGCATGAGCTTCAAAGTGAGAGCACTGAGACTAAACCATCAGCACGTTTGTAAATGAAACACAGGCTTGTGGGATATAACAAGTAAATATGAGCCATGATGAATGTCTGACCATCTTCCTTTCTAAGCAACTACAGGCTTACAAGAACTAACCACTGAATGTTGTCGATACGCATTTTGCCTGATAAATCAGTGATTTGAGATTTACTAACAGAAATCAGGACTTAAAATTTATCAAAGTTAAATGAAAATTCTGTTATTAATTACTCACTGTCATGACGTTTCAAACTCGTAGGACCTTTGTTCACCTTCGGAACACAAATTAAGATATTTCTTCAAATCTGAGAGCTTTCTGACCCTGCATAGACAGCAATGCAACTGACACATTCAAGGCCCAGAAAGGTAGTAAAGACATCATTAAAATAGTCCATGAACAACGGTGAAGACGTCACAGAAGATTAGAAAGTGTTGAATAAAGCTGTTATTTTTGTTTTCTTTGAGCACAAAAAGTATTCTTGTAGCTTCAGAACATTACAGCTGAACCATAATGAAGTCACATGGACTATTTTAACGATAGTCTTACTACCTTTCTGGGCCTTGAATGTGTCAGTTGCGTTGCTGTCTATGCAGGGTCAGAAAGCTCTCAGATTTCATAAAAGATATTTTATTTTATGTTCTGGAGATGAACGAAAGTCCTACGAGTTCGGAATGACATCACAGTGAGTAATTAATGACATAATTTTTGGGTGAACTGTTCCTTTAATGTTCCTAATAAACTTTGTGAAAAATTGTATTGGAATACTATACAAGTGATTTTTTAAAAATATATTAGCAGTATTCGTGAAATGAAGCCAAGTGATTCTTTTTTGCAAACACATTTCTGATTTGATGTTAAAGTAGGAGTACTTGAGCCTTACTGATGGTGCGGTGGGGTAGATAAAACAAAAAAGGTTGAAAAGCACTGGCTTAAATTGAAGTCATATGTCTTATTATACCCTCAAAACACATCAAATATTGAAGGCAAGACATTGAAGATAGAAAAACTTCAACTCAAAGTGCATGCACTCCATCATCACACTGTTAATACCCACAGTGGCCAAATCGCACCCTGCGCCTGTGGCGCTGGAGCCATAACTCACGCAGAAGTGGAGAGAGCTCTCACAGAGTAAACACTGGAAGCGTGTGATGTATTTGCCCAGCTGGGAGGCTCAAGTGGGTATTACAGAGACAGCTTGGACACTTCTTTCCTGTTCGGTTGCTTTCGTTTGAGTTTCAAATGAGCCACATGATTATTATAGCCCTGTATCAAACAAACTGAACAAAACAGGCTATTCTAAGCAGCTACACAGAGAGGACAGCTGATTTACACATGATTCTTGTGTGGGACAAAGAAAAAGGGTCATTCTACAAAACAGGTGCGACTTGTTGCCTAATATGCATATGGGTAAATACATTTAACAATGAACATCTAAAGGGAGATTTTACTATGTGTCAATACAGAACATTTTTGAGCCTCTAAAGAAACGAAATGGTGATGGAAAAGAACATAAGATTATATCCACCTTATTCTTCAACGTGGAAGTAAGCCTATGGGCAAGACTTACGGCTCATTAGCCGCTGTAGGGAAATAACGAAGAGAATAACAACATGCAGTAAATGGTGGACGCGGATGCGGATCAGACCGGAAGTCAGACCCATAAAATTACAAATGGCAGAGCTCATTCTTATGGGAAAATTAAGGTGTATACAGGGGTGCACATAATGCATGACCAAAATAAAAAATGCACTGTGTAAATAAGTTCAGACTGCTCATTCGCACATTGACATGGTCAATCTAGACTATGCGCTGATGTTTTTTACAGCAAAATGCGAAACTGAAAATTCTAAAATTCTATTTTTAAATATAATAGTATTATCAATATTTTTGTTTTGTTTATTATTTTATTTTAAAAAATAAAGTGCAATAATACTATTATTGCTGTTATTGTTTAATTTACAGTATCTCACAGAAGTGAGTACAACCCTCACATTTTTGTAAATTTTATTATTTACATATAACTTTTCATGTGACAACACTGAAGAAATGACACTTTGCTACAATACAGTGTACAGCTTGTATAACAGTGTAAATTTGCTGTCCCCTCAAAATAACACACAGCCATTAATGTCTAAACCGGTGGCCACCGGGCAAGTGAGTACACCTCTAAGTGAAAATGTCGAAATTGGGCCCACTTAGCTATTTTCTCTCCCCGGTGTCATGTGACTTATTAGTGTTGCGAGGTCTCACGTGTGAATGGGGAGCAGGTGTGTTAAATACTGGTCACTGGAAGTTCAACATGGCACCTCATGGCAAAGAACTCTCTGTGATCTAAAAAAAAAGCATTGTTGCTCTACATAAAAATGGCATAGGCTATAAGAAGACTGAAAAGACCCTGAAACTGAGCTGCAGCACTGTGGCCAAAACCATACAGCGATTTAACAGGACAGGTTCCACTCAGAACAGGCCTTGCCATGGTCGACCAAAGAAGTTGAGTGCACATGCTCAGCGTCATATCCAGAGGTTGTGTTTAGAAAATAGACATGTGAGTGCTGCCAGCATTGCTGCAGAGGTTGAAGGGGTGGGGGCCTCTTCTAAAGATGATTCACAAAAAAGCCTGCAAACAGTTTGCTGAAGACAAGCAGACTAAGGACATGGATTACTGGAACCATGTCCTGTGGTCTGATGAGACCAAGATAAACTTATTTGGTTCAGATGGTGGCATCCCTGTGAGGAGTACAAAGACAAGTGTGTCTTGCCTACAGTCAAGCATGGTGGTGGGAGTGTCATGGTCTGGGGCTGCATGAGTGCTGCCGGCACTGGGGAGATTCAGTTCATTGAGGAAACCATGAATGCCAACAAGTACTGTGGCATACTGAAGCAGAGCATAATCCCCTCCCTTCGGAGACTGGGCCGCAGGGCAGTATGCCCCAAACACACCTCCAAGACGACCACTGCCTTGCTAAAGAAGCTGAGGGTAAAGGTGATGGACTGGCCAAGCATGTCTCCAGAACTAAACCCTATTGAGCATCTGGTGAACTCCATGCCCAAAAGGCTTAAAGCAGTGCTGGAAAATAATGGTGGCCACACAAAATATTGACACTTTCGGCCCAATTTGGACATTATCACTTAGGGGTGTACTCACTTTTGTGGCCAGTGGTTTAGACATTAATGGCTGTGATTCAGTTATTTTGAGGGGACAGTAAATTTACACTGTTATACAAGCTGTACACTCACTACTTTACATTGTAGCAAAGTGTCGTTTCTTCAGTGTTGTCACATGAAAAGATATAAAATATTTACAAAAATGAGAGGGATGTACTCATTTCTGTGAGATACTGTATATGTAGTGAGTCACACTATGTGCAGTGTGAGCAACAAACCAAATCTCCAGGTGCTTTCATGAGAGCCATGAAAATAATGCACATCCCTATATTGTCCATTCTACAGAACTGGTGCACACTGCTGTCCCACAACCAAAAAACACATTTAAAAACATTTAAGTATTCACATCTTAGATGTTTACTAAGATCTTTTTATTATCTATTGAAAACCACAATAAAATTTAAAATATCAATACGCTTCATATATATAAAATCATCATTTATTTAGTACTTTCAATACTTACCCCTAAATTTCAACTTGACAAAATGATTTTGAAATAATTTTTGCATTTTATTCCATTGTTGTTTTAAAATATCTTTTTGATATTGTAAAAAAGTGAAAATATATATTTTCTATTTTCTTTGTAAATTATGTAACTTTATGTAAAACAAAAGAGACTGATTTTAACTACACCCATACATTTATGATCAGGAAGTATTCCTGTCTCTCTCTCTCTCATAGCTACATGGTGAGTAGATCATTTTGAAGTAAATGTGTTCTAAAGTCTGAAAATCTGTGTGTAACTTTAAGAAATGTGACTACCGAACACCTTTTTTTCTGCAATTAAACACACTTTTTTGGGTGTTATTCCATAGAATTTAGTTTTTATGTGTGTACAACTGTTCAGAACTGTGCTAGCTAACCATGTGCTGATTAGCATATTTGAGCTGGGTCCAAAAGTATCTAAAATTGTCACTACGTTAACAGTCACATCTGAAATGTCTTGACAATCAAACTGAGACAGGCACCCATTTCATCAAATGACCCAAAAAGACAACTGAGCTGACGTACCAAAGCTGATGCCATGTGACACGACACTAAGGGATTACCATCTGAAGCCTATAGATCTGTCCTGATTAAGAACTTTTGAACAATCTTTTTTTTATAAGAGCATTAACTAAACTGGTTAGTGCAAAACGAACTTCAAACTTTCTGTTTATTCCTCTGAATAAACATTCCTAATGAACATGTTGTACTTGAAACCGCACCTAAAACATGAGGCATCACAAACTAACATATTACAATGCAAAAGGCAGCTCTGTAGGTTTCAGTAAGGATCTGCTTCAGCAAACATCTAGAACTCTTAGCAGTTTATTCTCAGCTTCCTTGATTTGATTGGTTTCTCTTATACCAAGCAAAACAGGCTAACGTGACATAATTGACATAATGAAAAGAATCTGCACTGACAAACCCTCTAATAACCGATTTCGACACCTTCCCACACAATGTCTTTTTTCGTTTCATGCCACCAGAAAAACTGAGTGACATTTGCATTTAAATAAATCACAATCTGTAGTGACAACAAAACATAAGCCATAAGCCACACACAAGTTATGACAGTGATATTTTCACACAATAACAAAACCCATATGGGAGTAACACAAATTTAATTGTATTAAACACACATTTATCATATAGTTATTATTGATGTCTATGTGATACAACAATAACAATCTATATGATCAAAATGTGTTTTATATGTCTTTTTTTCACATTAACTGACTAAAAAGGATTTCACAAAGTTTTTGCTCATCACAAAATTAAATAAAAAACAAAGAGAGTAAAAGCTATATGTTTTCAGCCTTGACACAAATTGATCACAAAAGTAAGTTTGATAGTTGCAGGCAAATTCCTTTAAAATCTGATCAGTAAACAAATAAATTCTGATACTCTCTAACTGAAACTAAGAACTCCCAATATTTCCCCATTGTAAAAATGCAAATTAACTAATTTGAGTACTTATTAATTGGTGCATTTAAAGAAAAACAATACAATAATAATAGCTACTACTATTATTAAAAGATTTTAAAATATATATTAACGCTACATGATGTTTTCAATAACCTGTTGCACATTTTAACACTTGAAGGCATTTAAGTGGCAGGTAGCATCATTCAGATAACTTTACTCACCCAGGGGCTCCGTGTTTCAGACGTTTTAGTGAATCCACACGTGTTTCTATAAACTGTCATATTCCATCACAGTTAGTCGGAGACTGGAGTGCTCTTCTCTGCCCTGTGTCACAGTCAAACAGCTGCAGCAAACAGCAGATCATCTGTTGATGTAAGTGCACCGGCTTTCGGAGTCTCTGCCTGATCAACGCACATGAGTCTGAAACAAACCACAACAGAGCAACAGCGCCGCCCGGTGTTTCACCTCACTAAATAAAGGCCCATCGAATGTATCAATGATTTTTTTTGTACAAAATTAGCTGTTTATGTGCAGTATTCAATATGTAATCATATATGTAATGTATATAATTTTATTTGCAATATTCACTAAAGGTACAAAGATGCATCTGAGGTAGCCTAGCTAAAAGCTAACAGGTATATCTTTGTACCGTATTTACCCCCAAATGGTAGCCTAATATTTGTTGTTTCAAAAAAGCATATAAATACTTAAAAAATGCATAGTAACACCTGAAGTGTACATTTTGGTTTTATTGTAGTAAAATGTTTTTGGCGTAGCCCATTGACTGTTTGTATACCAAGTTTTACTAAACCACGGTTAATTTGTAGTTACCGTGTTTGTTTGTTTTTAATTTGTGGTAAAACCACAGTTCATTTTCGTAAGGGTACATTTTTTTGTAGGGGGAACCTGTCAGTTGTTACAGTGCTACAACAACAGGATGTTATAGTAGTACAGTGTTAAAAATGGAAATGGGAGATAGTTGAGTATGAAGTATAAATGGTTAGGGAATAAGTAATCTGATGTATGAAGACCAAATCCTTGGTTTTACCGCAAGATCCTCAGTTTGAGACTTTTATAGACCACTAGATGGCGCAAGACCTCCACACATTTGCTGCATTTTAACGAACTACACGTGTGCTGCTGGGTTTGTGTGTGCATCTAGATATTTGCTAAATCGATAAACTCGTGAGGTAATAGATAGATAGATAGATAGATAGATAGATAGATTCAGCAAATAAGGACTGACCTTGATTTACATTCATTCTTCAGCTTTTCTTCAGTCTGCTAAATGAAAATGTGCTTGCATTCACTGACCTTACATGACAATATCCTGTTGGTTATTGATATTACCGGCATTTATTGAGCTGTTCTGCTGCCTTTACCGCTACAGAAAGCCAGATGCTTTACTGCTGATGCTGTGTATTAGAATTCAGCTTAATAGCAAGTGACAGAAGAAAACTGCGTGAGGAAGCTGCACAATACAGTTTAATCTGTTTCAATTAAGTGACACAAGAGAAAAACCTTCACAAACATTGCTGTTTATCAAGACACATGTGATAAATGAAATTGGTTATTAATATTAATAGACACTGCTGAATGAGTTGTAAAGTTGAGTGCACAGCAGAGGGAAGGAACTGGTGGTTTGCTGCTGTAGACACAACCATATGCAGACAGTGGTGAAATTTTAGACAGCTTCTGTGTTTCTGGTGACTTTGCAGTCTTTGGTATTTCAATACTGAAGGCAGTAAATGCTTGTTTTTGTTCTGAGAAAACCTGAATTATTTCATTGTAGTAAGAGAAATCCCACATATGCATTTGTAAAACTAGGGAGAAGAAAAAGTGTAACAAAATCTTATTTTGGTCAACTGCTATGTTATTAAAGGAAAATAAAACAAAAACTAATATTGACAGTATTTTACAACTATAATGGTTTATTACTGGAAACTAAACTAAAATAAACTAAAATAAACTAAAGCAAAAATTATTATTACCAATTATTTACAACTACAGCATGTTATTATTGGAAACTCGTAAAATTAAAGAATATAACAGTAACATAAAATAACAATTATTACTGTAAAATTTAAATAATATAAAAATCCAAAATATATATAAAAATCTAAAATCTAAATAATATAAAAAATAAAACAACAATAATTGGTATCAAATTTTACAGCTAGAACATGTTATTACTGGAAACTCCATCAATCAATCAATCAATCAATCAATCAATCCCCATTAAACCAAAAATGATTCAAATAATAAAATAATATGAAATTAAAATAAAATTGTTAATATTGGAAATGTAAAAAATCCTCAGAAGTGTTGTAACAAAGTCATATTTCGATGAACTGTAACGTTATTAAAGTAAAAATAAAACAAAAGGTAATATTTTATCAAAATAAAATAAAAATTATACTTGCCAATAATTTACAACTACAACATGTTATTATTGGAAACTCATGAAATTAATAAAATAAAATAAAATAAAATAAAATGATGTAATTAAATAAACCAAAAATTACTATTGCAAATAATTTACATCTACAACATGTTATCAAAGGAAACTGTAAAACTGTAAAAAAAGTAATAAAATAAAAATTATTAATGCCAATAATTTAAAAATTAACTTGTTATCATTAGAAACTTAAAAAAATAAATAAATAAAATAAAAAACTATCTTATATCCCCATAAAACAAAAAATGTATTATAAAAAAAGTATTATAAAAAAAAAAAAAAAAACTAGAACATGTTATTATTGACAATTCATCAAATTAAAAATTTAATTAAATAAAATACTTGAAAAATTATCATTAAAATGTATTATTTCCAATGCTTAAGTCTTAAGTCTTTAATGCCTAGGTTGGTTGTCACTTTTAAATCAAACCTAGATTTCATCACATAAAAAATAGTTGATGTTGATGAGTTTGGCGGATGCAGGATGGAGTTTTTCTTAAATGGTTTACTGAGCAGCGTGTGCTTTTTCTCAGACATGTGCCTCACAGACTCGCTGGCTGAAAATAATGATTTGCATGACTCTCGTTCAGTCTGTTGTTATTGATTTACTCTCAAGCCGTTGTTATGAACCAGAGAGTCAGACATGTTCCCAGCACAAGTGTGAGCGATGAGTGAGGGTAAGAGAGAATAAATACACTCCTACGCCGTCATTTTTTGTTCCAACATTCTGTTTAATCGTTGTGGTTACAGAGAAGCGTCGCTGTAGGTCAGTGTTAAATATTCATGATTTGCGCAGGGGCTTTCATTGCTTGCCCTTGTCCCTCAACTGAATAATGCATAGGTCAGAGCTTACACTAACTCTTGGGTTATGATTAGAAATTGATTGTTATGTGCAATCCGTTTGAGTGGGACGACCTGGGGTCAGGGGCTGAGGTCATCGTGCCACATCCTTCTCTGAGCCATAAATCAAACAGGGGTACAGCAAGACACACACCACCTGCACATGCAACCTGAGGGTGCTTTATAATTCCCCGGCTGTTTGGAAATGAGTGAATAATCCGGGCAAATGGAGCGGCGTGTGTGCCTAGGCATTTTCAGCATCCTGTGTCCACACTGCCAGAGTGTATTATTAACCCTGTGAGGTCAGCGAGTCAGGCCATTCTCTGAAAAGAAGCAGAGCAAGTTTCCACTGAACCTGCTGTGGAATTTATCTCACAGAACTGAACAGTCTCGCTAGCACTAGAGTTAATGTTCAAACCGCTTGGAGGATCTGAAAATTATTTATCTGGTACTTAAAGATATACAAACACATTTATATATGGCTGTTTAGTCAAGGATAATTCTGACTTTTTCACAAAATAAGATCTGTTATTGACATTAATTGTAGAGACTTTCACACTTTGTTTTAAATACACTACTGTATAAAAGTTTGTGGTTAGTAAGATATTTTTTAATTAAAAAATACTTTTATTCAGCGAGAATGCATAAAATTGATCTATAATAAGACATTAATTATATTACAAAAGATGTCTAGTTCAAATACATGCTGTTCTTTTAAACTTTTTATTCTTTAAAGAATCCTGAAAAAAAAAAGTAAGCACAACTGTTTTTAACTTGTGAATTTTCAACTACAGAATTAAAAGTTTTTATCTTGGGAATAAATTGCATTTTAAAAGGTATTAAATAATTAACAGTTAAATAAATAATTAAACGATTAAAAAATAAATAAATAGATAAATAGAAAATCACTGTATAACTACAAATGAACCATTTAAATAATTTAACTTTTAAAAATAACTAGAATGTTATTGTAAATTGTAATCATATTTCACAATATTACATAATATTACACAATTACTTGACAAATACACATTTTTACTTTATCTTTGCTCAAATAAATATAGCATCTGAGCATAATATACTTGTTTTAAAATTATTAAAATATTAAAATAAATATAACTGACCATAAATTTTCTAACTTACAAAAACATATGAATTCAATTTGTTTTTCTATTTTCAGTTGTAATTACATTTTTATTTAAAGTTTTAGTAATTTGTTGTATGTTTTTGTCATTATATATATATATATAAACAAATTTGTTTTATATGTTTTTTATATGTATATATAGTATTTATTAATTTCTATTTCAGGTTTATTTTAGTACATCAAGTTAAACTAAAGTAAAATGAGAAAAGTTTCCTTGGCAGCTGGCTGAAATTTTATTTTAGTAATTTTTTTTTAAAATATGTTCCTAGTAATTGGTTGTATTTTTGTCATTTGTATTATTTTTTGTGTTTTTTTTTTGTTTGTTTTATGTTTTTTTTATGTCTATATAGTTTTTATTTATTTTTATTGTTTATTTTATTTTATTTTAGTTTAGTTTAGTTTAGTTTAGTAATTTGTTGTATGTTTTTGTCATTTGTATTAGTTTTTTATGTTGTTTATTTTAGTACATCAAGATAAACTAAATGAAAATAAGAAATGTTTCCTTAGCACCTGGCTAAAATATGTTTAGGTTTTTGTTTATTTTATTTTAGTAATTTGTTGTGCGTTTTTGTCATTTTTATTAGTTAATTTTTTTTTTTTTTTTTTTTTTAATATGTCTACTGTATACAGTTTTTATTCATTTTTATTTCAGGTTTATTTTAGAACATCAAGTTAAACTAAATGAAAATGAGAAATGTTTTCATTGGCAGCTGGCTGAAATAAAATGTTATGCACAAACTACTCACAAGTTGCTATATAACAACTACAATCTGCAACATTCTACATAAGTATCTTATAACAGATTTCATACAACAGACTTGCAATTCATTTCAAAATAAGAGTTAAAGTTTGTGTTCTCCAGAAGGAAGAAATTCTCTTCTAGTTTTTGGAATGGAACAAACATTGGCGCTCCAAGACTTCAGTCTGCTTTTGATTATTTATGTTTGTCAGATTGTTAGGCCACAAGCCAGGTCCGTCTCATATGCTGTCCTAATAGGGTTATACATAAAACATCAACACCTGCTTCATTCTCAGGAAGGATTGAGCTGTTTCCTACTTTAAAAGGACCCACTCTCTATATATTCAAACATAGACCACAGTTCAAGACCATCCAGTCATTAGTATTCACACCTGTGTGTTTGAGATAAAGCCTGTAAAACCAAAGCATATAAGTACATAGTGGCTTACAGTTTTTTTTTTTACAGTTTGCTCAGTAGGTGAGAAGACATCTACCGTCAGTAAACAGGATGCAGCAGCCACTTAATGACACATTAGTGCCACCCAGACAGGGTTAATGCTCTGACAAACACTGAGTCAAGAGTGTAATTGTCCCGCTGGGTGCTCTGTTTAGCAGTAATGGCACTGTCTCGCCGTTATGGAGGTTTATGCCGAAGTCTAAAACTGTTAGAACTGTTTTGCGATTAATTATTAATTCTAATTAAAGCTCATTAATAGTACATTAGCATTAATGTTCATGGGTGTTTTATACTGTAATGAAACTACATGTGCACTCTAGACAATTCATTCGCGATTCATTACACCAACTGGATTGAATGACTTGTTAAAAGGTATTACAAATGTTTTACAGGTGTCATTTAGAATACCCCTCCTAGTGAAAATGATATATGTGACCCTGGATTTTAGCAGCAATAGCCAAAAATACTTTTTATGGGTCAAAATTATTGATTTTTCTTTTATGCCAAAAATCATTAGGATAGTAGAGTAGTAAAGATCATGTTCCATTAAGTTATTTTGTAATGTCCTACTATAAAATATAAAAACTTAATTTTTGATTAGTAATATGCATTGCTAAGAACTTCATTTGGACCAATTTAAAGGTGATTATTTAGATTTTTTTGCACCCTCAGATTCCAGATTTTCAAATAGTTGTATATCTGCCCAATATTTTCCTATCCTAACAAACCATACATCAATGGAAAGCTAATTTATTCAGCCTCCAGATGTTGTATATATCTCAATTTTCCAATTTCAAAAACCCTTATGACTCGTTTTGTGGTCCAAGGTCACATATTAGAATCCATATTCAAAAGAAACCCATGACCTTTCATGCTCTTGCCATGACTTTGTGAGTTCTTGTTTTTGCTATGACATCACATCCAGGCCTCACATCCTGTGTTGTACCTTTTTTTATCTAGAACAAATCCAAGTTATTTTAAGAACAAATGCAAATAATTTACTGCAGTTGACCACATAGATGTTCATTGGTGGCTAATGATTCACTGGATTATCAATATCACACATAACCTCTTATATATTACATATTATAATTCTTTCTACAAAAAAAAAAAAAAAAAAAAGATTGAAAATAATCTTATTTGTAAATTAACTATTTTTTTTTTGTCATGAACATTTCTGGATTCTGTTTTCTAGACCGTATTTTAATGGTTAAAAAAAAAAAAAAAAAAAAATATATATATATATAGCTACACTTCCATTCAAAAGTTTTTAATTTTAATGTTTTTTTTTTATAATTCTCTTCTGCTCACTAAGCCTGCATTTATCTGATCCAAAATACAACAAAAATATAAATATAAACTATTTTTACTATTTAAAATAAATGCTTTATATTTGAAAGTACACATTTTTCAGAAATCATTCTAATATGATAATTTGCTGTTCAAGAAACATTTATTATTATCAATATTCAGAACAATTGAGTGCATTTCTTTCAGGATTCTTTGATGAATAGAAAGATCCAAACATCAGCATTTATCTGAAATAAAAAGCTTTTGTAACATTATACACTATACCATTCTTACTGAGCTGTTTTAACATAGTAATAATAATATTAATAATAAATGTTTTTTGAGCAGCAAATCAGAATATTAGAATAAGTATCAAGTGACTGGAGTAATGATGCTAACAAATTTAGCTTTGAAATCACAGGAATAACTTATAACTTTAAAGGTTATTTTAGTTTATTATTTTATTTTATTTTCAGCTAAAATTTATTTTATTTCAGATAACAAAAATGTTATGCACAAACTACTCACAAGTTGCTATATAACAACTACAATCTGCAACATTATACATAAGTATCTTACAACAGATTTCATACAACAGACTTGCAATTAATTTCAAAATAAAGTTAAAGTTTGTGTTCTACAGAAGGCAGAAATTCTCTACTAGTGTTTGGAATGAAACAAATGTTGGCGTTTATATATATTCAAATAGTTATTTTAAATAGGAAAAATATTTTACAATATTACTGTTTTTGTTGTATTTTGGATCAAATTGGTGAGCAGAAGAGAATTAATTAAAAAAACATTAAAAATAGTACTGTTCAAATTCAAAAACTTTTGACTGGTACTGTAGCTACCTGAAAAAAATACATACATTTTTTAATTTAACCATTAAAATACAGTCTAGAAAAAAAAAACAGAATCCACAAAATTTTTCATGTCAAATAAAACTAGTGGAAATTACATAAAATATTATTTAAAATCATTTTTGCTGAAGAAAGTACAGAAAATAGTACTAGAGAGCCTGAAAGAACTATAATATGTAATATATAAGAGGTTATGTGTTATTTTTATAATCCAGTGCATCATTTGCCACCAGTGAACATCTATGTGGTCAACTGCAGGACTTTAGACTCCACAGTCTGCATTTTCCGCATGGCAGAAATCATAGGGCCCTAGATTATATATTAGAATCAGAATCAGAATCAGAATCAGAAAGAGCTTTATTGCCAAGTATGCTTGCGCATACAAGGAATTTGTTTTTGTGACATTAGCTTCCAGGGTGCATAGACAAAAACACAGACAATAAAAGAATAAAATAAAATAAAATAAAATAAAATAAATAAAGGTAATAGAGAATAGAAAATATACATATGTAAATATAAATATATATAGACAAAAAATATTTATATCGAAAAATGAATTAAGAAATAAGTGGCATATACAGTTGTGCTGTTGATGCTTGATGGAAGTTATTGCACATATTTTTATTGCACAACGGGGTGAACATTTAGCTGTTCATAAGTCATACTTACAACGTAGAGATATTTTGCCATCAAAGTTGGGTTTCTTACCCAGATGGTCTCCTCCCACACCCCAAACCTGCAGTCCCACCAGTGTTCCTTAGTCATGCACACTTATTTCCTATCAGTTTTTTTTTCCTGCACTCCTTGAACCCACTGACCTCTGGCTCTGCAGCCTGTCTGCTCTCACACTCAGTTTTAAAAACACTGTGCTACACAAAGTGTCAAGCATTCTCTTGCCCTCCTTCTCAGACCTCTCAGCGAGATGGTGCCAAAGATCTCACAGCACAGATAGGCTTACCTCTTACTTCACTTTGCTTTTGCAACTTGACAGTTGATGACTCAGGACTTCCAACTACAAGAAAAGAAAAAGTTTTGCGTTTAGAAAAGTCATTTTAACAGTGTGTAATGTGATGATGGGTACGTGTGCTCTTTATTTAACTGCGTTCAGTGTGTCATTACTCAGGAAATGTAATTCATTGGAGATCACACAGGATAATTATAGAGCAAGTCTCAAGACTCAAGTGTTAGCACAAGGTTCCATTCAGTGCAGTTCACGTGGGAAGTCATTTCATTGTATGCATCAGCTTATCCATTGTTTTATTCATATTCTGATGACACATTTTCCAGTAACCCTAATTGTAAACGATAGCACAGAGTACTCGATTCACTGAACGGCTAATTTTTGTGTCATTTGTAAATAAAAGCCTTGTAATTCAAACATCTCTAGAGGCACTAAACACAGCTGCTAAAATAATACTAATTTCAGACTATAAACATTTAATGTATTAGTGTATACCAAAATGAGACACTCTTTCCTTTACAATATTTCAGCAATCATGTCGTGTGTCACATGTTTCTTTTTCTGTTTTGTTACTCATACTAGCAACGCCGATTTCTAAACGAATAATGTTTTGAGTCGATTCTTTTCCAAGCTTCGGTCAATTTTAGCAAAACGCTCTGAATCGGTTCGCGATTCAGAGCTGAATGATCCACAGAGCACTGAAATGTGTGGAACGGCTTCTCAAACGCTTACAAAATAAAATGTGATACTTTTTTATACAGAGAACAAAAAGAGTGGTGGATGGAGTGCATATTTTTACATTTACTTACCAATTTTATCGGAACAACCGGAAATACCGTCTATCCGTTTGCCAGCCAAAGAAAATACAAGTTCAAAACCTGCGTCTGTGAACGACTCATTGCAAGTAAGCACTTTTTCCGACCAAAACACTAGCAGCACACGCACCACATTAGCATTTTTTATTTATTTGTATTATGTACATTTTATCTTTGGTTACCATGTAAATGCCGTGGTACACATGGCTAAACATGGTAATAATTCGTGATATAGCTATGTTAAAGTATATTTCCATAATAGCTACTTTTTGAAAGGTAACTCTCAACTCTTTCTGTGTTAAATGGGGCAGGACTTAAACAAATAAAAACATTAAACATTTAAAAATAATTACTTAGGCTACTTCAAGTGCATGTTATATGGGTCATTACTGCAGTGATGAAAGGTGTCCCTCTAATTTGCAAATATCGAAATGAACTTTAAATACCAATACATTATTAAAAGATTGTGTATTTATATTCTGTAGGGTGAAAACAATTTGTACACTGTTAAAGTTTACATTATAGAGGGTTTACACTTGCGTCAGGATGACCATACTCGGATGTAAACAACAGCATTGATCACATGGTTAATGTACTACTGAATATGATGGAAATTATAAAAACAAACACGAATGTTGTCAAGATTTTTGCCCTGGAAATCCTGGTTCTGTTTGGCCAACCACAAATGTCTTTTGTTCCTCAGACAGTTTTTTTAACACACTTCTCCTTGATTTTTATATATAACTTCTGGCAGTCTATAGTACTCCAAATGTTTTTTCCCGGTCTGACCAATTAGTACAGCCCAAACATGACAATAATTGATCATTTTCAGCAGCAATAATCAGCCAAATTTGCTGTGATGTTCGGTTCAGGGGCATTGTTTATGTTCAGTGCCGCTATATTGGCAGATTGATTATGCGTCGTAAAAACACTCTATAATATAACATTTTAAACACAAAGTTTAATTCAACATACACAATTTAATTAGGTTATTAAAAAAACAAACATATTATATTTTAGCAAAAAGCTGTCCCATAATTTTATGTCTGTGGAATAATAAATGTTCTTAAGATGGCATTTTACAGAATATAACATTTTAAACAAAGTTTCAATAGATAGTTTCCCACTGTCACATGTTCACATCCTGATGTTCGCATGAAGAAAAAAACACCTCTGAGTCAGCCTTGTCCCCTTTGGTACAAATCAGCAACTGTGTCTCTGTATATGGGCTGCGTGACAGTAAGGTGTCCCATAGCAGACAGTGCCAGGGGCTTGTTTGAGGACACAAGGGTGACAGGGACCCCTGAGGCATGAGGTGGCGAATGACACGTCATCGTTCTTCTGGACTCTCTGCCTGTCCGTTTATGCGCTAGTGCTGACCTCATCGGCATCTGACGTGTTGTCTCAAATCTCGAACTCTAATCATGGTTGGCATGGCCTTATATTCAGTGACAGCGTGTAGTTACGCTAAGGGCTGGTGTCTACATTAAGATGAAAATAACTGTGTGACGCTGAACAGAACAGCCAGTGGTAGCACCTCAATCCATCAATCCATCCAGAGCGAGAGACAGAGAGAGGAAATGGGTCTGTAATGTTATAATGATCTATACAGTAAGCCTAAATGACAAAATATACTGCAGTTTATCACAAGAGCCAAACAATCTATTTACATTGACAGCTATAATGTATGTTTTTTAAAATAGTTTAACAAAAAAGTAATTTGTTCACCCATGAGACACTATAGCATATGGGTTAATGTCAAAATTAAGAATAAAAACTTTATTTAAATGCTTTAAATTATTTTATCAGCAAATTGTTTTTGAAAATGACCATTACTAAAAACGGATTTTGTCCTTTTTATAGTCCTTTATATACAACCTATACTCCCCTAAAAATAAAACCATAAAAAATGTCATTCCTTAAATAAAATAAACATTAAATGAAATAAAATATGAAAAAGTTAAACTTACTGACAAGATGACATTTCTCATTTTAATTTACTTGAACTAAATGACCCTAAATAAACAAACAAATAAAAAAATATTTAAAACTATAGAGAAATAAAAATTAAATATTAAATGTAATTTAAAATGACAGAAACTAAATTAAATTATATTAAAATGGGAAGGCTGTCACTGGGGTGGTACCTTTTTGAAATGGAACAAATCTGCATTTAGGTACAAATGTGTACACTTTAGGTACTATTATGTTCCTTTAAGGTACTTATAGGGGTAAAAAAAAATAATCTTTTGAAAGGGTACTGTCCCAGTGAAAGCTTTTGAACTTTTTTCCGAGAGTGTAATGACACAATATTTCTATTACTGAGTGAACTATCAAGGAGATGATTGTTCATCAGAAAGAACCATTGCCCTTTGATGTTTTTTGTAACTTTGGTATGCTTTTAGAGTTCAATGCATGTTGTGTTTGTGAAAGCACATAAATAAAGTCAGGTGCTGCAGGGCATGCTGGGACAGTGTGTGGAGGTCATGATGAGCGGAAAGGCAGTCCTTATTTCAGCGACATGAGCTGTGACAGATTCATCCGGCTGGCAATGACAGATCAGAGACTACAGTTGAGTTAGTGGATAGAAAGAACACCCCCATGGCTGAACAAACTCTCATCTGTTTGCTAATAGAAGAGAGGAACAGTGTTCTAATAGTGGTTTATATTACATTGGTTTCAATTGGCTGTTAAAATCAATCAATCATAACAACCCTCTGAAGATTTTAGCATGGTAATGTCTAAGGTTTTTGTGGAATACATCATCTACGCTGCTAAATTGCTGCTTATGTTGGTTATTGCTGTTGTTGTAGATTATTTCTGCTGTACATGAGGTACAGGAACTTGCTACTGCCAATACATATACTGATACGCTGCTGTGAGTATTTAGGACATACTGCTGCTACACAAGTAGCATATCTAATAACCCATAGCAGATCTATACAGGTGGAGCTGGGGAGCTGGAGGGTTTCAGAGGAACCAGCCAGCTTGTGAATATTATAGTTTGCACTAAAGAAAGGCTAGGTGTTAAGGCTTGTATAGCTTAATATAACATAAATTATGTTTCTTACTGAAATATGTAGTAGAAAACCAATGAAACATTTACGTTATTTTAAACATCCACGTTGTTTTATACATATTTTGGACTATGGAGGCACCATTATTTCGATGATGTAAAATAGTTGCACTCGGTGAACTACTGGCACTACCTGTTGCTATTTTACTGCAGCACAACTCAGAAAAAAAATTATACAATGCATTGTATGGCTTTTGGTTGTAATTTTCAGTCAAGGGGCAACAAGAGAAGCAATGTAAGTCTTCACTGCTTTCCTAGTGATAAGAAGAGGAGAAAAGAAAGGGAAGATGCCTGTGGATAAATAAAACTTCCTAAAGAAATGCATCTTTGTTTTCTCTACTTCTAGGGGCATTTACACTCCTTGTGGTGAATAATCAAGACGTTCTCACATCTAAACTGTTACATATTGATGCTTGGTCAGGAACCCTTGGTGTCGTTTTTTGACGCTCAGGGTACCCCTTTAGCACCATTTTTTAATACACAGAGTATCCTCACTTGTTACTCGTTAAAGGAACACTCCACTTTTTTGAAAATAGGCTCATTTTCCAACTCCCCTAGAGTTAAATAGATGAGTTTTACCGTTTTTGAATCCATTTAGCCGATCTCTGGGTCTGCTGTTAGCACTTTTAGCATAGCTTAGCATAAATCACTGAATCAGATTAGACCAGATTAGATCTCGTTCAAAAATGACCAAAGATTTTCAATACTTTTCCTATTTAAAACTTGACTCTTCTGTAGTTACATTGTGTACAAAGACCGACAGAAAATGAAAAGTTGCGATTTTCCAATCTGGATAGGACCTATACTCTCATTCCGGCGTAATAATCAAGGAACTTTGCTGCCGTACCATGAGTGCAGCAGGCGCAATGATATTACGCAGCGCCTGAATATAGTCCCCAGCTATTTCACTATTACCATAGTGGCTTAGTGCTGGTCACATTGGAAGTTACCTTGCTGGGGACTATTTTCAGGCACTGCGAAACATCATTGCACCTGCTGCACCCATGTTACGGCAATAATGGCACACCCCATAGTCTAAAATTTATATAAAACAATGTGGATTTTTAAATTAGCATTTAAGTATTTCATGGGTCTACATATTTCAGTAAGAGACATCATTTATGTTATATTAAGCCATTCTTAATCCACAAGTCCCTTTAAGGATTCATCAACCATTGATTAATATTAATATTCTCTATTGTTTTTAGAGTATGAAAACATGTTATGGGTAATTCACCCTGCAAAATGACTTAAAAGGAAAACTGTTCATTTTTTAAATTACATTGGTAATTCTGTTTCCTTGAATTTAAATCCCAATTCTGCATCTGCAACCATTCAAATTACGTTTCAATTTAGAAACAGAATTGGACTTTTAAAGGCACGCCAAATTGGCACACAACCCTACTGGCTACGCACCAGATCTTCAGAGAAATGGCCACTTAAGGCAGGAAATGTATTGCTTTTAAACTTCCGGAAGCGTCTGAACAGAGCAGTTAAGTCTCGGGTCCCTCAGGTACTGCCTCTGCGATAAAAGCTGTAAGTGGTTTGAAGCTTTTTGAGATGTGTTGCATTTAGAGAGGCTGAGTACTTCCAGGACGAGGCACAGGTTTTTACCATCCACAGAGGATAATGCATTTCATAAATAGACTTATTCATTAGGTATCTTTCTCCCTCTCTCTTACCCTGGTCATCTGGTCTTAGTCATGGATAGTTTCCGAATATGGGTGTCACAAGGTACTTGACTGATACCTGGCGAGGATCATGTCATGAAATCATGCCTTGGTGGTTTGCGGGTTGTTCTCGGGAAACAAGAATAACAACCTGTGTTTGTTGGATTTACCAAATTAGCCTGTTTTTGTTGCCATCAGTGGCTGGTCTAGAAACCTCAATATGACCTTGATTTTGAAGGTTTAACAAGAGTGCATGGTTGCCATGGTGATAGCGAGCTCTGAAACAAGGAAAACAGGAAGTTACATTCACCATCCTCCTTAAAGTGAGCAGCACTCTGTGTAGTTTGATAATAAAATCCAAATATTGGATGATTCAGTCCGACATTTACGTGCTTCTCATTTACGCTGTTAGATTATGAGCTCTGGCTGATAGAGGCGGTGGAGGTTCACGTGACACTAACACGAATTATACTGAAGATGGTGACTCACCCGACTGGACATGACTTTTTTTTTCTTACCTGTGTGTGTCTGAGGCGAAAATTGCATTCGAAATTGCAGCGATAGCAGATGTTTGATTAAATAAGTGCGCATCGCTAATGCCGTGTTCATTATTGTAAATTACAAGAATGAATCATCAAATACCACGCTGTATTGTCGGAACAGCATCATTAGGGAACTTAATGAATGAAATATTACTTTCAAGATTATTTACCCTTCACATGTGGAAGATTTGCTTTTAGTCTAAGCATCGGTGAAATAATTATACCATCTGAGAGAGTCAGTAACTAATTTGTTTCCTCTGGTGGTCCGTTTTCAGCTGTGGAGCAGATGTTGTCTGTTGCTGTGTTGTGATAGAGACTTGCACACAAATACTATTTACACTCATTTAACAAAAGCTTTCTGTCGCCGGTCAGCCTGAAAGTCTGTTGCTTTGAGCATCCTGTGTCACTCGACAAGCAATTACCAAAACCAGGCCTGGTTTAAAGGGTTAGTTCACCTAAAAATGAAAATTAGCCCATTATTAACTCACCCTCTAGGCATCCTATGTGTATATGACTTACTTCTTTCAGATTAATGCAATCGGAATTATATTAAAAATTATCCTGGCACTTCCAAGATTTGGAATGGCATTGGCAGACCTTTCTTCATCAGTCCAAAACAAGTCCAATACAGTGCATCCATCCATAATAAAAAAAGTCCCTCACACGGCTCCAGGGAATAAATAAATACCCATAACAATCCAAAAAATATCCATATTTAAAACTTAATAATCACTTTAATCTAGCTTGTGCCAGCTGATTGTATGTGAAAGCCACTACAGGTGGATGACGTATTACGTTGGCTTTGCACATGTGCCGCTTAATTGACGAACGTGAATGCATTGTAGAGAGAGGTAAACACAGCACCAGTCATGAATTAGAAGTACAAAATGAGGATTTTGATATAAACCAAGAGGGGACTGGTTTTCCTTTGCTAAAGTAAAGAAAATTTGCCTCCTTTGCTTCTGTAAACAAACATGGGTTTGACTCACCGGCACATGGAAAGGCTACAGTGCATGACCAGTTAGCACAAGCTAGATTAAAGTGATTATCATTTTAAATATGAATATTTTTCTTACAAAAATGCATCAGTTCGCTACAGGAGGCCTTTATTCACCCCCCAGGGCCGTGTGAGGCACTTTTTTTATTGGGGATGGATGCACTTTATTGGACTTATTTTGGTTGAGAAATTTTGATGAAGAGAAACACCCGCTCATGTCATGTAAGTTTGTAAGTTATATACATTTTTTAAAAAACTCCATTGTATTCATCTGAAAGAAGGAAGTCACACCTAGGATGCCTGGGGAGTGAGTAAATAATTGGATTTTTTTTTTGGGCACTCTGATTTCTTAGAAATGCAACTTTTGGGATCTTTTATTAGAAACTGTCTGAGTCATATGCTCATGAATTACTTTCCTCTGTCCTTGATTGACAGACTCGCTTTTCCCATAATGGAGAGCTGCTTTTACAGGTCTGTTCAGATCTAGCCAGAGTTGCAAGGCTGCATTAAGAGTTAATGCACATTTCATTTATAGTTCAGATGAAATGATGTCGTCATTTTATGCAGTATGTGCAGAGGTGAAATGAAGGTCTAGTTATATTGCTTTAACATAAAAAATATGTTTTCTAAAGATAGCCTAGAGGTGTTTGTACTAGGACTGTCTGTAGGGTAAGAAATGTAATAAATTAAAGAAATGGTTCACCTAAAAATGTGTGACACATAAAATACGTACACACTGGATAATTTTTAATTGCTGGTTACGTCATATGCTATAGTTTTTTCTGGCACCATGAGCATTGACTTTTAAGAACCAGTTTCACACAAAAAAAAATTTAATTCTGGCTTTAATTACTCACCCTCATGTTGTTCCACATCTTGTAAACACAAGTTAAGATATTTTTTATGAAATCCAAGAGATTTCTGACCCTGCATAGACAGCAACGCAACTGACATGTTCAAGGCCCAGAAAGGTAGTAAGGACATTGATAAAATAGTCCATGTGACATCAGTGGTTCAACTGCAGTTTCATCAAGCTACGAGAATACTTTTTGTGTGCAAAGACAATAAAAATAACGACTTTATTCAGCAATTTCTTCTTTTCCATGTCAGTCTTAGATGCCACAGAAGTCAGTTGCATTGCTGTCTATGGAGAGTCAGAAAGCTCTCGGATTTCATCAAAAGTGATCTTAATTTGTGTTCCGAAGATGAGCGAAGGTTCTACGGGTTTTGAATGACATGAGGGTGAGTAATTAATAACAGAATTTTCATTTTTGGGTGAACTATCCCTTTAAGTTTCAAGAGCACCTGCACTGATCAAAATTAGATGCTTGTTTAGTCGTTCAAGGGTTTGGATGCTGATGTGCCTTTCATTCATGCTGATTTCAGTGGGGAGTCCTCTCTTGTCTTTGACAGCGTGTTGGATCTGGGAATGAGTCTCCTACACTCTTTAAGCTCCTCAGAGACAGGCAGCAGGCGGTTGTTGCCATGGTAGCTGGTCACCTGATTGTGTCTTTGCCAATAGGGATTCCCCATTTATAACATACTGTGTTGCTGGAATTCTTATCAGAGTGTGTTACACGTGTGTGTTTACAGTGCATTTGGAATTATAATGTTTAAATATGTTTGATTAGCAAACATGCATTTTTACCCAATATAGCGCATTGCTTCCCATGGGATCATTAACGTTCTGTGTTATATCTTATCTCTACTTGTGTGTCTGTGGTTGTTTGTTAGGAAGGGGGGATTGTGCTTCCTCCCGTGATGCCCTGGGGAGGGGGGTATGAGTCAGGAGTGAGTCAGAGAGTCCCCCTCCCTGCCCTTACACACACACACACACACACACACACATGCACACAGTCTGACATACTGAGATGGAGGGTGAAATGGCAGATACTCAATTTATCATGATTCACAGTGGGCTTAATGTATATACCAGTGCATAGACAGACTACTTTGAAGACATCAAATTGTATGCACAAATATTAAATATAATTGAATTAAGTTATATATATATATATATATATATATATATATATATATATATATATATATATATACAGTTGAATTTAAAAGTTTACATACACCTTGCAGAATCTGCAAAATGTTAAATATTTTACCAAAATAAGAGAGACTTTTTTTTATTTAGTACTGACCTGAATAAGATATTTCACATAAAAGACGTTTACATATAGTCCACAAGTGAAAATAAAGTCTAAAGTTTACATACACTTGATACATGTACTTAATACTGTGCTGTTACCTGAATGATCCATAGTGGGGTTTTTTTTTAGTGGTAGTTATTCACGAGTCCCTTGTTTGTCCTGAACAGTTAGGGTCCCACAAATTATTTGGTTTTTCAGCATTTTTGTGTATTTGAACCCTTTACAACAATGACTTCCATTCTACCTGTCTTTTCACACTGAGGACAACTGAGAGACTATTACAGAAGGTTCAAATGCTCGCTGATTCTTCAGAAGCCATTGGTGTTAACTTTTGAACAGAATGAAGAAGAATTTTTAAGAATCTTTTTATTACTGCCCTTCAGAAGCTACAGAAGATACTTACATGTCCCCCAGAAGACAAAATAAGATACATTTGCCCTTATCTTTAAATAAAAAAAGGTTTTCACCCCCAGCTCTTAATGCATTGTTTTTTTTTCTTCTGGAGCACCAGTGAGCGTTTGAATAGTTGCATATGAATCCCTCAGTTGTCCTCGATGTGAAAAGATGGAAAAAACAAAGAACTTGTGGGACCTGAAGATTTTTTCTGAAGAGCAGCGGGCAGTTTAACTGTTCAGGACAAACAAGGGACTCATGAACAACTATCACTAAACAAAAAAAACAAACAAACAAAAAAAAAAACACACACAGCTGTGGATCATTCAGGTAACAACACAGTATTAAGAATCAAGTGTATGTAAACTTTTGAACACATTTTAATAAATTCTGCTATTATTTTCTCTTGTGGACTATATGTAAATGTCTTTTATGTGAAATATCTTAAAAAATAATATGCATTTTGTATGATCCCTCTTATTTTGGTAAAATAATTAATATTTTGCAGATTCTGCAAGGTGTACGTAAAGTTATAAATTAATGTGTATGTCCTCATTTTATCTCATACTTTATGAGAGCCAATGTTTATGAAAAAAAAGAGGCCTCAAATCAGTAGATACTTGGTAAAATGGTTAAATGTGCCATTGAACCATTATCAGTGTTTCCCCTGTCATTATTTTAGGGGGGCGGCCCGTAAAGGTCAAGGTAATTTTGCTTTCTATATAGCGCCAGATTACAGCAGAAGTCATTTAAGGTTACCTTTCTTATAGAACAGGCCTATACCTTGTTCTTTTATTAAACAAACTGAGTAGCCTTAAGTTACCTTATTTACACGACGACATGTCATTTCTGTCTCTAAATGGTCGCGCGCAATTTCTCCTCCACAAAAACACTGAAGGGATCGCGGAGTCCATTCATAAAAACGGAATACTCTATAGCGCAGAATGCCACGGAATTCTCAATTTTTGGATGAATGAATCAAAAGTAGGTCTGTCACTTAATTCAAATCGCGATATGAACTAGTGTCTGTGAATATTAAAACGCAAAAAGACGGCTTAAAAATTAATCCTGCGTGTTCCGTTTGTCTCTGTATGTATGAATGGCGGAGACTCTGCTTTGTTTACTACACACGCTCGCGGCAATTTTCGGCCTCTGCCTCTCATTATATGACGACATTAACACAAACTTAATCTTCAGAGCTGCTGCGAGTCGCTTCATGATAATTTTAACGTTTCATTTGAGAAAACTAGTCTATCATCACTGTATACACACAGAAACTTCACGGCAACCTGACAAAATAAATGTATGGTTTAACAAAACTATATTGCTCTTACTTTTGTACAGAATAATACACATCTTTAAATACCCCCCGCCCCCTCAAAACTATAAACCCAGGGGAAACAATGATTATCATTGCTTGTATAACAGAAAATGTATTTGTTCCACATTTGATAAAGTGCCACTGTGAGACAAGGTTTATATTTAAACTGCAGCTTTATTAGGAACCATTAACACTATTCACAACGCCTTGTTAAATAATGTCTCACAAACACTTATGATCCTCTCTAAATTGTTCTCTAACATCAGCCTACATTCTCTAAAACCAACTCCTAAACTCATTTAACCCACCTGCACATTTTTTGCTATGTATTCTCTTATATTTTAATGTTTGTTTGTTGTACCGATGCTGCGACACAGATTTCTGGCTACTGTTTGTATAGTTTTGCACCTGTCATTTTGTCCTTAACACATATGCATTTTTCCATTGACAGGTCATTCATCCAATTCAGAGCTCCCTCCATTTGCTGTACGGGACCAGAAGGGTCGTCGACGTGCGAAACTTGACATCATCGCCATCACAGTCATATCTGGCATGGATGCTCTAAAATCATTTCTCGGACAGCCCGCTGTTCACCTGCCAATGTCAATCTCTGGGTTCTAACCATAATGAACCATCTGCCTTGCGAGGTCAAGTTGCTTTGGAAGGAGTAGTGTCTCACAGCTTCTTTGTTCCTGCTGGTTTGTCTCGTCTCCGCGGGCATCCGATGGAACAAACACTCTAGTTCAGCGTGCCCTCGACTTTCATCATCCCCCCCGAGCATCACAAATGACTCTCCGGATGTGTAATAAGACGCTGTGCATGGATGGCCATCTCAGTCACTGTGAACGAGGCTGGGCCAATCTCACATCAAGAGCTCTGAGTTAAGTACGATGACAGCCACACTATTTGCCCTTGACTTTTTATTCCTGTTCTTCCTTATTTTACATCAGGTTCAAAAAGAAGATGTGACTAGTGCCAGTGGAAAGAAAAGCTGTGATATTTGATGACGTGGAAGGGTCTGGTGACTCTGAATGAGTTTGGTTAAGTGTGAAAATACACGTCTGAAAGAAACAGATGACAGTAAGCTCTGTTAGATCCTGTCAGCGTATCACCATACATGTGTGCAGAAGCTGCGTTCTTTACTGAATGTTATGTAAGTAAGACATCATGATGAGAAAACATTAACAAATATATATTAAATTATTCATCATGCACATCCAGAGGACAATTACAATGATGTTAAACCTAATATTAAATTTATTATTTAACTTAAATTTAAATGAAATCTTTAACTTAAATTTAAAATTCAATTAATCTATAAAAAAATTTAAAAAAATTTTCTTTACATTTTCTTCTAATAAAAAGCTCATTTTAATATAAATGTTTTGGTTACTTTAATCTGTTTTCTCCTAAAAGGTCAAATAAAATAAATGCTAATAAAGCTGCTTTTTTTTATAATATATATACAGTAGCAGCTTAAAATCAATACATTTGATAAGGTTAGGGGAAAAAATGTTAATAATAATAGTTAATAAATAATTCTAAATAAAAATAATAAAATGTTGATGATGATAATAATAGTAATAATAATACTAATATTAGTATTAGTTTATATCCCGCAATTCTGACTTTCTTCTCAGAATTGCGTGAGTTGCAAGTTATAAAGTCACAACTGCAAGAATTGTGTGATATAAACTCTCAACTGCACGTTGCAGCTGTCAAATTTGCAAACATTTTCACTTTTTCTTGTAATTTTGAGTTATATCTCACAATTCTGACTTTTTTCTCAGAATTGCGTTATATAAACTCACATTTGCAAGTTATAAAATCAGAATAGTGGGATATAAACTTGCAATTGTAAGAAATAAAGTCAGAACTGCGAGAAATTACACTTTTTTGTAGCAATTTTGAGTTTATAATATCTGAATTCTGACTTTTTTTTTTCTCAGAATTGTGTGATATAAATACAATGCATGTTATTTTACTACTGACCTGAGTAAGATCCTACAAATTCCTTGGTTTTTCAGCATTTTTGTGTATTTCAACCCTTTCCAACAATGACTGTATGATTTTAAAATCCATCTTTTCACACTGAGGACAGCTGAGGGACTCATATGCAACTATTACAGAAGGTTCAAACACTCACTGATGCTTCAGAAGGAAACACGATGGATTAAGAGCCGGGGGTGAAAACTTTTGAACAGAATCAATATGTGTACATTTTTCTTATTTTGCGTAAATATTGTATTTTGTTCATTTAGTACTGCCCTTCAGAAGCTACAGAAGATGCATGTTTCCCTGAAGACAAAATAAGTGCAAATAGGCCTAATGAATGCAATTGAAGATGTGATTGTACCTGCGAGTATAACACATGGTTTGATTTGACTTTATTCTTGAAACATTTCGACTTCATACTCAAAATATTTCGACTTTATTCTCATAATTTTGACTTTATTCTCACAATTTCGACTTTATTCTCGAATCGTTTCAACTTCCTTCTCAAAACAATTTGACTTTATTCTCAAAATATTACGACTTTATTTTCGAAATATTATGACTTTAATCTCATAATCTTACATTTTTTTATTTTGTAACATGGCACTGAAACACCATGATGATTGATAAAGTTAGTCTGAAGTTTAAAAAGAACAGCTATCTTCCTCAAGCTTCATTGATTGCACTGCTGCTGCCCTAGCTTGAGGATTTGGAGAGCTGGCGTTACCTCAACCCGTCCTCTGCTCTTACTAGTGAGTCACTCTTAGCTCTTCATCTGTTATAAAACACCGCACACACTCCATCCTGCTTTGGGACAGATGGATTAAACACACAAAAAAACTACCAATACAAGCTCCACGGACCCAGGTGGGCTCCCTCACCTGCTCTCATGTAGCCTCGCTATTTGTTTCCGACCATCAGATGCATTTAATGGACTCTGTTTCCCCTGCGATTAGCTATTTATCTCTCTTTAGTCCATTAGGTTGCGTGCAGAAGCAGATTGGCCATAGTGCATGTAAAAATAAGCATCTAGACGTTCAATGTGTATGCTCTACAATGGGCTTTATGTACAACCTTATCAGTGTAGTGTGCTGAGTGAGTCAGTGAATAGGTCACTGACGGGGAGATGGGTTCCTTCATTGTCATCGTATTTTTTTCTGTCTCTCTTTTGGAAAATTACACGTCTGATACCGCAGCTGGTTCTGAACCTTGGCCAGCGTTGCGTAACCTGAGTTTGCGTCATCAGGTAGTGGCTCACATATGCCTGCTGCTGTTAACCAGCCTGTCAGGGGATGTGGGCGTTCATACCAGAGGTCTTGCTCTCTTCCTTTTCACCATCTTTTAACCTATTTTTAGGCTTTCATTTCTTCAGAATTTGTTGTTGCGCTCAGTCAGTGTCACAGAAATAAAAACGCCACCTGGATTCCAAAACCAACTGCTTTCTCATCAAGACACAACAGGTGAATAGGGTGAAATATATATTAGTTTCCCAATACAAGTTTTCTTTTGTTGACATATTAAAAGTTTTTACAATAGCGATTTCAAATATCCAGAATATCTGTGTATTTATTCCAGGTTACTCTAAAATGAGATGATATTTTGTAGTATTACTTATAACTTATGTTAACGAGTTTGAGTCGACTTCAACCTTTAGAATGTTTAATTGTTGTTTTTAATTAAATACATGTGAGGAATGAAATTTTCACAAAGAAAACAGTTCAATTTAATAAAACAAATGTCTCACTGTAAACAAAAAGACGATTGATTCACATGAAAAACACATTATTGCAAGACACACTGTTTGTACTTTGCTATAAATCTGAAAGATTTTGAAAGCTGAGACTTTGTTTTACATTGAAAGTGCCAAAAGCACAAAGCTTATTGCTATTATTATATGGTATATGGTATTGGATGGTGTACTACAAATAGGCCTAATGAATGCAATCGAAGATGTGACTGTCCCTGCGAGTATAATACATGGTATGATTTCTGCTAATATGCACAGACTATACTCTCAAAATATTAGAATTTACAACTATATACGATTTAATTCTCATAATTTTGACTTTATTCTTGAAACATTTCGACTTCAAACTCAAAATATTTCGACTTTATTCTCATAATTTTGACTATATTCTCACAGTTTCGACTTTATTCTCGAATCGTTTCAACTTCATTCTCAAAACATTTTGACTTTATTTTTGAAATATTACGACTTTATTTTCTAAATATTATGACTTTAATCTCGTAATCTTAATTTTTTTTTATTTTGTAACATGGCACTGACACACCATCACAGTTTGGTTACCCCCCCCAAAATTTCAATCTACATATGCAAATAGACAAAGTATAATAAAATAAACACTTAAATGTGTATTTTGGATTTTTATTACCACTAGTCTGAAAGAAGACATGTTATGGAAGATGAAATCTGAGAGCTTTCTGACCCTGCATAGACAGCAATGCAATGGAAACATTTAAGGCCCAGAAAGGTAGTAAGGACATAAAATAGTTCATGTGACATCAGTGGTTCAACCTTTATGTTACCAAAAATAATGACTTTTTTCAACGATTTATTCTTCCTCACTGATGTCACATGGATTATTTTAACAATGTCCTTACTACCTTTTTGGGCCTTGAACGTGGTAATTGTGTTACTGTCTATGCAGGGTCAGAAAGTTCTCGGATTTCAACAATAATATCTTCACTTGTGTTCCGAAGATGAACAAAGGGTTTGGGGTTACGGGTTTGGAACGACCCCAGGATGAGTAATTAATGACAGAATTAAAATTTTTGGGTGAACTATCCCTTTAATAACCAGTGTGAGTTTGGGGGCAGGACTGTCTGTGTTTTGAACCAATAGCAGACTGAAAACACGATTGGTTTGTGATGGGAAAACTTCCAAAATCACATTTTGTGCACCTCAACCGGACACGTCTGTGACCGTTAAAAGAACTTTGTCCTAATTTTAAGATTCACTGTTGCGGATCAGCGGGGGCCTGATTTTTGGATTGAATCTCACAATAGGGGAAGCGAGACACCTGCTCCCCCCCCTCTCCCTATAGACACACAAAGCCCTTCTGGAAGTTTCTGTGCGTGGGCCGTGTTCCACTTCCCCTTCCTGTGCTGTGCCAGAGGCAGTGGGCATGTTATTCCCCCTCATCCTTGTCTGTCAGCTGCTAGAATGAGTCACTGGGCAACGGGCAGCAGGCTGGGTCGCCTCTGCCCACTGAACACTCCCCTCTGCCAGTGCACACAGATGGGCCCGCTGATGGAGACAAGCATTTTGTGTGTGTCCCTGTCCACCTACTCGCATATCTGTTGTTGATCTATTCCCACACACCTTAAAGACATTTATGTGTTTGTGTTAGTGTTCAGGATTTGAGTTTGTCAGCCTTTTCTGACCCCCACATCAGACTTTTTCAAATCAGGCTAATATCCACCTTTTTCTTCCCATAAGGAGCGGATGTGGACATTTGTAAATTTTATGGGTCTGGCATCCGAACTCATCCGTGTCCAGCTATTTTTAGCTGTACAAAACAGCTTGTTTTGCTGCTTAATATTGCAAATTGGTGTGTATTACCATATTCTCACCCATAGGGTTCCTTTTGCATTGAGGAAAAAGGTGGATAGAAATACTTGATTGGCAGATCGAGAATATTCTCTTTAGACTGACTTGTCTTTAACTTTTAGTGCCCCTTTAAATAATTGCACTCAACTACAGTAACAGTTTTAGTATAATAAGCACATTAGTTGTTTCTTTTGGGAGCGTGAATAAGTACTTGTCAGTCTGGTCCAGTTGGAACTGATGTTTTTTCTTGTCTTTTTGCAATTCCATCTGCTTGGAGAATGACATAATGACACTGTAAAAGGCTTTAAAGTGAAGAAAAGGAGTCCTTTTTGTCCTTTAAATCTTATTTGATTGGAAATTTAAAAGCCAGTACATCAAAATGACAAATAATGATTATTTGTAGCTCAGCCACTGAAAACTGCTGATTTTGAAACTGAACATCTGACAACTGAGAGGCACATTTTCCACAGAGAGAGGTGGGCGGTAGAATCTTACACAGAATAATACTGCATGACATGTACAGTACTGTTCAAAACGCCAGCTCGGCATGCGTCATGGTACTCTCATGAATGTGTATCAAAGACTGAAACGAAAGAGGAGAAATTGTTGAATAAAGTCATTATTTTTGTTTTCTTTGCGCACACAAAAAGTATTTTTGTAGCTTCATAACATAAAGGTTGAACCACTGATGTCACATAGACTATTTTAACAATATCCTTACTACTTTTCTGGACCATAAAATATTTCAGTTGCATTGCTGTGTATGCAGTAAAGCTCTTGGATTTCATTTCACACTGAGGACAACTAAAGGACTCATATGAAACTATTTCAGAAGGTTCAAACACTCACTAAAGCTTTAAAATGTGCATTAAGAGCATATTTTATCTTCTGGAGAACAAGTAGGTATCTCTCCTGTAGCTTCTGAAGGGCAGTACTAAATGAAAAAAATATGATATGTAGGCAAAATAAGAAAAATGTACACATTTTCATTTTGTTCAAAAGTTTTCACCCGCGGCTCTTAATACAACATGTTTTCATTCTGAAGCAATAGTAAGCATTTGAACCTTCTGTAATAGTTGCATATGAGTCCTTCATTTGCCCTCAGTGTGAAAAGATTGATCTCAAAATCATACAGTCGTTGTTGGAAAGGGTTCAAAAATGCAGAAAAACCAAAAGATTTTTCTGAAGAACAGTGAGCAGTTTAACTGTTCAGGACAAAGGACAAACTATCACTAAACAAAATAAAAAACAAAAATAGCTGTGGATCAGTCAGGTAACATTAAGTATCAAGCATATGTAAACTTTTGTACAGGGTAATCTCTATAAATTAAACTATTATACTATATGTAAACATCTTTTATGTGAAATATCTTATTCAGGTCAGTACTAAATAAAAAATAATAATTTATTTTGTATGATCCCTCTTATTTTGGTAAAATAATTAACATTTTGCAGATTCTGCAAGGTGTATCTACACTTTTGACTTCAACTGTACGTCTTTTCTTGCTTAAATAGACTGTTATCTACAAGATGGCTCCCTGGGGCATTACCAGTATGACCACCAAATGAACTTGCTTGCCCTACTGGATCTTTAAAAGCAGTACACCATGATACAGAAGATGAAACAAAGCACATCTGACAAAGAGACAACTGCAGTTCTTCAAAACCCCCCCCCTTGTAAGTAAAACATTTTTTTTTATCTCAAAGTAAGCCAATATATCTCTTCTCTCACTCTCTCTTGCTGTGACTTCCTTCCTACATCCTGAGGGAGGACAACAAAGAGCTAAAATATATTAATAATTGATGTACACCCACATCCACAACGAGGAACACCCGTCCCCATGCCTTACTTTCACTGACCACTGTTTACCCTGTATATCCTTTGTATCTATATCTAAGCATGGCACATGCCTCCGCCTCTGGTACATGTTGTTCTCGGGGAGTTTTTCATTTCCTCTCTGCTTACAGCCTTGTAAAGTACAATGTCAACAGCCAATATTCACCCCAGAGCACTCGCACTGAATAGCAACAATCTACAAAGCTTCAAGGTCTGGCCTAAGTGACATGGTCACCTTTTTTCTGGGAGCGGCTGCTTTGAATGAAGCCAGATGGCTCACTGATCATCATGGCTTTTTTTAGTTTGTTCTTAGGAAATTGAAGGAAATGAAGAGCAGGAAATGACCCCTAGATCTGCTTTTTTACCTCATTAAAAAGTATGATCATTAAAAGATAAAGAAAACTTTTGCTTTTGTCTAATAATTCATCCACACCACCAGATATCAGTATAAGTCCCTGGTAATGCCCCTGGTAGACTCTGGTGATTTGATATCAGCTGAATTTATAATTACATGCTAGCTATACCCTTCCATCTAGAGATATAAGAAAATGCTAGGTAATGGTACATTATGCTAATCACAAAAACAACGACTGAATTCAGAAAACATTACAGCTAAATCGGTTCTGGAAATATTTTACCCAATGATTTAAAAAAAAAAAAAAAAAAAGTGGTCATATGAACCAAATCAACCAGCTATGTGATGAATCACTACATTTCAAACTTTGACTTTTGAGTACAAAAAAAATATTAAATTGGACAAGGATAACAAGACTGTGCCCTTAATGCTTTAAAGAGGACTACAATCCCATAAAGCAATGCAAATTACATAACTACTATGAGTAAACTACTATAGAGTTTGAAAATGTTTTAACACCTTGAAGTAATTTTAAAGTTTAAAGTCTGATTGTTTTGAAGGTAGTAATGTCTGTCATATAGATGGATAGATAGCTTAGCATGTTGCTAGCATGATTTACCACATTGTTAGCATGATTTAACATGTTGTTACCATGATTTAACATGCTGCTAACATGATTAACACATTGCTAGCATGATTTAGCTCATTTCTAACATGTTGCTAGCATGATTAGCAAATTGCTAATATCATTTAACATGTTCTTAACAATATTAGCATGTTGCTAGCATGATTTAACATGTTGCTAGCATGATTTATCACATTGCTTTCATGCCGTTAGCATGGTTTTACATATTGCTAGCATGTTTAATACATTCCTAGTTATTTGACATGCTATTAACATGATTTAACATGTTGTTATCTTGATTTAGCGCATTGTTATCATGTTAGCATGGTTTCACATATTGCTAGCATGTTTAATATATTGTTAATTTTTAACATGTTAACATAATTAGCACATTGCTAACATGATTTAACACGTTGATAGCTTGATTTAACACATTGCTATCATGCTATTAGCATGGTTTCACATTGTTAGCTTGTTTAATACATTGTTAATTATTTAACAAGTTGCTAACATCATTTAACAATGTGCTAGCATGATTTAGCATATTGTTATCATGCTGTTAGGATGGTTTTAAATATTGCTAGTATGTTTAATACATTATTTAACATTGTTAATATGATTAGCACATTGCTAACATGCTGTTAGCTTGGTTTTACATTGTTAGCATGATTTAACATGTTGCTAGCATGATTTAGCACATTGCTATCATGCTGTCAGCATGGGTTTACATATTGCTAACATGTTGCTAGCATGTTTAATACATTATTTAACATGTTGTTAACATGATTAGCATGTTGCTAGCACGATTAGCACTTTGCTAACATGTTGCTAGCACAACTTAGCACATTGCTATCATGCTGTTAGCATGATCTCACATATTGCTAGCATGTTGTTAACATAAATGCACATTGCTGGCATGATTGACATGGTAACATGTTATTAGCATGATTTAACACACTGCTAGTGTGTTGTTAACATAATTTAACACATTGCCAGCATGTTGCTAATGTGATTTAGAACATTGTTATCATGCTGTTGGCATGAGTTCACGTATTGTTACCATGCTTAACACATTGTTAATACGATTTAGCATGTTGTTAGCATGTAGCTAGCTTGATTTCGCATGATGCTACAATGATTTTACATGCTGCTAGCATCAAGTAGCATAAATTTGCATGGTGTTAGCATAAATTAGTAATTAAAAACAATCTTCTCATTTCATTTAAAGATGTTGATTTTACTGTTAAACACGATTATTTAAAAAAAAACGATGTTGGAATAAAATAATGTGCTAATGACTTCAACAAAAGCATACACCATTGATTAACAACCTCGCAGCTAACAGTAAATCTGTCTTTAATCAATAAAAAATGCTGAATGCACATTTATTACTTAGCATGTTCTGATATACTCTAAAATATTTAAGTAATATGATTTTATTTACTTTCCAGGAAATAAAGCACTTGCATCTTATTATTTCAAATAATTACTGTGGTAACATTGAAACATTGTCCAGCCTTGACTGCTGATGACATTACTTCAGCGGACATAGAGTGGGCAGCAAGTGATAGGTGAGAAACCAGCCAGGTGTGCGCACAGCAACACGACAAACAGAGCGGGGGTGTATATCCGTTTCCGACGCGCCGCAGTGACGTCCCTCCAGGATCGAGTTGCTTTCTGAGACACGGCGCCTGCAGTCACCTCATCTGTCTGACAGCCCTTTCGTTTGTCATTAGACAAACAGTAAGATCTGAGGGGGCTGGCCATTGATGACCGTATTGATGGCCTGTGTTTTCCGTTCACTGTTTGTGCTGGTCACAGCACGTTCGGTAATTACACTCTTAGTGCTACACCAACGCACTGGCGTCTGGTAACCACAGCTGCCCAATCCACCATCACAACATCGCCACAATCCTGATAAGCACGCAGAGAGCTTTGCTTTATTCAGCCAATATCACAGTGAAAGACACATCTGCCCGAAACAGATAACGATCGCCGCTGTCGGAAATTATGCACTCGCTCATTCATTTTCCTTTGATGTGTTTTGATAAGAATTTTAAGGGTGGCTTACACAACCTCTGCTGCTATTGAACGGCCAACAAAAAGCTTGGATTAGAATACGATTTTGCAATGCACTCTGCTCTAATTTCCACCAACAGGATGTTATTTTCTCAGTTGGAATACAAATGCTTTCTTTTTTGTAAACTGTTGACCTGGGCTGACTAAAGAACCTTATGTCTTTAAAGCTTTATGAAGAATGTGTCCAGCCAGTGACGCAATCAAATGAAGAGAGAGTGACCTGTTTTAGGCTGCCAGAGACTGGGGGGAGGGAGGCTTCAGAGCTGCACTTTTACAGCCCTGATACACATTCAGTCACAGTGTTGCCAAGTCTGTGATTTTCCCGCAAAATTATGCTACTTTAAAGGTCCACTGATGTGCTTTGAAACACACAGCGTTATTCTGTGTTGGCGTAATTTTAACAGGAAGACAGGGTGGGACATATCCAGCAGTCCCGTCCCCTTTTTCAAATAATCGATAGGGTTTTGTTTATATCCAGTGTTGGGGGTAACACATTACAAGTAACGCAAGTTACATAATCAGATTACTTTTTCAAGTACCTAGTAAAGTAACGCATTACTTTTAATGTCTTTGCTGCTGACCTTTGTTGATCCAATTCAACCATACTAATAAGCAAAACTTACTTTAGATTAACTAACATTGTGCTTCATTTTTCTCATTGCTGAAGAGTGTTGAACTTCCTTCTCCCTACAGTTCGACGTGAATTTACTTTTCCTGCAGCCTTAGGCTTATTTATTTCACTTTTTGGTGTGAAAAGGCTTTTTTCTAAAAATTTGCTAAAAATCAAGCTTTTATATTAAAAACAAACAAGCAAGCCCTGTCCAGATTTAAAAAGTAATGCAAAAGTAACGTAAGACATTACTTTCCATAAAAAGAAACTAAGTAACATAATTAGTAACTTTTTTAGAGAGTAACACAATATTGTAATCCATTACTTTTAAAAAGTAACTTTTCCCAACACTGTTTATATCACAGCTTGGGCCAGAGCCTCTGAGTTAGGTAAAATCGCATTTGACAGCGTATGACAGCCACTATTTAATCCATATCGCATTATCTATATATAAAACCGTATTCTCTATAGAATTCAAATGTGTCCAATATGCTTTGTGGTCTGCGCAGACTCATGCATATCATCTGCTCCATTCTATTGTCACCCTGGACTGGAATAGGCTGTGTGACAAAACACAAAACCAGACTTCATTTGACACATCAGAAAGCATATTTACACTGTCTAAATCATTCCCTATGCCCTATATAGTGCACTACATGCTATTCACAATACAGAAAATACAAATTCTTTGAACAAGTGACCAATTTCAGCCACAGCTTCAGCAACTATTTATAGTGTAGTTTCACTGCTTGACAGGACAATACAAAGTTGTGTAGCTTGTATTAGAGCAGTTAAAATTTGGTGCTTTAAGTACAGTTCATCAGGAATGATGATACTGACCACTGGATGTTCAACATGGCACCTCATGGCAAAGAACTCTCAGAGGATCTGAGAATTAGGATTGTTGCTCTCCACAAAGATAGCCAAGGCTATTAGAGGTTCAGTAACACCCTAAAAACTGAGTTACACTACAGTGGTCAGTGCAAAGGTTTTCCAAGATGGGTTCCATTCAGAACAGGCCTTGCAATGGTCAATCAACGAAGTTGAGTACTCTTTCTGTACGTCAGGTGCAGAACATGGCTTCAAAAAACAAATGCCAGTGTTTCCTATTAAGCACCTGTGGGGCATCCTCAAGCGCAAATTGGAGAAGCACCAAGTGTCTAATATCCAGCAGCTCTGTGATGTCATTTTAGAGGAGTAGAAGAGGATCCCAGCAACAACCTGTGCAGCTCTGGCCAATTCCATGCCCAGGATGATTAAGGCAGTGCCAGATAACAATGGTGCAAACACAAAATATTGACACTTTGGACAAGTTCACTTAGGGTGTACTCACTTTTGTTGCCAGGTATTCTGAACAATAATGGCTGTATGTTGAGTAATTTTCAGGGGACAGTAAATCTATATTTCTATACAAGCATTTCTATAGTATTGTCCCTTGAGAAGATACTAAAATGGTTGCTGAAATGTGAGGGGTGTACTCACTTTTGTGAGATACTGTATATAGGGCATAGGGAATGCTACCAGGGGAACCTCATCAAAAAACTTATATTTTATCCCCAGAATGCAGAATTACCAGGTGACCCTTCTCGAAACACAATTGCGCTAGGTTTGTGGTAGTTTTGAGTAGAAATTGGCCATGTTTTGTTGTGAACAAATGGCAACTCTGTTTAGTAGGGACAAGTCAAGCAAGGTCTGTAATAAGGCAGTAACAGCTGTTCTTTTTAATAGTTAATTTTTTACTATTTTTGATTTTTTTGGATCATCATCAAAGCTTGGTAAATATTGGTAATTTACTTTAAATTTATATTTACCAAGCTGATTACTCACAGATCAATGTTTATGTGCATGAACCACAGACAAACACAACCAGTAATACTCCACCATATCGTGATGGAGGCTTTGCCTCCTCTCACGTGACTTCCCCTCATTCATTCTCAATTACCCCCCTCCAAACTCACCGCACACTTTAGGGGGCTGTTAAAATTCAAAGGGCTCAGGGGAGGCAAGAGACGAAGACACCCACTGTAACTTTACCTGCTGGTGTCGCTGTTGAACAATGTTTCTTTGAGTGATTTATACACTTTTCAATGTTATATTTTGTAACATTGCCATTGTTTTATTTTTGTACTCCAATTTTTTTCTCATCCAATATTTTGAGGAGACACTGTTTCCCTTGCCTCTCTGAGCTTTCACTACATTGTATCTGTTACCAAATAATTTCCTCTGAATGAGTCAGGGGATTTTAATTTAATTTTTTAGTAAGCATTATTTTCGATCACCTACACAAACAAAACCAGGTGGCTGAGCTCAGCTAAGCCATAAACCACAAGAGAACGCTGAATCCTCCACCCCCTCAAGTCTCCAATCTGCAGAGTTGCCCATCTGACCCAGCAAAAGACAGAGAAACCTGTGATATTAAGTGAGTATTTTTTCTTCTTTAAAAAAAAAAACATCTTTGCCCCTGATCTTTAGTCATTTCAACTGAAGAAAGACTACACTAGCAAACGGGCACGATGCTTGAAATGGCAGGATTTTAAACTGATCTCATTCCTTGAGGTAGTGTTTATGTAATGGCCATGTCTTTAATCAGGGAAAGTGACGCATCGCTGCAATAATCAAAGATGAAGTACAAAGACGCATACAGACTGCAAGCCAAGTAGAGAGGTGCTTAGGAAAATATAGGTCAGTTCTGTTACTGAAAGTCTCCTGCCCACAACCCCAGTGACGACACCGGAAACCTGCCGCAAACACAGGTCATTAATGTACTATTTCAGTGTTTGAGCCCCAGCAGCCCAGCGGGGAGATTACCACACAGATGCTGATATTGAGTTTACAGACTAGACTGACACAGCAAGTGCAGAGAGGGGTGTCTGAGCGCATAGCGTGTTTTTGCTGGAAGGAAATAGTAACAGAAAAGGGTGACAGCTGGAGAGGTTGGTGGACGTAATACACAGCTATGATAAGAGGAGAAGACAGTCTGTAAAAAGGGAGAAACAGGCGCCTTATAGTTAAAAAGTCACATTTTTCGTACAAGCAAAAGTCATGAATGAGCATGTGCATTGCCTGCATGTGAATCAACTTTTTAATATCAACTCCAAATTCTTTGGCTTTTCAGCATTTCTGTGTATTTGAACCCTTTCCAACAATGACTGTATGATTTTGAGATCCATCTTTTCACACTGAGGACAACTGAGTGACTCATACTACTATTACAGAAGGTTCAAACGCTCACTGATGCTCCAGAAGGAAACACAATGCATTAAGAGCCGGGGGTGAGAACGTTTTGAATTTGAAGATCAGGGTAAATGTAACTTATTTTCTCTTTTGGGAAACATCTTCTGTAGCTTTTGAAGGGCAGCACTAAATGAAAAATATATATTATATTTAAGCAAAATAAGAAAAATGTACACATCTTCATTCTGTTTAAAGGTTTTCACCCCCTGGCTCTTAATGTATAATTTTTTCTTCTGGAGCATCAGTGAGCATTTGAACCTTCTGTAATAGTTGCATATGAATCCCTCAGTTGTCCTCAGTGTGAAAAGATGTATCTCAAAATCATAGTCATTGTTGCAAAGGTTTTAAATTCACAGAAATGCTGAAAAACCAAAGAATTTGTGGGACTTGAAGTTTTCTGAAGAACAGAACTCATGAACAACGATCACTAAACAAAAAAATAGCTGTGGATCATTTAGGTAACAACACAATGTTAAGAATCAAGCGTATGTAAAAGTAAATTCAACAATTATTTTCTCTTGTGGACATATGTAAATATCCTTTATGTGAAATATCTTATTCAGGTCAGTACTAAATAAAAAAAAATTTTGTATGATCCCTCTTATTATGCTAAAATAATGAACATTTTGCAGATTCTGCGAGGTGTATGTAAACTTGACCTCAACTGTATATACAGGGGTTGGACAATGAAACTGAAACACTTGGTTTTAGACCACAATTAGTACGGTGTTGGGCCTCCTTTTGTGGCCAATACAGCATCATTTTGTTTTGGGATTGACAAATACATGTCATGCACAGTAGCCAGAGGGATTTTGAGCCATTCCTTTTATAGAACAGTGGCCAGGTCACTATGTGATTCTGGTGTAGGAAAACGTTTCGCTCCTCCAAAACATTCCAAAGTGTCTCAGTAATATTCAGATCTGGTGATTGTGCAGGCCATGGGAGATGTTCAACTTTACTTTCATGTTCATCAAACCTCTCTGTCACCAGTCTTGCTGTGTGTATTAGTGCATTATCATCCTTATACATGGCACCACCTTTAGGGTACAATGTCTGAACCACTGGGTGCACATAGTCAACCTTCACACTTTGCTCTTACTGGTGGAATGTGCAATAAGTGAAGATTGGCCACCAGGCTGCGCAAATATAGCCATGAAACCTCCAACACTATATTGGCCAGTGTTTCAGTTTCATTGTCCAACCCCTGTATATGGCAACTACATATAATTTTTTATATATATAGTTGCCATTTTATTGCATTTAAAATTCTACACTGTACGCACAAAGCTGTGTGGTTTTCTATTAATGATGAGAGTAATTTAAAAACATAAGCTTTCAGCAAACTCTTTCCCCAGCCTCGGCATCCTTTTATGATTTTTCATTTTTGAAAATAAAAAGCCCCCTGCTGACACAGACGTCAAGGAATGTCCAGTTTTGTCCGGTGATACCCAGAGCTCCTCAGACTCTCTCTCTCCATTTTCTCTCCTGGCAACCATAACTGCCTAGCAACGGTTAGTTGAGGGTGGGTGAGTGCTGTGTAGTGTCTGCCTGGTGTTTGTGTACTGGGTTGTTGTCATGCAGCTCTCATCTCTCCCCAGCAGTGAGAGACACACTGGACCCTGAAAAGGAGCATCTTTATAGTGACAGTCAGGTTTAGTGCCATGTGCGGAGTTCGTCATTTTTTTGAAGTACAGCAAATATCAGTGTTTAAATTTGGATTTTGTTTCATCTTGTGCAGTTCAGACAAAAAACCAACAAGCTTTCACATTACATAAATAGTTCACCCGGAAATTAAAATTAGCTTAAAATGTACTTATACTGAGGCCATCCAAGTTGTAGAAGATTTTGTTTCTTCATCTGAACAGATTTGGAGAAATTTAGCATTACATCATTTGCTCACCAATGGATCATCTGCAGTGAATGGGTGCCGTCAGAATGAGTCCAAACAGATAATAAAAACATCATAATAATCCACAAGTAATCCACACAACTCCAGTCCATCTGTTAGTGTTAAAGCTGCATGTTCATCATTAAGGCATTTAAACATAAAACTGTCACATCCACTTAAAAAATGAATCCATAATAAGCAATATTATGAATATAGGTGTCATATTTAGCTGGAAGCAACTGTTTGAAGATAAAAACATCTTGATGGATTTGTTTCTTACAAAAACACATCTTTTTGCAAGTTGTGTGGATTACTGTGATGTTTTTATCAGCTGTCATTCCGACGGCACCCATTCACTGCAGATGATCCATTTGTAAGCAAGTGATGTAATGCTAAATTTCTTCAAATCTGTTCTGATTAGGAAACAAACTCATCTATATCTTGAATAGTACAATTTCAGCAAATTTTCATTTTGGGGGAAACCCTTCCATTTTAAGCCTCATGCTGGTCTCAAAACAGCATGCTATTATTTTTTGTAAAATACAAATGGAGATTGTTTTTTAACCCAGTAACGGCGACAAATATGATTATAGAAAGAAAGTGGAGCACCTGGTGTCCTGAGTCATAACAACAAGAACTAAATTAATTGCAGACAGACTTAACAGATTTCAGCAGATCCCCAGAATGGTCAGCTTCAGATTTTTGATTACCATCATATCTCAAAACTCCTGGTGGGTAAACATCATCTCCAATACTTTTTATGAAGTATTGATTTCATATGACTTGGTACAATGTGATTTGTACAAAAAAAACTATGCAATTTTTTGACTGGCATGAAGGTCCACCCATAAAACAGTCAGTGAGTAAGCAGACTGTATGAAAACGTGAGCAAATGACAGAAGTTAAACTTTCAAGTGGTAATGCTGATATACTTCCACAATGCCAAATTCATTTAATGTAGTCTGCCCCCCTCCAGGACCCATATGAGGCGAGATCCAGGAAACCTGCTGACAAGATCATCAGCAACCCCTTGTACCTTCCGCATCACAAGCTCTGCAGAGCTAACAAAACCAAAACAACGAGACACAAAAACAGTTTTTCCCCTGGAGCAGTGACCATCATCAATAACTCAACTGCGCCATTTAAACAGATGGATAACATGCTGTGCATCTGCTGTGTACAGCATTTATAGAATTCATCACTTCTTCCTTTCATTTGTTTACTTGTTTTTCTTAATTTATCACTGCTACACTGAAAAAAAAAAAATATATTAATCCAGTCTTATAAATGTCATAATAATAAGTAGCTATATTAGGCTACTTTTAAGTCTCTAAATATTAGTTCACTGTTTGTTTAATTTGGACATTCCAAAATAATTTACATTTTCTCTACTATTAAAAACAATTTTTTTTTTCTTTCATGAAAACAAATTAGCATTTGATTAACAAATTGTAGTTTTAACATATAGTCAAACCAAAATGTATTTAGACACCTTCAGCATTTCTCACATTATCACAGTTTATTTGCTATAGTTTAGAAAATGGTAATAAAATATGACAAGAACTCGAGAGTTAAACTGTGTCAGAACAAATTCATCTTGATAATCAAACAAATTACAGTCAAACCCAAATTTATTCAGACGCCTTCAAAATTTCTCACATTATCACAGTTTATTCACTATAGCTTAGAAAATTGTAATAAAATATGACAAGAACTTAAGAGTTAAACTGTGTCCTGCACCCACTAGTAAAAAGATATCAAAAATTATATCTGGTGTCTGAATAGGCTATAATTATTAGAATTTGACATTCCTAAAGACATTTTTGTTAACTTTTAATCAAAATATTTGAGAATGGAGAAATTAATAAAATATTATTTAAAATCTCAAATTTCTCAAATCATGTTTTTTTTTTTAAAAAAAAAACAAAAAAAAACAATGTACTCAATTTTATTTGTTATTGTAATATTCATATCTTTGATTTCAAATTTTAATATAAAAAGTACTATATTTATTTTTTTGTTTTTAATAAGGCATTCACCACCTTTACCATAACATATTTGTAATGCATATTGTATACGTGTATATTTGCTGTATCCTTTGCTTGTTTGCTGCAAACCATCAAGTTAAAATAACTTGTTTAGTACAACTATGCTTAATTCTAGTTTCAGTTTTTCTTTATTCGTATCTGTAGAAAATAACAACACTAGTTCAGTTCCAACATCGTGTGTATCTGTGCAGCCATTGTGCTCTCGGATATGTTGCAACCACCTTGTGAAAATCTTATGCAAGAAGCTTTTGTTTGCAAGGATGTGACCCAGTGAATGTGAAATCTGTGAAATACATGCTATGTGCCTGAACCTTGATAATTTGGACATTGTGAAAGGAGGTTATTGTTCAACACACATGACCTATGAAACTCATTTTCAGTTGATTTCTTTGGACATCCATTTCATAGCCGTAGACAACTTAAAAACCAAAGTGTATGAAAAGGAAAGAAAAGATCATGAGTCACACTGTGGTTTTTGGTGTGATCTGTCATTTACATTTAATTTCCAAGCATAGAATAATACATTATGCTCTTTTTATTCTTTCTCTTGGCAGTGATGCATCGTGAAATGTTTTTACAGCACTCGAGCTGGATTTATTCTCTCAGACTTTTATGAGCCGACAGCTCAATCCACCTCCTCTCTCAGGTTCAGTTGTGGTATAAAGACAGGAATACCACTGTTCCTCCAGGAAAGGTCACTGTATTCATCGTGCCTTGTACACAAAGAGCTAGCATAGAAGCTTTATTAGCTTCCCGCCTCCTGCAATGACCTTCCAAGTGAGCTGGTCAACCAGACACAGGAAGCATGGCCTTTTTCTCTCCTCCCCCCAGACAGGAGGTGGACGAGGAACCAGATGTCCTGCAACAGGATGACCCTCCTTTAAATCGTTATCTCTAATTAGAGCGTTGCAGGTATCAGGCGCTCTGTGGCGCACATCACAGGCCTCCAATTCATATGCTAATTACATGGAAAACCCAACAGGAAATGCTCTAGTCTCCATCAGGAACTAGTTATATGGACTTCTTGGTGATTGCCCACTCTGTCTTCCCAGAAAACCAACTTGGACATCAATATCAGATCTAATTTCATAAGGAAAAAATACCATATAAGACCATATGAGATGCCTGAAACCACAAATACGGCATTCGGTAACCTGGAATTAAACAAATCATGAAAATGTTTATGTTTATGAGGTAAAATGAATCATTCCTCGTCCTGCTGCAGTGGTAAATGTCAGATGCTCTCCATCTAATCTAAGCTTGATTTGATTGATCAGATTGGCTGACGTGAGGGGATCACTGCCATTGTCCATCACATTTATTTACCTATTCCAGTAAGTGTTAGTAAATGAACTCCCCCGGCCCGCTGGGAGGAAACTCCCGTTGCTTTAGCCCATCACAGCAGGCTAGCTGAGCAGGAACAAGACAGAGAGAGCAGAGCCCCCAGGGTTAGGTCAATTCCATTATCAACGATTGAACTGGCTTCCTGTGCCGCACTGGGACAAAAATACCAGCTAACGTGCCGCTCCAGGCTGGTTTCTATAAGTTAGGAATATGGCAAAATCACAGCGTGAGCACTAGCTGCTTAACATAGCTGTATAAGAATGACAATTTTATTAAATCTAACTATATCATTATCTATAGTATATCATTATCTATATCTATAGTTCTGTCATTTTATCTATCTATCTATCTATCTATCTATCTATCTATCTATCTATCTATCTATCTGTAGTTCTGTCATTTTATCTATCCATCTGTCTATATTGTTCTATCCTTTTATCTTTCTATCTATTATTCTGTCGCTCTATCGTTCTATCATTTTATCTATCTATCTATCTATCTATCTATCTATCTATCTGTCTGTCTGTCTGTCTGTCTGTCTGTCTATCTGTCATTTTATCTATCTATCTATCCATCTGTCTATATCTATCGTTCTGTCCTTCTGTCTTTCTATCTATTGTTCTACCATTCTATCGCTCTATCATTCTATCTACCCTTCTATATATTGTTCTATCTATCGATCTATCTATCTATAGTTCTGTCATTTTATCTATCTATCTATCTATCTATCTATCTATCTATCTATCTATCTATCTATCTATCTATCTATCTATCATCTATCTATCATTCTGTCCTTCTCTCTTTCTATTGTTCTATCATTCTATCGCTCTATCGTTCTATCTACCCTTCTATATATTGTTCTATCTATCTATCTATCTATCTATCTATCTATCTATCATTCTGTCCTTCTCTCTTTCTATTGTTCTATCATTCTATCGCTCTATCGTTCTATCTACGCTTCTATATATCGTTCTATCATTCTATAGTTCTGTCATTCTATCTATCTATCTATCTATCTATCGTTCTGTCATTGTATCTATCTATCTGTTTATATCGTTCTATCCTATCTTTCTATCTATCTATCATTCTATCGCTCTATCGTTCTATCTACGCTTCTATGTATCGTTCTATCATTCTATAGTTCTGTCATTCTATCTATCTATCTATCTATCTATCTATCTATCTATCGTTCTGTCATTGTATCTATCTGTTTATATCGTTCTATCCTATCTTTTTATCTATCTATCATTCTATCGCTCTATCGTTCTATCTATCCTTCTATCTATTGTTCTATCATTCTATAGTGCTGTCATTTTATCTATCTATCTATCTATCTATCTATCTATCTATCTATCTATCTATCTATCTATCTATCCATCTGTCTATATCTATCTGTCGTTCTATCCTTCTGTATTTCTATATATCGTATCATCTATCATTCTATCTATCCTTCTATCTATCTAACTATCTATCTGTCTGTCTGTCTGTCTGTCTGTCCATCTATCATTCTATTGTTCTGTAATTATTTTTATTGAAATATTACATCATTATGTTATATTTTTTAAATCCCAATCAAATCCCAGTTATTTGATCAAATTTATTTAACTTTAATTTAACATCATGTGTCACATTAACACATTTTATCCATCTCTGAAAAGGAAAGGGGGAAAGATGAGACTTGAATTGCATCCAAGTGACCGCAGTCAGTTTTACTCCCACAGACCTCAAGTGGTGCACAGACGTCATATGTAGGTCATACCACTCACAACATAAGACTCTACAGATCATAATGTATTTCTTTTCCTAGTATTTCTGTCAAACTTCTCGCACTTCCACCATATTACCCTCCAGGACTGGCCCACATCGTCACTATAAGAAAATCAGTATCAAATCAATTCCAAAGCTAGACAACACATTTTTCACTGACAGAGACCTGAGCAGAAAGGGCGATTTAGTTTTATTTTCTCCAGTTCCTGTGTCTTATTTCATTGCGCACAGCCAAAGGCATATAGTGGAGCAATAGGATTTAGCTAAACTGAAGGCCATGAAAACACCCTACCACCCGCCTAACATTCATTCACGTGAGAGCTTTAGTTCCTGCGTCAGGCCTTCGAAGAACAGAGGTCAGTACATTTACAAACACATGCAGACTTTAGACTAAATCTGACATTGGTTGATTCCAGTGTTTAGTCCTTCTCTTCCCTGTTTTTGCAGAATGAATAAACAAGGTACTATTAGAGATATTTTGTATGCCCTGTTGCTTATTAATTAGTTGTTTAATCGTAAAAGCTAATGAGCACAACTTTAAGTAAGTAATTCCACCCTTCTTTCTCTCGGGTTTTCTCTGAACTGTGTGATCTCGAGCCCTGTGCCGTTTGTCTCCCCGGACGGCTAGTCCTGTCACGGACCACAAGCGATTACTCAAAGAGTGCCACAACTGTCTCTTTAATAGTGTCATTTTTCATCCCAAGAGCTTCTGCTCTCCTGTCTCCTCAATCAGGAGAAGCCATTAATTGAAAACCCATTGAAAAATGTTATCCTAAAGTATCCCCCATGACTGATGCATTCAGTCTAAATCAATTTCTTTGTATAAATTTTGGAACATGAGGATTCTAGGTTTGGCTAGTTGGCATGGCCCAGTTACCCCCTGCAGCTAACCAGTGTTATTTCAGTATTATTTATATAATATTATAGTATTTATTTACATTTTGATTTATTTATTTACATTTGGCTTTTATTTTTTATAGTTTCAGATTTAATTTTAGTTTGCTTTTGATTTTTTTTCTTTATTTTTTTATTTTTTTTGTGTGTGTTAATTTTAATACTTCATTATAATTGTGTTTTTGTCATTTTATTTAGTTTTATATATATATATATATGTACTTTATTTTAAAAATTAAGTTTTAGTATTTTTTATACTTAAACTTCAACTATTTATTTCAGTTAGCTTCCAGTGCAACATTTCAAAATTTTTAAGTTTATATTTTCTCAGGTAATATTTATAAATATTGTTTCTCCAGTTTTTATTTTAATTTGTTTGAGTAATTTTGTTGTTTTGTCATTTTATTTAGTAATTTAAAATATTTCTATTTATTTTTTAAAAAATTAAGTTTTAGTATTAGTAATTTTTATACTTCAACTTAAGCATATTTATTTCAGTTAACTACCATGGCATCATTTCAAATGTTTTAAGTTTATATTTTTTTCATCTAATATTCATAAATAATAATTTTTTCAGCTGATATTTTTATCTTTTACATTTTCATTTGTTTTAGTCATTTTATATGTGTTTGTCATTTTGTTTAGTCATTTAAAGTATTTGTATTTAATTTCAAAATCTTTTAGCATTAGTAATTTTAATACTTCAATATAAACTTGTTAGTTAGCTGCAATTTTTATATTTTTCATCTAATATTTATAAATAATAATTTTATTTGTTTTAGTAATTTTGTTCTGTGTTTTGTATTTTTATTTAGTTTCTTAAAATATTTATATTTCATTTAAAAAATGTACATTTTAGTATTCATTTTTATACTTCAATTTAAGGTTATTTATTTCAGTTAGCTGCCAAGGCAACTTTTATAATTTTATGGTTTTTCATTTAATATTTGTAAATAATCAATTACATTTTTTACATTTATATTTTTACATCTAATATTTATAAATAATAACTTTTTCCAGCTTTTATTTTTATGTTTTAAGTTTTAATTTGTTTTAATAATTTTGTTATGTGTTTTGTATTTTTATTTAGTTATTTAAAACATTTCTACTTAATTTTACAATTTTAAGTTTTAGTATTAATTTTTATACTTCAATTCAAGCTTATTTATTTCAGGTAGCTGCCAAGGCAACATTTATACTTTTTTAAGTTTATATTTTTTCATCTAATATTTAGAAATAATAGTTTTTATGTTTTACAATTTCATTTTAATTTTACCTCGTTTTAGTAATTTTGTTACGTGTTTGTCATTTTATTTAGTTATTTCAAATGTTTTTATTTAAATAAACTTTTTCGTATTAGTAATTTTTACACTTCAGCTTATTTCAGTTCAACTAAATTTTTAAAGTTTATATTTTTCCATTTAATATTTATAAATAATTATTTTTTTAGCTTTTATTTTTATGTTTTAAGTTTTCATTTAATTTTTTCTTGTAACTTTGTGTTCTTGTGATTTTTTTTTTTAAATTTTTTTTTATTTCTATTTAATTACAAAAAATAATAAGTTTTAGTATTAGTAATTTTATACCTTAACTTAAGCTTATTTCAGTTAGCTGCCAAGGCAAGATTTTTTTTTTTTCATCTAATATTTATAAATATTCATTTTTTGCTTTTATTTTTATATTTTACATATTTTTTTATTTCATTTTGTTTTTGTTAAAACTTCAGTTGGTTTTAGTGCTTTTGTTATTTGTTTTTGTTGTTTTATTTAGTTATTTGAAAAAATAGTTTATTATTAATATTTAGTATAAGTATACTTTTTACTTTATTTTAACTTTAACTTTTTACTCATATATTTTTGTTAGCTGCCAAGACAACATTTCTGCTACTTTCCATGTAATATTTATAAATCATTATTTTCTTAGCTCTTATATTTCAATTACCGGAAAGATTTTTCATAGTTTTATCATAGTTAAAAATAACAACACTGGTGCTAACTACACCATCAAATTCACTGTAAATACTCTTCTTGAGGTGCCATGAGCAAATCCGTGTTGCCATTTCCAGACTAATTACTCACATGACATTCATGGATCAGGTGACTGGCATAAAAGTTCTCTGTTCCTATAAACAAGATGGTTTAGATTGCATATTAAATTACATGTAATCACGTCACATGCATGCAGCTGCCATTAAAATGAATGTGAATGCAAACAGACAATACAAGCTAAATTCAACTAATTACCAAACATCCCAAAATAAGCATGACACTGATGACTTGTTTTACCACAAGAGGGCTCAGTGAAATTTTTAAATCCACATTCAAGTATTTTGGTGAATATTTTATGCAAGCGAGTACAAAAATACCCATTCATACGAATGCTCATGCATTGTTATCATGCTATCATCCTCTTGGCAGCATTAGAATCATGTGCTGGATGGCTACAGTATCTTCATATTGTTCCTTAATCCAATCAGCACATGTGCTGATCGCTCTCACTGAAGAGACCCAATAGGATTTTCTTGACAATTCAATTACTCAACAGAGTCGTTCACCCAGACTGACGCCAATCGTGTGTCGGCTGTTAAAACAACTTAACAGAGCCCATGTCGTTAAGGTTAGTTGAACACAACCCAGTCCAAAGGACCTCAAGCTACTTTTAACAAGATATGGACGCTCCATCATCACATATTTGCCAGGTTCCAAAAGATGAGCAACGTCTAGGGACAGCGGAAACTATGTCTGTCAAAACGCACAGCAACTTCCAGCACATTTCACTGAGTCACTTAGCTGGGAAATATGGATTTAGAACAGACTGTTGAAGACTCAACAAAAGAGCTCTTGTTATTGTGGCCTTGCTTCTATCTTGGAGCCTGATAGCAGATATTTGAGTCTTACAATGTATTAAATCTGGTCTAACAGCTGAGTAGTTACATATGAGTCTCAAACTGTTGTGCAACGCAAAAAAAAAAAGGAAAACCACAAGCTTCCTTTAAACTGTGTATTTACATATAACGCAGCTGTTTTAATACTAAAATAATCCGAAGATGTAAAGCAGCGTCTGGTTTCATTTCCTAAGCGCAGATCAAAATGTTTCTTATATTTATATATGCCCGTTTAGACTTGCTTACGTTTACCAAACATAATTTCCGCAAAGCAACAATTTCTTGTTCATTATCTTTGTGCTAGATTGAGACAGAGCATTCATCATGTTTACTTTCTACGAAGTGTCCAATTATTCTTATTGTCATTTTACAAACTACACATGGCTGTAAAGCCATTTGTAATGATTTATCTCTGACTTGGCAGTGGCGCTGTGTTCTGCATATTTTCAGATTAGCATTCGTTCCAATAAGATTACATTAAGAACATTATATTGAAATCTTTAATAATCCACCAGACAGACCAAGCCTCTCTAGTTCCAAAACATGTGAATAAAACTAAATAAAAAGAGTGATTGTAGTTTGAAATTAATATGAGCACATTTCTGCAGGCCCAAGCTTTTCTTATAGTAGAAGTGACACTTAATTTGGATCTTACATGAATCATTTGTAGTTTTGCGCCATCGGGAAAAGGAAATAACAGTAAAAATGTGATGCTTACTGTCAGTAATTAAGATAATACCTGTTTACACAGATTATTTATATTCTCAAAAACTTTAAAATACTCACAAATAGATACTTTACATAAAATTATGAAATATATACAGTATTTTTGTATATTATGTTATAGGGCTGGGTGAAAACGAAACAATGTTGATTCTTAAATCCCAAGAATCGATTAGTCTTGCCTGTTTGAATGGAACATAGTAGTAGTGCACCTCACACTTATTAAATCGCAAAAAGCTTTGTGCTTTATTACTTTCTATATGAAACAAAGTCTCAGATTTCAGATTCTTTCCATTTTATTATTGTATTCAAACAATAAATGCTGTTTTGGCGCTGTTTAATGTGGAGTGATAGATCGTTGTAGCACCTCAGATCAAGAGAGGCGCGAAGCTAATAATAAACTAATAATCTCCGCCATTTCAATACCAGTTACAGCACGAAATAAACATAAATAAACCCCGAAGATATGTTCAAAGAAAGAGAACTTACTAAAATCCGTATCCTCTCTCATGTAATTGCTCAATCAGCGAAAAGCTTGTAAACAATGTCACCTAAGGTCATATACCTCAGAAAAAAAAAATACATATTCGGTGAGCATAAACTCGTTAGTCAGCTAGAAAAATATAGTAATTTTTCATAGATTTCATTTTTGGCATGTACTGTAACTGACATAACGTTTCAGTTAAAGTCAAAAGTTTACATACACCTTGCAGAATCCGCAAAATGCTAATAATTCTTCCAGAAGGGTTCATACAAAATGCATGTTATTTTTTATTACTTACCTGAAATAGATAATATAATAATTGATTTTATAAAAACAACCCCATTCAAAAGTTTACCTACACTTGATTCTTAATACTGTGTTGTTACCTGAATGAGCTTTTTTTTGTTTTTGTTTTTTGTGATAGTTGTTCATGAGTTTCTGGTTTATCCTAAACGGTTGAACTGTTTGCTGTTCTTCAGAAAAGTCCTTCGGGTCCCACAAATTCTTTGGTTTTTCAGCATTTTTGTGTATTTGAACCCTTTCCAACAATGACTGTATGATTTTGAGATCCATCTTTTCACACTGAGGACAACTGAGGGACTCATATGCAACTATTACAGAAGGTTCACTAATGCTCACTAATGCTTCAGAAGTGAACACAATGCCTGTAAACTATTGAGATGTGTACATTTTTCTTTTTTGCCTAAATATCTTTTTTTTTTTCATTTACTGCTGCTTTTCAGAAGCTACAGAAGATACTTATATGTTTCCCAGAAGACAAAATAATTGTTCCTTCTGTAGCATCAGTGAGAGTTTGAACCTTCTGTAATTGTCCTCAGTCAGTCATTGTTGGAAAAGGTTCAAATACACAAAAAAGAAAGACCAAAAGAATTGTGGGACCTGAAGGATTTTTCTGAAGTTTAACTGTTCAGGACAAACAAGGGACTCATGAACAAAACTCATGACTAAAAAAAAAAACAAAAAACAGCTTTGGATCATTCAGGTAACAACCCAGTATTAAGAATCAAGTGTATGTAAACTTTTGAACAGGGTCATTTTTATAAATTTAACTATTATTTTCTCCTGTGGACTATATGTAAATGTCTTTTATGTGAAATATCATATTCAGGTCAGTACTAAATAAAAACTAACATGCATTTTGTATAATTCCTCTTATTTTAGTAAAATAATTAACATTGCTGATTCTGCAAGGTGAATGTAAACTTTTGACTTCAACTGTAGATCCAAAATAACTGGTATTAAATTAGACATCGAATTGAATCGCAAGCTTGTGCATCAGAATCGAATCATGAAATTTGTGTCAAAACCCAGCCCTATTATGTTATAACATTTTTGTGTTAATAAATATATATTTTATCATTAAATCTGTATACTGTATAACACATAACATACATAAACTACTGTAAATATTCTTAAAGGGAATTTCAGAGGATGGTGAAATGAAAAGTCTTTACCGAATCCCAAGGTCACCAAAAGCTTTCTTGCCTTGATACACATTGGTCTCGGGTGTTGTACCTGTTTTAAAGGTTTTGGCATACCAATTAGTCAGTGTGTTTTGTAAAAGCTCACACCTGCATACTGATATTGTTTATTTGTTATTTCATGCATTCTTTTGTCCTCTGAAACCATGGCCATGAACAAAGCTTTTTTGCTCACAAAACCATGTGGTCTGCATATATTCTCCATTCCTCATGCCATCCAGACTTTTAAAATGAATCAGTACAGTAATTGATGTAATTGATTGCTTGTTTATTGCAAGTGAAGGTGTTACTTTTTTCTTTCCTGTCCTGCCCCACTGATCAGCTTACACCAACATGGCCAGATGTGTTTGCTTTGGCCTTTTATCGTCTGTTAGGGTAAATCAAAGACAAGGTCGTTATTTACCCCCCAGCCCCTGCCCCCCTTCTCTTGTGATGCATCTCATCGACATCCAGCTCTATCACCCTCCCTCTTCATTGTAGAGTCATTACCTCCAGCAGTACTGAGTCATACTGCCTGATGCAGAAGCTCTCATCAAAACAAACTACAAGCCTAAAAGCTCTTCTGTCTGGGACTGAGGGCACAGTTAGTTCAAGCTGCATCATTTGTGCACGCAATAAACAAGTGAGAACAAAACAGAAGGCTTAATAAACATCCGAAAATAGCAACATGCTTATATTCCAAGGTCATTTTACCTTTAGCCTCTGATTCCCAGGCAGATGTTTGCTGCCTCTCACTTGTGCTCAGTTCTCTCATACTGGCATGTATATGAGGTGAAATTGCAGCTGCAGGTTGTTACAAAGTGATTTACTGTAGAGAAACACCTTTAAATAAATTAAAAAGTAACTATAGACAAAACCCTCCACCGCTCTTAGTTTGTCTGAGGACTTCGGATGGACACATCTGGTGGGTGAGGGAAAATTCAGGAGAAATTCTCAGGAACTAGCTAAAGGTTACAATACTATTATTGTTGTATGCTCTGATTTCCATGGGACAGAGTGCAAAAAAACAGCTTCAACAGGATGAAAACAACACCTCAGCAAGAACACATCACCTATGTGACAGATTCTCAAGAGGAAGCTCACTAGTCAAGAAACAACATCTGCTTTCCCCTGACCTCTCTCACTCTGTGTTACACTTTCTCTTGCTATTATTTGCCCTCTGTTCCTCTTTCTGCACTCCCCAAGAGGCTGAGATCATCCAGGACAAGGTTACACCGTGTGACTGGACAAAAATAGAAAGACTGGCCTGTAAAGCATCTCAACTGCATGCCAATCTAGTAACATTTAGCCAATAAATCGCAACATCCTGCTCTGTTTTTCCTGCCTATTATTGTTTCTTTCCACAAGCCATCACAGTAAAGGAATCTTCATTGCTTCACAGTACATCTGGTCCATGTAAATCTTAGTTCAGACACTTTAAAGTCATGTTACTGGAGAAAGAGAGAGGGACGGGAATAAAAGAGTAACACTTCCTAAACAGTTTTTTTTTTTTTTTTTTAAATCTTATTATATATTTATACTTAATGCTAAAAGTTGCATTTGGTCAACTTTAAAGATGATTTTCTCAATATTTAGATTTTTTTGTACCCTCAGATTACAGATTTTCGAATAGTTGTATCTCGGTTAAATATTGCCCTATCCTAACAAACCATACGTCAGTTGAAAGCTTATTTATTCAACTTTCAGATGATGTATAAATCTCAATTTTGAAAAATTTACCCTTATGACTGGTTTTGTGGTCCTGGTCACATATATATATATATATATGTGACCAGGACCACAAAACCTACATACATACATACATACATACATACACACACACACACACACTCATATACACACACACACACACACACACACAAAAAAACACACAACACACATGTACTATGTAAACTTTTATTTTGCATGTGATTAATCAATTTGACAGAACTAGTATAAAGTAATAAAATATATAAACAATTCAAGATAAATTGTTAATTAAAAAAAAAATTCTTAATATTCCTAATGCATCATTTTAAGCATAAATCTAATCTCATCTCATCTAATCTAAATCTGATATACAAGCAAGCAGCAAAGCAATTTTGGCACCCAAATGGCAGTTGTTTTAATAAATAATAATAAATAAAATAAATACATTTTAAATAAATAATATTTTTTAGACAGTTGTTTTATTTAAGCATAAAACAAACAAAGGTTAATGAAGTTTATGGTTTAAAAAATATATAATAGAAAGTATAAAGTAGTGCTAACAAATCAATTAATCTAATAAAATGTAAAGAGGGGCATGCTTTACAAGCAAGCAATCAAGCAATATTTTGTACCCAACTGGCAGTTGTTTTTAGCATAAAAATAATATTTGTAATAAATAAAATAAATAAATTTTAAATAAACAATATTTTTCTTATCCCACTAACAGAGTTTTTTTTAAGCATAAATCTTAAATAAAAGATAAAAAAAAAGGCAAAAGATAAAAGGATAAAAGAGATTTATGGTTTAAAAAAGTAAAAATAAATAAATAAAATAAAAAGTAGCACTGTCAAATTGAATAATCGCAATTAATCGCATACAATAATATATGTGTGTGTGTATATTCATATACACATATAAATATACACAGTACACATGTAAACACAAACTTTTATTTTCGTTGTGATTAATCGATTTGACAGCATTAGTATAAAGCAATAAAACATAAACTTAATTCAAGATAAATTGTTAATTGAAAAAACTATTCTTAATAATTCTTAATGCTTAATTTTAAGCATAAATAAATGTAGAGAGGGGCAAGCTTTACAAACAAGCAATCAAGCTGTTTTTATGTACCCAATTGACAGTTGTTTTAAGCATAAAATTCAATAAAATAGCAGACACTGGCAGACAGCTGTTTTATTTAAGCATTTAAGCATAACTCAAACAAAGTTTAAAGAAGTTAATGGTTTAAAACAAGTAAACAATCTAATAAAAGTATAAAGTAGCACTGTCAAATCGATTAATCGCAATTAATCGCAATTAATCGCATCCAAAACAAAAGTTTGTGTTGACATAATATATGTGTGTATATTTATTAGGGCTGTCAAACGATTAATTGCGATTAATCACATCCAAAATAAAAATGTATGTTTACATACTATATGTGTGTTTACTTTGTATATTTATTATGTACATATAAATACACACACATACATGTATATATTAAAACTAAATATTTACATGTATATATATTTATACCTGTACCTTTAGATTGTAAGTAAATATAAATATTTTAGATATAAATCAAAAATATTTTTCCTTAATATATACATGCATGTGTGTATTTATGTATACATAATAAATATACACAGTACATCAAAATATAGTACGTAAACATAAACTTTTATTTTGGATGCGATTAATCGTTTGACAGCACTAATATTTATATGCACATATAAATAGACAGTACACATGTAAACAAACTTTTTTTCATCGCGATTAATCGATTTGTCAGCATTAGTATAAAGTAATAAAATACATCAACTTCATTCAAGATCAATTGTTAATTCAAGAAAACAATTATTAATATTCTTAATATACAATTTTATATGGAAAAAATGTAATCTTGATTAAAATATGTACAAACTAGAAACAATGCTAAAACAGTGAATGAGAGAGATGAAGTGAGGTGAGGATCTGAATAGGTGCCAGAGCTCTGATCTCTTATGTCTGCTTCCTCTTCTCACACAGAGAGGGAAGGCTTCCTGTGTCTGGCATTTGTCACCACTCTTGAGCCAAGGGGAGCTTGAACAGGAAATGAAGGGACACCTTTTCCTGCCACCCAATATTGTCTGTCATAACCGCTTCATTCTAGTACTCGCCTCAAAACGCCTACGTATCAAACGCGCGTGTGTGTGTGTTTGTTTATCCTTTCCTGATCGTTTTCTATTACCATGTCCAGCTGTGACCCAGCTGCTCTGTCCTAGTTCATGAGACCCGTCAAGAGTAAACTGGAAACAAGCTCAAAAGCAGCAGGACTCATCATATTAAAGTACATTCATGCGGTAATGTCTCCATGACCTGCATATTCAAGCAATGTTTTTGGTAAAAGCAGCTGATTTGCAGGAAAAATCTCCTTAAAGTCTTATGTAAGTCACAATCCCACTGCTGCTCAATAATGCAGCGGCTCTGGCTACAGAACACATGTACTGGGGTGGCAGAGAGATTTTAAGAATGAATGATTGGCTCACAGTAAACTTCCCAAGTATTAATACAGAATACAGGATTTCCTGCGAAGAAAGCATTTTTTCGGATTCAAAGATGGTGGCAAATTTGTAATTTTTTAAAATATGTTGCTTTTATTCAGCAAGGACAGACAAGACATTAATAATGTTACAGAAGATGCTGTTCTTTTAAACTTTCAACATTTTTAATAATAATAAACATTTCATAAGCACCAAATCAGCCAATCAGAATGATTTCTGAAGGATCATGTGACACTGAAGACTGGAGTAATGGTTCTAAAAATTCAGCTTTGCATCGCAGAAATAAACTACATTTTTAACTGTATTACAGTTATTGTAATAATATTTCTGTATAAGAGATGAGGAATTATACTGTCTATCCAGTCTGGTCTCATTGTTTATACGTAGGTATTTATACGTAACGTTTATTGATGCTAAAACTTACAATTTAGACGTATTTTAACGTTTAAAATATACAAATAGCTACGTATTTTTAGCTAAAAAACATAAAATATTTACTTACCTTTTATTTCATTAATATATTCGTATCAATGCCTTTTTGTCATTTTATTAATAAATGATTGAGATCAAACCTCCCCATTTTATAGTGAATGTAAAAGGACATTACAATATTGCGTTACTCCCTAAAAAAGTAACTAATTGTGTTACAAAAATCTTTTCTTAAAAATCTTAGATTTTTTGTCTTGTTTCTAACCAAAATATCTAAAAATTCTTAAATCAAGAAGGATTTTCTAGACAAGTGAAAAATGATTGTTGTTTTTTCTGAAAACAAGTCAAAATTAAGTGTTTTTACTTGAAACAAGCAAAATAATCTTGTTTTCTGTTTGAAATAAGATTTTTTTGCTTACCCCCTTGGCAGATTATTTTTGCTTGTTCTGAGCAAAACTCACTTAATTTTGACTTGTTTTTTCTGAAAACAAAATCCTTCTTGATTTAATTTTTTTTTTTATTATTATTATTTTTTTTTGATATTTTGGCTGGAAACAAGACAAAAAATCTAAGTAAGAAAAGTATTTTTGCAGTGTACGGTTGAATTGGATCAACAAAGGTCAGCAGCAAAGACATTGGTTAATAAAATGGGATTAAATACATAAAGGAAACAAAAGTAACTCAGATATTTTCTTGGAAATTAAAAAGTTATGTGCTACTTTACTAGTTACTTAGTAATATTATTACACAACTTACAAAAAGTAATATTATTACACAACTTACTAAGTAATGTTACCCCCAACACTGCTCCTACGTTACCTCTAAACCTAACATTAACCGTAACTCTATCTGTACAGTAATAAAAAAAAAACATGACAGACAGAAAAGTGCAATCACAATCATTTATTTATTGCAAAAATGTCAACAGCCGTACCAAAAAGTAATAATGACAATGCGCTAGCAGCCGCAGTCCTCTCTGGCAGAATACAGTAGGTTTGTTTGAGGTGCAGAGCAGAATTTAAATTGTTAATCGCTGAAAATATTATCCAGATTATTATCCTGATGCACTCCGTGAAGGCGCCCGCGCATCATTCAAACACATCTCACCAGAAACATGTCGTAATCGGTGACCAATGCAGGCGAGTGCTTTTTCCTGCAGTAAAACTTTTCTTGACGCTGCAATATTTGAATTTGTAAAATGCACGTCAGTGCGGGTTTATTGCTGTTGCTGCTGGACTGCTCAGGATGGAAATGAAGATCGCCGGATAAGGGCTTGAATTTGGGTCTGTTCCTCGCAATCGTATAGAAGATTATAGCACACAAATAAAAGTGTTTCATTTTGTAATTATGATGTGTTAAGTGTATTTTATTATATTCCACTCAACCAGGGTTGCCAGGTTTTCACAACAAAACCCACCAAATTGCTACTAGTCCAAAAGTAGCCTGATGGCACTTCAAGGGGGGTCCCCCAGTAAAAACTCCTCTGGTAAATTTAGCATAACAGGGGCTAAATATTAAGTTACTGGGGCCACTTCAACCTGCGGACATGAAAAACCACCCGCGGCAACTGTATTTAAGTAGCCCAATTCCGCAGGAATACCACAGACCAATCAGGATTGAGGGATAACTTTTCAGGAAATGTCAGTTTCAGGCTTACAGTCAGGGATAGGTGCTTCTACACCTTTGTTAATCAGCTAACATTTCCCTCTGATTTTAGGAAAAAAATATGGCTAGGGTTAGGTTTAGGGGTAGGGATTGGGTTAAGTCTAAAATTTTGGAAAATAATGTTGATCCAGGATCAACAAAAGATGTCTTACTCTGCAAAATCACGGCGACCATGTATTTTATGGTTTTATTGTTAGTCACAGCATGTCGGAGAAAACGCATTTTGTGTCCCACCACAGCAAACAAAGTTAATATTACATGAATGGTAAACGATTGCAGTTTAAAGTGTAGTCTTGTTTAACATTATGTAGACCTATTCTTAGAAACAATCTGGCAGCAGAAATCACACAGAACAGAATGAAATGTTATAATTTCATATTAAGTAAATAATTTAATTATTTAATAATGCAACTGAAAACATCAGGCCATTGGTATGACAACTAAAAACAACAGTATTAATTCAATTAATGCAGTGATTTCAATATTCATATAAGAATTTGTTTTTTGGTGTCGTCAGTATGCCAGTATTGTACGTTAAAATGCTAGAAATGCTAATTTAGTGTCTGGAAAAACTTAAGTAAATGTATGTTTTTTAGAACCACATTTTACGTAAAACACACAAATTATCATGAGATCATAAAGTGATTCGTTACATTTATGTACAGGTCAAAAATAGCAAGGTTGGTCGTTAACATGCTGACAAAAGTTACCCATTCGGATGATTGCTTAAAATAGAAAATGTGAGCTCAACCCTCCCAAACCACTTATCAAAGCAGCTTGAAGTGATGCTCTGTTGCTAAGTAGCAGGTAAAGCTCGCCCTCTTATGCACCCAAGCAAAATGAGATAGGAGATGCTTAGCACATGGAAAGCTGCAGGGCTACTAGAGGAACTGCTCTGCTGTTATTCAGCAGCAGGGGAAAATGAGGTCAAGATATGCAAAATGTCTCAAACCATTTCTCTGCAACAGGAAGTCTACTTTGACGTAAAAGGCCAATTTGAAAGAACTGAAGTGTTACTATGAATCTGCCCGGCACTTTTTTACAAATACGTCAGCTGGATGATAAACAATATTTGAGATAAATTTCCTTTTATTTAGTTTTTTCTGTTTTTTTTTAATCATAAAACACAATTTAACAGCACTTTATCAAAAATTACATTTTTAAGGTCAAACTCAGTTTCATTTTTTCAAATATTGTGTTTTTCATTAATTTTCTGGATTCTGTTTTAATTAATAAAAAAATATGATAATAATCAAAAGTATCTCTAATTTATTTTATTATTAATATAATTATTATTAATATTATTATTACATTTTTCTGGTAAATACATTCTGTTCTGTATTTTTTTGGTAAATATATGGCACTTTTTACAAATAGGGTACAAAATTACATCACCTTTTTTTTTTTCACAAAATTACAAAAAAGGTTTTCTTTTTCACCAATTTGATTTTCTGAATTCAATTTATTTTTATTACTCTGTTTTAAAGGTTCAGTTAAACAATATTAATCAAAAAGCACGTCTAAATAATTAAAATCATGAAATGTACACAATCTAACAATTTATCAAAAGTTTAACAAAAATAATTTAAGGCCCCACAAAATATATATATTTTTAATCAAATTCAGTTTTATTTTGATCAAAATGTGTTTTCCATCAATTTCCTGGATTTTAATAATCAAATGCATTTCTAATTAATTTATTTTATTAAAAAGATTATTATTATTTTATTTATTTATTTTTTCAGAAACACTGTGTTGTGTTCTTACATTTTTCTGGTAAACAAATTCTGGTAAATAATTTATCCGGTAAATATCTGGCACTTTTTACAAATACGGTACAAAATTACATAAACTTTGAAAAAAAAATTCTTTTTCACATTTGATTTTCTGGATTGAGGTGTTTTTTTGTTTTGTTTTTTTTTAGTTTAAAATTTTTAATACTCTGTTTTAAAGGTTAAAATAAAAATATTAATCAAAGAGCATGTCTAATTCATTGAAATCAAGAAATGTACACAGTCTACCAGAAATTTATCAAAAGTTTAACAAAAAGTAAACTGTTTACCATTAATATTCTGGAATCTTTATTAATTTTTTTCTTGATTTTATATATATATATATATATTCCTTCTTTTTTCAGAAATACTGTGTTGTGTATTTACATTTTTACATTCTGGTAATTAAATTCCTACTAAATATACCTTTAAAAATAAAGTTTTAATAACAATTTTATTAGTAGTGGTAGCACTATCATTACATTAAGCAATATATTTCTGTCACGGTTTCTTCAAGTTCAACCAAACTTTCATTTTGACGGGCTGTGAAGACCTTAATGACAATACTTTTTCTCAAAAAGAAGTTAAAATGCTCATGAAGTGACTCTCAGAACAGTTCTAGAGATGATGTTTATGTGTTCATATGCTCATATATTGAGGTGGCAGAAGAAGAAAACACTAAGCATGTGCAGTAAACAAAACTGCGCATTTGCGCCATTCATTCACACAGAAACGTGCAGAACATGCAGGATTTATATTGAAATAGTCTTTTTGCAGCTTAATATTGACAGACACTAGTCCATATCATGTTTAAGTGTACTGACCTACTTTTGATTTATTCATCCAAAATTTGGCAAATTCATTCCGTGTTATACAGTAAAATAAATTTTTATGACTGGATTCTGCGTTTTCTGTGTCGCCAAAATCGTAGGGCCCTACATTTTTTTATAAATGCCCTGCAATCTTGCAATCAAACAGTTAAAAGCCTGATTTGTGATTAGTATTTTCTAACAATATGCATCAAATAAATAAATAAAAATCAACGTTAATAATGTTAAATTAAGTCTGGACCTAATAATCTCACCAGCCGTGTTCATGAATGGGGTGACACAGTCATTTAGTTTGTGCTGGGCTGGCATGTTTTAATCGGTTTACACAACAGATTAAAGCTAATGAGGACTTGTGTAACCAGACAGAGGCAAACTTTCAACACGTCCACAAAACAGGTTCTGTTGGGCTGGATTTTTTTCCGGAGGGCATAAATCCAATAAGAAAGATTACTCCCACAGAAATAATTACAATAATGACTTTGAACAGGAGATATTTGATTTTAACACCGGAAGCTGCATAATCTAAGACTGCCTGCTAATCTGGTACATCATCCCCCCCCCCATCCGATCATGTGACTTGTGTGTCTGGCGGGGGGATTGAGGGGAGTAGAGATGATGTCATCTACAAAGATATGATCACAGGAGATGTGAGACCTACTTCCATCCTCTGCATCAACAAAATCCTCATCACTCAGCGCTGACATGTGACACGAACAGCACGCAAAATCCATGAATAATGATGACACTGATGTCTGAAAAGCAACAAACAACTGTCTGCCCTGAATACTTCATGGCACTCTTGCATTGTCCAATCATAGCACAACTCGCATGTGACACTTGTGTGGGGACTACAAGAAAAGAATCTGACCGGCGCTTTCCAGCATCGAGTCATATATTTTAGGAGCACGTAGTATGTGGGGCTAAAGAGGATTATGCTGAATTACAATATTCGATAAAGCCCTATGGCTATAATATACCTCGTTTCCAGGAACTCAGTTTGCACCTAAGCTGTCATGTATTCTCTAAGAAAAATCTATTTTTATGTTTGGTTGCTTGATAGGCCGAGGGGATCCCCACTCTGTCTTAAAGAGACAGTTCATCCGAAAATGAAAAATCTTTCATTTACTCACGCTGTGGAACACAAAAGGAGATATTTAGGAATATCAAAGATGTTTTTATTTTCTGTACAATGAAAGCGAATTGAGCACTGAAATTAATTCATTTTTGTTCCATTCAAAAAATGAATAAATAAATAAATAAATAAAAATAAAGTCATACAAGTTTGGGGCAACCCAAGGGAGAGTGAATAATGCAACTGTGCTTCTACCTACATTTTTTTTTTTTGCAAAACTCTAGCTGAAATGAACATTAGTGGCAGGAAAACACCAACAATTTTTATGCCTTTTCACACAAATTATGATTTACAGGGAGAGATTATCAATTAATAAAGACTTATTTTCACCCAGCTCCTTGCACAATACTATGTTATGAGATCAAAACACTTTTACCATAGTGCATTTTTAAACCAATACATTTTGTATGTAACAAGCTCTATACGTATGACTGTTGTGCCGCAGTAAACTTGCTCAGTAGCTCACCTGGCACAGAACTGCAAGTCCCATGAACATTAGACATGATGAAAGAGCACAAAGACTTGAGAATTTCGGGTTTGGTGCGAGCCGAGGGTGAGTAAATAATGCAACCCAGGCTTGGAAAACCATGCCTCTACCTACAACTCCAGCTGGGTTGAACACTAGTGCCAGTAAAACACCAACAACTTTTATGCCTTTTCAATTATGATTACAGAACTAGATTGTCAATTAATTAAGAATTATTTTCATGCACCTCCTTGCACAATACTATGTTACGACCTCAAAACACTTTTACCATAATGCATGATTCTAAAATAACACATTTTGTCACATAACTTGCTCTATATGTATGACTTTTCTAGTAGTAAACTTGCTTGGTAGCTCACCCGGTACAGCACTGCAAGTCCCATGAACATGAGTCACAATTGAAGAGCACAAAGAGTGACTTGTAGAAGCAGCTACTGTTTCAGCTTGGTCTGATATGTATATTTTGGTACTTTATCATCTTAATATGTGAGACAGCTATAAATAATACTCACATAATGACCAGCCTGACACAGCAGCACTAGATCAACCAATGGCATCAGTTTGAGGTGGGGCTATTGGTTTGACTGGCCAATGTCATTCAATCGGTGTTTCTAACAGACATCTAAATGTGACAACAAAACAAAAAAAAAAGCTTTTTTAGTTTTGGGGACTAAGTAAATAATTTTGACTGTAAGTAAATAATGCAACATAGGCTTGGAAAACCATGTCTCTATATAATTTTTTTTTGCAAAACTCCAGCTAAAATGAACACTAGTGCCAATAAAACGCCAACAAATTTTATGACTTTTCACAAAAATTATGATTACAGGGCCAGATTATAAATTAATAAAGATTTATGACCTCAAAACACTTACCGTAGTGCATAATTTCTAACCTAATACATTTTGACACATAACTAGCTCTATATGTATGACTTTTCTGCCATAGTAAACTTGCTCAGTAGCTCAGCATTGCAAGTCCAATGAACATGAGTCAGTATTAAAGAGCACAAAGGGTTGTATAAGCAGCTACTGTTTCAGCTTTGTCTTTCAGAATATTTTAAAGTTAATACGTGTCATTTTAGATATTTTTTCAGCTTAATATACAAGACAGCTATAAATAATACTCACATACAGGTTTTGAGCAACCCGAGGGAGAGTAAATAATACAACCTAGGCTTGGAAAACTGTACCTCTACCTACATTTTTTGCAAAACTCCAGCTGAAATGAACACTGAACAGTAAAACACCAACAACTTTATGCCCTCACACAAATTATAATTACAGTGCTAGATTATCAATTAATAAAGACTAATGAAAGTCCCATGAACATGAGTCATGATTAAAGAGTAGAAAGATTTGTAGAAGCAGCAACTGTTTAAGCTTTGGCCTTTGGAATATTTTAAAGTTGTCATTTTTGGTATTTTTTCTGCATAATTTGTGAGACAGCTACAAAAAAAAAAAAAAAAAAAAAAAAAAAAAAAAATCAAATTTCGACCAGTCTGACACACAAGCATTGACTTAACCAATAACATCATTGTTTGAGGCGGGGCTGTTGGTTTGACTGGCCAGTGGCATTCAATCTGGTGATGCTAACAGTGCACACTATCATCGAAATGTGACAACAACAAAAAAAGTCACATAGTTTTAAGTGACTCAAAAGAGAGTAAATAATGCAACCTAGGCTTGTAAAACTGTGCCTCTACCTACATTTTTTTTGCAAAACTCCAATTAAAATGAACACTAGTGGGAGGAGATCACCAACAGCATTTATGCCTTTTCATACAAACTATAATTACAGGGCCAGATTATCAATTTATAAAGACTTTTTTCATGCAGCTACTTGCACAGTCTCAAAACACGTTTACCATAGTGCATTATTTTCTAAACTAACCCATTTTGTCACATAACCAGCTCAAATGTATAACTTTTCTTCCGCAGTAAACTTGCTCAGAAGCTCACCAGGTACAGCATTGCAAGTCCCATGAACATAAATCACACATAGCACAAAGGATTGTAGAAGCAAATTATAATGAAAAATTTTTATCTTGTTTTTTTTTTGTTTAATACTGTTATTTTAAAATGTGACAGAACATTAATCTTCCATACATTACAGTTCCCAACTGCCATGACACATACAACAGTCAACATAATAAAATGTTGCCAGATTCATGCCAGATTGTGTTTCGGATAAAACTGTTTTTAGCACCAGTGACAGGAAATTTCATTTTGAATATATCACGAAACAACCAGAAAGCGACGCAATACCATTCTACCATTTTTCTTTTGATTTTTTTTAAATACAGGCTGATTGTGAGCTAGGACAGAAAAAAGTGACTTATGCCGGTACAGTCAGGTCAATGCTTCACCTGTGTCCTAACCCTCATCCTGTCCGGTGACACACTACTGCTTTGCTTATGCTTATGCAAAACAGCATGTTTTGAATGTGGATGGGGCGGATGTTGCTTCCGGAGATACAGACGTGTGTGTGTGTGTGTGTGTGTGTGGTTGTGCGTGTCATATGACAGGATTAATGAGAGAGCGGTGAGCCATGCTGCTGTTGGTCAGAGCTGAGTTAGTTTGAGGATGCCACAGTGTGGAGGCCTGTCCGCTGGTTTTAACTTGCTATGGAAATCAAACTAATGCCTGTGGTTATATTAAACAATGCAACAAGGAAAGCAGCAGCTACTGTTTCCGTTTTGTCTTTTGATATTATTTAAAGATGATATGATGTCATTTTTGGGGACTTTTTCAATGTAATATGCAAGCCAGATATAAATAATACTCACATTCTGACAAGCCTGACACAACAGCATTGGCTATTGGTTTGACTGGCGAATGGCATTCAATCTGGTGATGCTAAATGGCTTTTTGAAAGAGTTAGTCTTAAAAAGATGAGTCTGTCTTCATTGCTTTCATAATAAACAAACTGTTCAGTGGAACTGATATCAAAACGTTTCTTAGACCTTCTAACAGTCAAGATAAAACTTGTTCAGCTTGCAAATATAATACATGATGAGCTGTTTCCTTTGAACTCAGTGACTAATTGGGTAAACATCAATATCACTACCCGAGTCCATAACTGTGGCTTTGCATTTCCGCCTAGTCATAAGGGGATTGAAACTCATCAACACAAGTTTGCCCAGCTGCCTTTGTTCTTTGATTTTTATTTTTGAACAGCCACCGTTTAACATGTCCTGAGCCTGAGACATCACAGTAAATAAAAATTACTTATTTTTTTACTAGCTCACTGAAAAAATAATTTGACTCATCTTTTTGTTGTTCTAAACCGATATCACTTTTTTTCTCCTGTGAAACACAAAAGAAGTTATTTAAAAAAAAAAAACAATTTGAACCCCATTGACTTTCATTGTATGGCCAGAAAAACAGAGAGCGTTTTTTCCCAGAATAACAACTTCCATGTTCCATAGAAAACAGACAATTAGAAAGGTTTAGAATGACATAAGCAAGAGTTAATGATGATAAATTTTTTAGTTTTGGAGGAACTATCCCTTTCTGTCATTACATATTTTACTGTGTTTTTACACTTGACTCATGTGTCGTAACATACTGCTTTCTCCCAAATGGATGAATCATTTTCTGGGATAGCGATGTGGTGGTGATGACACATTTGCTTAATAATGCAGAAGAATGTTCAGGCCTGGACGTTCATGTTGTCGACACTGAAAAATTGCACAAGAGCTAATCATCATGAAATGAACAAGAATGAACATGAACAGTTAAGGAGTGAACTTAGGGGGCTTGCTGGGTTTCAATATCTTACAATGAAATACCTAGTTAGTTTTTCTAACTGGATCAAATAACAACATTACCTGCATATTTTTCAGTTCGTCTGGAATCATGTTGTTGTTATTGTTGTTGTATATTCCCTAAATAAATAAATAAATAAATAAAACAATGATGGCAATAAATAAACAAGAGTCATTGCTGACAACTGAGATCAAATAGTAAAATTATCAGTATGGCCTGAGGAAAAATGCACATCCGCAAGTAAATAAATACATACATAAATAAAATAACAGTCAATCCTGGTGGACGACTGAGATCGGATAACAAAAATAATAATAATAATAATAATAATAATAAATAAATAACAACAATATCAGTATGACCAGGGGAAAAACATAAATAAATAAATAAATACATAAATAAATAAATGAATTGATAAATAACAGTCATTCCTGATGGACGATTGAGATCAAATAACAAAATTATCAATATGGCCAGGGGAAATAAACAAATTAATAAATAATGACATTTTATAAATAAATAAATTTATTATGCTCATAAATCTTGTTGTGGTTGTTGTATTTTCTCTAAATAAATAAATAAATAAATACCAGTCATTGCTGGTGAACAATGGAGTTCAAATAACAAAATTATCAGCATGGCCAGGGAAAACACAAATTAATAAATAATGACATTTTATAAATAAATCAATTTATTATGCTCATAAATCTTGTTGTGGTTGTTTTACTCTCCCTAAATAAATAAATAAATAAATAAATACCAGTCATTGCTGGTGAAGAATTGAGTTCAAATAACAAAATTATCAGTATGGCCAGGGGAAAAAAGTACTGTAAGTATGTAAATGAATAAATAAATAAAATAACAGTCATTCCTGATGGACGATTGAGATCAAATAACAGAATGATCAGTATGGATAGGGGAAAAAACATAAATGAATGAATAAATAAATACACTTGATAAATATATAAAATAACAGTCATTCCTGATGAACGATTAAGATCAAATAACAAAATTATCAGTATGGCCAGGGGAAAAACATGAATGAATGAATGAATGAATGAAAGAATGAAAGAACGAACAAACGAACGAACGAATGAATAAATAAATAAATAAATAAATAAATACATGAGTGACTTATTACATTTTATGAATAAATAAATAGCGGCCATTTATTTAAATAAATAAATCCTTGAAAACCATGAACAGAACTATTATTTTTCAACACATTTTAAAAACGGATGGCTCACACACAAAAAAGAAAATTCTTCAAAATCATTTACTCACTCTCATGCTGTTCTAAACCTGCATCATTTCCTTTCTTCCGTGAAACACAAAAGAAAGCATTGTAAAACAATTTGGACCCCGTTGACATTTTTCAGAACAAATTCTTTTGTGTCTCACAGAATACAGGTTTGTAACGAAAAAGTGTGAGTAAATTATGTTTTTAAGTGAACAACCCTTTTAAGCGATTGCATATTTTACTGCGTTTGACTCATACGGTACAAACCCCCCCCATCTTGAATCCAAAATATAGCGCAAGTGACAGTCTCTGAGCTGACAAGGCTTTCTCAAGGGAGCATCTTCCTGTTGTACACACAGGAAATAGCTAAATGGGTTGAATACGCAGGGGTATGTATGTTTAATGAATGATTTGAAGGAAGAAAGCACATGACTCTTGGGTGGGACCAGTATAATGAGGTTGACCGTGTTGAATCCTGTGACTCATGTTCCATACCCCAAGACTAAACCGCTTCCTGTTTGTCAAATGAGTACGGATGGTACTACAAGTAAAAAAAAGTATTGCTATAACACCCAGAATATAACGTTCTATTCTCCTTACTGTATAAACATGCATGAAATCAGCCTCACTATCAATCCTCGCACATAAACACACATCACAGAGGTGGTGGCGAGTTTGACGTCAAGCGTTCGGCTCAAAGTGACTGCTCCTCCCCTGCGCAGAGTCACCACATCATCCTTTTGCAGTTTCTACATGTGCCATCGCTTCGTTGCTATGACAGCTATGATTTACCCAGAGCCCCCGTGAGAGCGCAGAGCACTGCACATGTGCACTGAACTGCCATGGCAACAGGCCACATGGCTACTCCAGGAATCGTCACCAACTCCTTTCTTTCTACTCAGAGACATTCATAACTCATATAGTCCTATGCATTGTCTAGAGCAGAGATTTGCAAACCTTTTGATGTCATAGACGACCTTACTAATATTCATTTATCAAGACCCATTTATACTATGAAAAATAAAGAAATCGTAAATATGTGCAAAATATAGGCTAATAGTTGATGGTGAAACAGTTGGCGGTAGCCATTGACTTACACAGTATGGTTGTCAATGGCTACCAGCAACGATTTAGTTACAAATATTCTTCAAAAGTGCAATTTTTGTATTCAAAAGAAGAAATAAACTTGAGGGTCATAAAATAATGACAAAATGTACATTTTTGGGGTGAACTAACCCTTTACACTGTATATTTTTTGTCTTTTCTATTAATAGATAAAAATAATTATCTTATCTATTCAGTAAAATAATATATCTATTTTTATTCTTTTTTTCTAAGCTTCCCGGGACCCCTGTTTAAAAATCTTGCTTTGAAGGTGTTCAACATACCTGATTTTGAAATCAATATATTATTCTCTGTGAAGAGGAGGAAGTAGACATTTGAAACATATAGGACTGATGCAACAGACACAGACGAAACATTTTGCCGCATTAATAAACAGACTAGACTAAGATCACTTAGCTGTAACAATTCCTTAACACTCCTCAATTGTTTCAGACGGTGTAAATGAATTGTTTGCAATCACAAATGAATTGCAAAGCCATGCGTGTTCACAGCTTATGCAGGAGCAGAGGGGGAAGGGAGGATGTGTCATATGATAACATTAACACATCTATTGGATAGAAAACCTTCCTATCTGCGCTCAACTGAAGCAATGATGGCAAAGCACTATGCAAATACAGGAGTCTCATGAACGAGCTTGTGTTAAATCATGCAAATATTTTACATTCGACATCCGGAGGAACTGAAAAGCATGTTTTAAAATGCAAAACCATTCCTTCATAGAGATGGAAGCAATTTAAACAAGTATATGTGTAACTTGTGTTCGTTAGATTAGGTTTAGATTTATCTTTAATTAAGGAAACGGCAAAAATATTGTATTTTACACAAAAGCCCTATTAGGACATTTTCTCAGCTAAAATCACATTAAATGTGACCTTGGACCATAAAACCAGTCATTTTGAAAGCTGAATAAATAAGCTTTCCATTGATCTGAATATTGAGAAAATTGCCTTTAAAGCTGTTCAAATGAAGTACTTATTATTTATGGTAGGAAATTTACAAAATATCTTCATGGAACATGGTCTTTACTTAATATCCTAATGTTTTTTGACATAAAAGAAACTCTGTAACCCCTACAATGTATTGTTGGTTATTGTTACAAATATACCCATGCTACTTAAGACAAATGATGTTTTTGTTTGTTTAACAAATGTATATTCCATTTTACAGATGACATCTAAAATATGTAAACCCCAGCAGGTGAAGCTCAGTGTTTTGAGGCCTATTTTCCTGTTAACCATGTTAACTAATAACTACTTTCTTGAGTCAATAAAGAACTCACCCTCATGCTTCCATCAATTCAGATGGGTTCCCAAACCCCCTGTAGGGAAACAATAATTAATCAGAGCAATAATTAACTCTTTACACATAGAAAGGCCAAAAGAGAGCCAAACAGTTGTCAGAACATTATTGTGAAAAATATAAATTGGAAGATGGCAGTTCACTTTACAGTTTGTACTAAAACATTATTTCTTTATAAAACAAGCGTATACCAAGGTGCTTAAAGTCTTACAAATTCTTTACTGTTACTGTAAAGCATACTTACCATCAGGTGGTACAATGGAAACATCATCATTCGGCCATATTGGCCACACTGAATGCAAACAATGCCACTGAACTGAACAAAACTCGCATATTTAGCTGATTATTGCTGCTGAAAATGGTCAATTATGGTAATGTTTTGGGCTGTGCTAATCGGTCGGACCAGGACAAACATTTGGAATACTATAGACTGAAAAAAGAGTGCAAAAAAACTGTGTGAGGAACAAAAGGAGTCTGTGGTTGGCCAAACTGAACCAGGATTTCCAGGGCAGGAATCTCTTGACAACATTAGTATTTGTTCTTATCATTTCCAGTCAGGTAGGTGAAATGGTAGGCTAATATTTTAATTAATACTGCTGATATGTATCTTTACCACCTATTAACTTTAGTTTGTCAAAATATTGTGCCCTTTCCTGTGTAGCCCACTAAGTCCCTCTCTATGTGATTTAGCAGCTTCAACATGTTTTTTTTCCGTAGTTTAAAAAGCATAAATTAGCAGAACAACGTGTTCAATGGTATATTATTAACCATGCAATCCAAGCTGTTGTTTACATCCGTGTAGCGCCAGTATGGCCACGCATCCGGGTAACTGACTAAATCTTCACGTAGTCTCTATCCTACATTATTCATCTAAAATAACTAAAACGAATTCACACACAAAGCACAATAAAGCTAACCACGCTAAGCAGTAAGCTAAATTAATTAGCTTAAACAACAAAATATAAAACCAAAAAAAAAAAAAAAAAAACACCCCAGAGTCCATAAATAACCGAAAAACGCATACGGCAGAGTTTTTAATAAAATGTAGCCTAAACAAATGTTTACATACATTAATTACCAAAAATAGAAACCATTCATTCATTGTTTGTTTGTGTAGCGCTTTATTAAAAATGTATTACATTTTCCTGTAAATTAGGCTATATCACTGTGTGTTACAGTGACTTACAGTTAACAAATTTTACTATGACGTTTTTTTTTATATTCCACTAAAACGGCACACTGTGGTTTCGTGTTGATTAAACAAAGGCTTTATTTGAACACCGCCTTGCCTTAGGTGTATCGTCTAAGTGAACTGGTCCTGCATATGTTGTTTACCTTAGATATTATTATTTAAATTTCATTTCAGCAAACGGTTTCGTCTCCTCAGAAGAAATATCTGATGGCTGAATTCTGGTTTAGACGAGAAAGGCGGTCACCATCGATCGTCGCTGACTCTTATGAATGAAGAGCGCCTAATGAATGGAGCTCGTAGCAGACGTCATCTACATTGTGACGTCGCGATCCTTTTATGGAGTGCGCGTCTGAAGCCCATTCATAAAACGGAAAGAGAACTGCCCGTGGTAGTAAAGCTCTCAGGAGGGTAACACAACATTACACTGCGCACTGGCAACGCTGGATTTGACGTATTGTTGTTATTAAGCCACCATTTGACCGTGACCAGTCCCCGTCGGAGGAGGAAAATGGTCACAATGGACGAACTTTGCGAAATGGATTGCAGCGTTTTGAAAAGGTTGATGAAGGACGACAGTGCGAAATGTCTGCTTTTGGACTGCAGGTCGTTTCTAGCGTTTAGCGCCGGCCACCTCCGCGGGGCTGTTAATATTCGCTGTAACACGATAGTCCGGAGGCGAGCGAAAGGCTCCGTGACTTTGGACCAGATTCTCTCCGGTGACGATGAAGCAAGAGCCCGTCTGAAATCAGGGCTCTACTCCGCCGTGGTCTTGTACGACGAGCGGACCTCCGATGCAAACGCTATGAAAGACGACAGCACAATCACTCTGGTACATAACGCTTTGTGTAGGGATACATTTAGGACAGAAGTCTACCTGCTAAAAGGTAAATTCAAATCTACACTACACACAAAATCTGTAGTGTTATTGTATTTCTTATGTTCTGAGAAAATATCTGTTTTCAGTGTGGTCAAATGTAAGCATGGAGTCAGCTCTAAGATAATGATGTAATGTACATTGCCATTTTCTCTGCTGGTAAATCCAGTTTAAGATCAGTTTTTTTTTGGAGCAGGCTAGCTGGTCATTCGCTGCTTGACCAGTTAACATGTTCCAACTTGACCAATTAGAAATCAGCTCCCATGTCTTGAAGAAACCTGTCACAGACCAACTATTTAATATGCTTTTTTATTATTTCGTAGACCTTTACACCGTGTCAAATGCATTCAAAATGTCATAAATGTGTGGCTTGTCTGAAAAGAGATCAGAGTGACATATTTGTGAGATTATCATGGTTACTAAATGTTAGAAATGCTCATTTATCTTTATCTCTGTGTCCTTGAAATGTAAATGCAAGAATGCAAACTCCGTGACCTCAATAAAACAATGAAATAATTCCATTCAATTATAAATTAGGGGGAAATCAAATTTCCTGATCTTAGATGGTTTAAGATGGCCTAGCTGGTTCTAAAAGCCGCTAATAACCAACTTTATTTAAGCAGGATATAGTTTGAACAAATATGTTTTCACTTTCTAGGGGGCTACGACAGATTTTCCACACAGTATCCTGACTACTGTTTGAAAACCAAAACACTGGCAGTATCTAGTCCTCAGTCCAGTGTGGAGAGCAGCTGCACCTCCTGCGGAACTCCACAGCATGACCAGGTAACTACATTAGCAGCAGTGGATACTTTGAGGTCAGCTAATAGGCAGCATTGTGTAACATTAAACGTCCTGTTGACTGCTGTCATCCGCTGCTCTTTCCGGGCTGATATAGCAGCGCTTTAGAGTGCGTTCGTCCGGCCTTCCTCTGTGATAGGGGGTGTACTGTGTCAGACACTCCAGTAAGCTTCAGTGTTGATTCCCACATCGATCATTTCCTGTCTCTACAGCTTGTTAAGCAGGCCACCAATGACATAACAATGGGGCGAATCGATACGCATTTCCAGAATAAATAAACTGGACGTTATTATCGTGACCTTTTTATAGCAAACAGAGGTGTAAGTGGGCTGAGGCTGTAATCGGTTGCAAATGCTTTTGAGGGTTTATTAGGAGGGGGCTGTGATTTCATTAATATAATAAAAAAAAATTATACAATTAATTTATTTACAATATTTTATATTCATTATTAACTTATTTTTGCACTTTTTTTTATTACAGGGTGGCCCTGTGGAAATCCTCCCCTTTTTATTTCTAGGCAGTGCTCTCCATGCGTCTAAAAAGGACATGCTAGATCGTATGGGCATTTCTGCTCTATTGAATGTATCTTCAAATTGTCCGAACCATTTTGAAGGAGATTACCAGTACAAGTGTATCCCGGTGGAAGACAACCATAAGGAGGACATCAGCTCCTGGTTCATCGAGGCCATTGAATTTATAGGTATGATCATTAAATATTTATTTATTTATTTTTGACTTGACTGGATGGTTAGTGTAGGTGTAACCGTCAAGGTGTAAATTAGCCTTGGTTGTTATGGCTCCTTTCAACTGCAAATGCTGTGCAATTCATCAGCAGTTAAAACGTTGATCTGCATTGCAGAGTTTTTACAACAATTACACCCTCCTTTTTAGTCTCGCCGTCTGTTTCAATAGCTCATTTTGGTTATTTATGCATGTAGCTTGATGAATGTGTTTTGATGTATAGAGCTCTTTGTATAAATACGATGATGGAAACTGAAGTCTGCTTGTCATAGGTGTAAAATATGGAATGAATGTTGCGGTATGGGTGGGTCTTCCTCATAAAAGGGTTTCCATGACTGAGCGAGGAGGCGGGGGGTGGGGGGGTGGGAATCCTGTATATCCAATTTCAGCTCAGCATCCTCTGCACTAAAGCAAGGCCCCCAAGTAGGCTTGCCGCATTTGATCGCACCATCCTAGGTGTGTGTGTGTATGTGTGTGCATGTGCTTGTATGTATGCGTCAGAGTGCAGAGCTTAGGGACCAGAGTCTGACTCATCCTCCATTCAGGGGTGCCTTGATACTGGAGTTACCTCAGATCTGGGTGTGTATGGCTGTGCAAAGGCTTATATGCAGACAGTCAAGTGCACAGGAAAAAGTAATCTGGCTAATGTTTGGATATACGTGCTTAGTCTCTCTTTGTACCATGGACATGCCACTTTTTTGTTAATTAGCAGCTTGTTAGCTATGGCAGGAGGTGTCTGTGTGTACAACGGTGTGAAATCCACCCCAGACCATTTTGCCTGGGTGTTGAGTGTTTGTTGTCCAACTGTGACTATCTGCTTTGGGTGAATGTGTAATTTCCGGTTCTAGAAATGCGTTCTCCTTTTTAGTGGATGTTTTGAGTGGTTATAACACCTACACATCACACCTTATTGTGTAAAGCTTTTTTTTTTTGTATTTTATTTTGTGTTTTTAGATTTGATTGTTTAGACATTTAATTTGTATCTTTTCAAAAACTACTAGTTTTCATAGTTTTCACTGTAATTGGTTGTTTTACGTGTCAGTCTGTCTCTTGATAGACTGGATATGATTTTTGGCAATAGTGAGGCATGTTTTTCCAATGTAGTTGGACTACTTTAACATTGTTGCCGCATGTTGAAGTGGCCTCAACAACTTGATATTTAGCCCCTGGAATGCAAATTTCACCAAGAGAACCCTACCAAATGTGTATTTTGCCTCCCGCAACATGATTTTTACTGAGGGACCTATGAAATGCAATTGGACTAGTTCTGAGTAGCAAGTTGGCGGGGTTTTGTTGTGAAAACTTGGCAACCCTGCACGCAAGAGAATTAAATCAGGTCATCCAACGTCAGTAGAAAATGCAAACACTTAAATATTTTCTCTGTAAGTTAATAGTTTACCTTAGTACTTTGGTCAACTTTTATAGTTTCAGTCTAGGTTTTTCTTGTTTGCAGTCTTCTATCATGATTCCTGCACTATTTACTGCATACATACAAGATGTGATTGTGAGTTTTCACTCTAAACTGAATAAGATGCAATATTACTGAGTTCCCATAGCAGGCTGCATGCAAAACCAAAAATAAACTTATGTCAAGACCAGTCAACGCTATCTCACCAATTCGTACGTATTTTATGGGGTGGCTAATTTGTACGAATTAGTACGACCGTACTTGTTTTTTTTATGATTTGTCTAGGCCTCAGTGACGGGTAGGTTTAGGGGTGGGTTTAAGGGTAGGTAATTTGTATGAATCCATAAAAATTCAAGGGACGATTTAGCAAAAAACGTACAAAATCATACGAGGGAGGTTGTACAAATTAGCTACTTCGTAAAATATGTAGCTTTAAAGTAATAGTTCTAAAATATTCATAAGTCAGATAACTGTTTGAATCAGTCAGATGAATTGTTCACTTAATGAACCGCATGAATCTCTCAGAGCAGTTATTAAATCAACATGTGCCTCATTTTTGCTGATGTTCCTCTTGAAATGAAATATGAGTTTTTAAATGAATTTGTGTAGATGTTTGAAGATTACCTAAATTCAATAATGTTATAACTATTGTTATTAAATACATATTAAAATGTAATAATAATATATTATATATTTGTTATTATTAGCATTATTATAGCTTAATAATAAATAATGATAAACACTGTGCATGTATATAATTATATTATTAATATATAGTGTAAAGTGTATTATTTATTATTTAAGTGTTGAAACTGCATCAAAATGTTGCGGGCGTCAGCTTTACAGTAAATGCAGTAAGATGACTCATAAGCTTCATCTGTGTTTAACCAAACTCGCTTCTCTTTCTTCAGACTCCATCAAGGATTCCAACGGCCGTGTTCTGGTGCATTGTCAGGCCGGCATCTCGCGGTCGGCCACCATCTGCCTGGCGTACCTGATGAAGAAGAAGCGGGTGCGTCTGGAAGAAGCCTTTGAGTTTGTTAAACAGCGACGCAGTATCATCTCCCCCAACTTCAGCTTCATGGGTCAGCTGCTGCAGTTCGAGTCTCAGGTGCTGGCCACTTCCTGTTCTGTAGAGGCCGCCAGCCCTTCCGCCACTCTCGGCCCCAAGTCTTCCTCCACCCCCACGTCGCCCTTCATCTTCAGCTTCCCTGTGTCAGTAGTGACGCACAGCCAGTCCAGCAGCCTCACCTACCTACAGAGTCCCATCACAACCTCGCCGAGCTGCTGATACAACGCGAGACTGAAAAAAACTGAACTGAAAAAGGGTGACGTTCTTTACTTGGCACAATCATAAGGTCGTTCCAGCTGAACTCTGAATCTTCACTGGTGACCCGTCCTCATCTAACTCACCCTGCGGTCTTTGCCACACATTAATATCAGAAGAATAAGTCGTAATATCCTGTGGGGACGGTTCATCTCCTTCATTTCCTGAGGTTCACTTCCAAAGACGTTGCGATTGGCCGGCGGGGCTGGTGGGAATGAAGTGCAGGAGGTCCTCCGACCCTGACAGGTTCTTCACACTGCGTTTGGACTTCCCATTTATCACTTCCTCTCGCCGGCCTTCCTGAATTCCTTTAATAGAGACGGTCGTGACATGACCTTTGGCAGGAAGTGTCTTTCATCGAGTCGGTTTTGCATTTGTCAGTGCCTTGTACAGAGAAGGTACACAGACACTTTCACAAGACGCTCACGTCGCCTTTCCTTCGAAGCATTTCAATCTGCAATACAGATCCGTTCCTGTCACAGATCAGAGCAATAACCTGATTCTCCTTCCTCCCTGTCGCCACCAAAGCACTGTATGGTCTGTTTTCTTTTGTTATATTGTGTGAACATGATTTGAGAAGTTTGTTTTCTTTGGTAGTTTGTACTGAGGAGATCTTATGAATTATTTCTGCTGTATGCCTTACCGACAATGACTTCCGCACGGAATGTTCTCATTAATAGACTATTTAAGTAATAGCGTAAGAAAATGGCGGGTTATACACTGAACCTTTTTACACTGGAAGTTTGGGAATGATTGGGGAACAACAATTTGTTTGTAATAATTCCATTTGAGAAGCTCTGTGAGGGGAAACATGCCTTGAAGAGTCCATATAGCAGCTGGTATGTTTATGTGTGTGGAAACCTATGTCTTTTTTTTATGAAATCCCCGGCGCGTTTTATAGCACTTTTAAGTGATGCAAAATTGATTTGAGGGTTGTTTTGCACCTCGCCGGAATTGAAGTTTTAACCGAGAAGCGTTTCCCACTTTTTTTTTTTTTTTTTGGCATATTACGTGGTTTGTTTGTCTGTCAATCACTGAGATGAATGCAATACTTTTTACTGTACTTGTGAAGATGTTATTGTCTGACGGCTAATGGCAATATCATTCAGAGGGTTACGATTTTTTTTTTTAACTCTACCCTGTTCTGTTGTATTATATGTACATTTTATTTATCTCACGATTGTCATTGTTAAATATAAACTGTGTTCTTTAATGAAAGCGTGGCGTAGTTTAATTGTATCGACGAAGACGAGCTACAGATGATGAATCACGTTCTGCTGTATAGCAGTAGGCCTGTAAGTAATATCGCAATCATTTTGTAAAATGAATAGAACATGAGCCATCTCATTATTTCTTACATGAACTAAGAAAAGATAGAAAAGAATAACCCGCGCTATTATGCAGGAGAAGAGAATTAGTATTATATCTGATAAATGAGGGAAGGATTATGAATAGATCTAACGGAGGCTGGTTCTGAAGAGCCACAGCGCCTCCTAGCGGGTGTTTCTAATAGTGGATTTCACGTCTGACTCATGGAAACTATCTTTCCCACTCATTTCCAGATAAGTTAGCTGCGAAACACCGAAATAGCAACGGCTTATTTGATCATATTCCAACTAACCCTCAGTGATACGCTGTCGCAACACTGCAATAGGTTTCAAGTGATTAATTCAGATACATTTCTATTAAAACTCGAAGCTGAAATAGAAAAAAAAGCTGAAATGTATGTAATATATAAAACATTTTTGTTACATATTTAGTGAACAGTCGCCTAATGTGAATTTAAAGTAATGGGAAGTGGTGCTTTGAGAAACGTTTAGACTTTTTAGGATTAAATAACCTGATATTTGCAGGTTTTCCATGATTTTCTATTAATCCAGCGGCACTGTAGGCCTCTGTGTTTATTAACGGCGATGTAGGCTAGTTTTAAATTTAAAAGTTGAGCAGACTTAAATTAAGCGTAAAAATATTTTGTCAGTGTATTTCTAAAACACACAAAAACACCATCAAAATCAATATTCAAACCCCTGATTAAGACCTTCGTTCATCTTCAAAACTGTATTTTCACGACGCGTCATCAATTGGCCATATTGGCGCCACTGAAACAAACGAAACTGCATCTTTTTGCTGATTATTGCTGCTGAAATGGCCAATTATCGTCTTGTTTAAGGGCTGTACTAATAGGTCGGTCGGAGAATTTTTTTTGTAGTACTATATACTGCCAAAAATAATAAATCAAGAAGAAGAGTGCAAAAAAAAAAAAAAAACAAAAACTGGCTGAGGAACAAAAGGTGTTTGTGGTTGGCCAAAGGATTTCCAGGGCAAGAATTTTGACAACATTCGTGTTTGTTCTTATTTCCAGTCAGGTAGGTGAAATATTAGGCTAATATCTTAATACTGCTCGTATCTTTACAATCTTTTAACTTTAGTTCATTAAAATATTTCGCCCTTTACTGATTACTAAGTCTTCTCTATATGATTTAGCAGTTTCCACACGGTTTTTCTGTGGTTTAGACCGCATAAATTAGCAGAACATATTCAGTTTTACATTAACCGTACAATCCATGCTGTTGTTTACATCCGAGTATCGACAAAATGGCTGCAAAGCCTCGAGATATTTTTAAATACCAAGTACCGTGTGTGGTTGCTGCCGATGCAGGAGCTGGTGTTGCCAAGTCTGCAGTTTTCCTGTGGAACTGGGCCACTTTAAAACTGTTGCCGCAGGTTGAAGCGACACCAATAACATGATATTTAGCTCCTGGAATGCGATTTTGCCAGGTGAACCTTGCCCAAATTAAAGTGTATTTTACCCCTGGAATGCTATTTTTACTGGGGGACCACCTCCGAAACCCAACTGGGTTAGTTTTGGGCTAGTTTGAGCAGCAATTGGGCAGGTTTGTTGTGATAACCTGGCATCCGTGTCAAATACTGACCTAGGAAAGGAACTTTTTGTGCACAAAAAGTATTTTCGTAGCTTCATAACATTATGGTTGAAACAGTGATGTCAAATGGCCTATTTCAACCATGTCCTTACTATCTTTCTGAATGTAGTACTTGTGTTGCTGTCTATGCAGGGTCAGAAAGCTCACGGATTTCACCAAAACTTCTTAACTTGCGTTCTGAAGATGAATGAAGGTCGTACAAGTTTGGAACAACATTGAGGGTGAGTAATTAAAGACGGAATTTTCATTTTTGGGTGAATTAATGCTTCAAAATATTACCCGATATAATATTTATATTGAATAAGGGTTCAGCAAGTGTGAGAAAGGACAGCAGACAGTATTTATGACATGTACTTTATTAAGACCATTTTACATGATTGAGGAGTGTTTGATTAGTCCGCAGATGGCTTATGGTAGATAAGCCGTTTCTGATTAAAGTTCACAGGAACATGGAAATAAAGTAAAATTACAGCTCAGAGAATTGAGAAACAGTTCAGGAGTTGGTCTCCCACGTATTGGCTTGAGGGGAGCAGTGGACATGTCTGTGCTCATACTACTAAGAGGAGAAGAAAGATCTGCTCTCTTCCTCTCTGGTTTGAACACACAGAATCCTGGAGAGTAAGGCAGATGACCTCCAGTACACATGTACAGAACCACAAACTACACCTGAGCAAAGCAACCAAACCATAAGACTTCCAGAGGTAGAGCCACGTCCTTCATTTCATTCTGTAGCATGAACGCGAGTCAGCCGAGCCGCCGCTATCAGTAGTAGTGTGTAACAGGAAAAACGTTACGGAGGCCCTCGTAAAAAAGGCGTTTCTCTGATGCCAGAGAAACAGGACTGGAATGAACACGACTGAGGAATTCCTGTGGTCGGGATCCAAAACATATCGAAAGCAAAAGGTTGTCTGAAAATATATAGAAGGAAAGATCTGAAAGCAAGAATTCCCACTTCCTTTACAGTACTAATAAAACCCACTCTGCATCGGTAAACAACATTAAAAGCTATACAAAGGCATTGTCCATTACACAACCTGTACATTACTGGACATTTTTTTTTAACCTAGGTCTTTTTAAAATTATTCTGAATAACTTAAGTCCTGCTTAAAAGTGCAAATTCTTTGAAAGATGCATTTCGGATTGGGCTATGGCAATGGAATGGGACATTCTGACCAGTATTCCTGTGCAAAGATATGTCAAAAATAAGTACCGGAATAAAAGAAAGATACAATTTTTACTTTTGAATAGTTCTGGTCTCTACATCAACATTCTTTTTGCTTCAAAACCCCTCTAAGGCTTTTTTTAATAACAATGCATAAAGAAAAATTTAAACCATTGCAAAGAGATTTTCAGGGTCTTCGATAATGGAAAAGGAGGATTGCTGAAATGTCAGGTCCCTTTGAGACGTGGTCCATTCTTGTGGAAATAAACAGAAAGGTAATCACAGTAACAGTAAAACTGTTTGAAAGTAAGACATTAATGCTTGAACAGTGTTAGGATGAGTAGAATATGATGGGGAAGAGGTCACTTGTTGTCTTTTTCACGGAGCAGTCCTTTCATTTAGCCCTGAAACAGCGTTAATGGCTATATCCTGACCCTTGAACCTAAAAAGGAGGGCCAGGACACGGCCAGCCAAGGCAACTCATTCTTGTAAACACTCATGGGGACAGAAATGGAGCCTAACTGCAAATTAAAAAAAGCAGAGCTGAGGTTTATGGGTGAGTGAATGTGAGGAGGCTGTGTGTGAGATGTTTAGGTAACAGTCTGAGGCTGTCCGCGTGGACTAGGACTTTTGTTCCGCTGCTGCTGGGGATGGAGGTGTGCTGTCTGGCTTGATGATCTGGTATGTGATGAGGTACTCTGGGTAGGCCTGTGAAAACACACACAGAGTTGGAAATGAACCAAATGTCTACTAAATAAAAAAAAAAGTGCTTGTTTTGCAGTTGTTAAGTATCTGAGCGCTCTCACCTGTTCTCCTCGGTAGATGACGTATTCGGCGTAGGCTAAGCCGTTGACGCTAGGTCGGCCGATAACGGAATGGTGGCCTGGAGGAGCGTGGGCCATCTTCATGGCACTGAATTGCAAGAAGGATTTACCCAGAGTCACCCGGCAAAACAGCATTTGCCTGTGAATAAAATAATTATATTTGCAATATATTTAGATAGATAGATAAACAGACAGAGATCGACCTTTAGACATTTAAACATAAATCACAGTATGATTTCAAATATAATACATAAATAACAACATAATACATACATAATAAACTATAAAAAACAGCCTTAAAAATATGTTTTTACAAAAAATATAAAATGATAATTTATATCATTTTATTATGTTTAAATAATTTATATTTATAAATTACAGTATAATCTATAACAACGATAATATTAAAATTAATTAGAATTTCTATAATTGTATTATTTATAAATCACAGTAAAATTTATAACAAAAATAATAATAATAGCAATAAAATTAATTATAATCCATATTTATAATTTACAACAATAACATTATTATTATTATTATTATTATTATTATAATAGTTATTATTATTATTATTATTAATAATAATAAACAATTGTATTAATTTTATTAATTATTAATAAATATTCTTGGTGGTATAATAAATTATAATTTATATAATTTGTATAATTTATATTTATGAATTACAGTATAATTATAACAACAATGTTAAATAATAACAATAATAATATTATTTTATTATTTATTGTTATTAATAATAATAATTAGCATTTAGATAATTCTATTATATACTTTGTATTATAAACAGTATCACTCATAACAATAATAATATTAAATGATAACAATAAAATTAATTATAATTTATATAATTTTATATGTATAATATATAACAACATTATTATTTAATAATAATCATTATAATATGTATAACAACAACAAATATATTATTTTATAATTTATATATTAATAATTTTGTTATATTTATATACTTTACATTTATGAACAGTATAATTTGTAGCTATTATTATTTCTAGCTATTATCATATTTATAACAGCAGCAATAATTATTATTGTTTTATAATTTGTATAATTGTATTAAGTACTTTATATTCATAAACAGTAGAAATTATAACAACATTATTATTAAATAATCAATACAACAACAACAATTATATTACATTTTGTATAATTTATATAATTGTATTATATTTATTTATAAACAGTATAATTCATAACAACAACAACAACATTATTATAAAATAATAATAAATATATTTATAATAGCAACAACCATTATTAATTAGAATGTCAATAAAAACATAATATATACTTTATAAACAGTATAACTTATAACAACAACATTCTTACTATTAAATAATTATAACATTTATAATAACAACAATAAGAATAGTAATTATTAAAATAAAATAATTATTTATTATTATTATTATTATTATTATTATTATACATGTAATACAACAACTTCATTAGAATCATAGTAGTAGAACATGTTGGAATTTGTTGTATGGGAACTTCTGAGTTTTAACAAATATCAAGGTTTGTGAGTAAATCAATTATTACATAGAATTAACCTTTATCCATTTACAGATTTACATTAATTACTTATTTCATGCAATAATATTTAAGAATTTGAATGAATATTAGTAAGTTTAATTCATATTAATGCATTTCAGTATATGATTTCATTTATACTTTTTGTGCTGGGTCAACACTTGATGTACAATATTATATCTGGGTCGTGAAGCTGAACCAGTTGAGAAAGCACTGGATTTTAAGACCCACAGCACCACCAGCTGGTCATGCACAGTCACTGCGCCTGTATTTGATTCATTTCAGAGCTAGTATAGGATCTCTAGTAATAACTCTGAAAGGGGAAGAATCAGATGTGAATGTACCTGTGACAGATGTAACAGGAGCGGTCTTTATGTGTGGGGCAGCCTGTCCCTCCACCGATGCCATACACATACTGGTTGCTTTTAGAGGAGTTCTCTGCGAAGTAGATCCCTGCTCCAAACATCCCTCCTATATAAGCGTGCCTCTCATCAAACCCTTTATGAATGATGGCGTTGATGAACGGTGACCCTGTGGATGAGAAAAAAGAAACTGACTTATGTAAAAAGTGGAAAATCGAAATTACATTCTTTGAAAGAAGCTTTTGAGTCGGACATAGGGGAAAAAAAGGTTCTTTTGTAGCTTGAACTTTCCCAAATAGCACTTCTGACAAGTCATTCATCTCGTGACAGTACCATGAAAGAGCATCCGCTCGTTGTGGTGGTTGTGGTTCTCGTCTGCGATCTCCTTCTGCCTGTGTGCGTATCGCTCCCTCAGCTTCTTGTTCACCACCTTCTGAATCTGTACCAACATTGAATAAAGTTCTAACATCAGTATTTAAACTATTAACTTATCAAAGGTATTAATGTGAATCAAATTTGAAGTCATACTCACCTTCAGGATGTTGTATCTGCTGAAAACTCCTCCAGCATTGCCACCGTCCCTGTGCTCTCTGATCGTACTTTGCAGCTGTAAAACAAAAACATAATTCTTCATTACATGTTATAATGTTACATTACATAATATTTAAGAACATGCAGCCTTTCAATAGGGTAAAATGAAATAAAACCTATAGAAATGTTACATTACAGAGTTTTATCACTGTAAAGTAAAATAATATAAGTTACAAAAGTTATATAAGACTATAAAAAAATTCCAACAAACATTCAATTTAGTTGTTGAAGGTTGTTTATGCATGTCTAAACTTATCCCATTTATTATGGAAAACTGTTTCCGACACTGAATAATAATGATAAAAAAAAGTATTTGCGACTTTTTATCTCACAATTCTGACTTTATTGCAATTGTGAGTTTACATCTACAATTCTGACTTTTCTCAGAATGGAGATATAAAGTCGCAATCCTGAAAAATAAAGTCAGAACTGCAAGACATAAACTCACAATTCTGACGTTTTTCTTGCAATTGTGAGTTTGAGTCTCACAATTCTGACTTTTTTCACAGAATTGAGAAGTCTGAATTCTGAAAAATAAAGTCAGAACTGTGTGATACAAACTTGCAACTGCGAGTTATAAAGTCAGAATTGCGAGATATAAACTCACACATGACATTTTTTCTCCTCAAAATTAAACTATATACAGTATCTCACTAAAGTGAGCACATCCATCACATTTCAGCAACCATTTTAGTAGGGCTGCACGATTAATCGAAGTGAAATCAAAATCGGGATTAATCGAAAGCTGCGATTGTCATGCGTATCTTTTAGAAAAGCACTGTTCTGTGTTTAGTAAATCTTCATCCGAAGGCCAGAGGGCGCTCTCATTCTCACGCGGAAACTCAAAATATGCCAGAAGAAGAAAAATTGAAACGGATCTTTGCTATCTGCAGCTGAATAAACAAGATTTAACTGCTGTCATTGATTCAACGTGACTAATAAACCCACGACTACAACAATATATGGTTTATCTGACTTCTTCACATTATAATTTTCCTTATAATGCAGTATATAATAATGCAATGCCTTTATCATTGCTTAGAATACTATTCGTGCTTTATTCTGTGTAAATAACTATACTATCTCACAGAAAGATTTATTTCAAACACTCGACTGATATAAATATTATAATATGAAGTGAGTTTGGAGTAAAAACGTTATTAAATGTGATATTTTCAGCAGCATGTCTACACAGAGCCGTAGTTCACTGAGAAGCTACGCAAACAGCTGTCATTATCGCAAACGATTTCTTTCGATTTCATAATTGCCCGATTAAATCGTTTGCGATAATGAACGCGATTCAGCATATCTTTTCTGTGGAGTACGGCTCTGTGTAGTACATGCCGCTCCACCTGAACACAGGTGCTGGAGATTTACTGCTGATTACACAACCGGCTTCACTGACAACATGCGCATGACAATCGCCTTCGATTAATCGTGCAGCCCTACATTTTAGTACATCTTCTCAAGGAACAATGCTATAGAAATGGAACTTGGATATATTTTAGAGTAGTCAATGTGCAGCTTGTATAGCAGTATAAATTTACTGTCCCCTGAAAATTACTCAACATACAGCCATTATTGTCAGAATAGCTATCAACAAAAGTGAGTACACCCTAAGTGAACTTGTCCAAAGTGTCAATATTTTGTGTTCGCACCATTGTTATCTGGCACTGCTTTAATCATCCTGGGCATGAAATTGGCCAGAGCTGCACAGGTCGTTGCTGGGAAACTTTTCCACTCCTCTATAATGACATCCCAGAGCTGTTGGATGTTAGACACTTGGTGCTTCTCCAACTTCCGCTTAATAGGGTTCAGGTCTGGAGACATACTTGGCCACCCCATCACCTTCAGCTTCCTCAGCAAGGCAGTTGTCATCTTGGTGATGTGTTTGGGGTCATTATCATGTTGGCATCATGTTCTGCTTCAGAATGTACAGTACATAATTGGAATCCATGTTTCCCTCATGAACTGCAGCTCCACAGTATGCAGCCCCAGACCATCATGCTACCAGCGCCGTGCTTGAGTGTAAGACAATTTTCTTGGTACTCCTCACCAGGGCATCGCCACACATGCTGGACACCATCTGAGCCAAACAAGTTTATCTTAGGGTGCTTTCACACCTGCCTTATTTAGTTCGGTTGAATCGCACTAGAGTTAGTTTTCCCTCTTAGTGTGGTTCCTTTGGGCAGGTGAGAATGCAGCAATCGGACTCGGGTGCGCACCAAAAGTGGACCAAAGAGGTGGTCTCAGCATGCTTTCAAACGAACCCTGGAGTAGTTCGTTTGTGATGAGAACTTGATCCGATCCAACGGATCAATGTTCCAGACTATATCACAATAAATAAAGGGTTATTACAGTTCTGTGAAAAGCAGTAGCTTTGTTGTTTTGCTAATAATTCTTAAAATGAACCTGTGAATGTCTGTGGATGAGCACGTCTAAAAATGTTTTCCAGACAAATCCTGGACTCCTGTCACACCGCTAAATTAATATAATGACCACTACAAAAAAAGCAACAGTAAGCCTGCAAAACTGTTGTTGTTCCATCCTGACGGATGACAGCTGAGCAGAAATCACGGAATACAAACCGTGTAACCTATACCAATGAGAGGACAGTTTACTTGCACATGACTTGTATTAACACATTTGGTCCGTTTTGTAGTGTGAAAGCAAACCACCCCAAGAATAAAAAGCAACATTGTAATAATTTTAATCCCTGTTTCGGAACAAAGCAATCAATCTACAGGTGTGAAAGCACCCTTAGTCTTCAGCAAACTGTTTGTGGACTTTCTTGTCAGCTTCAGAAGAGGCTTCCTCCTGGGATGACGTCCATGCAAACTGACTTGTTGCAGTGTGTGGCTAATGGTCTGAGCACTGACAAGCTGACCTTCTAATTCTACAACCTTTAAAGCAATGCTGCCAACATTCGAAGCCAGGTTCTGCACCTGCCGCACAGAGTGAGTACTCAACTTTGTTGATCGACCCTTGCAAGGCCTGTTTTTAATGGAACCCATCTTGGAAAATCTTTGTATGACCCTGACCACTGTAGTGTAACTCACATTTTTAGGGTGTTACTGAACATCTAATAGCTTTGGCTATCTTTGTGGAGAGTTCTTTGCCATGGCACCTCCATGTTGAACATCCAGTGGTCATTATGAGACAATTGTACTTAAAGCACTAAATTTAAACTGCTCTAATACAAGATACACAACTTTGTATTGTCCTGTCAAGCAGACAAAAACAAACATGAGGAATAGGACTTGCGGCTTTGCATGGTTAAACAACATACTGCTGTTATCACTTTGGGTGTACTCACTTTTGTTGCCAGTTACTTTGGCAATAATAGCGGTATGTTGAGTTATTTTCAGAGGACTGTAAATCTATACTGCTATACAAGCTGCACATTGACTATTCTAAAAATATATCCAAGTTTCATTTCTATAGCATTGTCCCTTGAGAAGATGGTTGCTGAAATGTGAGGGATGTACTCACTTTTGTGAGATACAGCAGTTGCAAGTTTATCTCTCAATTCTGAGAAATATCTTGCAAATCTGACTTTAGAACTCTGCCATTGTGAGTCTGTATCTCAATTCTGTGAAAAAAGTGTCAGAATTGTGAGATAAAACTTTTTTTATTTATTTATTCAGTAGTGGAAACGGGCTTCCATGCATTTATAGCTCCACCCCAAACAATAAATAAATAAAAATGTTAATAAAGATAAGGTCTAAAAAAAAAAAAAAGTATACAAATTATTCAACATCAGTAACTGACTAGTCAGGCTGTTATATATAATTTAGCTGTTACCAAACTGTTAATTTTAGCATGGACGAAATGCTATGCTGACTAATCTGCAACTATCCATTTGGATTCCACTCTCACCTCCTCCTCGACTGACTGAAACTCTTTGTCATCAGGGGCCAGGTCGATCAGCACCGTGCCCTGACTCGCACAGTGGAACGTCAGGTATGGGTTGGCACCTGTAATGAAAGCACACCAGCACAAAAAAACTATAAGATACCTCAATGTGCTTCAGTTTGTTCAGTCATGAACAGATGGTGTTTGAGAGAGATGCTGGAGCTGAACGCTTCTGGACTGACCTTGTTGACCGCCCAGCAGCCTCTCAATGCCTTTGATGAGTTTGTGTCTGTGGCCGTACGCGTTGATCCCGATCTCCTTGAGCTCCTCGTGCCCCATATCAGCCAGCACATCCAGCGTAATCTAATACAACACATGAACACCAATCAGAATGAGGAAAGCTGGAGGCACAGCCAATCGCAAGATAAAGTTGTAATGAGAAATGGCACCAAGTGATTCATTTCAAGGCCAATTTCAACTCTGCTGCTTCTAAAACAGCCAACGGTGCAATTTTTTTGTTTTCTAGGCTTGTTGCGATGTGGAACTTCCTCCTACTGAGAAGATAAACTCTTCAAGCGGCAGGAGGCTTGGATGGATATTATCGCGTGTGACTCATAACACAGAATAATTATTACACAATACGCCTCCTACACGCAACATGCACACAAAAGAAAACACGCAGATGGTGATTCGCACATGCTAGACTGCAAGGCAGGGAGCCGTTCGAGCCAGCGTGTGTCTTACCGAGACCATTAATGTTTGGTCACACTGAACGAAGCATGTGAAACCATTTTGGACCCCAACGAACATGGATGAGTAGATATGTCATTACTTTTTTGTTTGTAAACTCTAAAATAAAATAAAAATAAATAAAAAAATACATTTGAAATTTTTAAATATATGAACAAAATACAAAACAAATAATTTATATGACAATAAATGCTAACTTATTACAAACCACAAAAATGAAATAAAATACTAAATGAAAAATAAAACAGACTAATTTATAACTTTTTACATAATAAAATAAAAACATAATATAACAAGACTACAAATAAGTTATGTAAGACTTACAAGAGCTTTAAATTAAAAATTAAATAAAAGAGAATGAAAACTACAAAACACTGCTACCGTTCAAAAGTTTGGGGACAGTAAGAATTTTTTTCATTAATATTTTATTGCGAAATGACTAAAATAGCAGTCAAGACATTTGTAAAGTTACAAAAGATTTCTCTAAAAAAAAATGCTGGTCTTTTGAGCTTTCTATTCATCAAGTAATCTTGGTTTCCACAAATATATTGATTTCAACACTGATAATAATAAAAATGTTCCTTGAGCAGCAAATCAGCTTAATTTTTAATATTTTATTACATTTTTTTTCTAATTATAAATTGTATATTGTACTGAACTGTAAACTATATATATATATATATATATATATATATATATATATATATATATATATTAGGGCTGTTAAGCGATTAAAATTTTTAATCTAATTAATTACATGATGTGGCGATTAATTAATCTAATTAATCGCAAATTAATCGCACATCAAATTTGGCTGAAAAATTACTCCCAAAAGATAATTTAAAGTCATTGTTGTGTAAAACGTCAAACAGACATTACAAAAAAAGTAAATATTTAGTTTATAAAATGAATTACATATGCTCTTTTGTACCATGAGGGTGAGTAAATGATTGTCATTTTTGGGTGGGTGAACTATACCTTTAATAACGTATTTCATTAATTTTATTAATATTACTTTGGGAATATGAAATTATTTCTTAATGAAATGATACTGTAAATAATAAAATAAAACTGCCAGTTGGTGGTGGTAAATTCATTTGATTCATTCAGATTGCTGATTCATCAGCATTAGATCGATCGGATTGTAACATCAAAGTACTGCAAGAGCTATAGAAAACGGCTTTCACAACCAAAAGCTGGCCGCTGGGTTTAGTGCAGCCCTTCAGATACAAAGCAAACTTTTAACTCTAAGCGCGACTTGCGCATCAGTGGTTTGCTCCGCTGCGCGTGCGCTTTGGTCAACGCAGCAAACAACCGTCCTCCGCTGCGCTATGATACTCATTCATTCAAATTGCTTGCGCGGCACGAGGACAGTTGGTTGATGCGTGACCAAAACGCACGTGCAGCGGAGTGAACCACTGGCGCACAAGCCACACACCCGCGCTCAAAATTTAAAATGAAAGCCTCTTAATGCTTTTGAAATAGCGTTCGTGGTACTTTGATTTCATACACTGTCTGTGTGTTGCTTGGAGACGAACAGTTCTGCTCTCATTTGCACTCGTGTGGTAGTCGATTGCACTTATAGCATATTGCTTGTGTGATATTGCTTAACTATATGATTTAAGTATGAGACAAACTTTTTTGCCCCATATCTTAAATTTTAGGGTCATTCTAACTATGTTCTCTAAGCTCCATCAAGCAGTGAGTTGTTGCACTGCCTCATATTTGTCATCAATCAACTGTATGAAATCATGGTTTGGGGCGGGGCCAGTGCGTTAAATGCGTTAATAATTTTAACGCGTTATTTTTCACCGTAATTAATTAATCTAATTAACGCGTTAAATTACCAGCCCTAATATATATATATATATATATATATATATATATATATATATATATATATATATATATATATATATATATATATACATACACACACACACAAAATACTAGAGATTTTTTTCTTAATTATAAATTGTATATTATATTTTATTATATACATGTTATATTATATTGTATATTATATTTGATTAACAATATTTTAAATAATATTTTACTGTAAATTATATTTTATATATATATATATATATATATACACACACACACACACACACACACACACACACAAAATATAATACTATATTTTTTCACAATTTTAGTTTTTACTGTCCTTTTGATCAAAAAATGCAATGCAATATTTTAAATTATATTTTGTTATAAATTGTATAATACAATATTTATAATGCAATACATATAGGAAATATAATAGGAAATGCACGATAGCAAATATAATACTATCATTTTAATAGTTTTCACTGTATTTTTAATCAAATAAATGCAACCTTGATGACCTTGTGATTTTTGTCTTAATTATAAATTGTATATTATATTAATTTGTAAATTATATATGATTACCATTATTTTATACAAAATATACTACCACACACCAATTTTATAGTTTTTACTGTATTTTTTATCAAATAAATGCAACCTTGATGACCTTGTGATTATAAATTGTATACTATATTCAATTCTAAATTATATATGATTAACAATATTTTAAATTCTATTTCATTGTAAATTGCATCATACAATATTTATAGTACAATACATATATACGAAATACAATACTATATACATTTTATTTACAATTTTACTTTTTACTGTATTTTTAATCAAATAAATGCAACCTTGATGACCTTGCGTTTTTTTCTTAATTATAAATTGTATTAAGTTATAAATTTATATATGATTAACAATATTTGTATTTTTTTTTGCATATAACATAATACAAAATATAATACTGTTTTTTCCTGCTTTTCACAATTTTACAGTCTTTACTGTATTTTTGATCAAATAAATGCAACCTTGACAAGCATAAAAGACTTCTTTTAAAAACCAAAAAAATCATTCTTTTAAACTTTTTGAATAGTAGTACATGAATGTAAGCAAAAGAAACAGAAAGTGTGACTATAGAAGTGAGTGAACCACATAAAGTGTAACCATCCCATCGCCGCTGACTCTGCGTCAGCCTGTGTAATCTCAAACTCTCTCACTCCAGTTCCAAGGCCCACTTATTGGCAATGCATCACATCTATGATAGGTCTGTCAAAGGCCATTAGCCCAGGAGCTGCCAACTGCTCTCTCTTTCTCCCTCTCTCAGAAAGCACTGTGCACTTCAATCGATAGGGCTCGCAGGACCGACCATTATGGCCGTGAAGGTGTGATGGCCGCAGCGGGAAAGATTCCATTTATTTCTTCTTTTCTTTTTCTCTCTTTAACTCTCTCGGCAAAGTTTTCATTTGTGCCAAAGCTGAAAAAGAACTGCAGCAGATTTACTACAGACTAGTGGAAAAAAAAAATAAACTAGACTCCAAGTCAATAAAGTCTTAATTATGTTCAGTATAGTACTCAAGTAGAATCATAAATAAAACTTTAGTGAACGTATATAACATACATGAACGAAGGTTTTACAGAATGAAACAGGAAAGTAAAATAAGAAACAGTTTTTTTTTCCTAGCTGATGAGCAATAAAAACGAAAATGTCTAAGGGAAGTGAAAATGCAGCAGACATCTAAAAGAGATAAATATTCACATATCGTCCTTCTGACGGCACTAGTAAAGTGAGGAGACGGCTCTAAACTGCTGAGGTTAAAACCAGACACGTCTAATGACGACACCGGTGCGCATATGAAATCTGTGAGCGCGTCCTCAATCTCATTTGCACTCAGTCTTTCACACGTCTCTGAAAAACTGTTGGCTCTTCATGCTCCATCTCCCGTAGGCACAGCGAGGCAGAATAAGATGGAGAGCGAGCAGACGAGTGAGTCACTGTGAGACAGATGAATGCGTCTTACTAAAGCCACAATCAGAACTGATTTCAGCCCCTCACATCAAGCGCTCTTCCCAGCTGGTGGCCGCCAAGACCATTTCTGTTCATCTATGTGCAAATGAGCGGCGAGGTCTGGCGCAGTATGCCAATCGCATCCCACGGGCTCACCCTCGTGGAGTCGAAGCTGAGAAGAAGGAGAGCCATAGGATCAACAGTGTCCTGAGCTCAGTGTGAGCGAGCGCCACAACCATATTAATCAAAAGTAGGGGCGCAGGGGTCAGCCCCGTTACCCAGGATCTCTCTCACAACTATAAAGATGGAGAGACGCTAGTAATCTCACAGCGTGCGGCTGAAGAGGAGTTGGCTGGAAATGATAAACCCAAGGTGCTGAGAGAGAGAGAGAGTATATTGAAAGGAGATAATTACGAGGCCACAGATGTCATCGGATTTACATAACGTTGACGAGAAGGACCTGGAGCTCTCTACAGGAAACAACGGCAGGACTCTCTACTCAGCACAGCTGGCAATTTAATGTGTGGAGTGGAGCTGATGAGATTGAGATGATTGAGATTGATTTGATCCTAGGAAGTGACCTTACCTGTTCCCGCTCGAAAATATCCCGCAAATGCTCCAAACCCAAAGTCTTCAGGAACTGACTGATGTTCATATCCAGAATTGTTACTGTAGAGAAAAAAAATGACATCATAACTCATATAACTATTACATAACTATAACTAATTACATTTAGGGTTGCAACTAAATGTAAATTTATTGCTGATTAATCTGGAAATTAATAAGATATTTTTCCATCAGTTTATAAAACAAAATGCTACTTTATGTCATGTACATGTACACTAAAGATTGCAAGTACAAATATTAAAGACTACAAAACAATACATTAGCTCATGAATGTGTGTGCTATAAATTGTATACAGCTTTTCACATAAAAAAAACAATGAAAATAAAATATATTGTGTAATAATATAATTAAAATAATTATAATGAATAAATATGTAGATGTGTGTGTGTATGTATATATATATATCATAATTTGTATATACATAATTTGAAAATATAAAAATGTGTGTTTTTGCTATTTAAAATATATGTAAAAGTGAAATATATAATAATTTTTATGTATATTATATATATATATATATATATTATATATAATTTGTATATATAAATATAATTATATAAATATAATTTGTATATATACACACACAAATATATATTTAATTTGGAAAATATCAAATTTGGTATTTAATTTGAAATTAATAAAAGTGAAAAGTTAAAATATGTAAAAGTCAAATATATAATATATAATATTTTTAAAATATATTAAATCTTTATTCTTTAATCTTTAAATCTCTATTATTTATTGTTGTTAAATATTAATATTAATAACAATACACAGTTTATTTAAATGTTATCATTATTATAGACATTTTTTTTTTTAAGTATTAACTACTAGCAGGTTCTGCCCAAGTATTGTTATTATAATTTCTGTTTCTTAGAAATTTAACAGACTGTTGTATCATTTCTTAAAAACATTTTAAACTAATATTTTATATCCAACAACAAATTTGGCCAGAAATTGAATAGTTGATGCAGCCCTACAATAAAAAGTTATGTGAAACTATTTTAAGACAAATCACATGGTGTACTCACTTTCTCCCTCCTTCCTCTCTGTTCCAGTAGCCCCATCAGCAGGGCCTGAGGCTCCAGGTACGGTCAGCTCTGTCAGGGGCCCAGCCAGATTGTCTATGCTGCTGGCGGCGGACAGACAGGAAGGTGTTGATGTAGGAGAAATGACAGAGGCACTGACCACTGTAGCCTGGGGCTTGAAACAACTAGGCAACGCTTCAGGGGGCATGGCATCAATCAGAAGCGCCCGGATATCATCAGCCTGGAAATCAATAAAAAAAAAAGTAAATGTCAGGAAATAAATCAATAGTAGTATAAGAAATCTGTGTCTGATCAGTTTTAAATACAACTAGACCAATGTAATATTCATGTTAGAGTACCAAGCCACATGGGCGAGAGGCTAAATTGAAAAGTAGCTGTACAAACAGCATTAGTTTGGCTTCTTGATGTAGAATTGGACAATAAAAGCTGAGAACAGCTGTGTCATTAGCACCTGGCATGAACACAGCCACTGGAGCCCAATTACTAAAGGTTACGGCAGATTTGCCATTTGCTTCGCACAAGCCTGAACACAGGGGATGTGGGTTTAAACACCTCAGCTTATGTGTTTAGATGATAAATGTCCCAATTTCTCAGGATACTCTATGCCACCTGAACCATATGAGACCTTACACCCAGAACAAACAGTCTTGTAAAGCACAAAACTTTTATAGAAGTTGGGTATGACCTGGGGAATGTCTATATAAGCAAATGTGTAGCTCTGGTAAATGAACGACGGTATATAAATGTGGGTTTGAATCTACGTGAGAGGTTTGTTACCGTCGCCAAATCCAGCGGCGTCTGGCCCTCCTGGTTCTTCATGGTGGGGTCGGCCCCGTGGGCCAGCAGCAGAGCGCAGAGCTGTGTGCGGCCCTTCTGCGCAGCCTCGTGTAGGGGTGTGAAGGCCCATTTATCAGTGGCATTTACACAGGTGTTATACTTGATCAGCAGGGCCGCGATGTCCACATGCTGGAAGGGAAGACGGAGGCTTATTACTGACAAAATTATTCAACAACCTGCAGTCTTTGAAGCCTGTGTGTTAATTTAAAAAGAAGCACAGCTCTTTTGTTTAAAAGAGTGACTGTTTTTCAGCCACTTCTGAAGCCATAGGGTATCTTGATGTGAACAACAAACCAAAACACAAGTTGTTATTCAACTCTATTTGGCAAGTGAATAAGAAATAGTAGCAATATTCCTTTTGTGAATTAAAGACTCTTTGGAGTGACTCAAATGTACGTAACTGTACATAAAATGTACATAAGGAACAAGTAGCAATATTCCATTTGTGAATTAAATGACTCTTGAGTGAATCAAATGACTGATTATTTTGAGTAAATCAAATGCACATAACTACACATAAAATGTACATAAGAAAATAGCAGAATGTTCCATTCGTGAATCAAATGACTTTTTGGGTGAATCAAATGTACATAATTGTATATAAAATGTACATAAGGAAATAGTAGCAATGTTCCATTTGTGAATCAAATGACTGATTCTTTTGAGTTAACCAAATGTACATAATCATACATAAAATGCACATAAGCAAATAGTACCAATTTTCTATTTGTGAATCAATTTTTTTTTTGAGTTAATCAAACAATTCTTTGATTCTTTTGGGTGAATCAAATGTATATAATTGTACATAAAATGTACAAATAAATAGTAGCAATTTTCCATTTGTGAATCAAATGACTCTTTTGAGTGAATCAAATTACTGATTATTTTGAGTGAATCAAATGTACAAAAAATTGTACATGTACATAAATAGGCTCGTTTGAGATGAGCAAAATCTGCACAGAACCGATCACCGGTGACCAACGCGAGATGCATGCCGGTTAGAAATGTGTCCGAGTTACGTCCGCCTTGCTCTGATGTCATGCTGACGTGTGCCAAAAAACTCTCGCGACGGCGAGGCGGCTGTGTCGGATTGAGCAGCCGAGCGCAGTAGCATTTTACCGACTGCGCTGGCCAAAAGCACGATGGGAAACGACTGACTGACGACACAGCTTCATGCTCATTGGTTCAGACAACTGTGATGTTGCCGTTCTTTTCTATAATGTTTTATTTTTAATCTAATATTATGTGGTTATCTGTTTGAATTATGCATGAATATTCCCAAACACTATGGCAATGCGATCTCTGTATAAAATACGTGATTGTTGCAATATTTCTATAAAAATCTAAAATACACGTTTGTATTAAAGTAAAAATTGATGATACATACGCCTTTCGTATGGAAATAAATAGCAACTTTGAGTGTCTTGTTTATCATATTTATTTTCATATAAAAACAACAGAATTGAAATTCTATCATGTTTATCAGCAACACAGCACGTGCGTGTGATAACGCGATATCTGCCTTTGATCTCGTTGGTATCTTTTTCCGCTTCCAGAACTCAGAACTGTCCGTCTTGACAGTATTTATTTCACTCCTCCCCTGACTGCAGCCGCCTACTCTTGCCTACATTTCAGGCAAGGCGAGTTGCATCTCAAACGAGCCTAATAGTAGAAATGCTCTATTTGTGAATCAAATGACTCATTTGAGTGAATTAAATGACTGATTCTTTTGACAGAATCAAATGTACATTGTTATACATAAAATAATAATAGCAATGTTCCATTTGTGAATCAAATGTCTCTTTTGAGTTTATCAAATGACTGATTCTTTTGAGTGAATCAAATGTACATTATCATACATAAAATGCACGAAAATAGTAGCAATTTTCTATTTGTCAATCAAATGACTTTTAAGTTAAACGACTGATTCTTTTGGGTGAATCAAAGGTATATAATTGTACACAAAAGAAAATAGTAGCAATGTTCCATTTGTGAATCAAATTACTCTTTTGAGTGAATCAAATTACTGATTCTTTTGAGTGAATCAAATGTACAAAATTGTAATGTACATAAATAGTAGAAATGCTCTATTTGTGAATCAAATGACTGATTCTTTTGAATGACTGACTGAATCAAACGTACATAATTGTACAGACAATGTATATAAAGAAATGGTATCAATGTTCCATTTGTTAATTAAATGACTCCAGTGAATCAAATGACTGATTCTTTTGAATAAATCAATTTATTACTTTTTTTTTCTCAACGAATCAGATCAGTCTAAATGATATGTTCATGAATTGGATTAAAACAATTCTCAATTTTAAATCACTGTGGCAAATGTTAACAGCTCACTAGATGGGAAGATTATCAGTCAATACAATTTTACATTGGCTTTTATTTAAAAAAAAAAAAACTGAATACCTTCAATTTGTAGTTTTTTTTTATGTGCTTTGAATGAGTTTGTTTAAAAAATATATAAAAAATATATTATTATTATTATTATTATTATTATTTATTTATTTTTAATTAGTAATTTTAGGTAATTTCATTTTTAGGTAGACTATCCCTTTAAATGGCATTTGAGAACCATTCTCATTAGCAATAGAGAGCACAGGGCAAAACAAGCTTGGTTTTTGGCCAGCTCTTGAATTGTTTTGCACAGTGTGTGCGGCTGCGATGTCCTGAACCGCCCTCCCTTCAGCAGCAGTGACTGTATGGAACTGCGATCAGCTGGCTGTGTTTGCCGAGCGCTGACAGCCTCTACACAAACAGGCCGCAAATGAACAGAGGGAGGCGCACTCAAGGTCAGCCAGCATCGGCCGGCCGCCAGCTCTCCTCCAGCCAATCAACAAAGCTCGGCCAACCTGCCACTCCGATCACAGCCAATCAGAATCTCACAGCTCCTGTCACAGAGGTCCTGTTTCTTGGACGGCAACAGGGAGCGTATGCGAGTGTGGTCGAGGGCCGGAGTCTGGCTACTTCTGATCCAACATGTTTATGTAACTGCAATCTGCTCCCATCCATCTGCATGGTCTAATCACATCCCTGTAGACCTCCAGAGGCCAGACGCTGATAAATACCTCCAACTACCATCACCTGAAATGGGTTTCCCTGAATTCGCTAGATTTGATTTCCAGAAAGATTCAAATCCTGTATTAGAAGCGTTCTGTGCTGCGTGGATTAAGGCTCAACTAGATTGCGACGGCTTCATCTCGGCATCTGGGTTGTTCGCGAGTGGAAATGCAAGTGAAACCACCTGAAAGAATCATGAGCCGCAGTGACGCATTAAAAGTGAATAAGCCAAAGACATGTTGGCAGAACAAATACAGATGTCCAAACACTTTTTGCATACATTCACAGGCTGATTTTCACAGGAAGTGAAAACAAAGTGCTGTATCCGAGCACAGAGGGGTTCAGGTAAAGGTTTACACTTGTTCTCAGAGAAGAAAAAAGCCCTGTGTTTCGTTTTCAGGAGCAAATACATGGATTATTCAGCATCTACATCTGTTTGTGTGTGTCTAAGGTACCCACAGCACAGTTTCCTGCCAGACCTGACATGACACCGGAGGCATGACATGTGTCGGCTTAACAGATGTCTGCATGTAGTCCCAGTCTCAATGAAATATTCCTTCTTTTAATCAGCAATTGCACTCACCCCGTACGAGGCCGCGTTGTGGAGGGGAATAAGGCCACCTTTGTCCTGCGCGTTGACGTCCGCCCCATGCTCCAGTAAATACTCCGCTACCTCCAGATTGTTATAGCCAGCTGTGGAGAAAAGAACGCAGAGAAATGTGAATCTATCAGCCCACAAACCATCTGGCATCAAACACAAGCAACCAATCCATATCACATGTATTTTTGAAACTTTGAAAACTGCACCACAACTGAAGCGATTTTGCGATAATAAAGTAACTTTAAGAAGATCCTTTAATGATAGCCATGCATTATTAAGTGGTTATCTGGACTGTGCAATTGAGAATTGTTACAAAATTAAACACTGTGAAATGAATTTACATGAGGATGAGGATCACATTTACATCTAATTGATAATGAATCTATATAGAACTCAACCCAAAGGCCAAATCACCTGGTTTCAGGCACATGTACTGACTAGAAAGTGTTTGCGCACAAATCACTGCATTTTTCAAGCTAATAGTTGAGTAGTTTGCTGCTGTATTTTTTGATGTTTCAAAACAAACTGTTTTGTAAAAGAATGTGTGAGTAAAAAGGTTTCTAATGCAATTCCAACATGTTTTCTGCAGAGTTTATAAGCATAAATAAAACAAGTGTGTGTGTGTGCGTGTGTGTGTGTAAAACTAAATAGAAATATAAAAAAGGTCAAAGTGCATAAAATTATTAAAACAAACTAAAATTAAAATGAAAACTGCAACTGTTAAAAGTTAAAAAAAATAAATACAAAAAAATCACTTTAAATTATTAGTAAATATTAATAGTAGATACGTAGTAAAATCTCTACAACTAAAATGTTGTAAAGCACAAGGAATGACTAAAACTAAAATGTGAATTACTACTGAAAATATAAAAATAAAAGCTATATATATATTTGTGAGTGTTCGTGTGTGTGTGTGTGTGTCTAAAAAGCTAAATAGAAATGAGAAAATTAAAAAACAATGACAAATATCAAAGCATGAAATTCAAATTATGACTAAACATTAATAATATATTAAAGTAGTAAAATCTCTACAACTAAAACAGAAAGAAAAGTAAAGATCATTAAAAATATGAAAAAGCATAAAACAGAATTACTAAAATGTAAATTACAACTGTAAATATTAAAATTAAAGCTAATATGTATGTGTGTAAAAAGCTAAATAGAAATATTGAAACCAAAACTAAAATAAAAATAAACAAGTAAAAACAAACAAAACAAAATATAAAAGCTAATATATATATAAATAAAACACATACATATGTGTGTGTATGTATGTGTATATATATATATATATATATATATATATATATATATATATATATATATATATATATATATATATATATAGATATAGATATATATAGATATAGATAAATAGTGTTGACTGTGTAAACAAACTAAACAGAAATATTAAAATGCAATGATACTTATCAAAGCACATAAAATTAAAACAAACTAAAACTGAAATTTTGAAATTACAAAAATAACGATAATAATACTAAGTTTATTTAAAAATGAAATAATAACAATAATTAAAAATATATTTAAAAAGACAAGCACAAAAATAATTACTAAAATTAAAATTTAAATGACAACTGAAAATATAATAATAAAGGCTAATTATTATTAAATATTACTAAATATAATAATAGTAAATAAGAAACAAACCAAAAAAAAAAAAACACTGTTACAGTTTTCTCCTGATGAAAAGCCTGTTTACGTCACTTTTTGTCTCAAAATTCTGACTTTTTCCCCTTACAATTGAGTTTACACCTCGCAACTTCAACTTTTGTGTGATATAAACTCGCAATTATGAGAATCTGACTTTTTTCCCTCAGAATTGTGAGATATAAACTTGTAACAGAGTTATAAAGTCAGAACTGCAAGACAAACAAGAAATAACAAGATATACATTTTTTTTCTCAGAATTTACTTTTCTTTCTGCCTGCAATTCTGACTTTATAACACGCAGCCGCTACTTTTTTTGAAAATAGGCTCATTTTCCAACTCCCCTAGAGTTGAACAGATGAGTTTTACCTTTTTTTAATCCATCTTCGGGTCTGCTGGTAGCACTTTTAGCATAGCTTAGCATAAATCATTGAAAGACCGACAGAAAATGAAAATTTTTTCAGGCTGATATGGATAGGAACTATACTCTTATTCTGGCGTAATAATCAAGGAACTTTGCTGCCGTACCTTGGGCGCTGCAGGTGCAATGATATTATGAAGCGCTTGAAAATAGTCCCCAGCTAGGTAACTTCCAACATGACCAGCACTAAGACAGTTAATAGTACAATAGCTGGGGACTATATTCAGGTGCTGCGTAATATCATTGCGCCTGCTGCACCCAAGGTACGGCAGCAAAGTTCCTTGATTATTACGCCGGAATGAAAGTATAGTTCCTATCCATATCAGCTTGGAAAATCACAACTTTTTATTCTCTGTCGGTCTTTGTACACAATGTAACTACAGAAGAGTCGAGTTTTAAATAGGAAAAATATCGAAAATCTTTGGTCATTTTTTAACGAGATGCTAACGGTCTAATCTGATTCAGTGATTTATGCTAAGCTATGCTAAAAGTGCTAACGGCAGACCCGGAGATCGGCTGAATGGATTCAAAAACAGCAAAACTCATCTGTTTAGCTCTAGGGGAGTTGGAAAAGAAGCCTATTTTCAAAAAAAGTGGAGTTTTTTCTATTAAGTCAGAAATGTAAAATATAAACTCGCAACTGAGAACATATCAGTCTTTTCCACTCTCAGAATTGGACTTTATAACTCGATTATACATTATACATTTCGTGTTTATATCTGTCTGTATCACGCAACTCTGAGAAAATAGGCAGAACTGTGCGATAAAAAGTTGCAACAACCTTTTTTAATTTTTTAATTCAGGGGTAGAAATAAGCTTCCACAAAGCTCAGACTTTATCTAATTTATTAATGGTTCCCAAGATCAGATCTTGGGTGCATTACATTGCTGCAGCCTCTACGTAGGTCTAATAGAAATACCATCATCACCATCTTAGTGAAATTTCATCTATTCCCATTTTTTAAAACTTAATTAAACTCAATTAATTAAAATCTCTTTAGCCAATGTTGGTGAAATCATACTCCTCGTTACTCCTTGTAATTGCAATTATATTTATTGCTCAGTGCAAAGTGGAATCTAAGCACAAATGTGTTTTTTTCTTTCTTTCTTTTTTTTAAGTCACTCCAGCTAAGCTAAAAAACACTCAATCTGGCAGTCAACCTTTGGCATTGAACAAGCTACTGCTGACCTTTACCCAAAAAGCCCGGACACTACTATTTTCAGCTTTAACTGTCGTCTTTAGTTCCTTTAACTCTCTTTCTCACTCTAGACATACATGACTGCCTACAGGACTGTCACTAATTAAAGCCCTCATCATTACAGGCTGTAGCCCTCTAATAATGCACAAACCCAGCTTTGAGAACTGCACTAATGAGAACACGCTCTCTGTCTCACACGTACACACTCCACCGCGTGTGCCGCGCTCATCAAATGCTTCCTGCAGGTTCTTCTCCATAAACTACTAGCATTTTAGCAGCGTTTCTCACTTTCTTCCCACGAATATCTCATCTGTCTGGCTGTACTGCTCTCGTTTCCTCTTATCTTTAATAAAGCAGATTTACTCTCATTAACACCATGATAAGCATTAAGATGATAGTGAACTTAAAAACAACAACAACAACAAAAAACTATTAGCGGTGTGGATACAGTGTCAGCAGCCGTTTTCCATACATGAGAGAAAGTGTAGACTGCATTAGCAAAATAAGCTCAATGCTAGCAAGTGAAAACATGCTGCATTTCTTAATTAGGTCATTACTGTACATATTTGATTTTATGGATATATAAAATGGCATTAAAAATTTTATACAGTGAGGTAATACAGCCTTAAAGGGATAGTTCACCCAAAATGAAAATGACCCTATGATTTACTCACACTCAAGCCCTCAAGCAAATATATGACTTTCTTCTCTCAGACAAATATAGTCGGAGTTATATAAAAAATGTCTGGGCTCTGCCAAGCTTTATAATGGCAGTGAATGGGTGTTAATATTCAAAAGTCCAATGAAAGTCCATTAAAGAGCCATTCGACTTACTTTATCTCACTTTTTTTAGCAGATGACGCAGGAGCTAGAGATTATGGTTTTCAATGCACTTCAAAAGGCAATTATTAACCCGCCAGAGCCATGTGGAGTTTTTTGATGATGGATAGATGCGCATTATTGGATTTCAAAATCTCAACAGCCATTGACTGCCATTATAAAGCTTGAAAGATCCAGAATCTTTTTTAATATAACTCTGATTGTATTTGTCTCAAAGAAGAAAGTCATATACACCTAGAATGGCTTGACGGTGAGTAAATCATGAGGTAATTTTCATTTTTGGATGAACTATCCCTTTTAAACATGACATACCAGTCATTAAAAAAAATGCACAGCGAAGCATCTGGATTGTAATGCATGAGATCCTGCAATGCCAGTCAGAACGAATGAATTCGTCTTACGATTCTCCCTGCAGGCAAATGGCAGAGGAGTGGCGTGTTTTCTAGGCAGGGGTCACAACTGCCACGTTAGACACAGCCCACTGCTCTCTGGTGGAAATGCCGAATGTTTGCTAGCTGGAGTAAAATCATGTGTCTATATCTCTGCCTGATGGTTAGGGCCGTCACCCACCTGCTGCTGGCCTGGCCTAGCAAGATAAGTGGACTGACCAGAGCGCTCACTCCATCTGTTCGGTGACATTTGCTGATCTGTGCTGTTCTGCACGCAGTATGAGTGCTGCTGTGAGTCACTGGCATGGCTGGAGTGTCGTGCAAATGAGGAACCCCAAAGCAGTGCTCTGCTACTCTGAACTCAAATCCAACACCCTTAGACTTCTGGGTCTTTTTAAGTTACAGTTATAAACTGAATGATCATTTTTCAATACTAATATATTTGAATCCATCTGCAATTATATATTACTTTTTTATGTGTGTGGGTGTGCACTTAATTATTTAGTTATTTATTTATAATAGTCCTCTAACATTCTAGCTGCAAATACATTGCATAATAAACATACAATTTATTAATAACGATATGCACACTATTGTTTGCACGAGTAGATTACATACAAAGTCAATTCAAGGATGCGAATAGAGTTCACAAATCAGATTTTTTACATAAAACTGTTAACTTGCCTAACTTGCCTGTTAACTTGATTTTATTTGAGGCGAAAAACATGCCTCGAGTACTCTAGCAACGATTAAGCATGTATACGCCACAATCGTGTCTTCTATGCAAGTTGAAAAATTTCAACTGGAAAGAAAATTTAGCATAACATGTCACACAAGCCATTCAGTGAGTATTCTAGTAAAGATTAAGTGAGTAACTATAGTAGTCAACATTTGAAGTGGATCCAAACCTTTCATTAAAGTTGTCTTAAAACCAAAACAGTACCTGGTCTGGTCTTAGGACAACTAACTTTTTTGATCCACTTCATATGTTGCCTACTGTATATATGCCACAATCGCATGTTCCTCGCAAGTTGAAACATTTCAACTCGAGCCTAAATGACACAAAAACATCCCACGAGTAATCTACTAACGATTAAGTGAGTAACGATAAACGCCTCAATCACATCTTTCGCACAAGTAGAAAAATTTCAACTTAAGTGGAAAATTTGCATAACACTTTGTTGCACAAGCCAATCAGTGAAAAAGCTTATTGACACGTCCAGTTTGACACATCCAATTGTATCAAAAAACATCCCATGAGTAGTCTAGTAGCGATTATATGCCACAATCATGTCTTTCGATTAAAAACTTAAGTTGAAAAGTTTCAATTCGAAAAGAAAATTTGCATGACACATTGACACGCAAGCCAGTCATGCATGTCATGCCTGGTTGAATCAGAAAATAGAGGAGAGCATTGTCATAATTTTATTTGCCCGAATGACATGAAAAACATCCAGCGATTAAGTGAGTACTGATGAAAATGATACTTACTTTTCTTTGGTACTCATGAAATACTTTTTTCAATGACATGAAAAACAATCCACGAGTAATCACGAGTGATAATGCAATGCCTATTTCTATTGTAGTATTGTTTAAGCACTGTATAAATAAACGTGACTTGATTATTTGAGTTCTATTTTTCACAGTTACTAAAATTGTGCTCTAAAGTGCCACAGAACAACGAATGCATACAGGCGACTTTATATTCCGAAATATTATATTCTGACGAATACAAGAACACCCATGAATAAGATGGGGAAGGCTCACATAAAGAGATTATTCTGAAAAAGACTTTATCGGGGACATGAGCCATACAGAGAATATTGTTGTGCATGTAAATGTCGGTGACGGTACGAACAGCGTGGAAGTCTTAGACAGATTTAATATTTGGCAAGGAAGCCTTTGAATCCCCGCCTGGAAGCCAGGCTTACACAGTGCTCAGAAAGGGATGAGAGCCAAGATTTAATTCAACATGTCCCCCTTTCTTTCCTTCTGGGTTTCCTTGCCTCGCCTCTGGGGTGGGATGATATCTCACACACTGCTTCAATGCTTTTGTAGAAACGCAATTCTCTGGATGGCGGTATAGCTTGATTTTTCCATTTGAAAGAGAGAAGTGCTCTCGTTTCTGTGTTGAAAGCGATGGCTCAGAAGGCCACAGAATGATTTTTCATTACCTGCCAGGTGCAGCGGAGTCGAGTTGCGTCCCTGTGTGTCTCTGCAGTTGATGTTCTCCAAGCTGCACAGTTTCTGGACCCGGGCCAGGCAGCCTTTTTTGGCGGCATCCAAAAGCGCTGCATCTCCTCTCAGCAAGTCCTGGATATCTGTGTCTCCCTCCTTCACCATGTCCAATGGCGTGTTTCCATCCCGATTCTTCTTGGTAGGGTCTGCTCCATGCTGAAAGAGATAAGGACATTGAGTGCAGATCCACAGAGAAGCCCAAAGGCTGACTTAGCAGTTTAAAAACCTCATCTAAGATCTTTCTGAGGATTTATACGTAAAATGATCAGTGCTCAATTACAGGATATGAGATTTCACTATATATATATATATATATATATATATATATATATATATGGTAACACTTTACAATAAGGTGTCATTTGTTAACATTAGTTAATGTTTTGACTAACACGAACAAAACATAGAACAATACAGCATTTGTTCATCTTTGTTAATGTTAATAAAAATACAGTTTGTTTGTTAGTTCACAGTGCATTAACTAATGTTGAATGCAACTTTAGATTTTAATAATGCATTAGCAAATGCTAAAATTAATATTAACGAACATTAACAAATGCTTCTTAGTTCATGTTAACTAAAGTAGTTAACTAATGTTAATGTTGGTTCCTCTACTTCAGGGGGTATGCCCCCCATAAGAAAATTATGCTCATTTCAAATTTAAATGCAAAAATCTGGTGCATTTTAAAAGTAGAATCAAGTGATTAGATCAAATGAAGAATTATGTGCCCTTGTAAATTGCCCTAGGAGTAATTTATTTATTGGTTGCATAGATGTGAATGTGATGGTAGCGCACAATTTTCACTACATACATTCTCATAAAAGCCAGTAGTTTTCAGTAGCAAATGCAAGTGAAATGGTCGCACTGTAGAGCCCTATATATATATATATATATATATATATATATACACACACACACACACACATACACCTATACATACATATATTTAAAGGATTAGTTCACTTTCAGAAATCCTTAAACAGATGTACTCACCCCCTTGTCATCCAAGATGTTTAATGTCTTTCTTTCTTCAGTTGTAAAGAAATTATGTTTTTTTGAGGAAAACGTTTCAGGATTTCTCTCCATATAATGGATATGAATGGTGCCCCAAAGTTTAAACTCAAAAAATGATCCCAGCCGATGAAGAAGGGTCTTATCTAGCGAAACAATCGGTTATTTTCTAAACAAATTGGCAAATTTCTATGCCTTTTAACCGCAAATGCTCGTCTTGTCTCATCTCTGCGATGCACATGTGTAGTCTGTGTGATCCGGGTCAATACAGTTAGGGTATGTCGAAAACTCCCATCTCGTTTTCGTCTTCAACTTTGAAATCATCCTACAACACTGTTTTACCTTTTTTTGTAAAGGGTGTTTGATCTTCTTTGTATGTTCACTTTGCAAACACTGGGTTGGTACTTCGCAGCGATGTAGGATGATTCTGAAGTTGGGGAAGAAAGCGAGATGGGAGTTTTTCAACAGAGCAGAGACGACACAAGATGAGCATTTGCGGTTATAAAGTATATAAATTCTCAATTTGTTTTGAAAGTAACCAATTGTTTCGCTAGATAAGACCCTTTTTCATCAGCTGGGATCGTTTAAAGCCCTTTGAAGCTGGATTTAAATACATTTTGGAAGTTCAAACTTTGGGGCACTATTCATATCCATTATATGGAGAGAAATACTGAAATGTTTTCCTCAAAAAAACTTATTTCTTTACGACTGAAGAAAGAAAGACAAGAAAATCTTGGATGACAAGGGGTGAGTACGCTGTCTGTAAATTTTCGTTCTAAAATTGAACTAATCCTTTAAGAAATATATGTAATATACATTTAAATATAGTATAAATCATATATAAATATGACTATATATTATCAAGGAAATATTTCTTAAATATATACATGTTTTTGTTCAGTACACACATTATGTAAACATTATATGTGTATATTTATATTTTGTAGAAATTTAAACATTTAAATTTTTTATTTCCATTTATATTTTATTCCGACAAAAATATGGCTGTTTTGAAAATTAATTTGAAGAATGTCTACTTTTAAGAAAACACTTTTGATCAAATTACACCTTTAGGCCACACATATTGAATTTAACAGTTGGGGTCCATTAATATTTGAGTTTTCTGTACAGCAACAGACCAAAGTGAACTGATTTTAATACACTGGAAATGAATAATTCCTAACTGAACAGATTTGGAATCTAATATAATTTAAGACTTTGTGAATAAGAATAAAATTTGATCAGGAAATTGTTTCTTCAAAATCATTTTACAACTGCTCATACAGATTTAGACTTAGTGGATGAGAAAAGTACAAGTTTCTACCAGAGACAACTTCAGGAAACGAAGTGACATGTTTGTTTGAAGGCTAATGTGCATATTCTTTACAGCTCTGAAGCTGAACCTCTCTGTGACAGTAACCTGAGGTACGATGAAAGCAGACAGCATTAAAACCGACGTCTGCTCAACGCCAATAAACCTGAAGCCCCTGCAGCGGTTTCACACTACATTTAAAAACTTTACAGAGTGATAAAAAGCATTAACAACTCCAGGCTGTCAGACGTCTAGAGAAAGAGATATCTCTTGAATTAACAAGTATGCCGAGTGACGTGAGGAGGTCGCGGTTCAGCCAGCGATTCCAGTACCTTCAGAAGCAGTTTGCAGATCTCGTATTTGCCCTTGGCTGCCGCCTCGTGCAGAGGAGTGAACTTCCACAGGTCGGCCACGTTGACGGACGCTCCGTGTCTGACCAGCAGCTCCGCCACTTCGTAATGGCCGTACGAGCAGGCGTTATGCAGTGGCACCAAACCTCTGCCGGCAGACAGGGAATTCAAGAGATAAATAGTGACAATACGTTTATCTCCTGGTGCTGCCAACTCATGCACTGACTGTTAATGAGGTTCTGGGGAGAGTTTCTGACGAAGAACAGCAAGAAGTCTCACCCTTTGTCTTTGGCGTGGACGTCGGCACCATGGTGCAGGAGATACTCAACCACAGCTACACGATTGTAGCCGGCGGCAAAGTGGAGCGGCGTGGAATGACGGCCCTCCAAGTCTCGACAGTTCACATTTTGAGGGGAGCAAAGTTGCTGTGCCAGACAAAACAAAACAACGTTAAACTGAATTTTATATTGCAAATACATAACTAAAAAAGCTAGTTCACCTAAAAATGAAAATTCTGTCATTACTTACTCACTCTCATGTTGTTCCAAACCCGTAAGACCCGTGTCTATGCGAGGTCAGAAAGCTCTCGGATTTCATCTGAAATATCTTACTTTGTGTTCCGAGGATGAACGAAGGTCTTACCAGTTTGGAACGACAAGAGGGTGAGTAAGTAATGACTGCATTTTCACTTTTGGGTGAACTATCTCTTTAAGTGATGAGTGTTTAAATACATCCAAGAATTAATTTCATTTGATCTGCTTTTATAGGGTACCAGGCCAGAATGATGGCAAGTGTCAGAAGAGATTCAGATTAATTGCCTGACAAAAGTCTAATTGGTGCTCGGGTCTAATTACTTTACGCATAATGAGGCTTTGAGATAATGAGGATCTGATCGCATCAAAGGCATCCATCCATTCAGACATTTTTATCATCCGTTTCTAAATCACTATCTTTAGGCTTTATTACAAGTCAAAAAGTTTGAGGTTATAAAGCTTTTGATCTAAAAACTTATGCTTAAATTATTCAAACCACTTACCACAAACCAATAACATATCAATGTAATAGCGTAAATTGATAAAGACACACACATACAGTATATGTTTTGAAAATATTTACATGTATTTATTTATATTCATATAATTTATATTATATATATTTAATAAATACACATTACATATTGCTTAAAATGTATACATGCATATGTGTGTATTTATATATATACATACATGCCGGTAATAAATATACACAGTACACACATATAAAATTTTATTTTGAATGCGATTAATTGCGATTAATCATTGCCCAGCACTAATTTTTGCACTAAGACTAATTATTAGATAAAAAAAGCAAAAAAAAAAAAATAAATAAATAAATAAATATTGCAAAAATACTGTTTCTATTTTAACTTTTCTATTTTAAAATGTAATTTATTCCTGTGATGCAAATCTGAATTGAGTTGTCTAAAACAGTGATATATTTTATGATTCTTTGAAAAAATAAAGGAAAAGCATTTATTTAAAATAAAAATCTTTTAAAACGTCTTTAATATACCTGTTGAACAATTTAGTGTGTCCTTGCTAAATAAAAGCATTCAGCTAGTGTAAAAAAAGTTCTCTCTCTCAAAAAAAAAAAAACAGACCGCAAATGTTTGAAGGATAGTGTATAGTATAAAAAAAGTCCACACTTTAGAATGAAGACTATGTAACAGGATCCTGCGTTTTTTGTGCATGCTGGCTCAGCGTTTCTCTTTAACACACACACACACACACACACACACACACACACACACACACACACAGTCGAAGGTGAGGTCTTCTTACATCCACCTTGTTCAAGGTCATGAGTACAGTACAAAACACATTTAAGAGCTGCAAGCTGTGTCCTTGGAAAGTTTCATTGTCTGGGATAAAAAGCTAAACTCATTCAGGGTATTTTTGTACCAGACAAAAGCCTAAAGCCTACAAAAAAAAAAAATCAATATCCATAACTGCAGATATATTTTCATCTCCATACAACCTGGAGCTGCTTTGTAGCAGTACACTAATGAAAACAGGTTATAACAAGTATCTCAGTAGCTCATGAGTTAAAGCTTATTACAAAAAAACGTGGCCCAAATTTCTCTTTCTAGAAAGAACAGTTTCAAGTTATATCTTGGTTCCTTCACATCACCAAATTTGTAAAGGTGACATATCATGAAAATCTGACTTTCCATGTATAATCAATTTCCCTATGCATCTACCAACCCAAAAAGAAAGAACAACCCTGTAATTTTGTTTAGGTAAGCCTTTTTCTGGAAGCTTGTGAAAAATCATGCCACTCAGATTATGCTGCCCACCTTGACATAGAAAGTGCAACCATTGTTTTTTCTGCAAGCGGCTACGGTGTACCAGTTCTAACGCCATGGCAAAAGTTTGAGGAAGCATGCTAACCGGTCTGTCTTTGACTATTTAGAGTCTCAGCCTCAGAAGAGACAAGAGAGCAGTGCATTTATTCATTTACTGTATATTACACTGCAGCCACACAGATCTAAACTTGCGATTTGTTCCCTAACTGTTTACCTTCAAAGACATAATTGACTGTTTTTGTAACTCATGTGTTTTTAAACAAACTTTTGTGTATTTGACAGTTTAAGCGCAATAAGACGTGAAAGGGAACTTAGTTTAATACTCACATGCCGTGTGACAGCCGCTTTCTGTGTGCGTGCTTCAGATGTGTGTGCTCAGAAAACCATTTATCAGAAGTTTAAACTGATATGGCTTTAAAACGCATGATTTTAGTGTGATAGACATGATTGTGAAAAACATCTGTTTTTTTTTGACAGAGTATCTGATTACTGAGCTATAAAGGTACAGCCCTATTCTGAAAAAGTGGGCGGGGAGCAGTGGCTAATTTGCATTTAAAGAGACATGCTGTTAAGGCGCCTCTCACCTTCACAGTGTCCAAGTCTCCTGCTTTTGCTGCTTCTAGGAGTCTATAATCCACATCTGAATTTCTCACTGGAATGTTTTCTAACAGACACAAGTATAAATTAACATGAATTTCCATAACAGTTAATGTATAACATTATAGCACAAATAAACAATCCCAGTCTGTACCATTCAGGATCTGCTGTACAGCTTCATTGCCCATCTGTGCGGCTGTGAAGCCCTGCAGGGAGACAATGGCTGGGTCGGCTCCATAACTCAGAAGTAGCCTGCATGTCTGCAAGTGTCCAGCCAGAGCCGCTCGGTGCAACGCCGTCTGACCCAGCGTGTCAACAGCATTCATCTATAAACAAACAGAAAACAAGGATGGAAAGGAAGTGAGCAGACTGAAATCTCCTCCTCCTCACTGATCAGTGAAGAGCACATCTGAACGCAGCCCACAGAGCAAGACTGAGCTGTAAGCAAACTTGGCCTCTTTTGAAATGAACACAAATATGAATTAATCAGACAAGCCCCTGGGAAACTTCCACGCTCCTTCAAAGACTATCAACACTGCACAGCAAAGAAAGAAAGGGACCTGCTGCGTAAATGTGCGCGGTTTAGCATATGGCACGATTACAGTTCATTATTCGGTCTCAAATTTGTTACTTTTTGAAACTCATACTCTCAGCAAAATTATGCTTACTGGAAAAGTGAAATGTACATGATGCAGTTCTACATATCAAACATCACACAATGGCTTTGTTCACACTGCAAACCAATTCTAACTTGTTTTTAAAATAAATGCGACTGATAATAACGCATACATTTTCATTTGAAGAAAAAACTAACAAAGAAATCTCATCGATGAAAGGATGCTTACATTTGAGTTGAAAAATGTTGTTTGCATGATTTTACATAGACTTGGGGTTCACATGACTTATTATATGTTAAAGTTAATGTTAATTTTGTTGACGAAAACTATACGAATAATGTTTTTTTCTATGACTAAAAGGAGACAATGGCAAGACAACTAAGTTAATAAATTATAACTGACTTTATCATGCTTTATCGTTAAAGATAAAAGACGAGACTAAAATGTATTAAAAAAAAAAACACGTTATTTCTGTTGAAAAAGGAGACTAAATCTGTCTGTGGTTGCCAGATATCAGGAGTTTAAATCCCCAAATCAAGCTTCTCTCTAAAATGGATAGCTGAATAAATGCTGTTACTCTTCTGTGCTGTTTTAATACAAAATCATTATTAAATTTGGAATCATTGTAAGTACTATTAGGAATTTTATGGTTAAATATTTTTTGTTTGTTTTTACCAGTGTTTTCATAATGTAGAGAGAGTGCATATCTAAGTCTTAAATATTAATTAATATATTAAACAGGCTATAATAAATCAGTACACTAGATAAAGTCAAATAATGTGAGTCCACATGATTTGTGCTTATTGGTAAAAGTGCAATACCTGAAATGTAAACAAATTTTTCATTGACTAAAACTAGACTAAAACTAAAACAGAACATGGTTGACTAAATATGATAATTACTAAAAAGTACATTTGACCCGGGACTGAGACTAAGATTAATTTAAAAGACTACTTTTTTACTACATTCTAAATGATTGACAAAATGAACACTAGTAATCAAAAGTGACAATAATCTTACAAAATATTTCAAATAAACACTGTTCTTTTTCATTCAAAGAATCCTGAAAAAAATGTAGCACAGTTTCCACAAATTAAATGAAAAATATATTTAAAAAATATAAAAATATAAATATTTATTAAAAATAAAAAATGTTTCTCAAGCACCAAATCAGCATATTAGAATGACTTCTGAAAGATCACTAATTTGAAATCGCAATAATAATTCACATATTTGACCCTGGACCACAAAACCAGTCATGTGTCAATTTTTTTTAAATTTGCAAATTGTATGGTTTGTTACGATAAGACAATATTTGGCTGAGATACAACTATTTTGAAAATCTGGAATCTGAGAGTGCAAAAAATTCTAAATATTTTGCCTTTAAAGCTGTTCAAATGAAGTTCTTAGCAATGCATCTATTTCTAATCGAAAATTATGTTTTGATATATTTACGGTAGGAAATTTACAAAATATTTTAAATGGAACGTGATATTTATTTAATATCCTAATGATTTTTGGCATAAAAGAAAAATCTGTAATTTTGACCAAAACAATGTATTGTTGGCTATTGCTACAAATAAACCTGTGCATATATTACAGCGTTGGTAAATATGAAAGACTTCTTTCAAAAACATTTAAAAATTTGGAACGGTAGTGTACAAAGGAGGTGAAATGTAAATTTTGGGCTGTCCAGACTGGCAAACTACTAAACAGATTTGAGTCAATCAATCTATACCAAAAACATATTTTCCTATCAGTTTGATCAAAGATCTAGATCTTCAGCTAATAAGCAGCTCCCACCGTCAGCTGGTTTTCCTCAGTAACTGTTTACTTTAGACAGCTTTATTCTTCATGCTTCCTGCTCTTCTTATTAACACAATGCTTCTGCACCATCTGTTTACTGGTTTACACATGGTCTGTAAACACACACTAGCTACAATAGCCTCTTGTCTTTGAACCTCCAGCCTGACTAATTATCCAGTCCATTAATGTCACTTAAGTCTGGCCGCTGAAGTTTGGCAGCGAGCTGGGGCGCAACACCAGTTAACGATCGGATGCGTTTCCGAGGGGTCGTACCACAACAGATGGACGCTGATGATTGAATGATGGAATTCGGGTTATGGCGGGTCAGCCTCCGTTTATTTATCATGCACAAGAGCCGGGATGCGAGCACAAGGGAAGTCGGCTTTTGAAAATCAAGCTGCTCCAGGCAGCATAAAAGAGCCACACAGCATCAATGAAGAGGAGCTCGGGATAATACAACCTTGCGTGAAAGTAGGACACGCAAGTTTGATGAACGGGGAGGCCCTTTAGATACACTCTCGGCTCGAACAAAGACCGCAGACCGTGGATGAGATTATTTACAGGAGTATCGGCTCCCCTGGTCTTTCCGCTGAAGAATAGCTGATCAGCCCTGATGCTCTCAGCCAAGGCGCTAGCTGAATGCCTGATCAGTTAGTCGATGCTTATCTGATTTGGCTCTCTGAAAGAGCTCCATTGATTTGGAAGTCTTTTACCCCTCTCTGCTCTGGAGAAGTAATGACATGACTGATAGCTCGTAAACGTCCTCCACTTTCTCTGACACACTCCAGCTGTGAGACAGAGGCAGCAGGCTGTTTACCTATTCACTTTCACAAGAAAACTCTGACACTACCTTTAAATGTAGAAGATTCGTCTATTAAAAATAATTACAGAAACCGAACTGGCTCAGCATAGAGAGCTCTAAATAAAGAGGATAAATACAAATAAATACAGTAAATATTGTGACATCATATTACAATTAAAACTTTCAGACATTATCCAGTCTTCAGTGTCACATGATCCTTCAGAAATCATTCTAAAATGCTGATTTGCTGCTCAAGAAACATCATCAAAGTTGTTGATGCACAATTGTGCTGGTTATTATTCTTGTGGGAACCATCTATTTTTTTGTCTTTTATTTGTGCTAGAAACATTTTGTAACATTATAAATGTTGATCCAATTCAACCGTACACTGCAAAAATACTTTTCTTACTTAGATTTTTTGTCTTGTTTCCAGCCAAAATATAAAAAAAATCTTAAATCAAGAAGGATTTTCTAGACAAGTAAAAAAAAAAACAAGTCAAAATGAAGTGAGTTTTTGCTTAGAACAAGCAAAATAATCAGTAAAAAAGTAAAAAATCTTCATTTAATTATTTCACTTAATTTTGACTTGTTTTCAGAAAAAACAAGACAATATTTTTTACTTTTAACAATAATTTTTACTAATTTAATTTTCCTTTAGCCTTATTCACTTAATTTTTTTTTTCGGTGTGAAAGGGCTTTTACATTTGCTAAGAAGCAAGCCTTGTCCAGATTTGAAAGTAACGCAAAAGTAACACAAAAGTAAATACTTTCCATAAAAAGTAACTAAGTAACGTAATTAGTTACTTTTTTAGGGAGTAACGCAATATCGTAATACACTACTTTTAAAAGTAACTTTCCCCAACACTGCCGAAACATCATTTTTATTGATTGAATACTGCAATATAATTAACATAATTTGAAATCTGAGACTTTAAAAATGAGAATCAATCAAAATACAGAGAAATCCAGCCCTAAACAATAAATCAGACAGTTAAAGATTTCATTCTCGTGCATATCTGACAAAAAACTAATTGTTTGTCCAATTTGCTCTGATGTATTGCATAATTTGTGTGTGTTTTTTTTAATGCGGCTTCATCTGCATCAGTGGAAGAATGCAAATGTTAAAGAAAAAATGACAGAAACAAACTTCCTAAAATTCAAGCGATTCAAATTTTTCTTAAATCAATAAAACAAATACAAATAATGTTCTGCATCAGGATAAGTTCATGATTGCTAACTGTACTGATTAGATTTCAAGTAGGAGACCAATCTGCTAAAGTCTCTTTGTGAACAGTGTGACGAATGTTTGGCAGTTAATTGGGAAGATGTTAGCATATAAACACTTCCATACTGATGATGAGCTCTTCCATCTCAAAGCCAATTATCCTAACCACTGATAAGCAGGCAAATTACCCTGATGGAAAAAAAAACACCCCCCCAAAAAAACAAAGAGGTGCAGTGTTAGCAATGCTCATTCTTCATTCTTCTTTTCGTACAGCAGGAACGTGATGACTCAACTGCACACAATAGTAGAGGTGACAGAAATGCTGCTCCACTGAACTGATTTTCTCAGCTCAGGTGAGAACAGACAAGAAAAGATGCAGCGGATCTGTAGAGGGGCTATATTTTACACTTGTAGCGTTTTATTGTTCCCCCAGAGACCACTTATAAATGTCAGTCACAGTTCTTGCACAAAAAACTATCATAATTTATTTTTAAATTTACCAATTTCCTCCGTTTCCTTTGACCTAAGCTGTTGCTAAGGGCAAAATCTCCAAAAATATATTTTCTTCCCACAAAAAATAACAGCATACAGATTTGCAACATGAGGGTAAAAAAAATAAATAAAAGTTGATAATTTTAAGGCAGACTTAAAATTATGCTGTTAGAGCTGAAGCGAGGTGTCAGGTGTGTAAATGTGTGAATGTGTGTGTCGCAGCTCTGTAGGCACTCGAGAGCACATGCAGGTATGTGGCGCCTGCTGACGCAGAAGCAGCTGTGTACCTTCGCCCCATGTTTCTGCAGAACATCCATGATGTCGTTGTGCGCCCGTTCTGCTGCCACATGGAGAGGCGTCATGAAGCTGCAAAGGGAAGATAACAGAGAAGATAATGAGAAAGACAGACAGACCTCAGCATCAGTAAACATTTGACATTGGATAAACATGACAGCACATTCACTCACTCTTTGTTCTTCTCATTGACATTGGCTCCTTTCCGTAGCAGCAGTTCAGTGACCTGTTTTCGTTTTGGGTGAGGTGAGGCGACAGCACAGTGCTGAAACACAGGATAGAGGCATTTTAAGTGTAATATCGTCTGTTGAGGTTTAAGGTACAGGTTTAGAATGACATGAAGGTGAGTAAATGATGACAGGAATTTCATTTCTGGCCTATGCCTTTAACATCTGCTTTCAAGCTTATGTCTCAGCTGGTGGTGCTTTGAAGTGAATCAGCAGGGGCTCACCAGTGCCGTCTCATGCGTCTGTGGGTGCTTGAAGTTGATGATCTCCAAAGCCAGGGTCTTCTTCACCTTGGTCATGTCTGCTTCCCGTGCCGCCTGAAGAAGAGAGTGGCCCTTAAACTCGTCTGCGCCGGAGGAAAAAGAGAATATTTAGAGAGGTGATGCGAGACGCTCTGACAGAAGCCGTTGGTAGACGTAATTCATCAAGACAAAGCGTGAAAGAAGTAATTGAAGCTTCACAGCTACTACGCAGTCTGGCTTCACGGCAGCAAAAAACTTGAGTTAGGATATCTAAAATGTATGACTGAATCGTCTGACCTGATCGAATGAATTTTGCGCATTCAATTTGTTATGCTCCTGCTCATAAGAATAGCAAGGAGGGAACATTATTCCATTTACATGAGAGCTGTTTTACTGCTACGTCTACATTAATCCGGATACATTTGAAAACGGAGTTTCCGTTTTTAAACGCTCTCTGTCTGCATTAGCTTTTTTAAGCATTTTCCAAAAGTTTCTCATTCACACTGAAACGTAGGAAAAAGTTACATTCGCCTTACTTCGCATGCGTAAAACTCACTGAGATTATACGGATGGAACAGAGATAATACGTCTTCACGCAATTCTTCTGGCAGGATCATTTTATTTACGGAAATATCTCATCATTCACTGACGCGTACATGTCGTGCTCACTCATATTTGATCTAAAAAGCAGCTGCCGTCATGTTTTTTATGCCGTCATTTTAGGACTGTAATATGAAGAGTGTACAAGGTAAATCTCTTTAGCAGCAGTGACAGTGAAGAGCACATAACAGACACAATTACCGGTATAAACATGGATATCTATTGGCACAACATGCATCACATGACTAAATATGCGCCACTGTTTTCAAAAGCCTCCATTTTCACAGTCCACATTACAACGCGAAAACGCTGTAGCAAAAAAACGCTGTGGACGGAAGGCCAAAACTGACAGAAAAATATACGTTTTCAAACTAAAACATATCAGTGTGGATATGGCCGTAGCCATGTTGGTATTTAGCAAAACACTGCAATTAGTATATTTGGTAACACCTTAGTTAATGTATTAACTAATGTGAACAAACAAGGAACAATACATTTATTACACTATTTATTAATATTCGTTAAAGTTAGTTAATAAAAATAGTCGTTTATTGTTTGTTCATGTTAGTTCACAGTGCATTAACTAACGTTAACAAACACAACTTGTGATTTTAATAATGCATTAGTAAAAAAATGAAACAAACATTAAGAAAATTAATGAATACTGTAGAAGTATCGTTCAGTCTTAGTTCATTTGAACTAACTGTTTTTTTGCAAGTAAGAGCATTTTTAGATGAATTTTTAACTAAATATAATTTTTATAATTTTGTTATTAGTCAACAAAAGCATCAAGGATCAAGCTTTGCATATCATAAATAAAAAATAACATGCATTTTGTATGATCGCTCGCATTTTGCTAAAATAATTAACATTTTGCAGATTCTGCAAGTTGTATGTAAACTTTTGACCTCGACTGTAATGGTAATACTTTACAATAAGGTTCATTAGTAAAAATGAGTTAACTACTTTAGTTAACATTAAGTAAGATTAATAAATGCTGTAGAAGTATTGTTTGTTCTTAGTTCATGTTAATTACATTTACTAATGCATTATTGAAATCAAAAGTCGTGCTTGTTAACATTAGTAAATACACTATGAACTAAAAATGAACAACTGTATTTTTATTAATTAACATGAATGAATAAATACTGCAATAAATGTATTGTTTATTCATGTTAGTGCGTCCAGGGAATACTCTCCAAAATGGTGCTACGTTGACACGGAGGAGATGAATTGTTAAATAAAGTAGTTATTGCGTACAAAAAATATTCTCGTAGCTTCGTAAAATGATGGTTGAACCACTGATGGCAGACGGACTATTTTGACGACGTCTTTCATACTTTTCTGGGCCTTGACATTGTTATTTACTTGGCAGTCAATGGGACAGCCGCAAAGCTCCTGGTTTTCATCCAAAATATCTTAAATTGTATTGACTGAACAAAGCTTTTACGGTTTTGGAACAACGTGGGGGTAAGTGATTAATGACAATTTTCATTTTGGGGTGGAGTTGCCCTTTATCTAACATTAATTAATTTATATCATATTTTAATTTATCACCCCCATCAAAAGGGACTTACAAATGAGGGATGTTGCAACAAGAGTTTGCATCTTAAAATGCACAGCTCAAACTCAAATAAATTCCACATAAAGGAAAATCTTTACACAGCAAAGTGTGTAAAGTTTCTGCATCACTCCACCCCTCACTGGGAGAAGCCAGATGGAGAATTCACAGGCAAAATATATAACGACGTCGCCTGCCAACCTCATCAGCAGACTGGAGCTCAGCCTCCACTGCGCTTGAATAATGCAGAGCAAGAAGATTGTTTAAAGGCGTCTTTCGCTAAACATTGATGTGTCTGTCTCTTTAACAGTGAGAATGTGGCAGGAACAATCAGAGCCAAGTTGCATCTAGCTAGCTTACACTTGCAAGGATGAACGAGCAGGATGAGTTTTGTAGGCTTTGATGCCACTTATGCTGAGCAATGGTGAAAAATCCCAGTATGGTGTCTCTTTAATTCACTCCTAAGCAATAACAAGTCTGTTTTATAAAATATGGAAGGCTATATAAACTTACATGTGAGCCTCTCTTTGAGTTCTGGAGTTGGGGCCATGTCCACAGCGCTCTTCCCATGGCAGTTGACCAACGTAGGATCGGCTCCGTGACTCAGCAGCAGGGAACAGACCTCCACGCGATTCTTGGAGGCAGCCTCGTGCAAAGGGGTGAACTGCCAGAGGTCCATGGCATTAACGCACGCCCCATGCTACAGAAAAAACATTCAGGGTGAGATCACACGGAAACGAAGGCACCAACTCTGATGGCCCAGATTCATTTTCAAATACATTGAGAACATTATGCCGTTCCACTTGAACAGTTAGAGCAGTTTTAGCATAGATTATGTATTTCTATCTATTAGGGAGTCCGCTATGCCCCAGCAGCCGAGTTAATAGCACTGAGGGAAAAAATATTGAACACATTTTTAGAAAATGGCAGTTTTCCAAAACAGAGACATCAGCTTGCACTCAAAGGCAGTGGGTAAACAGTAAGAAACGATTAAAGAAATAAATAAAAAGCTTTTTTCTTTACTCTTTCAATTTCCAATCTACCATCGAATGCTAAATAAAATATTTGACGAGAAGTTGTTACCAAGACCCCATTAAAGGATTAGATCCATATAAAGGATTAGTTTCCTTATAATTTACTCAATGTCATCCAAGATGTCAGTGCCTTTCTTCAGTCGAAAAGAAATTAAGGTTTTTGAGCCTTGTTTTTTCTCAATATAGTGGACTTCAATCTGTTGGCTCCCACTGAAGGTCCAAATTGCAGTTTCAGTGCAGCTTCAGAGGGCTCTACACAATCCCAGCCAAGGAATAAGGGTCTTATCTAATGAAACGATCAGTGATTTTCTAAAAAAAAAACATTCAAATGTATATTTAAATGCTCGTCTTGCACTAGCTCTGCGATGCACAGCTGGAACTTTATGCATTACGCAATCATGTTGGAAAGGTCATGTGTAGTTAGTTCTTCATTCATTGGTGAGCTTGGCCAAAAAGCTGAAGGTTCAAAAAAAAAAAAGTATATAGATTTTAATTTTTTTAGAAAATGACCAACCGTTTCACTAGATAAGCTGCACTGAAACTGCAATTTGGACCTTCAATTCCCCATTGTCCACTATATGGAGAAAATCCCTCAAAAACTATAATAACTAATGTTTTAAGTGACATGCTTTGACTGGCCATATTTAAATAGAGTATAATAGAGAAAAGATGACTTCAAAGGACTTAGAATATAATACACAAGTAGTATGGACCACTTTAATGTTGCTTTTTGGAGCTTGACAGACTCCACTTTCACTGTGGATGCAAAACATTCTGCGAAGTTTCTCCTTGTGTTTCATGACATGAGGGTGAATGAGAAAATCACTTTTGGGTGAATTATCCTTTTACAGCTTTTTGAGCTGCAAGTAAGAGGAGTGAATCAAAAGCTCCCGAGGAACTCAGGAACATCGAGATAGTGTCAGGTGTTCACAATGCCACTGTGCACGATAAGAAGATTCTTAATTGATCATTGCATAGCACATTAATCGAATATAATGATTGAGGGGGCTTAAGGAGATCTGGGGAGCTACTGATATTGTGATAAGCTCTCCTGAGGCAGAGAATACTTTGTTCTGCTGTGTATTAGACTCCAAACATTGTTGTAGAAACAGATTGGCTGCTCCGCAGGGCTCTGTTGACACAGAGAGCATGGGAGAACACACCGTGAGCATAGTGTTCCATATATCAGCTTTGTAAATAAACGAAGCTGGGCTTAAAGGCCCTACTCTGTGGAACATCATGCTCAGGAGAGGGTTTGTTTGCACTGAAACATAAACAGAGTGAACTCTGACAGGACAGGACAAAACAAATATAGTAGTATATAAATAATACGAAAATAACGAAGTAATTATTCTGTGCACAGTAATGCCGAAATGCATAGCATAGGACATTTTTAATTTATAGTAAGCGAAGCAGGATTTTAAATCAGTGACAATATACTGTGGACGGGACTGTCCAGTGTGACTAGACAGAAATGACTTGTAACTGGTTAGGACAACTAAAAGGTTGCATCACTGCATTGTTAATGCATGATTAAGACAAGCTGATAAACTAGAAACAATTTTGTTTGTCTTCCACATAGGTCACCATAAAATATACATGCACACCCATTCAGGTTTTTGTCCTCACCTTTAGCAGTAGCTCTGTGACCTCGTAGTGTCCATATGAGCAGGCGTTGTGTAGAGGAACAAGACCACTAGGGATTGCAAGAACAGAAAACACACACACACAAAATCATTTACACCCCAAATGTGCTTTTCCTTTAAGTAATATATGAAACGGGAAGGCTAATGAACCAAAGCTTTTACTAGAATTTAAAAAATGTGAAATAGCTCATAAAAAACATCTTTATTCTATTGTAAAAAAAAAAAAAAGTAAAGTAAGGAAAAAAGTAAGAAGGAGACATAAGCAGACCTACCCTTTATCTTTAGCATGAACATCAGCGCCATGTTGCAAGAGAAGCTGAACAATTCGGACTCGGTTGTATCCGGCTGCCAGGTGTAATGGAGTAGACTACAAGAAAGAAAAGAGGAAATGTATTTATGACAAAATTGTAAGATATAGGGGTCAACCAATTGTAGTCATTTAGCATTTTTATGGTTATTGGTATCAGCCATTTTCAAAACAGATTTGTCGATAAACCAATTTAAAAGCATTTACAAAAACTTTTCTCAGAGCCCTTTTTATTCTTAATTTTGATATTAACTTTCATTTTTACACCAGATATATGTGACCCTGGACCACAAAACCAGTCATAAGGGTCAATTTTTGGAAATTGAGATTTATATATCATCTAAAAGCTGAATAAATAAGTTAATAAAAAATCTACATATTGAGAAAATCACCTTTAAATTGTCCAATGCATATTAGCAAGTATATAATTAATAAAAAAAATAAGTCTGTATATATTTAGGGTAGGAAATGTACAAAATATCTTAATAGTAATAGTCTTTACTTAATATCCTAATGATTTTTGGCATAAAAGAAAAATGTATAATTTTGACCCATACAATGTATTGTAGGGTATACTTATGACTGGTTTTGTGATCCAGGGTCATATATTCATTCAAAATATCAGTTATTGATATCAGCATCTGCCCTAAAAAACACATCACTCGACCCCTAGTAAAATATACATTATTGTTCAAAAGTTTGGGTTAGTAAGATTTGTATTTATTTATTTACACTTGAAACATTTAAACAGAAAGCAGTTATTTTATATTGTAATAGTATTTCACAATATTACCGTTTTACTACAAATACGATCAAATAAAATGAATTCTATTATTCTATGAAAAACATTTCAAAATCTTACTGATCTCAAACTTTTGAATGGTTATGTACTCAGAAGCGACAAAGCCACGACAAAGCAGCCCTCTGTAAAACTGTGCCAAGAACCACTTTTCTTGTCTTTATATAAAGAATTAGCGCAGCTTTTTTCTGAAAACGGGCTGCCTAGGGACCAAGGGAGGTCTTGGGTTGTCAAACATGTGAGGGAAAAACTCATACTAGGGTTCTTCTCTTCTAGAAAGAGCTAGGCTCATGACTGAATTTTGCCGTAAGGAAGTCACACTTCATTGCAGCTCTGTGGATTGTAAACCTGCCTGACAATCCAACCCTGTGCAAGTCCTCCTGTCTTACAGGGAATGATTTAGAGTTTAAGTATTGAAATACAGGCTAAGGTATTCAACACCATGTGTCTATGTACTGACGCACACAGCGGGGTATAACAACGGTTTCCTTAGCACAGCGTGATCATTGCAAAAACTCACATCACCCATATTCTGATGATTGTTTGATGAACAGTATTTGTTACGAGAGCTAATTAAAGACAGTGGCTCATATTGTTTCAAGCCAACAAAAATGAAACAAGAATTTAAAATCAAGTTAAATTAAAAGGAAGTCTGATGGCATATTAAACAGTACAAATGAGATGTTAATCAAATTCTTAAGACGTCAAGTCATTCATGCATTCAAAAACAAAATACAAACAAAGAATATCGACAAGCCAGTCGATAACAATCAAACAAAATGAGGATCAGGTGGCACAAACAAAATCAAATCCCCATAAAAGTCTCCAATGAAATGCGACAAGGCACAAAGTCGTAAACCATCACAGCCATGTATTGATGTGAGCAAAGCACAATGCGCAAACTCCACATGTTCCCGCATGGCCTCCTGCGGTAAGCACAAATCATTCACCATACTGCTGAAAACGCACAAAACAATGAAAAATCAATTTAGATGAAATTGGAAAACTTTGAATTGTGCCCTTCAATTGCAAAATAATGATAACAATATGCAGTGACGAGCTTTCGTCTGCATGCACAACAGGGTGCTGGAGGTTGTAAAAGACAGGAAACAAACCGAGTGAAAGTGTGAGTGCTGGGGTGGAAAGCTGTAGCGGTAGAGGAGATATATTTAAGCTCACTTATCAAGCAGGTGGTACTCTACAACTCCTCTTCAGGACAGAATTTTCACACCAGGTTTTACCCTCTAACACCTTCACCCCAATCCACTGCATTCACAAAGCCACAGTGAGTGAACAAAGAACCAAAATGGCCGCATTGTGACAATCAAATAAAAAAAATTATGGGGGGAAAAAAATCCAACAGAGATTAAAATGAGTGCAATCGAGCTCATAAAATAAAAGAAACTTACCAGCATTTTTTGAGATGTCGACTGATAGACAATGTCGCCAGAATGACGAATAAAATGAAAGAGAACAAAAACAAACAAACAAAAAACAAATAATGACATAATGATAGCATTATGTAATTCTGGCACACCCTCTAACAATTCCTTGTCTTTTGTCCTCTAACTTTACTTGGGACAAGCCACACTGGCATCACTGTTTTGTGACAGAGACTGAAATGACATGATTTCAACACAGAGGATATGCAAACAGACCAAGCAGTCCATCATTCGTTTTACTATCCAGGGAGCTCGGGCTGACTTGACAGAAGAGTTGGTACTGATTCAGTGGCACTCAACCAAAACTCATTTCAGGCAGCTGTGACCGAGATACCGCACATGTGCTGCTGGTTTACGTGATTCATGCTGTGGCAGAACACTGTGGTCTGCTGACGTGTTTAGATTGTCCACTGAATTTGTATTATCAGCTGTAAAAAGCACCTTTTTTTCACAGGGATGTACAAACAAAAGCTTTGTGCACTGCAGGACAAAAATTGTCAATTTGTTTACATTAAAAAAGTAAATATAAATAGAGCTTTTTGTCGAAAACTTCATTAGTATTAATGAGTAAAAGTACCTGCAAGCTGGTGCTTCTATTCCTAGTAGATGACATTAAAAATGGCATGCTTACCATCTGTTAACCAAAGCAACACGCATAACACTAAACCATTCTAAGCTACAAGGGATAAGAGTATTTCCTTAATACCATAAATGGGAGCCTGGACCACAAAACCAGTCATAAGGGTCAATTTTTTTAAATTGTGATTTATACATCATCTGAATAAAAAGCTGAATAAATAAGCTTTCCACTGATGTATGGTTTGGTCGAGATACAGCTATTTGAAAAATAACCAAAATATTGAGAAAATCGCCTTTAATGTTGTCCAAATGTAGTCCTTAGCAATGCATACTACTAATCAAAAATTAAGTTTTGATATATTTATGGTAGGAAATTTACAAAATATCTTCATGGAACATGATCTTTACTCTAATGTTTTGGCATAAAAGAAAAATCTAATTTTTCACCCATACAATGTATTGTTGGCTACTGCTACAAACATACCGCTGCTTATGGCTGGTTTTGTGGTCCAGGTTCACAAATGTAAATCTGACTCATTTTAAACACTCTCCCATTTTTTTCCTATGCCATAAAGTCCGCTTCAAATAGGGATTACTTGCTGAACCAATCTAAACAAAATCCAGTTTGCACTCTACGAAAGATTATATTCTCAATCTCATTTGGTGCCACAGATCTATTATAGCATCAAGGTCATCCACAGACTGAAATGAATTAACCTGACATCATATCAACACTTCAACTACTTCCTAAAGAGCATTATGTTTAACATAACAGTAAACATAAGATGCCCCAAGACCGACCCTTGGGGAACACCTAGTTATTTTACCTTGTGGGAAATATTCATCTGAGGATTTTCTGAACAACCTGCAATCATGCATATGTAACAAGTCGGGAGGCTGGATCACCATGGCGACACAGTCATACAGTAGCCATGGCTACACTCAATCACTTTGGCCCCTCCTGCCAATCTGTCCGCCCTATCCTAGGCAAACAGGAATAACAGGAAAGACGCATCTTGCAGAAAGCACACAAGTTCTCTTGTGCTCTCTGCAAAGCGAAAAGTAAAAGACAAAAATCTAATGCCAGCTTAACCGTAGGCTATTAAATCTGAGATCTTCCATCAATTTCTTTAAGGGCCCGACGCACCAGCAGAATTGCCGTCTCACTCGAGAGCTGTTCCTATTGAATCATTTAAGATGAATGTGTTGCCTAAAGACGTACAGCTGGAAATATTACCCCCTACATACTTCAGATCGCAACACCCTGACACCGTTTAAAATGGGTGGAATGCTAAAATGAGCTTTTGCTTTGGTTTAGGAGAATGGAATTAGCAAATAATGAAATTCAGAGTAGCCTCAGTGCATTTTGGCTCTGTCACATTATGTCTTTCTGGTGCTGGCAGAAACAGCAGACAGGTGAACTAGAGCGAAGATATGTGTCGATTCAGCTGGCTTCAAACAGAAAGCGACAGTAAAGCTATGTGGCAGGGTTGACCTTTTGCCAGCAAACCCTGAAGCATGAGAGTGAGACGCGCACTGCAGGTCATTCAAATGAGTAAGTGTTTGGGTTACTCTGCCCATTCAAACATAGGCTGCCAATAAGACAAATCACTTCACACTGAAGCCGGCATCGTCTGCAACAACATTGAGTCACTCAAATTTTTTTGGTTCTTTTTTGCAAATTTCACCCTCATGTTGTTTTTTTTCGAAACACGAATTAAGATATTTCTAAGAATAAGAGCTTTCTGGATCCTGCATAGACAGCAACACAACTGACATGTTCAAGGCCCAGAAAGGCAGTTAGGACATCGATAAAATAGACCATGTGACATCAGTGGTTCAACCTTACCCTAGTTCACAAAACTAAACACTAAACAATACTTTTGGATTTAACAATTTTTAGCGTTTACGTCAAAAAAAATAAATAAATAAAATTAAAAGTCACAAACTGTTTACGACAGGTGGGATTCAACTTACGGCACTTCCCATTCATTCCTATGGTACACGTAAACGGCAATTGAGTGTCGCACATCTCTGACTGAAATTCAGTGATGTCAAGGCTGCAATGTGATGGGTTATCAAGGCACATGTGATCCAAGTTGACCGTTACGCTGTCTCCAATAGCAAGTAATACAGACCCTCTCATCTCCCAATAGTAAGACAATCTCTGGCCCTATTGATCCCAAAGACCTTGATTAGCTTGTTCAAGTGTGTTTGATTAGGGTTGAACAGCAGCACTACAGGACCGACGTTGCCTATTCCTGGTTTGGAACAACATGAGGGTAAATATTAATGACAGAGTTTTCATTTTTGGGTGAACTATGCCTTTAAAATACTTTCTTTTACATTGGTTACACATACAGAGACAAGTATAATATACTTTATTATGCATATTGTGAGGATTTTTGTGTGTGAGAGGAACAATGTAAAATTTTGAGTAAATACAAGCAAACAAAATGAAAATCTGTAGAAAGGATATTAGCCCCTTTCACACAGCATTCCCACTAAACTGCCCTAAAATGACCAGTATGACTTTACTGGTAAATACAGAAATATGCTGTTCACACAGGCAACGGTGTTCTGGCTTTTTAATGGTAAGAGACCATTCACACAGCAGCACCAAAATGCCGGTAAATTCTGTGATGTCAGCAAAAACGCTTTAGTTTCACTATCTGTCTAATTTGACAACAAAGTAAGAGTGACCGAGATAATGGGATGAACAAAAAGAATGCTTTATTGCTCTTATAAACACGAGAAGTGAATAACAGTATCCAACTGCATAGCCGCAGCACTGACGAACGAGAAGGAAGGCTGGGTCTCAAGCGCAACACTTGAAAAATGTATTGAAAAAAGCTACAGAGCTTTGTTAACTGGCCAGAGTAATCTCCATAGGAACACTATGATTGGCTGATTTGGACCAAAGCAGACTTTATTCGTCAGCGTGTTCTATTGCTCATACCAGTAATCTTCATTCCGCGTTACCACACAGCAGCATTCTGGCAATTTGCTGATAATGTTACAACTACCCTTACTGGTAAATTGCCGGAAATAATTTACCGGTATTTTTAAAAAGGTCCTATTCACACATGATCTCCTAACGGTAATTTACCAGTAAATACTGTATGTGTGAAAGAGGCTTGTGAAACAGTTCTACACTTCTCACAGATGAAATCTGTGCAGCTGGTCCTATCTAAATCGACATGAGAAAATTACCCAAATAGGTAAAATTCTTTCTGTGCACAAAAAAGGTCTCATGGGTTTATATATATTAGACTATATTCAGGCGCTGAGTAATATCATTGCGCCTGTTCCACCCATGGTACGGCAGCAAAGTTCCTTGATTATTACGCCGGAATGAGAGTATAGTTCCTATCCATATCAGCTTGGAAACTCACAAATTTTAATTTTCTGTCGGTCTTTGTACATAATGTAACTACAGAAGAGTCAAGTTATAAATCCGAAAAATATCGAAAATCTTTGGTCATTTTTGAATGCGATGCTAATGGTCTAATCTGATTCAGTGATTTATGCTAAGCTATGCTAAAAGTGCTAACGGCAGACCCGGAGATTGGCTGAATAGATTCAAAAATGGTAAAACTCATCTGTTTAACCTATTTTCCAAAAAAGTGGAGTGTTCCTTTAATGCTAAAGGTTTTGAATGTGTAGTAATGTACATAAATGTATAAACTTTCTATTGTCAAATAATCCTAAAAAAAAGTATGAAGTTTTACACAAAATATATTAATAAAATATAAAACAATTTTCACACTGATAACAAGAAATTTTTCTTTAGCACCAAATTAGCATATATATTAAAATTCATTAAACCGTTAGTTCACCCCAAAAATGAAAATTCTGTCATTAATTACTCACCCTTATGTTGTTCCATACCTATAAGAACACAAATTAAGATATTTGTGATGAAATATCTTTGTACAACGTTTTGTACAACAACAGCACAACGCACATGCATTGTTTACATTCAGAGGAGAGCTTACGCATGCATCGGGATACTCTCCAATATAGCGCTAGGGTGACGCAGAGGAGAAGAACTGTTGTTGTAAAGTCGTTATTTTTCTTTTTTTGTGCACAAATTATTCTTGTAGCTTCATAAAATCATGCCTGAACCACTGATGTCACATGGACTATTTTGTCAATATTCGTGATACCTTTCTAGACCTTGAATGTGGAAGTACTTTTACGAACTATGAAGGGTCAGAAAGCTTTTAGATATAATCAACAATACCTTAATTTGTGTTCAGAAGATGAACGAAGGTCTTACGGATTTGGAACGGCATGAGGGTGAGTAACTAAAGCAAATTTTTCATTTTTGGGTGAACTTTGAAAATAGAAAAAAGGTTCTTTTAAAATGTCTTCATATTACTGTTTTTCGTGTATTTTCATTTAAATAAATCCAGCCTTGATATGTATAAGAGACTTCTTTATTCTAATCTCAGTCTCACATCCAGAAACATAACTTAGGAGTATTAATTTGACCTAATTTCTAGTGCCTGCACAACAACAAAAACTCCTTGTTTTTCCTCAGAGTAGAAATATCCCTTTGTCCACGTCTTTCCCTTGTCTTGCCACTGAGGAATGGTGACCTGTAACCATGCCAACGGTGAGTGCTTCTCCACAGCTGTTGCCATGACTGCGGTACATGCTATAACTAGTGTGAAATCTGCACGGATGGAGCCTTTGAAAACAATGCGTTGCTTGGCTAAGTAACCCTTTAGTGCACCTCCGTTAGTGGAGATTTACACATGAGAGCGTACAGAAGAGGGTCTTTCTCGTCCCTGTGCACCGCTAAAGTAAACACCAGGTCCAGAGAGAGGGTTTCATACTAGCTGCAAGCAAACAGCAGGAAGGGGCTACCGAGCACACTAATGCCAGTTACACGCTGAGAGGATCAATAAGACATTACCCCTTCTACCAGGCCCGCAAAACGGCAAAAACACAGCTCGCCGACTCCTATAGGAGGTTCTTACAGCATACTGGGCTTTTTAATGAAAGAGCTCAAATCCCAAAGGGGGGCGACGCCTGGTTCCTCCGACCTAATCACAACACTCACCCCACCATTAAAGACAGTCCCAGCAGAGCGCTGAAGGCGTTAACGACCAGTGCGTCCAACGGGATGCTATTTCGAATCATGTGCTGTCAAGGGCTCAAGTTTTCCCAGGAGTCTACTGCTGGAAAGCAGAGACAAATAGTCATGTGCGATAATTAACTGCAATAAAGTCTGTGTGTTATGAGAGAACAAGGGAGAGGGAAAAAAGATAAAGGCAGACGGGAAACACTACAAGCGTTCCACATAAGCAGCTGCTCTGTTTCTTCTATCCACCTACGTTTCTACGGGGGCGCATCAGTGTGCAATGAGGGCCAGGAACAGACGCTTGGATAGACAAAATATTTGTTAATCTTCAGAAACATGGAAATGAAACAAAAAAAAGTTGCAGCTGAATTAGCATATTCTCACCGGCAACCACTGCACAGATTGCACGCCGCTTGTTTTATCTCAGGCTGCGCAGCGAGGCTGCCTCAACTTGATACCTTATCAAAGATGGCAAGGCACATTCTGCCTTGTTCATTTTACAGTCTAAAGGGGGGAAAAAAACAAAACAGCACTTCAGGTGACAGCAAGCTTCACCTGAAGTAAAAAAGAAGTGAAGACAACACCATCGAGACATCTGCGCACTACATAATAGCTTAGGAATCATTATTTTTTGTGAAGGGCACATTAAAATGATCAAAAGTAACTATTTTTGATGAAATCTGAGAGCTTTCTAAACCCTGCATAGCCAGCAATGCAACTACCTCTTTTTAAGGTCCAGAAAGGTGGTAAGGACATCGTTAAAATAGTCCATGTGACATCAATGGTTCAACCTTAATTTTATGAAGCTACGAGAAAACTATGTGCACAAAGAAAACAAAAACAACAACTTTATTTAACAATTTCTTCTCTTCCATGTCAGTCTTCGACGCACGTTCATGGAGTACAAGACTAACACGAAAGAGAAGAAATTAGTCAAAAAATATGAACCACCACAGAGCCACAGAGCTGTCTTGAGGAACCTTGGATCCAGAGCGCTAAGACTAGGTGAAAAGCAAATCTTTTTGTGCTAATTCCTTTCCAAGCCTCTTCCCACACCATTCTTCTCTAGTACATGTAATCTGTAAGCTAAAGACTGCAATATGTTAAGGTAAATGTTATCACACCATATAAACAGCTCTGTTTCACAATCCCTGCCAGAGAAATGAGGCAATCAATGGAATATTGGCTTCGAAGTGCTGACATGGACGTCTTCATCATATCTTCTTAAAGCTATTTATTGTGCAGTTTAGCCAAAGGACATCAAAAGCTAAACGACACATGGTTATAAAATATGGCTTAATGCCAACAAAAAATACATTCTGTCATAATTTAGTAATGTCATTATTACTAACCTTTATGACTTTATCCTTCTTCTGCAAAACATAAAATATTTTGAATTTTTTTTTTTTTTTTTTAACTCTTTTTCATTCATACACTGGAAGGATTTTCGCCACTGAATAAAAAATAAAGGCAATTGCAACTTTCTCTCATAATTCTGACTTTTTTTCTCAAAACTATGTGATACAAATCTGCAATTCTGACTTTTTTTCCCCTCAGAATTGTGATATAAACTCACAATTGCAAGTTCTAAACTTAGAATAGTGAGATATAAACTGGTAATTCTGACTTTTTCTCAGAATTGTGTGATATAAACTCACAATTGCGAGAAAAAAAACTCTTGCAAACTTGCAATTAAGACTTTTTTCTCATAAATCAAGTTTAAGTCCTGATCTGAACTGCAAGATATTAACTCGCATTTGCTAGAAAAAAGTCAGAATTGCAAGATATAAACTCGCATTTGCAAGAAAAAAGTCAGAATTGCAAGATATAAACTCGGAATTGCTAGAAAAAGGTCAGAATTGCAAGATAAAAACTCGCATTTGCTAGAAAAAGGTCGGAATTGCAAGATATAAACTCGCATTTGCTAGAAAAAAGTCAGAATTGCAAGATATAAACTCGCATTTGCTAGAAAAAAGTCAGAATTGCAAGATATAAACTCGCATTTGCTAGAAAAAAGTCAGAATTGCAAGATATAAACTCGCATTTGCTAGAAAAAAGTCAGAATTGCAAGATATAAACTCGCATTTGCAAGAAAAAAGTCAGAATTGCAAGATATAAACTCGCATTTGCTAGAAAAAAGTCAGAATTGCAAGATATAAACTCGCATTTGCAAGAAAAAAGTCAGAATTGCAAGATATAAACTCGGAATTGCTAGAAAAAGGTCAGAATTGCAAGATAAAAACTCGCATTTGCTAGAAAAAGGTCGGAATTGCAAGATATAAACTCGCATTTGCTAGAAAAAAGTCAGAATTGCAAGATATAAACTCGCATTTGCAAGAAAAAAGTCAGAATTGCAAGATATAAACTCGGAATTGCTAGAAAAAGGTCAGAATTGCAAGATATAAACTCGCATTTGCTAGAAAAAGGTCGGAATTGCAAGATATAAACTCGCATTTGCAAGAAAAAAGTCAGAATTGCAAGATATAAACTCGCATTTGCTAGAAAAAAGTCAGAATTGCAAGATATAAACTCGCATTTGCTAGAAAAAGGTCGGAATTGCAAGATATAAACTCGCATTTGCTAGAAAAAAGTCAAAATTGCAAGATATAAACTCGGAATTGCAAAAAAAAAAAAAGAATTGGGAGATATAAACTAAATTGCAAGAAAAGTCAGATAAGAGTTTGTAACATACAAACTCGCATTTATGAGAAAAAAAGTCAGAATTGCGTGAAAAAAACTTAATTGCAAGATACAAACTGGCATTTGAGGGGAAAAAAATCTGAACTGTGAGATAATAAACTTGCATTTGCAAGAAAAAAGTCTGAATTGTAAGATATAAACTTGCATTCGTGAGAAAAAAAGACAGAATTGCAAGATATAAACTCGGAATTGTGAGAAACAGTCAGAATTGCAAGAAATAAACTTGCATTTGCTAGAAAAACAGATCAGAATGGCAAGATATAAACTCAGAACTGCAAGAAAAAAGTCGAGATAATGCGAAAAAAGTACAGAATTGCAAGATATAAACTCGTAATTGTGAGAAAAGTCAGAATTGCAAGATATAAACTCGCATCTGCAAGAAAAAAGGCTAAATTCTCTTTTGTGAAAAAAAACAAGTCAGAACTGCAAGACATAAACTTGCATTTGCCTGAAAAAAATTGGAATTGCAAGATATAAACTTGCATTAAAGAGAAACTCAGAGTTGCAAGAAAAAAGCCACAATTGCAAGAGTCAAACTGTTTTTATCTCACAATTCTAGCTTTATAACTCGCAATTGCGAGTTTATATCTCAATTCTGAGAAAAAAAAAGTCTGTGAACTGTGAGATTCTCAAAATAATATTTTTTTTATTTAGTGGCAGAAACAGGCTTTCATGCACTGAAAGTCAGTGTTATGCAAAACAATGTTATGCAAAACAATACTGGGCTTCACTGATTTTCAATTAAAAGAACATCATAGAGATGCTTTTCGAAATTTTTCACTTTTCACAGAAGAAAATCAGTCAAGTAGTAAATAATGAAAGTTTTCATTTTTGTATGATCTAGCCATTTAATGGCAGTTAGCAATTCCTCAAAAAAAAATGGAGTGGAATTTTATGGGTCACTTGGAGAAACAAGATCAGATAAATACAAAATAACAACAAAAACACGATTAAGGAAGGAAACACGCTTACTGCACAAGTTTAGAGTCATGGTTAAAAGTTCAGACGGGTTAAGCGGAACTGACTACAATGTGTGCTTAACATACAATGGAGCCTAGCTCAAAACTAATCTGAGAAAAAAAGCAGCAGCAGGAAAGAGTAAAAACGTGGAAAGAAAATGAAAAAGTCAATTGTTCACCATGGAACAACTGTGACATGATTGATGGGATCTGCGGTAGGCGTACGGTAAGTGATTGTTTTTCCCTGAGCCCCTGTAGAAGGCATCTTGATAATGTGCTCCAGTGTGCTGTGTTAATAACGTCCTGCACTTCAGAGAGCTCCATCATTTTTAAACCCGGACCGTGGCAAATCTCACACTCTGGAGTATGCTTCCTATTCTCTCTCACACACACTCTCACAAGCATGGCTTTCAATCAGTGTTCAGAGACATCGTCTAAAGCTAGCATGGCACTGATAAATTCTTTTCCACTTTAAAAAAAAAAAAAAAAAAGTGAGGGCAAGCCATTCATCTCTCCTTTGATTTTACGCTGATTTCTCAGAGGTCAGAGGAGACCACAAGCAAGTTAAAAAACGCAAGCAGGTGATGAAGCTAATCCAGACCATTTTTCCAACTGACATCACATATATACTAGAGGTCTGGTGTGGAACCGACCTTAACTGACCATAAAGCTCAGTTAGAGAGTCTGGATTTTGAGCCACTCCGACGTGTGGTTTTTATAAACACAAATCAAGGCATGAACAGCTAACTACTGATTTAAGCCAATGTAAAGCATTTAAGTGTTCATGTGTTAAAACAACATGAACTCCACATATCCACCTATTTTCAGAGACCTTGTAGCTTTATGACCTGATAGTTTACCCAAAAATCATTGATTTGCTCTCATGTACTGCTAATTTTGTTAATGAAATCTGTCCTAAAAAATGTTCCGTCTTTCTCGATATGCTAACTGTTCATCACGATTTCAAAATAAAAGCTCAAACCCTCACTCTGGGTTTACACATATTGACGTCCACATATTCAAGAAATGACAGTGGCTGCAGTATTTCTGTCATAAAGAAATGGCCAAATATTAAAGATTACGAGGACATTTGAATTTAAACATTGTCTAGTCAATAGTAAGCAAGGATTAGATCTTGCAGTAAAGTGTAAAAACAATCTTCAGGCTGTTAGCGCCCTCTACAGGTTTATAATACATTACGTATTTTCACAGTTTCGTTTAGTAAAACCATGATTACTTTTTCATCCATACACTATGGAAACTGACCTTTAATTCTGACTTTTTTTTCCAGAATTGTAACAAACTTGAAATTGTGCGTTATAGTCAGTTTTGTGAAATATAAAATTGCAGTTGCAACAAAAACTCAGAATTGCGAGATATAAAGTTGCAAATCTGAGAAACGGTTGCAAATCGGAGAAATAAAGTCAGCATTATCAGATCACTCGATTAATCATCAGAATAATCGACTGATTACTCGATTATAGCCCTAGGTACAATAAATAAGGTCATTCAACGATATTTGTGAATATATTAACATGCAATATCATTTACGATAAAAAATAAAAAAATATAACTTTTTCAAAATCGTTTTATTTTTGTTGAAAATAAAGACGTAGTACAAGCCTCTACTACACAAGGGTTCATAAATAGGGTTGCCAGATATCATGAGTTCAAATCCCCCAATCAGAACTTCTTTGTTAAAAGCACACATTCATTATCTTCATGTCATTCAAAATGGTGTTTCACTTTCTTCTGAGTAATATAAAAGAATCTATTCTAAATGATGTCTTAGTGATTGTGTGTGTGTGTGTGTGTGTGTGTGTGTGTTGTTGAACCCCACTGACTAATTATCAACAAAAACAGTAATTGAAAAAAATTTGTTTCCGATGATGTGATTTTCCTTTTTGGGTGAAGTATCCCTTTAAACCAACCAAATTTGGTCAGTATGGTATGTTATATAATCTATTATATATTATATATAGCTGCACTATATAACAGTCAGAAATTCACTTCTTGATTGCATTTACATTAACAACAGCCAGTAATTCACGTCTTCATTGCATTTACATTAAACAGAAAGTGAAGTGGTTCACACTGAATTCCAGATGCCCCTCTTTTCAGAACTACAAAGCTGAATTCTAGGAAGAATTACAAAATACTTTGCAATATCAAACCTTTCCAGCTTTGCAGTTCTAGAAAATAAGCAGTTTGGAAAATCAGTGTGAGCCACTTCTGTGTGTGGCTAATATGAACACATCAAGAAGCAAACTGAAAACTGTTGTCTTTCACAGCAAAACACAGCATTTAGAGGTACTCTACAGACAAGAAAGGTGTCTTGAGCAAATGTTTCAAGTGTGAAAGCCACATTTACCATGGACTCTGAACTGACAGTATGTGATAAATCCTAAAAGAATGTGCAAAAGTACTCCCTCGTAAAACCTAGCCTTAATCAATCTGAACAAATTAGAGCAAAAATTCACTTCAAAATGTGCCACGGGGTTGTGATTTTTCAAATTTATTTTAGCAGTCATTCTGCTAACTGTGTGTGAACGTTCTCACATTTTGATGAAACGCCTGTCCACTCATAGTGCCCTTGCCATGAAAAAGTGCCACCGCAAAGAGGGCCTTTTCAGCAAAGATGGAGCTCAGCTTTTAGTGTGGCCTTAAACGTATCATGATGAGCAGTGTCTCTGCCTTCACTGACAACCTCTTCTCCAGACAGGAGACTAACGACTCTGCTTTTTCCATCGTTCAGACAGCTACAACTATGGCGAAGCACTCGTTCCTTTCACACATCGACACTCCCTCTCTGTCTCCCTGGGCCAAACCACTGTCGCCCTAAGTGACTTAACCCTCTTCACAGCCCAGTAAATGAGCCCTTTAAAAGAGCCACAAGACACCAGCCATAATGCGCCCTCAAGTCACCCTGGATCGTAGATAGCATCGCTAACTTCTGGAGGTGATAAAGAGATTATATGTATCCCTGAAGGGGGATGAGGTGTACTTCTATGCCTGAGCCACCACCAGCCCCCTCTGGAGAAAGGCCACACTGTCCCTGTTACTGGTGTGACTTGCAATGGATGCAAATGATGCCTTTGGTTGTGGAGAGCAGCTGCTCCATGGGGATTGGAGCTCTTCATCAGTGCCCCTGGTCAAAGCGTGGTGTCTGATCTTGACGGGGAGTTGTTCTGGGCCCTGCCACACTGTGTGAGAGAGATGCTCGCAGCCTTGAAAGGTTCAGGACTAATGATGAGAGTCTCCGAAAGTGATGGACAAATCAGCAGGGCTCACACACTGTCTCCTGGTTTCAATACCAAGTGTTTTATCGCACATCTAGTTACCCATCAGCTACTGACTCCTGCATCTGCTGTCCACAATCTCAGAGAGTTTGCCTTCAGCATGCAAGACTCATTCGCTAATAATCTGTTTTGTATGATGCAAAGTATCAAACAAAAACATCTGTGACATTCAGAATGTTTTGCAACATTTAGAAATTAATTGAGAAAGCCTTTTTGAATTTCAATTTAGTTCATGAATTTGATCAATTCGATCTGAATGCAGGAAAGTTTTCAAATGGTTAATGTTAATGGTTAAATGGTGAATTTTTCAAAACAATTACAGAAAAATAGAAAGAAAAAACAGAAAAGAAAATCATAAATTATGAAATGGCAATGAACAACAACCCGCTAGATAGACAGATAGATGACAGAACGACAGAATGAAATATAGAAAGAACAACAGAACAATCGACAGAACAATAGATAGATAGATATAATGAGTGAAAGATAGACAGACAGATAGATAGATAAACAGATAGATAGACAGACAGACAGACAGACAAGCAATCGATAGATAGATAGATAGATAGATAGATAGATAGATAGATAGAAAGACCCAATAGATAGACAGATAGATGACAGAACGACATAATGAAAGATACAAGGAAAGATAGAAACAACAGAACGACAGACCAGAACAATAGATAGATAGATATGAGTGAAAGATAGACAGAACAATAGAATGACAGACAGAACAATAGATAGATAGATATCAGTGAAAGATAGACAGATAGAACAATAGAATGACAGACACAATGACAGAGAGCGATAGACAGAACAACAGATAGATAGATAGAACGACAGATAGATGGATAGATGGATAGACAGATAAAAAGAACAAGAAAACAACAGATATAGAACATCAGAAAGAGTCAGAATGATAGAATGATAGAATGATAAAAAGATAGACAGACAGATAGAATGATAGATAGAACAATAGCTAGATAGATAGATGGATAGATAGATAGATAGATAGACAGAGGGACAGACAGACAAACGATCGATAGACAGATAGAAAGACCCAAATGATAGACAGATAGATGACAGAACGACATAATGAAAGATACAAGGAAAGATAGAAATAACAACAGAACGACAGACAGAACAATAGATAGATAGATATAATGAGCTAAAGATAGACAGACAGATAGATAGATAAACAGATAGATAGACAGACAGACAGACAAGCGATAGATAGATAGATAGATAGATAGATAGATAGATAGATAGATAGATAGATAGATAGAAAGACCCAATAGACAGACAGATAGATGACAGAACGACATAATGAAAGATACAAGGAAAGATAGAAATAACAACAGAACGACAGACAGAACAATAGATAGATAGATATGAGTGAAAGATAGAACAATAGAATGACAGACAGAACAATAGATAGATAGATATCAGTGAAAGATAGACAGATAGAACAATAGAATGACAGACACAATGACAGAGAGCGATAGACAGAACAACAGATAGATAGATAGAACGACAGATAGATGGATAGATGGATAGACAGATAAAAAGAACAAGAAAACAACAGATATAGAACATCAGAAAGAGTCAGAATGATAGAACGATAGAATGATAAAAAGACAGACAGACAGATAGAATGATAGATAGAACAATAGCTAGATAGATAGATGGATAGATAGATAGAAAGACCCAAATGATAGACAGATAGATGACAGAACGACATAATGAAAGATACAAGGAAAGATAGAAATAACAACAAAACGACAGACAGAACAATAGATAGATAGATATAATGAGCGAAAGATAGACAGATAGACAGAACAATAGAATGACAGACACAATGACAGAGAGCGACAGACAGAACAATAGATAGACAGACAGACAGACAGATAGATAAAAGAACAAGAAAACAACAGATATAGAACATCAGAGTTAGAATGATAGAACGATAGTGATAAAAAGATAGACAGATAGAAAGAATGATAGATAGAACAATAGCTAGATAGCTAGAACGACAGAATGATAGATAGACAGATAGATAAAAAGAACAAGAAAACAACAGATATAGAACATTAGAAAGAGTCAGAATGATAGATAGAACGATAGATGGTTTCATAAATAGATAGATAGATAGATAGATAGATAGATAGATAGGATGACAGGATGGCAGAATGGCAGATACATATAACAATAGATAAATATAATGATAGAAAAAACTATTTCCTAACAACTGGCAAAAAAAATATTCAAACTGAATGGAAGCCAATATTTTGAAGTTCTGCACTGGAAGTGTCTATAGCAAGACCAGTCGTCACTGTTTCCATACTCAAGACTTTAATTTGCAGGACAGCCACGGCTCTGCAGGGCACTGAATCCTCACAGGTTGTAGCAAATTGCAATATGAGGGCGCCAACCACGTGCCTGGTTCCTCACATGCAGTCAAAAGAGAGGCAGGCAGAGGCCCAACCTGAATACAAAGCAGTTCAAGGGGGTACATTTAACACACTAACGCTTCGCTGAGCAGGAGCTCCTCCAGGGTCACAGCTGCCATGAAATGCTGAGACAACACGGCCAGCCAGAAAATATGACAGAAGAGAATAAAATGCTGTGTTACATGATGTACATTTCTGAGGGAGCATTACAAATACCAGTATAATAATACCAAAATACCAATCTGAAAAATAATTTAACGATCTAGATTTTTACAAAAAGGCTGATACTAGGCGTATTTCTTGTAGTGCAGAGAACTCTCCAGAGCACTGCTATATCATATATCTGCTACGCCACACAGAAAAATATATTTAAGGGGGCAGTTCCTGCCAAAATAAAGCGTTATTTTCTCATCACTGTCATTTCAATCCTACAGCATATATTTTTTTTTTACATGCTCTTTTCATTATATGGAAAAAGGCAGCTTAGACATTCCACAAAATGTATTCTGCCATATACAAAAAAATCATGAGATTAGGATAGCAGAGGATGACATTTTTAATTTTTAAGTGAATTGTCCCTTTAAATTCAGCCAGCCCAACATGTTAACTTCTGAGATTAATAAAATACTTCTAAAGCCATTACATTTCTTTAACAAAATTAACAAGAAAGCAAGCTATGGGTGCACCAAAAACAACAAAATTAATTAGTTTAATTAATCAAAATTAATTATTTCAATCTGCTGAAAGCTCTAATTTGAATAATTTACAATAATAAATGAGCAACACCTCATAAGAGATACTTGAGAGTGGATTGCAGCAGTAAATCTCACCACATGCTTGACGACTGCTGTCTTGAGAGACCTATTTAATCTGCAATAAATTGAAGAACATATCTGTCAAGACCTTTACCTCCTACGCAACAAGCCGCCATTGTGGAAAAACTGGAAATAGAATACTCTAAAGAAATCTGCGCACAGTACAGAGATCAGAGTAGTAAAAATACCTAGAAAAAATAAAGAGTACAGCTTTAAAAGCAAGCCTCACTGTAAATGGTTTGTATAAAACTCGAACAAAAATATATAGATGGATAGATAGATAGATGTTTTATCTCAACATTAGATAGAGATAGAACAATAGAACGATAGAACGATAGAACGATAGATAGATAGATAGATAGATAGATAGATAGATAGATAGATAGATAGATAGATAGATAGAAGGGCAGAACGATGGATGGATGGATGAACAATTGAACGATAGAGAAAACAACAGATTTACAACATTAGATAGAGGCAGAACAATAGACAGACAGACAGACAGAACGATATACAGAACAATAGATAGAAAGATAGAACGATAGATAGAATGGTACAAAGAATGATAGAACGATAGATAGAATGATAGAACGAAAGATAGACAGATAAAACAATACAGTTAAAACATTAGAGATGGATGGATGGATGGATGAATGAATGGATGGATGGATGATGGATGGATGGAATAATACACATACAATATTAGAGATAGAATGATAGATAGAAGGGTAGAACAATGGATGGATGGATGGATGGATGAGAACAATAGACAGAACGATAGAGGAAACAATAAATTTACAACATTAGAGACAGAACGATAGACAGACAGATAGAACAATAGATAGAAAGACAGAACGATAGAAAGAACAATAGAACAATAGAACGATAGATAGATGATAGAACATTAGAACGATGATAGATAGATAGATAGATAGATAGATAGATAGATAGATAGATAGATAGATAAAACAATACACTTACAACATTAGATAGACAGAACGATAGACAGAACGATAGAACTATAGATAGAATGATAGAAGGGTAGAACAATGGATGGATGGATGGAGAACAATAGACAGAACGATAGAGAAAACAACAGATTTACAACATTAGATAGAGGCAGAACAATAGACAGACAGATAGAACGATAGACAGAACAATAGATTGAAAGATAAAACAATAGAATGATAGAAAGAATGATAGAACAATGGAACGATGGACAGAATGATAGAATGAAAGTTAGATAGATAGATAAAACAATACATTTATAACATTAGATAGAGATAGAATGATGCATGGAAGGATGGAAGGATGGATGGATGGATGGAAGGAACAATACACATACAACAGAGACAACGATAGATAGATAAAACTATACACTTACAACATTAGATAGAGACAGAACGATAGAACTATAGATAGAATGATAGAAGGGTAGAACGATGGATGGATGGATGGATGGAGAACAATAGACAGAACGATAGAGAAAACAATAGATTTACAACATTAGATAGAGGCAGAATGATAGACAGACAGAGACAACAATAGAAAGAACGATAGAACGACAGATAAAAATATAGAGTACAGCTTTAAGTAAGCCTTATTTTATATGGTTTGCATTAAACTCAAACCAAAAAATAAAAAAATAACAAATGTTATGAGAATAGACAATACAGCATTAAACCTATGAGGATGACGACTCTCTTAAACGATTCCTAACAAGACGACTATGGACTGACTAGTTACATCGCGAATAAATCTGACTGACATGAGAACAGGTTTTCACATTTGGAAAAATCATTGATTTTGCAGTGATCTTGATTCAGTGTAGCACAGCGAGCACACATATATTTAGCAGCGCAAAAGAAATCTGTTTTGGCCCTTCAAATAAAAAACAGGAAGCCCTAATTTCACAGCATGAGACCAGAGACGAGCTTTCAATACATCACTGTTGGTACAACTTTGAAGCTACTAAAATTGGTCAGCATCAACACACTAACAACAGCGATACACAGGAAAGATGAATGTGAGGTAATTTGCAGGGTGCTGAGAGAGATGTGGGTCTGCGTGGCAAAGGCTGAGATGAGATTGAACCGGTGGAGAGGCTTGCATGCTCCCCCATCATCACCTCTCATTAGGATAGATGTTGGAAATGGCAGAAGCCTCTAGGTTCATGCTGTTAGACTTAATAGATGTGGAAGAATAACCAAACACGGCACATTACGATTCTGTTTCAGGCTTGCCTGTTCGACTTTATACTAGGATGTAAATAGAGAGGACAAAAAAATGTAAATTGTGTTGAATTGTTAAAGGGACAGCTCACTTAAAAATGAAAAATTCTGTCATTAATTACTCTCCAATAACCCATAAGACTTTGCACATCTTTGGAACATAAATTAATATATTTTTGATGAAAACTAAGAGCTTTCTGAGCCCTGAAAGGTAGTAAGAACATCGATAAAATAGTCCATGTGACAGTGGTTCAACCGTAATTTTATGAAGCTATGAGTATAATTTTTTTTGTGCGCAAAGAAAACAAAAATAACGACTTAAACCTGTGTTCCAAAAATTGACTTTGTTATTAATATTTAACTTTAATACCTAAAAGTAAAGCTTTTTTATAATTGGAGTTTAAGCAATTATTAGAAAGCAGTGGCGTTTCATAATAATTGCTATTGAACATTGCTGCGGTCTCGAAATTGGTTCCTTGAGAAAATCACTTGTATTGATATCGACTGCTGAAATGTTGCTGCTGTGACAACCTTATTCTATATTCAATGGTTTCATGTGCTCGGGAACACAGGAAGGGAAAAACATAACTAAATCAATATTATTTTATGAATGATGTGTCCTGTATAATCTAAAATCCCCGGAGAGGTGAAGTGTGTGGAAAACAGCAAGCAATAAATTGAGGGCCCAAGGCCATCTGTTACAGCATCCAGGGCTCAGAGCGTGATGGCCACTGAGGCAAACATATAATTACGAAATGAAAAGTGGTTCACTTGTAATGGAGAGCGGGTGAAAGTGCGTCACGCCATTGCCATCCATACAGTAGTTGCTCGTGTCTGGCAGCGGAGTGGAACGGAAGATATCATTTTAAATGGAGATATCTTGGCTAATTAAAGTTCAGTGGAAAACATTATCATGCTCCAGTCTGAGTATCAAAGCACTATGCATGATAGAGACAACCGTGGTGAAGTACCTCGTAGTGTAAGTATGGACAATATGCTGCAGCGGAGCTAGTGGACCTTCCTTACCAGCATGGTGTTTTCGCTTACAGACAACACAAGGGTCGTGTTTCTATTCTCGGTAAAAGCCAAAAACTGATCCAACCTGCTCGATTGAGTGAAGTGAAAACGTAGCACTCAGGACAGTGTTATCAACACAAACATCCCACACTTTCAGAAACGAGGTGGACAAAGCCTTTCACTAAACGACTGTTGACTGTAAACATGCAAGTTGGGTAAAAGGAAGAAAAGTGGGGTATGGTAGCCCATTTCTGCCACTTTTTTTTTTTTTTTTTTTTTTTAAATCAAGCTTACAATCTCGCAATTCACAGTTTGTTTTGGAATTGTGTGAAACAAACTCACAATTGTGAGTTATAAAGTCAGAATTCCGAGACATAAAGTCGCAATTCTGACTTTTTTTTCTTAAAACTGCGTGTTATAAACTTCTTGATTGTGCAGTGCGAGTTAGTACTGCATGATAAAAACTCACAATTGCGAGAAAAAAAGCCACAGTTGCAAGTTTAGATCTCAACCAGAATTACTAGAAAAAGTCAGAATTGTGAGATGTAGACTTAAAATTGCAAGTCAAAAATGTCAAAATTGCAAGATAAACTCACATCGGTGAGAAAAAAGCCAGAATTGCAAGTTTATACATTATAAACTCACAATTCTTACTTTATAACACATAATTCTGAGTTAAGTCAGAATTGTGAAAGATAAACTAGCAATTCAAAGTATCAGTCTTTTCCCCCTCAGAACTGGACTTTATAACTCGCAATTGCGAGTTTATCTCTCACAATTATGAGGAAAAACTCAGAATTGCTAGGGGAAAAAAAATGTTAGAATTGCGTGATATAAACTCGCAATTGTGAGAAAAGTGAGAACTGTGAGAACTGTCAGAATTGTGAGTTTATATCTCACAATTCTGAGAAAGAAAATCAGAATTGCGAGTTTGTAATACGCAATTCTGAGAAAAGTCAGAATTGCTAGAAAAGTCAGTTGCTTTTATCTTGCTAGTCTGACTTTATAACTCACAATTAAGTGTATATCACACAATTCTTAGAAAAAATTGTGAATTGCGAGATTATATCTCACAATTCTAAGAAAATCAGAATTGCGAGTTTGTAATATGCAATTCTGAGTAAAGTCAGAATTGCTAGAAAAGTCAGAGTTGCTTTTATCTTGCTAGTCTGACTTTATAACTCACAATTAAGTTTATAATCACACAATTCTTAAAAAAAATTGTGAATTGCGAGTTTATATCTCACAATTCTTAGAAAGAAAATCAGAATTGCGAGTTTATAATACGCAATTCTGAGTAAAGTCAGAATTGCTAGAAAAGTCAGAGTTGCTTTTATCTTGCTAGTCTGACTTTATAACTCACAATTAAGTTTATATCACACAATTCTTACAAAAAAGTGTGAATTGCGAGTACATATCTCAATTTTTAGAAAGTTTTGCGAGTTTGTAACACGCATTTCTGAGAAAAGTCAGAATTGCTTTTATCTTGCTAGTCTGACTTTATAACTCACAACTGAGTTTATATCACATAATTCTTAGAAAAATGTGTGAATTACAAGTTTATATCTCAAAAAGACAGAATTGCTAAAAGTCAGAATGGTGAGATATAAACTTGCAGTTGTGATAAAAGTCACAATTGCAAGATAAACTTGCATTTGCGAGAAAAAAGTCAGAAGGGCGAGTTTTTAATAGCACTATTTTGACTTTATAACTCGCAGTTGTGAGTTTATATCACACAATTCTGAGAAAAAAGTCAGAATTGCGAGTTTGTCAATTCTGAGAAAGTCATTGCTAGAAAAAAAAAGTCTTAATTGTAAGAAACTTGCATTTGCGAGAAAAAAGTCAGAATTGCAATTTTTTATCTTGCTATTCTGACTTAACTCAGAACTGTGAGTTTATATAACACAATTCTGAGAAAGAGTCAAAAAAAGTCTCTAGATAAACCAGTTATAAAAATGCATTAAAAATGTGTAAATATGCTAAAATAATTCCATTAGAAAAACTGCTTTTACTTCTCTCTCTCTCTCCCTCTCTATATATATATACACAGAGTAAAAGAGAGAGGGGGGAGAGAGGGGAAGATATTTTTACGATATCAACATATTGCTTGATGCATGTAAAAGAATCATAAAAGGGGCTTTGTGAAAAATAAATGTTGAAAATAATCCTAGTATTAGCTGTTCTAAAATAAGAAGTTATAGTAAACAACTTCAAATTAACCTAACTGGTGCATTTAACTAAAACATCTGAGTGTCTGCTGATCTGAAACATAATACAAACCAAACGTCGAAATATGAACCAAAACACCCCCAGTTCTTACAGAACATTGAGTAGAACTACAACACACTGTTTGGCACAGAGACGTGTGGACAGAAGACTAAGGAAGTGCTTCTCTGTCTGAGCGCAGAATACATAATTCAAACATATGGGGGTTTGGCGGGGGTCCAGCTGAAATCTGCTCAGTGTTACAGGACGGGGGTGTTTTGTGGAGGAAGGCTCTGTCTCTAAACAGTGCTGGCGGTCGCTGTAAGTCAAATCACTTTTCATGGTTGAGACTAGAGTATCAGGTGGATGAAATTGGCTATGAAATTAAAGGGACAGAGCTCTAAATAACACGCTTCCAAGGTCTTTCTCTTCACTGTACAGTGAAGAAGAAAAAAAAACACTCAAGCAGAAAATAGAGAAACATCTCTCTGTGGATCTGCGGAAAGAGGTATCCTCTGATTACACCAAACAAACAAAGGACTCGTACTTTGCAACCTGACATGCTCCATTCTTCCTGTGGTGTCTTTCTATATCTAATGAAGTAGAGACCGCACCAAGGGTTGCATTCAGAAGCAACAAAAGGCAGGAGAGTGGCATCTCCGTGATTCAGCCAGAAGCCGCTATTGACGTTAGCTTAGACTGATCTTTATACACTCATAAAGCCTGGGAGAGCAAAACAGCCAACTAAAGCAGATGGACCCAGAAAGAGCGGTTTTTCATTAAGTCCAAAAGAGCTAAAGATTATCCCGGGCATAATGCACACGCCAGCTCTTTGTGTTTGAATAAGCATCATCGAGATGACTGTAAAATTCTTACGCATCATGAACCAAAATCTATTAAACACGAAATGCAATGCCAATCTATTCTCTGAGTGGGATAAATCCATTGAGATTCATTCGAGAGGGTACAGATCAGATGCAACTAAATACTGTAATCTCTTTACTAATGACAGCATCTCACACAGAAACACTCTCTGAAATTACTAAGGTGACAAGCATTGGACTTTGTTGGAGGTGCTAACACAGACAGGCGAGATATGGGCCCTTGGGTCGATAAAAGCCAATCTCAGGTACATCCTCAGTGAGCCTTTACTCCACTCACCTGTTTTAAGATGAATAGAGACCTTGTTAAACAAGTTCAGGGATGAATTTCAATCTAGGCTGTTTTAAAAATAAAAAAAAAACCAAGGGATGTTTAGCGCTATGTGAAATGGCCGACGTTCTAATCAAAAGGACAACATTAATGTTGTGTTATAAATGTTGTAGAATAAATGGCAGTAAGCAGGGCAGAGACATTTTTAAACATACAGCGCTGCACTGCATTAAAATGTTCAATAGTCAGAAAGCACTCTGCTGGTCTGCTGTCTTCAGTTGCATTCTCTAAAAGAGAATAGGAAACGAATAATATCTCAAAATGAGATTTCTTCATACACACTGATAAAAAATAGATACGCTGATAAGTGTCAGTAAATGCAGCATATACTATCTATTACAACCATGCAATCGAATATCGAATATATGATTCGATTTGATAGATTATTTTGGATATGTGACCCTGGACGACAAAATCAGTCATAAGGGTACATTTTTTTAAATTGAGATTTATACTTTATCTGAAGCAATAAGCTTTCTGTTGATGTATTATTTGTATTATTTATTAGGATGGGACAATATCTGGCAGACAAACAACTACTTGAAAACCTGGAAAAATTCAAATATTAAGAAAATCACCTTTAAAGTTGTCTTAGCAATGCATATTACTTATCAAAAATTAAGTTTTGAAATATTTATGGTGGAAAATTTACAAAATATCTACATGGAACATGATCTTTACTTAATATCCTAATGATTTTTGCAATAAAAGAAAAATCGATCATTTTGACCAATAAAATGTATTTTTGGCTATTGCTACAAATATACCAGTGCTACTTACTAAGGATTAGTTCACTTTCAGAACAAAAATTTACAGATAATGTACTCACCCCCTTGTCATCCAAGATGTTCATGTCTTTCTTCAGTCGCAAAGAAATTATGTTTTTTGAGGAAAACATTTATATATAATAGACTTTTATTGTTCCCCCGAAGTTTGAACTTCCAAAATGCAGTTTAAATACAGCTTTAAAGGGCTTTAAACAATCCCAGCCGAGGAAGAAGGGTCTTATCTAGCGAAATGATAATTTTTTTTGTAATCAAATTGACAATTTATATACGTTTTAACCTCAAACGCTCAACTTGTCTCATTTCTGTGATGCGCATGCGTACTCTGTGTGATCCGGGTCAATAGTTAAAACAAAAAAGGTAAAACAGTGTTGTAGGATGATTTTGATGCTGAAGACGAAAATGAGATGGGAGTTTTTCGACATACCCTAACTGTTTTGACCCGGACTACACAGACTACGCATCGCAGAGACAAGACGATCGTTTGAGGTTAAAAAGTACATAAATTGTTAATTTGTTTAGAAAATAATTGATCGTTTTGCTAGATAAGACCCTTCTTCCTCGGCTGGGGTCAATTAGAGCCCTTTGAAACTGGATTTAAACTGCATTTTGGAAGTTCAAACTTGGGGGCACAACAGAAGTCTATTATGTAGAAAGAAATCCTAAAATGTCTTCCTCAAAAAACAATTTCTTTACGGCTGAAGAAATAAAGACATGAACATCTTGGATGACAAGGGGGTGAGTACATTATCTGTAAATGTTTGTTCTGAAAGTCAACTAGTTCTTTAAAGTTTTGTGGCATAGGGTCACATATAGATTATTTTGGATATATTTCAGGTACAAGACGTGTACCTTAACTAATGCTGTTGGTTATACATGAGTACTACATTACTATAACATATTTTTACACAAATGCAATGAAGTTTTTATAACAACAGATACTTAATTTGTTTTTAAAACAAAATGTTTAAATGGCATCTCTCATAAAAACATGACGGATTTGTTCAAACCTAAAAAGAACAGCAATAATTTAAATGATGAATAGGTTATATGGTGCATACATTTAGCCAATTCTCCTCTCTAGAGCTCATTTTTCCTCGCTGACTAACGAGTTTACGGTCACCGAATATGTTTTTTCTGAGGTAAGTGTGACGCTGCCTGACATATTGTTTACAAGCTGTTATATTGATGTCTTTCCACAGCTGAAACACTAATTGAGAGATTACACAAGAGACAAGATACGGATATCTGTACGTTTATTCACATTTATTTCGCACTGACACTGTATTGAAGCGGAGAAAATGATCAGTTCAAGTAAACTTCTCAGCGCGGAAACGGCAATTATTGTTTGAATACTGTAACAAAATTGATGAGACTTTGTTTCATATCAAAAGTAACAAAGCACAAAGCTTACTGCGATTTATTGGATTGGAGGAGCGCTAGAATAGTCTATTCCATTCATTAGACATAACTGAAAGCAGGCTAGAGACTAATCGATTCTTGGGATTTAAGGATCAATATTGTTTCAAGAAATGTATTTATTTTTTTTATTTTTTTTTACCCAGCCCTAGTAACTGCAGTTAGTCATTCCAAATCCCACATTAAGCTGCATTCAAATCTGAAAATTATTATACGGTATAAAGTACTAAAAATATCTATGAAATTAGAGGATTGGTACCTGACACACAAAAAGAAATCCATCCTGCAGTTTCTTTAAAATGATTTAATAAAATGCCTTGGCTTGTAATCACAAGTGACAGTGATTTGTTAATCCTGACAAGCACTGAGAAAAAAAAACAACTGGCAAATCATCACAGCATCCTTTCGAGTGCTTATATATGCTGCATTTGCATTCTAAAATTTCTGCCATACTCAAAATTAAAAGCAAATAGCTGAGTTATGAAAATAATTACGTAATAAAGCAGCAATCTTTGTTAAACACTTTTCAGTAATGTCACATACAGTGCATATGAGCTGAGAGTGCATGTCTGCATACAGAATCTTCTCAAAATGTTTACCAAAGCAGAGAGGGGGGAAAAAAAAAACATTTTGGGTAGCACACTTGGGAAATCAGTCAATATTCGATAAATATGCATGAGGACTACATGCAGAAGCGGCAGAGAGTAATTCCTCTAAATCAAGCCCTTGATCTCACTGAGAGATTAGGACACTTCTGCAACCATTTCCCTGCTCCTATCTTGTCCTCAGTGACAAATATTGATGGAGAACTCGTTGTACACAGTCTAACATGTGCTGCTGACAAAACTCAAACAAGTCTCGTTTAAAATAGATATATTTTCAATCAGAAAGAAGAAGAAAAAACACAGAGTTAAGTGCAGGCTAGTACTCTTGCTGAAAGTACACTGCAGTATATATTCATGAAAACCTGAGGGTTTGCTTTAATCTTTAAACCAAATGCAAGCAATATTTCTCTGAACCTAAAACTCTCTGATAAGTGTTGAGCCCAGAATTTCATGCGCAACAACGACAGCAAAAACTAGTCTAATTAAACGCCAGTTCCACATAAATTACTTGAGTGATGTACTTGATTAAATACGAACCAATTAAATAACAATTCAGAGTGATGCTCCTCAGCTTTAGCTTTGAACCCAACCCTGCGCATTCGCTTTTACTTGTAATTTAATGATGATTACATATATTAAACTTATTTTCAGCTGCAAATAAGCTAATGCAAGGGGAAGTGAACAATGCCGCATTTCTAACAAAGAAGCCTGGTAGACACCATATTTAATTAAATATGCAAAGGCGGCAGCAACTCAGTAGCTGACTTGAATCAACTCTATTTCGCTTGGAATGATAATTTCCAAACAGGACAAAAGCAACGTTAAATGAAACAAAAACTAAATCTAATGCTCTTGTTAACAGAAATACAAATATAACCTAATACAGCCGGGAAGTGTAAAAGCTAAGTAGAAAACTGACCACAGAAGTCATTTTTAGACTGGAAAACATTTGAGATGAAAAACTAACAAAGTGAAAACTAACATAAAATAAAAATACAGCTATATAATAACCCTGGACAGAAGCTGACTAAGACTAGGGTCATTAACTCTGAGGGCTGAGGGATGTTTATTAAATATGGTATCTACCTTGACTCCATTTTGAAAGTCTGTCAGATGGAGAATATTAACAGCTCTATGGAGTTTTCACCAACAGTGGTCAAACGTTTATGGTAGTGAATGTCCTTACCTTACGACCGTCGCTGGCATGGCAGTTGACGTTTAACGGCGTGAGCAGGGCCATGAGCTTCTCTTCATTTCCGCTCCTGAAGCAAAGCAGCAGTTTTTAAAGAACAAGGGGGAACAGTAAAACAAGAACAAGCTAACACAGTGAATTTCAAAGAGAAGATGAGGAGTGAAGGGTAAAAGGAGAGACAGGGGAATAAAAGTCATAGTCAAAAAGAGGAGGAGCACATAAGGTGAGCAGCATCTATCGGTGGTTTACTTCCCAGTACATTAAGTGTACCTTCAATATAAGTTTATCACATGCCTAGGAGTGGCACTTGCGGATACCCTGTATAAAGTTTCCGCTGTAACTGGAGTGAGCCGTGGCCTGGAGTTCCAGAGGTTTGACTCATCAGCACCTGCCAGCAACTCCTTTACGTCTCGCCAGCAGCCCGAGCATGACCAAGTATGACATTGTTGGATTTTTCCAGGCCTGCCAAGGCTACGGCCAAAACCTCATGCCATTTGGGATCAGAGATGGGCCTGATGCCACTCTAATCAAAAGGTGAACAATGGCAAAGAGACATAAGGGGCTTTTGAACCAGAGGAAGCTTTTCATAGTTCCTAGAACTATTGGTGGAAGTACCTGCTTTCTGCCGTGTTCGCACTGCAGGAAATAGGAATGGTATTTAGCTCTAGGATCTCTGTTTGGGGGAACTAAATTAGCTCCTACTTCTGTGTAGGGTCTAAAACAGTTCTATAGGGTATTTTGCACTGCATAGTTCTAAGAACTCGGCATAGTGGTTCCTAGAGAACCAATTTCCCCCTCGGGCCTTTTGCTGGTTGCTTTCGCACAGGTAGCAGGAACTCTGAAGCTTCTTTACTCACGGCATTTACAAATGTCAGTAACCGGTGAATGGAGGAGGCCGGGATCGATGTTGTGAGGTTCATGATAATGGAGATTAAATGTAAATGCACAATTTATATGATTAAAAGAGGATGAAAATCTGAGTAAATCTCCTATGACGATTCGCAGTGTTACATATCGAGGCTAAAAAAAAAAAACAATGCTGCAGACAACAGGTAGCTTAAATGCCGTTATCACCTTTTTCCATGTTTGTTGAATAAATATTTTTTAACTCCGCTTTTTAAAATGCTGGTTAGCCGGTGTTTCGTATGTGTTTGGCCAATCAGCGTACACTTACGTTACTGGTAGTTCCTATAGAACTGCTTTAGACACTACTCTAGTAAAAGTAGGCGCCAAACTGAGTTTCTAGAACTATAAACGTTCCTAGTTCCTGCAGTGCAAACACGCCAAAATCTGGAACTTTCGCCAATAGTTCTAGGAACTATGAAAAGGCTCCTCCGGTTCAAAAGCCACTTATAGAAGTGTAAGCTGATTGGCCAAACGCATACGAAACATCGGCTACCTGGCATTTTTAAAAAACAGTGTAAAAATATTTACCCTACGATAATATTTTTTAGCAACCTGTTGTCTGCAGCGTTGTGTTCTTTTCTCAGCCTATTTGATATGTAACACTACAAGTTATCATAGGAGATTTTGTCTGATTTTCATGCTCTTTCAATCGTGTAAATTGTGTGTTTATATTCCATCTCCGTTATCACAGAACCCATGACAACAAAAACAGCTCCGATCACAGCCATTCACTGGTTGTTGACATTTGTAAATGCTACGAATAAAGACATCGCTGTTGGCCTCTTCAGAGTTTCTGCTGCCGGTGCGAATGAAATCTGGAAAACGGCTTGCTGGTTCCTAGAACGCAGTGCGAAAGCCCCTATAATAACTGCTGAACAATGTGGTGGAATGTGTCAACATCAAGTTGCCCATTTTTGGAAACTGTCAGGTTCTTGCAGGAGGACTCTTTTTTGACACAGAGGAGCTTTCCTAGGTCAATCTTTTCCAAAACAGTAAGGTTTGTTCATCCCCAGTGGCTCTGGTCTCCTCTTGCCAGTAACTACAGATAACCGGCTCTAGTGAACAACACAAGATCCTTCATTTAAATTCACACTCTGTCACCGGCATGGGAAAAAAGGACTGGCTGGGAGATTACAACTGGGAAGAGAGGCTGAGAAATGGGAGGGTGTCATCAATCTTCTTGAAGCGTTTGCAGATGCATCCTGGTCTTCGGGAGATTACCACTAAGAGGAGCGCAGGCCATAAGTCAAGCTTGACTTTCTTGCGAATTGTTTGTGTGTCTATCGGCTTCGTCCATCTTCCATTCCGCAATTCTCAATTCATATGGTTCCTCGTGCTGTCTTCAGGATTTGGGGGGGGGGCGAGATCAACTTAATTCCACAACAACGATGCCCCCTATGATCGTATGTGTTCCTAATGATCTTTCCTCCTAACGTTGGAGAGAATTACAAGGCCTTTGTAGTTCCTTTCTGTCTTGATCATTAAAACAACAAGAGTCCTGATTTGTATCCATGCTGCAGGCTGTGCCTGAAGGCAGGGGTATAAAAAAGGGGGGCAAAGCCAATGGAGATGTAGACCAGAGTATGAAAAGGAACATCTTTTCTCAGTGACTGCTAGGATCACAGATGTGTCAGATGTTTCCAGAGGCGGTTTTGTTTCACCATGGCAATGCGTCTCATGGTGACAATCAGGGCCAGGAATTTCCTTGGACAACAGGTAGGATGTGAAGTTCTGTCTCGTTCTGTCTCTTTCCTCTGGTTTCAACTAATTAAAACCAAATTCATCACATTCTGCCTATGGCATGCTGATAAACGGGAACTCTCAGGCTCCTTCAGGCCATCACATGAATGTATGAGAGCGCATCTACTGAGGCAGAAATCCCTGGCCCTGATGCCCGGCCACAAGCCTTAATTCACATCCATGTGCGCAGACAAAAGAAAAACAGTGACTATGGAAACAGTACGAGGGAGGGAGGAAGAGAACGGAATGATGGGAGAGTGGGAAATGAGATGAGGAAAGGTTGAGAAGGCTTGTACTCACCTCGCAGCTTCCAAGAGTTCGTCCTTCTTGTATTCGCCTAAGTGATTACAAAAAATCATGGTGTCAGAGGCAGACAGGATGAAGGACGTACAGCAGCAGCAAGAAGCCAGAGTAACTAAGGAGCAGCGGACCGCCGGCAGACACGCTTAAACACACGCGCGCACAGGCATCAGTGCACCAACGCTGCCTTGCTTTTCTCTCGTTCTCTGCCTGTCTCTCTGTTCTGGTGGAGGTGTCGCCGAGCACCAACCCCTCTCGCCTGATGAAACCGTGACGTTGAGCAGATTGTGGACGCGGCATCGGCAGTGTCTTGGATACGACGGACGAACTGACGCATATCCCTGTTCACTCCACAAATTAAATGGCTCTCTTTCTCAGGCAGACAGACAGCACACACACATATACAAACACACACAAACAGCCCTCCCCTTGTATACAGTGAGCCGATACTTCCCCTCCACTGTCTATTTTACGTTTGTATAGGAGGAGCCGTTGCTGTGATAACACGAGATAAGGCAAAGGGGGGGAAATATGCAATAAACAAATGCCGCCCGCCCGCTTTCTCTCTCCCACCCCCCTTACCCACAATACCCAGCCTCTCAGCCAATCAGAGAGACTCAACTAATTCAGCTGTGATTCCTCCCCACCCCCACATGTGCTCTCGCTCTCTCTCTCTACCGAGGCTTGTGGAGACAAGAGAAGTGAGGAATAAGGGGGGAGGATGCAAAAAGACAGGGCGAATGAGGGAGGGAGCGGAAAAAGCAGTAGAAAGGCATGTGGAAATGTTGTGGAGAGGTGGATATCATGACATATGGGCTGCATGCAGGGGGTGTTTAAACAACAAAATGACTAAAACAAAATGCTGCAACCATGGCTTGTTTGCCGTTTTGTGGCAGCCGCACACAAAAGGCTATGAATCACAAGTGGGGAAGGATGGTAATAAAGCAGAAAACGGCGTGTCTGGAAGACTCATTTCATCCCCGTGTGCTCATCAGGCCATCGGTTGCGTGTTTTTACCGAGAGGGCGGCCGACCTTCGAGCCTGACGACCCCCTACTGAGAGATCCAAATGGAGCACAGTGCACAAAACACAAAAACACACATTGGGTCTAAAAATATGTGTTTGCCAATAGTAGGCCATGAATTTGTATTTTGCATAGTTTTTAAACAATATATATTTTTGTCCACAGGACAACTGGATTATTAAGCACATTTCCACACTGACAACACATTTACAGTATTTTTAATGATGTTAAATGTTCATTTCCACATACACTAATCAGAGGCATTTCCTCCGAGGAGGCAAGGGAGGCAGTGCCTCCTCAAAATATTGAATGAGAAAAAAAACAGGGCTGTCACGATTTCTCAGTTCAATTGAAAAATAAAAAAATCTTGATTGCATTTTGCTTGTGTTGAGTAACTGGCAAAATACTGTAAATGGCAATTTCCATGGACGAGAATTCACACAAACTGTTATCATTCACATGTGTGGAGCATCTCAAACTCCATCTCTGCATACTGTTGTGAGTTTTTTGCATTTCGTTTTGAATTGTTTACCTTGAATGTGATGAATTGTAAGGTAAATGATTTATAAACCTACGCAAACACATGAGAATATATCAATATCTTTCTCAGTATGCTAACTATTCATTGTGGTTTCAAAATAAAACCTGCTCTGAGTTTATACGTTTTGATGCCCACATATTCAAGAAATTCCGGTGGCTGTAGTAGCATTTTAGTCGTAAAGAAATAGCCAAATATTAAAGATTAATTGAAATTTGAGTTAGATGTTGTTTAGTCAGTATTAAACAACGATTAGATCGTGCAGAAAAGTGAAAAACAATCGTTGGGCCGCTGGGGCTCTCTGCAGTCATTTGTTATAATGCATAATGTACATTAGCTCTATGTTTATAATACATCATGTATTTTAACTGTTTTGTTTAATAAAACAATGTGATTACTTGCTTTTGATACTCTATTTGAACCAATTAGTATTGCCTCATTGCTATTATGTGTGACCCTGGATCAAAAAAACAGTCACAAGGGTCAATTTTTTGAAATTGAGATTTATACATCATTTGAAAGCTAAATAAATAAACTTTCCATTGATTTCTTAGGATAGGACAAAATTTGGCCGGGATGTAGCTATTTGAAAATCTAGAATCTGAGGGTGCAAAAAAGAAAAAAAAATATATACATATATTGAGAAAATCATCTTTAAAATGGTTCAAATGAAGTTCTTAGGAATGCATATTACTCATAAAAAAAATGAAGTTTTGATATATTTATGGTAGAAAATTTAAAAAATATCTTCATGGAACATGATCTTTACTTAATATCCTAATGATTTTTGGCATAAAATCATTTTGACCCATACAATGTATTGTTGGCTGTTGCTGCAAATATACCCCTGCTACTTCCGACTGGTTTTGTGGTCCAGGGTCACATATTATGTGTATTTTAAGTCATTTTAAAAGGCTATTGTTTACTTAGGTCTATTGTTATTACTACAAAAAATATATTATAATTATCCGATTACTCGATTAATCATCAGAATAATTGACAGATTACTAAATTACCAAAATAATCATTAGTGGCAGCCCTAGAAAAAAAAAATAGTACAAAAACAAAACAACGGCATTATTACAAAATATATTATATAATGGAATCAAAATCTGACGCTGTAAAATCGGATCTGTGACCATCATACACATCCCGATTTTCTATCGAATCTGTCAGCTGAAATCGGCAGACTGGCTCTGACTTTCGGCAACTAGCGTCAACTTCTGCAGACTGGAAATAGAACGAAAATCGGGGCAAAAAATCGTGTAGTGTATTCCAGCCTTAAAATGAGGATGCTGTTAAAAATAATGTCATAAATTGATTTGTCATTGTCAGTAACTACTATTAACTAAATAAAATTTTTAAAAAATGTTTACCACTGTATACAACATTGTATTTCACCCCAGATAACCAATTCTAAAGACCTTTTGGTGTCTGACTGTTGATTGGCGCAAACCATGAGAGATAGACTCGAGTCAACGACCCAAGTTACAGAGCGTGTTTAATGGATATCATAAATTTCACTGCGTGTTACCATCTAAAGCACGCCATGAGAGATGGAAACTGCGACGCTTGTCTACGGCAAAATGAACCAGGAGTGAAATCTTGTCACGTCCTGGTCTGGTATTCTGAGAGTTTTTCTTGCTTAGTCAGTATTAAACCACTGAATGTCCCCAGGACAAATCACCTCCAGAACGCTAAGTGACATTATTGACAGGAAGGAGAGCTTTAAGAAAAAAAAGAGAGAGAAAGAGAGAAAAAAAAACCCACCACAGATGGTGAGGCAGAAAATATCACGACTTCAGAGACTATTAACGAGCTGCCTGCCAAGTTTAGCAATCTTTCATAACAGCATCAGAGAGACTATTAGTCTAGTCATACTGTTGCAATCAGATGTCAGATGCTCTCTCTGCATGAAAAGGATGCATGTTTACGCAAACGCTAAATAGAAATATTTTACAATAAAAAAACGGTCTGGATTTATACATTACCTGAAGTACATGCGAGTAATGCAGACCTCACTGGCACAACGTTAAAGTTGGACTGACTTTCTCAGTCAGGTGTCCTGAACGGCCCTGCTATGTAGTTGCTGAAGGGTCCAAAGTACAAAATTCTGAAATAATATTTATATATAAAGATCCTGCATGTTCTGCGTGTCTGTGTGAATGAATGGCACAGACGCGCGGTTTCATTTAATACAATCATACTGAATAGCGCATGAAGCTTGCAGTGTCTTCAGATTCTGCCATCTCAATATATGAGTATGTGAACACACAAACAATCTCTAGAACTGCTCTGAGAGTCACTTCATGAGCATTTTACCACTTCTTTTGAGAAAACTATCATGATATCATATACAAACAGAAACCTAAAGGTCTTCACAGCAACACGCCAAAATAAAAGTTTGGTTTAACTTGAAGAAACGATGACAGAAATATAGTACTTAATGTAATGACAGTAAGTAAAATGTATCTGAAAATGTATTTTTAATCAGAAAACTAAATATAAAACAGTTAAAAAAAAAAAAAAAGGAAATACAATAATAATATTTTTTGTTATAAAATCATTTATTACAATTTAATGAAATCATGAAAATCCAGAAAATGTATGGAAAACGCATATTTGATTTAAATAAAAATTAATTTGAGAATTTTTGTTAAACTTATTAAATTTGTGTTAAATTGTGCAAGTTTTATGATTTCAATTAATTAGACATGCAGGTTACTGCATTTGGTTAAAAATAGGGATTTCATAGGGCCCAACATATATATCATTTCAACATTTATCAGGACATAATTAAAAATACAGAGCAGGAAATAATGAATACAGAAATGTTGCTGTGGTATCAAACACTCACTTTCATAAAACAACCCTGACTCTAAATCTAAACTAAATATAAAGGATTTTATTATTGAGAACATGCAGAGCAACACTAAACACTTATTTTGACAATGACTTACTATTTTTATGTTTGGGGGGGTCCCAAAAACCCCAATGACATACTAGTATATAATAATCAAAGTAATTTTTAAATTAACCTCATATTTTCCTTTAGCTCTTTCAATATGTTTCTCTGAATCTAATCAAAACCCAGCAGGCAAATAATATCGATTGCTATGCCTTTGTTTTACCACACAGTAGACATTTTTAACCTTTTATTATAATTGTTTTTTAATTAAATTGTTTATTCAACAAAGATATATTAAATTGAGTCAGTGACTTTTAGACTGTTAAAAAAATTGTTTTCAAAAAAGTGTTGTTCTTCTAAACTTTCTATTTAGGAATCCAGATAAAATATTAAAAAGGACAGATGTTTTTAACATTGATAATATGAAAAAAATCATTCTTGAGCACCAAATCAGCATATTAGAATGATTTCTAAAGCATCATGTGACACTGAAGAATAGAATAATGGCTGCTGAAAATTTAGCTTTGCCATCATTTTAACCCTTGTGCACCCTTAAGGACATTTTTGTCCATTTTAGTTTAGTTTTTTGATCATTTTGACTGTTAATGCTAACTGCATAAATTTTGGCTCAGGTGTGTATTTTTACTGAAATTAATATTTCACCACATTTCCTTTAATAAATATATTTTACACTAGGTACAAAAAATAGTTCCTCTCAGGATAATTTGGACAAAAATGTCCTCATTGAAAAAAAATTATAATAATCCTAGGGCCATTTAACTATAAAATTCTGCAATATTTGTTAATAGGCTTTCGTTCTGTTGGCAAGGTTAGGGTTAGGCTACTTTTTACTAGATGGTGCCATGTTTTCAAGTTTGGCATATAAAGCAAATACTTGCTTAATTCTTAATTCCATTTGTGTGTATTTGTGTGTACACACCTATAATGTTTCACCTGTAACAGAGAAATTATACTGTACTGTGAATCACAAATTCCACCGCTGTGTTTGCCAGCAGAGCTTTGCTGGAATCTAATGGAAAAAGTTTGGCACTGCACCCAAACAAAATCGTACTGAAAGCTCATTTTTTGAGATATTAACTTCAAATTTGGAACAAATTTTTATGACTTTTTTTGACATGGACATTTCTGTCCTCTATGAACCTATGTGTAACTTTTTTAAATTGATGCACAAGGGTTAAACTATATTAGAAAGTAAAAAGTATTAGAGGAAAAAGTTATAATACTTCAAAATATTTAACAATATTATAGTTTTTAATCAAATAAATGCAGCCCTGGTGATGACTTAATTCAAAAAACAAATAAATAAATAAATTAAAAAAAACATGTACTGATCACAAACTTTCAAACAGTACTGTGTTCTCATTTGATTACTTAATGGATTATTCCACTTTCAGAAGAAAAATTAACAGATAATGTACTCACCCCCTTGTCATTTAAGATGTTCATGTCTTTCTTTCTTCAGTCGTAAAGAAATTATGCTTTTTGAGGAAAATATTCCAGGATTTCTTTCTATATAATGGACTTCTATTTGGAGGTTTGAACTTCCAAAATGCAGTTTAAATCCAGCTTTAAAGGGCTCTAAAGAAGGGTCTTATCTAGCGAAATGATTGATTTAATTTCGATTTAATTTAAAACAAATTGACAATTTATATGTTTTGTAACCTCAAATGCTCATCTTGTCTTGTCTCTGCGATGCGCATGCGTAGTCTGTGTGATCCGGGTTAATACAGTTAGGGTATGTTTAAAAACTTCTATCTCGTTTTCTTCCCCAACTTCAAAATCGCTCTGTATCGCTGCAGAAGTACCAACCCAGAGTTTACAAAGTGAACATACAAATAATATCCAACGGCCTTTACAAAAAAACGAGATGGGAGTTTTTTGACATACCCTAACTGTATTGACCCAGATTACACAGACTACACATGCGCATTGAAGAAACGAGACAAGATGAGCATTTAAAAGGTTAAAAAGTATATAAATTTTCAATTTGTTTAGAAAATAATGAATCGTTTTCGCTAGATAAGACCCTTGTTCCTCGGCTGGGATCATTTAGAGCCCTTTGAAGCTGGATTTAAAGTGCATTTTGGAAGTTCAAACTTATGGGCACAATAGAAGTCCATTAAACAGAAAGAAATCCTGAAATGTTTTCCTCAAAAAACAATTTCTCTACGACTGAAGAAAGACAGACATGAACATCTTGGATGACAAGGGGGTGAGTACATTATCTGTACATTTTTGTTCTGAAAGTGAACTAATCCTAACACTTTGTACACTGTAAAAAAGACAACTTAAAAAAAAGTTTTCAACTTAAAGTAAGTGTTCGTGCTGCCTTAAAATTTTAAGTTTAGTCAACATGAAATTTTAAGTTGTACTATATGAAAACGTAGATATTTGAGTTGAGTAAACAAACTTAAGGCAGCACGAACACTTACTTTTTTTTAATTGGAACTACTATTTATTTTTACAGTGTATAAATATATAGTTTTATACTACGGGACCGTTGAGAAGGCTTGAATCTGATTGGCTGACGAACGTTCTGAAGGTGTGCATTATTTTCAGGGAAACGCACAGCGAACGTAGTTCCAGGCAGCTTCTAACCGCATTAGATGTCTATATCACTTCGCCACACTATTTCAGTTATTTCAAAGGTCCTTAGCCTAAAACAGCAAAATAATTAAACCCCACAACGACACTGGCCAAACAAATAAATACAGATACAAACAAACAAAGTAACGACAGATTCCTTCCATGTTTTTGCCGCAAAATTAAGTTTTATTATGTACGGAAAGCACACACTATTTCTCCACTCTCTCTAACAGACGCACACACATAACAGTCAGCACCGACGTGAACATACGTGCTAATGTTGTTAGCGTCTCTCTGACGATTAACAACTCAAAAACTACACAACATTTCTCATAAGCGAGGTAACGACGACGCTGTTCCTGAAGAAAATGAACTTAAAGTTTTACTATAAGTAGAGACGCTGCTGCTGATCACGTTTGAGGAAGCACTGTCTCTCTCTTTCCGTCTGTCTGCCTGCCAGTCTGTCTGTCTAAACTACATTATTAACTGCATTATTCTATCAAAGGCTCAAGCATCGTTACTAGGTCTAAAATGACGTTCTGGAACTAGCAACGAAGGCTTTGGATGAGATGCGTAAGAAATTAATCCTGCTCACAATAGCCGTTTAAGAACAAAAACCGGATGAATGCCTTGAAATATATCATCTGATCGATGTCTTGAGGTGTGGTAACCGTAGTATAAGCGGAATAATTGACTTCGGTCCGCTGAATTCCTAGAAAATAATGCACACCCGAGGTGTAACGGCCACTCTGTTTCACGTCGTGCCCGCATCACCACCTCGCGTGTGCATTATTTTCTAGGAATTCAGCGGCCCGTCGTCAGTTATTCTTTAATTCATTTGCAAACTACAAATGAATAAAAAAAAATCTAATAAAAAAAAGCCTAAACAGAAAAAAATGAGTATTACAATGAACAACCGGCATATGGTTAATGTAAAATTCACTGAAGGATTTATCTTTTTTATCAGTTCTTGTATCTCTACTAGTCTATCCCTTCAGGATGTGCACAAATGATCATTTCCTCCCTCTTCAAACACTGCCACTGAAGCAGGGCCTAATCGCCTCTCTGACTTGAACCGTGAGTACACGGTTTGCTTGAATTTCAGTATATTTTTTGTGTGGGTGGGTGCGAGAGCAACAACTCAAAGTAAACATGCGCGGCCTGAGGACAAATGACCTGCCTTTGATTTCCAGGCTGACACACTGATAAAGTGCACTTGGCAAAGTGATAGAGTGCACTTCAGTCTCTTGCTGTGAAGGGAGTTGTGTGCGTGGTGCACGGCTGTGAGTGAGGAAAGGTTAGGGGGAACTGGCATGTGTGGTCCGGGCGACTGGACCCCTGCCTAGCTGTCTCAAAGAAAGAGGATTTAACAGGACGGGTAGGTGGTGTTGCATCGTAAAGGTGCTCTCCACGTAAGCCATGTATGGCTCCTTGACAAACACACTTTTGCTGAGATATGATGGGAAACGAAGGACAAATCCTGTTTGCTGCACAGCACAATTTTCTTTCTGGAGCCAAAATAAACATTGGGAGATTAGCTTAATTTCCTCTTCCTACATCGAGTTCGTCAGCACACGTGTTTCGTAACACTGAGGAGTCTTAAAACCTCCTTGTTCATTTTCTTTTTAAACGTTAAATGATTATCTGAATGTTTCACTGAGACACTTTTAGCACTTGTATGCAAAAAATATTACATTTAGTCATTTCGCAGACTTTTATCCAAAGCGACTATGAGGACAATAAAAGCGTGAGAGCAATAATATGTAAGTGTAGTGACAAGTCATGGTTAGTGTAAAGCAGTACAAATAGCAATTTAAAATAATAATAATAATAATATAACAACAAGTAGACAACAGAAAAAGAATAGAGGACTAGTGTTACAGGGTCAATTTTTTGATAACACATTTTTAAAAAAAAAAGTAGATAGAATAGAAAAGGAATAGAGAACGCTAGTGTTAGAGGGTCTTTTTAATAATAAATAGAAAGAAAACAAGTAGATGGAATAGAAAAAGAATAGAGAATTCCAGTGTTACAGGATCAATTTTGTAATAATACATTTTTAAAAAGTACACAGAATAGAAAAGGAAAAGAGAACGTTAGTGTTAGAGGGTCTTTTTTATAATAAATAGGAAAAAAAAGAAGTAGATAGAATAGAAAAATAATAGAGAACTAGTGTTACAGGGTAAAATTTTTTTATAATAAATAAAAAAAAAAGTAGAATAGAAAAGAAAGAGAACACTAGTGTTAGAGGGTCTTTTTTATAGTAGAATGAAAACAAATAGATAGAACTGAAAAAGAATAGAGAATGCTAGGGTTAGAGGGTCAAGTTTTTTTAATAATACCTAAACAAACAAGTAGAACAGAAATGAAATAGAGAACGCTATGGTTAGAGGGTCTTTTTATAATAAAAATAGAGTGAAAACAAGTAGATAGAATAGAAAAAGAATAGAGAACTCTAGTGTTACAGGGTAATAATAATAATAATGTAAAAAAAGTATATAGAATTGAAAAGGAAAAGAGAACGCTATGTTAGAGGGTCTTTTTTATAATAGAAAGAAAATGAAGTACATAGAATAGAAAAATAATAGAAAACTAGTGTTGTTGCAGGGTACATTTTTTAATAATAAATGTAAAAAAAAAAAAAGAATAGAATAGAAAAAGAATAGAGAACTCTAGGTGTTACTAGGTCAATTTTTTAATAATACATTTTTAAAAAAAGTAGATAGAATAGAAAAGTAATAGAGAACCCTAGTTTTAGAGGGCATTTTTTCATAATAAAAAGAAAACAAGTAGATAGAACAGAAACAGAATAAAGAACGCTAGTATTATAGGGACTTTTTTTTTTGAATAAAGAAAAAAAAGACAAGGCTAGGGTTAGAGGGTCAAATTTTTTGTAATAAATGAAAGAAAAAGTAAATAGAATTAAAAAAGAATGGAGAACACTAGTATTAGAGGGCATTTTTTTTTTAAATAAATAAAATAAAACACATAGAATAGAGAAGTAATAGAGAACCCTAGTTTTAGAGGGTAATTTTTTGATAAATAAAAAGAAAACAAGCAGACAGAATAGAAATAGTAAAGAGAACGCTAGTGTTAGAGGGACTTTTTTTATTAAACAAGAAGATAGAATAGAGAAAAGAATAGAGACGGCTAGAGTTAGAGGGTCAAGTTTTCTATAATAAATACAATAAAACAAGTAAATAAAATAGAAAAAGAAGAGAACGCTAATTTTAGAGGGTCATTTTTTGTAATAAATGAAAAGAAAACATGTAGATAGAATACAAACAGAGGGTCAAGTTTTTTATAATAAATAAAAGAAACAAGCAAATCGAATTGAAAAAGAGAATGCTAGTGTTAGAGGGTCATTTCTCTAATAAATAAAAAAAGTAAATAGAACAGAAATAGAAAAGTGTGCTAGTGTTAGAGGGACTTTTTTCTTAAATAAAAGAAAACACGTAAATAGAATTGAAAAAAAAAATAGAAAAATAAAGAGAAAACAAGTAGAATATGAATGGAAGAGAATGCTACTGATAGAGGGTCATTTAGTGGGACTTTTTATTACACAGAATAAAGAAAAGAATAGACAAGGCTAGAATTAGAGGGTCAAGTTTTTTTTTTAATAAAGACAACAAGCAAATAAAATTGGAAAAAGAGAATGCTAGCAATAGAGGGTCATTTTTTTATGATGAATAAAAAAGAAAACAAGTAGATAGAATAGAAATAGAAAAGAGTGCTAGTGTTAGCGGCATATGTTTAGAATAAATAAAAAGAAAACAAGTAGATACAAAAGATTAAAAATAGTTTTTCTTAAATAAAAGAAAACAATAAATAGAATTGAAAAGGAATAGAAAACACTAGTGTTACAGGGTCATTTTTATAATAAATAAAAGAAAACAAGCAGATAGAATAAAAACAGAATAGAGAACACTAGTGGCTTTAACTCGTTAAATTATGAATTTAATATTTCACACATGGTCCATTTTTTTTAAACATATGAAATCATGTAAGCATGTGTACATTTCAAGCTTCAACATTTCTTCTGAATATGAACCAGTAATTAATTTAAAGAAACTTGCATTAAGAAGAAAAGGATTGGCGTCCATTTTATTTTCGTGTCAGTGTTGTTAATGTAGATAATCATTATAATCATCATCGCTAACTGAAATAAAACTGAAAAATATATATTTTTTTAAATGAAAAACATCTTAAACTTAAAAACTATAAATTAAAATGAAAAATGTGGCCCTGAAACCTAAACAGAAATAAAATAAGTTGAATTTAAAGTACTAAACTACCTGAAATAAAACTGAAATAAAATATAAATGTTTAAATGAAAAACAACTTAAACTTAAAAAACGAAAATGAAAAATGTTTTCCCTTCCAAACTAAATGGAAATTAAAAAAAAGCTTAATTTAAAGTACTAAATGAAATTAAATATACATTTTTAAATAACAAAACAACTTAAACTTATATTAAAATGATTTTTCATTTTCATTTAAGTTTAGGCTGTTTTTCATTTAAACATCCATATTCTATATCAATTTTGTTTTATTTAGTTGCTTTGAAACTAAACAGAAATAAAATACATTTTTTAACTGAAATATAACCTAAATATAAACAAACTTGAAAATAAAAAATGTTGCCTTGAAAGAGAACACTAGTGTTAAAGGGACTTTTTTATAATAAATAAAAAGAAAACAAGTAGATAGAATTGAAAAATAATAGAGAACACTAGTGTTGCAGGGTCTTTTTTTATAATAAACAAAAGAAAAAAGTAGATAGAATAGAAACAGAATAGAGAATGCTAGTGTTAGAGGGACTTTTTTTCTAAAAATAAAAGAAAACAAGTAGATAGAATTGAAAAAGAATAGAGAACACTAGTGTTACAAGGTAATTTTTTTATAATAAATAAAAGAAAACAAGTAGACAGAAGAGAAATAGAAAAGAAAGTGCTAGTGTTAGAGGACCTAGGCTTTTTAAATAAATTAAAAATGTAGGTAGAATAGAAATAAAATAGAGTGCAAGTGTTAAAGAAAAAATATATATACCTCACTTTGGGGTAGTTAGGAAATATTTACTTTCTACATTAAACTTTTCTAAAACATTCAGTTCAGATATCTAAAACGCAACCACATTTCTGAGTTATTTGCAACCATTAAATATAAGCTAAACTCACTTTTGCTGTATTAATCCATGAAATGAATTCCACCCATTTAATTATTCAAAAGCGTCACTGAACGAGCCACTGAACTAACACGTTTGTATAAACACACTGTCAGACAAAGTTGTGGCGGTGATATAAAATAATTTCCTTCGAGGTTTTTTTGCACATCATTTGCATACATGTTTTCTTCATCTATCCCAGTCTAACAAGCTTTTGAGCTGTAAAAACTTGAGAAAGATTTACATATTTTTACAAAGTAGCTGATTTTTACGGCAGGAGTGGCCTTATGGGTAATGTTTGTGTCACTCCGAAAAGCATTAAAGGGCTTAATGCTTCATTTCAACTGAAGGGAAAGAGCGAGAGACTGTAAAAAGATATCTCAGGCAGCACATTCAACTAAATAAATCTCATTTATAACAAATATAAACTAAATATACAGCCAAAGTATCATTCTTTCCACTGTGCGCCGTGATAAGCGCCCACAGCGTCTCACTAACCAGCAAACTCCTTCATTCCTCCCATTAACTGGCAAATGCGCAGCTCATTCCCAAAGCTGATTGAGGAAATAAACCATATTGAGAGGAGCTGCAATGTTCACCTTCTGTTAATATAACTCATGAGTCACAACTCGAGGCAAGAGAGACCCAAGTGCACCAGCACACAGCCGAAAGCAAAAGACTGATGATGCCTCTGACAAGACCTGCAACTCAAATGATTGCTTTGTGGGCTGCAATTTATATAAACACGGTGAAAAAACCCCTTCGGTTTTGGATCAGTGACTCCAAATGGAAAGTTCTTGGGACTAGGCATTAAAAGATCAGAGCCCTGAGACATGGTCACAGTTTACTGACGGCGAAGTGGATCCCTTCTGCCAAACGGAGAGCTGGGAATTGGAACCTAAGCCACGGAAAACAATCCAGCTGAGCCCTCGCCTCTCCTCTGGCTACACCGGAGAATTTAGCTGTCAATCAAAACCTTGGCATAGCCTGAATGAGCCATTAAAGAGAAAAATGTTTTAGGGTTTGAGCCGTGAGGTATTGCTTCTATTCAGTCAGGACGTTCATTTCACATCCTCAATAGCAGGAAAACACAATTAAATATAACCATCATTCGAAATATTGCTTCTTCGGTAGCCTATGGCTTACTAAAGTACAGTAAATAAGCAGCACAGAAGCTAATAAGCTAACCGCAGAAAGTGTGTTTCTCAGACATCTAAAGGATTCTAGTGGGTCATGTACTGCTTGGATAGAATCTTAAGTAGTTTTTTCCCTATATTGGGATATCAGTTGCTCTCTGTGTGGTTTGCTAAGCAATAGATGTCAATGTTGCTCGATGTATAGCAACTGAGGCGTATCAAAGTCCATTTAGAGCAAGTCGGGTCGCTTGGCGGCCATTTCGGAAACATTCTCATGTAGCTATTTTCTACCTAGGCATACAAATACAAAGGTCATATAGGGTCGACCTAAAACTCATGACGTTTTTACATTACTTTAACTCTTTAAAATAAGCAAATTTCAGCTCATGCTTTTAAGCTAGGTTGAAGGTTTAGATCACTCCTGAATAAAAATTCTTACAATTTACTCACTTCCATGTCATCATGTCTTCCTTTCTTCAGTCAAGAAAGAAATTAAGGTTTTTGAGGAAAACATTCCAGGATTTTTCATAGTGGATCTCAATGGGGATCAGCAGGTTGAAGGTCTAATTTGCCATTTCAATGCAGCTTCAAAGGGCTCTACACAATCCCAGCCAAGGAATAAGGGTCTTACCTAGCAAAATGTCTGGTCATTTTCTAAAAAAAAAAAAAAAAAAAAAAAAAAAAAAAAATTATATATATATATATATATATATATATATATATATATATATATATATATATATATATATATATATATATATATATATATATATATATATATATAAGGTCATCCGTGGTTAGTTCTTCATCTGTGTACTTACAAGGCCTAGAGACTTGAAACTCGGGTCGTTGGTAGACCTCACACTCTAAAAATCCTGGGTTATTTTTTTTTTAACCCAAATGCTGGGTTGAGCTTTTGGGTAAATTTTTTTTGTTATTTTTTCAGTGTTTGGGTAGTTTTTTTTATTGTTACCCAGCTCCTATTTATCGCAGAGATTAAATAGGCAATGTGTGTACATTAAAACGATAAACAATGCTGTAAATTATAAATAAAATAAAATTATGTTATCATGAAGTTATCATGCAATGACAACCCAGTGGTTGTGGGGAGTATTTTACAAAAGTTTAGATGATTTAAGATAATCTGTAAACATTATTTCATATGTATAAAGTAAAAAGTATAAAGTATTTCATAATTTCATATGTATAAAATAAAAAATAAGCTATATTACAATAAAAATTAATCAACCCATTTGCTGGGTAAAATTAACCCCAAATGTGCTCTGTCCTATATTTACCCAGCCCTTGGGTTAAAAACAAACCAAATTATGTAGTTTTTAACCCAGTGGTTTTTAGAGTGCAGAGACGCTGCCTCCCCTGACTTGTTAGGCCCCCAGGGCCCGGAGACCCCCATGGTCCAAAAATCACAAACTTTGACAGGCTATAACCCAAAACTGGGGCAAACTCTGTCAAATTCAGGTCGCCGGTAGACCCCCGGGGGTAGGGAGATAGGGCCCCCAAAGTTGACTGGCTATAACTCTGGGACCGGAGCACCCCAGAAATCGGGGGCAGTCTCATTCGGTAGGCCACGTACCGAGTTTCAGCCCCTGGGACCCCCACCTCGCTGAGTTATAAGTGAAAAACCAGACTCAATAACCGATTCATCTACCCCCTCCCAACCAGACAGGGCGCACTCTCCCCAGCTTGGGAAGGTGCCTCGAGGGGATTAGAAGTCTGACCAAAGAAGTGAAATCGAACAACGAGTCCAAGAGACTTTAAACTCTGCTAGATGCTAGCCCTCTAAGGGCCCTCTTTGCCGCCAGATCCCCCGCCTTGATAGGCCCTTGGGGGCTGGAGATACAGACCCCATACGGAGTCCAAAAATCCTAAATTTGACTGGCTATAACTCCACAGATACTGGGGCAAACTCCTCCAGACTCAGGACGGTGGTTGACCCCCAGGAGGTCTACCCAACAATACTTCAAAAGATCATTTGCGACTATAATTCCCGGGACCGGACCGTCCTGTCCCAGAACTCAGGGGTCACAAATGTATACATTTCTCTCTCAATTTTACTTTTATCACAAAATAAATCACCAAATGTGGAATCTTGAGACTCAGACCTTTCCAACTATATGTATTTTGTCAAGATTATAAAAAGTTTCCTGCTGCTGGACCGGAGACAGTTAAAGGGGGTAAAAAAATATTATTATTATTATTAATAAGTACTTTTATAATTTTATCTGATTTAATGATAAATAATATTTCATTTAAACTCTTTGGAAAAAAAATATTCAGCAAGGACGATTTAAACTGATCAAAAGTGACAGTAAATATTTTTTAAAATAAATGCTGTTTTTTGGAACTTTCAATTCAATAATCCTGAAAAAAAAAAACAAAAAAAAAAAATCACTAAATTATTAAGCAGCACAACTGTTTTAAATATTGATTATAATAAGGAATGGTACTTGAGCAACAAATCACTTACTATGTGACATTAGAGTAGAATAACGGCTGCCGAAAATTCAGCTTTGCCACAACAGGAAGAAAATTACATTTTAAAACATTAAATTGGAAAACAGTTATTTTACAGCATAATTTTTCACAATATTAAAATTTTTACTGTATTTTCAAATAAAAGCAGCCTTGGTAAGCATAAAAAAAATATTTCAAAAACATAAAAAAAAAAATCCCTAAAATTAAATGATTTTAACAAAAGTTCGATTAAAATTGACTACAACTGTTCACCACTAGAATATGCGCATTATGCATTATTCATTGACAATGCTGCTGGTAGATTTCGGAACGGACACGAGGGAGAGCTAACACGGCTGTTAATTAGACAATATCGCTCTATCACTGCTGGTTACCCACCGCAGGAACTGCCATTTCACAGCAGGTCAACAATTAGAGATATCTGTCTACACTGGCAAAAAAATCTAAACCCAACATTATGACTATGCTGTTGCATCACTGCCAAAAACTCAACCCGGCCAATCATAAGAACCTAAACCTCTCAAGAGAGCTCAAACAACAGAGTTAATCAGGACGTGCAGCGGCCCCCACTCTTCTTCAGTTGTTTTATCCTGCATCTGGAGAGTTTGATAACTAAGCTCATTATTTCTGTTTCTCTTCTCCCTATGTCTTCTGTATTTCTGCCTACCATCTTATTACAGGCAGGCCGGGCGGCCGCTCAGCCATGTGTAAAACCAGGCAATTACAGCTCGGTGATAATAGCGACCAAGGGCAACAGATAGCCTGGGAAGATGAATCGCTTTCTTCTCCATCATGGGACAGGAAAACATCAGCTAGACCAATTGGCAAAATGTCTGATCTCCTGATGATTTTCATTGTCAGGCTTTTGGAGCCATTATCCGTGTGGACTGATTTGTCATCTCGGGAAAGGTGCTGCAAAATTCTCGTCACTGAAAAGAAAGGGAAACGGATAGGTGACAGCCAACGGTGCGTATGAGGAATTTGCATGTTCTCATGGTAACCCTTCTGAGTAATGCTCTGGTGGATAAAGACAAATGAAAACTTGGGAGGGAGGATCTCAGGGCTGCGAGAATTCATCAGGGAGCCGATCGAAAGGCAGCACACCACGGTAATCAATGAGCTGTCAGGGATGGAGGGCAGGCTTGTCACAGAGGAGAACAAAGTGACGGCTGGGCCATGAGCATCTAACAGTAAGTGAAAATGTGTGCCCCTTAAAATATATATTCAATTGGAAAGTCCATTATCCAGTTTATTTACAGGCACTATCAAACAACACCTTCACACAGAGGTAAAAATCATATAGAACTATGGGCAAAATATTACACCTATCGTTTTTTGTGTGTGTTTGTTTGTGGGGTTTGGGGCTTTAAGAGGATAGTACATCAGAAAAGTATAAATTCTGTCACCTTTTACTCATCCCTCATGTCATTCCGAACCTGTTCATTCATCTTTGAAAATCAAATGAAGATTACTTTGAAACATGAGATTACTGTTCCTCTATTCAAAACCTTCAACTTCAAAAAGTATGAAAAACACAATTCATGTGCGTCAAAATTAAGAATAACAAGGGCTCAAACAAAACCTCTTTTTAAAAAAAGCTTTTAAATGATATTAATCGGCAAATTGGTTTTGAAAATGACCAATATCTATAACCATAAAAATGCTTGACATCAGCGCAGATAATCGACTAGGAGATAATCAGTCGACCCCTACTGTGTATATATATGTTTATAAACTAATAAAATCCCAAATTAAATCTGTCAGAACACATGGATTCAACTGTTATTTAATTAAGCATTGTCTTAAAGTGATAGTTCACCCCAAAATGAAAATTCTGTCATTAATTACTCACCCTCATGTCGTTCCATATTTGTAAGACCTTTGTTCATCTTCGGGACACAAATTAAGATATTTTTGATGAAATCCGAGAGCTTTCTGACCCTGCATAGACAGCAATGTCACTACCACGTTCAAAGCAATCAAGAAATTGAGTAAAGTCATTATTTTTGTTTTCTTTGCACACAAAAAATATTCTCCTAGCTTTATAAAATCACAGTTGAACCACTGAAGTCACATGGACTACTTCAATAATGTCTTTACTACCTTTCTGGGCCTTGAACGTGTCAGTTGCATTGCAGGATCAGAAAGCACTCAAGATTTCCTTAAAAATATCTTCATTAAAAATCTGTGTTCCAAAGATGAACGAAAGTCATACGGATTTTGGAACGACATGAGGGTGAGTAATTAATGACAGAATTTTCATTTTTGGATGTTCAAGCTTTTATAAAATAAAAGAGGAGAAACCGTATCAAACCGTGTAAAATGAAATTCCAGGACGTTTAAGGACTTTTCAAGCACTACTTTTTTTGCTTTTCAAGGACTTCAGAGATCTCAATGTCTTCGATTTCAAATAAAAAAAAAAAAAGAGAATCAAATGATTTGTGATCCGTGCTCAGAAGTTTCGATCTAAAGAAAAAGATTCACAAACCCGCTCTGAAGTTCCAATCTAAAGCAAAAGATTTGCAAGCCGCTCCAAAGTTCCAATTCAAATCAAATGATTCCTGATCCATCATTTCAGATCAGGAACGTGAATCATTTGATTCGTGAAATGATTCACAAACCCATTCTGATCTAAATCAAATGATTTGCGCAAAGTCTCGATCTGAAACAAATGCTTTACAATATGCGATCCGATTGGAGTGCTTCAAACCAGTGAATCGTTTTGCAATGCAATGGTTTAACTGATTTGGAGTTTCAAAAAGCTTTGTCTCACCCACCACTATGTGCGTTTTAAATCATTACAAGTGATGTTGACATTCTAATATTTTTTTTTTTTTTTTTTTAATCTAGTTTTTGCTAGTGAATCACTTGAAATTAATGATCGAATCACGAGTTTGAATCAATCGGAAAGGTTCCAGCGTAAATTACTTGATTTGGTTCATCTGTTCCTCTTTTGGCATCTTAAGCCATGTTTACACAACACCGAAATTACTACTACTTGCTTAGCTCGATTGTTTTCAGACATTAACTGTGATAAGTGAAAAAGGTATGATGTTTTTTTTGAATTGCATGACTTTTGTGTGAGAAGATGTGCTTATTGACAAAATTAAATATTTCATAGATACATTGTCTTTCAATAATTCAAGCACTTTTCAAGTACCTCTTCAGGAATATTGCTCTTTTTAAGGGTTTTCCAGACCTTAAAGGAATTGTTCACCCAAAAATTTTAATTTCCCCATGATTTACTTACCCTCAAGCCATCCTAGGTGTATATGACTTTCTTCTTCTTGTTTTAAATTTATCCTGGCTCTTCCAAGCTTTATAATGGTGGTGGATAGTGGCTGATATTTTGAAGCTCCAAAAAGCGCATATATCCATCATAAAACTAACCCATACGCCTCCAGGGGGTTAACACATGTCTTCTGAAGTGGATCCATGGGTTTTTAATAATTTTCAAAATTTTAAACTCAAATCATTGTCTTCCGGCAACGGCGTATGCATGTTTGCGTTAGTAAAGATCCAGCTTCTTCGCTGACCTCTGACTCGATGTATGACGCAAGTTGCATTTATAGTGTAAGCTCTGGTGAGAATAAACAAATGACGATAGAGCAATACTAAACGGCGGTAACGAAGTAAAAGTCGAAAATGAGAAGATTTTAAAAATGTCAGTGAATTTTACAGTTTTTTTGCATAGCCGTATTTGTTTGAATCGGAGTAACGTTACACCGAACTTGCGGACATGCATACGGCCGTTGCCGGAAGTCAGTGATTTGAGTTTATAATTTTAAAAATAGAAATATTTTTGTTATAAAAACCCATGGATCTGCTTCAGAAGACATGCGTTAACCCCCCGGAAGCATATGGGTTAGTTTTACGATGGATATATCTGCTTTTTAGAGCTTCAAAATATCAGCCACTATCAACCACCATTATAAAGCTTGGAAGAGCCAGGATAAATTTTAAAACAACTCCGACTGTGTTCTTCGGGAAGAAGTCATATACACCTAGGATGGCTTGAGGGTAAGTAAATTCATTTCTTGGTGAACTTTTCCTTTAAACTCCAAAAAGTCAAATTCAAGTACTTTAAACACATTGTACGCACCCTAGTATCTGAATGCATGCAGGACTCAAACCTGCGTTGGCCACTTGAGTAGCAAGGCTGTATAATAACCACTGCACCACAGCTCTGAACAAAACGTTTGAACAAAATACAGACAACCAAATAGCTAAATAATTTCTGAGCATCTAACACCCTGAATAAGTCTCTGAATCAGGCAAATATTGGATTTCACACATTTCTGGTTCTAAAACCCAGTTAAATCGCTTGATACCGGGTTGAATATATCAAATAAAGTTCCCACTATGATTGTGGAACGTGGGAGTTTCCTGGTGCCCTACACAGTCACAGATGTATCTGCTCCACTTCTGGTGTGTAATATACTTTCGCTGTGGGCATGCAAAAGGGATTATGTTCCTGCCGCAATAAGAGGTTTATCCTCCTCATACTGGGTATAAGAAAGGACTTAGTGAAAAACCCACCAAATGAGGAATAAAGCAATAGGAGAGGGCGGAAAGAAGGTGCAGAAAATCTTCCTTAATAAAATGGGTCATTAAAAAAAAAAAAAAGCACCACACCAACACTGACGTTGCCTCTGCGTTTCAATTGATCTCCCTGAATGAACGCGCCAACGATACTTCAAAAGATCATTTGCTGGAGACACTCTGAAAGGCGAAAGTGAGCTATGACCTTTTCGGCTTAAACCCCTCCGCTGCCAATTCCATTCAGATCCTACTTTCTCTTCGTTTGCACGGCCCCCGCTTCTTCTTCTGACGGGTTTTAGCTTGTTTACTGCTGACAGCTTTGTATGCCGGTGTACGAAGGCGATCTGGCCCTGACACCGCAGGCATTCTAAGCTGTGGGCACAGAGGACCTATTTAATGTTTCTGGCTTTAAGGAGCCTCCCTGCATAAGGCCGGCTGGCTGTACGCACTACGCTGCTTGCTAATCTGTTCGCTGCTCCTCAGAACTGTCAGGGAAGCCAACAGCACCTGCCCGGAAACAGGCAGCTTTCCCAGAACAGCCAATACGTGTCCGGCACCCTCAAATACGCTGCAGACTCTGTGTATGTGAGGCATTCGCGAGCTCAAGAAACTGAACCAGCACCTCCCTCTGGGAGCTAATCATAATAACAATGTGAACACTTACCAGGCTATGACTTCCTTAAGAGATGCCGTTTGTATGCAGGGCTACAGACATCTCATTCCAGGCTTTGCGTTTAAGGCCTCAATCATTAAATTACACACAAGCTAGAAAGCGAATTGTGTTGTGAACATCTGTGCGTCGTCATTATATCTGGTTTGACACTATCCTAATAGATTCTGCAGTAAAAGCACTAAATGAAAGCAAACCGATGGAGTGCCATGCGACAGGAACCAGCAGGATACAATTTGTGAGCATGTTGCCCAAGCCTTTTGTTTTGTCAGCCTGATATTTGTCCAAAAGCTCACGCTGAGACTTACCCACAGGGGGGCAGTGTGAGTCCCATGATGCACGTCTCTCTGCCACACTAACGCTCTTTAATTCTCTCATTTTACATAGACACGAGCGGGCAAAAACACACGGCACTTCCACTGGTTCCTTCTGTGAACACCACAAGAACCTGGTTTTAGTTCACTGGGTAATTAGCTGCTAGAACTTGGAAAGGCTTTCAAATGAAAATCAAAGTCTGTGCAACATCTGACAGTAAACTCTGTTTTCCTTATGTAAGATAAGAAACACTGCAGTATGTGGCTTACGGTAATGTGAACTGGCAAGCCTAGTTTTTTTTTTTTATGTTACTGATATCCTCACGGATCTATAACTGACCTTGGCTAATCTGGACATCAAATGAGATCTGCTCTACACAAGCATGTACTGTCAGGATCAATAAGACTCTAAACGTATATAAGCCTAAACTGGGCTAATCTAGCAGGAATCTGCAAGACGACGAAGATAAAAGACTGCAGTGCAAGAAATCCAGGTACAGAAGGAAATCTGAAATGTGGAAAATGGAAGAGGAAATCGTTAGGCACCTCAAGACATGTCAATTTGTCCTGCAACAGCAGAGAGGAGCTTCTGCATAAATCTGTACTAAAATACTACATGTCTGCACTGACTTACCAATAAACATGCATTTTTGTGTCTTAGAGTGGATTGTTATTTTGTTATATAAAGTTCGCAATAAAACTGTCTATGCTATGTCTACATTGTTCATTTTTATTATTTTTCAAGCTTAAATTGTGTAAATTAAATTGGGTACCAGACCCAGAATTTCAAAAGTCAATCACAAAAATATAAATTACATTTATTAGTGCTGGGCAATGATTAATCGTGATTAAATCGCATCCAAAATAAGTTTTTGTGTACATAATGTGTGTGTGTGTACTGTGAATATGTATATGTAAGAGACACACATGCAGTATATATTTTGAAAATATTTACATGTATTCACATGTATATATTTATATTATATATAAATGTATTGAATATATAAACAATTTTTTTTAATATATACATGCATGTGTGTGTATTTATATATACACATAATAAATATACACAGTACACACATATATACACAAAATCTTATTTTGGATGCGATTATCGAATTAATCATTCGCAAGCACTAATTTATACATAAATTCTGTGCATTTTTATGCACAATTTCCAATTAAGCTGTAATTCTCAAATTATGAAACGAGTGCAAAATTATTATTTAATTGACCTATCGGTAAGCCCCGCCCCTAGAACGCAGATAAGCCAATGGCAGTTGAGTATCAGCTGCACGGAGATGGAACTTGGACATCTGTAGGTTGCAGCTCCATAGGGAAACATTGGAAGATCCGAAGCTCTCGTCATTTTAATGGTGTTTACGCTACAAAAATAAAAAAATGATGTGCCTGAGGTATCTGTAACACTGATTCCAGGTATCTTGAGAGGATTGGCAATGGAATTTGGAATTTATTTTATTACTTAACGTTTATTTTCTGGTTGTCATGCTCTCATTAAGCCTTTTGGCCTTTTTCACCTGCTCAAACAGTTAATGTCTGTAAAATAGTTAATATTTTGGGAAAAGACATTTTAGAAAAAAAAATTCAAATGTAATTATTTCTACTATTCTTAATGCAATAATAGAATACTGATAAATATGAAATACTATTAAAATGGTAATTATGATGGCAATCATTATAATATTTATACCTATAGTTTCTACAGTTTTCTATAATAATAATAATAATAATAATATTAAAAAAAAAGGGTAATATTATGAAATATTATTGCAATTTAAAATACTGGCTTACAATTGTAATATACTTTAAAACTATTTATTCCTGTAAAGCAAAGCGAAATGTTCAGCATCATAAGTATCACATAATCCTATAGAAATCATTCTAAATTTATCATCAATTTTCTGCTGCTTAATATTTTTTTTTGGATACTCTGATACTTTTTTTCCAGGATTCCTTGATGAATAAAAAGTAAAAAAGCATTAATTTAAAATATAAATATTTTGTAATAATATACAATATATACATTTATTTAGCAAGGATGTGATAAATTAATAAAAAGTGATGGTAAAGACTTATATTGTAATAAATGCTGTTTTTTTTTTTTTTTTTACTCAAAGAATCCTAAAAAAAAGTATCACAGGTTCCAAACAATTTTTAAGCAGCACAACGGTTTTCAACATTGATAATAAATCAGCATATTAGAATGATTTCTAAAAGATCATGTGACACTGAAGAGGTGTAATTATGCTGAAAATTCAGCTTTGTATCACATAAATAAATTACATTTTACGGTATATTAAAATAGAAAACGTTTATTTTAAATTGTAATAATATTTCACAATATTAATTTTTTTCTGTATTTTTGATCAAATAAATCCATCTTGATGAGCACAAGAAATTAAAAACATTACAAATTTACTGATCCCCAATGGTAGTAAAAAGAAAAAAAAAAGAAAAAAATATAAACAGTTGCAATCAAAATTATTCACCTCCCAGATACTGCCAAATTTGACTTTTGGGGGCTGAATAATTTTGAAAATGAACGTTTAGAACCAATTTGTTTTGTTTTTTCATTATTCATCAACTTACATTCTCAGAATGACTCAAATGTGTATCAATAAACTTTGTTTTCACAAAATGTTGCTCTCTTCAACACTGTTAGAATAACTTTGATTGCAACTGTTTATATATTTTTTTTCTTTTTCTTTTTAGAAAGAATCGAAAGCTTACAATAATATAGAATATTTACTATATATAATATATTTACTGATCAATCATCATCTTCACTAAATGAAATTAATTCTAAAAGTAAAAAATGTAATTAATTTCAACAACAGCAAATAAATGAATCAAATTAATAGTCCAAGGGTCACAGGTCCACAAGTCTCCAATGTTAAATAAACACCCAGAAATAAATATAATAACCTTAGAAGTGGCTGTGTAAATAAACCGATTTTTAAATTATTAAACATTCTCGTTATAAATTGACAGATCTGATATCATCTAAGAGTGGCAAAGCTTCACAGATCAGTTCCGAGGATCGATTCTTCTCCTACATCTTGCAAAAAAGAAGTCGCTGCAGTGCTCTTGCAGAATTTAAAAGTAGACAATGAACAAATCTTTGCCTGCTTGATGATAAAATCTTAATAGGAATAGTAAAATGGCAACTCTGAGACTTATTACGCACCAGTTTGGCCCAGTAAGACTGAGGGGCTGATTACACTGATTTAACAGCCCAGTGTCTAGTGAAGAGGATTGATCAGCTTTATACGCCCACAAGCAAGCTCTGACCATTAAGCTAAGTAATTAATTGAAGTTAATGTTGCCTCAGATATCCCTCTTTGTAAAATGGCTCTGTGAACTCCCATTATCGAAGCTCCTCTGGGTGCTTTATCAGCAAAAATTAATGAGTTTTCCTCTTTTTTTCCCTAAAGAGAGCCACAGGAAATGTGTTTTTTATCAAAGAATATCTAACAGCTGTAAAACACTAGAGAGAAAAATTGTATAAATGGACCTAGGAGAGTATATTCATGCTAAATATACCGACATGCATTCATGCATTTGGTAGTGCGTTAAAACTATACGCTTCAGTAAATCTGGATCCTGGAAATCAAACCCACAACCCTAGTGTTTCCCAGTGCCATTGAGCTCCAATTTTCCTTGTAGCTAAAATCCTCACTAAGGGTTGAATAAAATTCAGATCAATGATAGTTTAAATGTTCAGGTCTTTGCACAAAGCATCTAAGCATAATGAAAGCGAGTGGCTGTAAGCAGCGCGCTGTTGAGCTGCATACAAAACAAGGTCTTTGCATTGTGTTAGGAGCATTGAAGGGGAAAAAAGAAGGTGTACAAGGAAAATAATAAATGTGGATTTCAGTCCATGTGAGGAGCTTTGTGGCTGGGCTTCTGTATACTGCAGACAGGAGTGGATAATTCAGGAGAGCATTAATTATTCAGAGATAAACAGAGACTCCCTTGATCTGAAGCTCCACAGGTGGGCTGAAAAAAGATCTCACGCTGGTCCTTGAGCTCTTGGGTAAAAATGGCCTCAGATCAATGAGATATGTCTCAGTCTGAGGCACACATCAAATTCCCAAGTTACAAACGGTTCGGTTGAAGGAACTCCCTCAAATACGGGTCTAGTCACCTGTGCCTAGGGTCCAAATGATTTTGAACGGTTCATGCCTGCTTTTGGAAAATCGATGGTATTTATGACTTTCAGTTACAACAGTGTGTGAAGGCGAATTCTTTTTCCGATATAGATGAAACGTACTAAAATGCTCAACCACAACAAGCCACAACTGAATCTACAGTATGACCATTGTAGTTCACTTCAAGAATGAATGACTCCATCAGGCAAGCAGTGAGGCAAGTAGTCAGAAAAAGTTTTAGTGAAGGAAAGAAAGAAAAACAAATAATATATCTAACAACGAATACATTTATTATTATTATTATTATTATTATTATTATTATTATATTCATAATTTTTAATTAATATAGGAAAACAAAAATACTATTATTATTATTTTTTTTTTTATAACAAAGAAAGAAAATAAAAATACGCTAAAATAAAAATAATAGAAGAACAAAAAAATTTATATATATATATTATATATAGAAGCACCTGTTGCATAAATATTATACACATATACATTAAATGTATTATTATGAAATAAATATAAAATTAATTAAATATAAAAACCTAAAATAATATTGTTAAACGTGCATTATTATTATTATTATTAGACATAATACATTTAACATAACAAAATACATAAAAATAATTAAAAATATGTAAAAATAAAATGTTTAAATTAAAATGTAAAAGACAGAGGAAGAGAAAAAGAAATAAAGAAAAGAAAATATGTATATATGATATATAGAAGTAACTGCTGCATAAATATTATACACATACATTAAATAAATATAAACATATAAAGAGTAATATTATTAAATGCTTATTATTATTATTATTATTATTACTACTACTACTACAAAGGAAAAATACACAAAAATAAAATAATAACAGTAATATAGAAGAAAAGAAAATATGTATATAAATATTTTATATAGAAGCACCTGTTGTATAATTATGCATTTATACATTAAATGTACAATATTATTATTCAAATGAAATAAATATAAAATATAAAATAATATTATTAAATGTGCATTATTATTGTAAATAATAAATTAAACATTTAACAAAATGCATAAAAAATAGGTACAAATAAAATTGTAAAAGAGAGAGAGCAAAGAAAAAGAAATAAAGAAATATATTATGAAATATAATATGTATATATGATATATAGAAGTAACTGCAGCATAAATATTATGCACATACATTAAATATAAATGTATAAAGTGTAATATTAATGTTAATTATTATTATTATTATTATTATTATTATTAGTTAGTAGTAATAATTAGTAACATTTTTAATAGTAAATTACAAACAAATTATTATACAGATAAAAATATTACAAAGAAATAAAAAATCTAATATTATATAAAATGATAACAGTAGTATACAATAAAAAAGAAAGACAAATATGTATATAAAAATATTATAGATAGATGTAACTGCTGAATACATATTCTAAAAATAAAATATGAATACAAAAATCTAAAATATATTATTAAATGTAGACTATTAAAAATTAAACATTTTAAAAAAAATACATAAAAAAACAAATAAACATGTAAAAAAATAAAATAAATAAATATATATATTATATTATATATATATATATATATATATATATATAAATAACTGTTGCATAAATATTATACACATATATACATTAAATGTATAAAATTAATATTAAAGTCAATATTAACAAAAAGTAATATTAAATGCATCCAATTATTATTAAACACTTAAATGACAAATAATATTTAAATAAAAAGAAGAAGAAAAACAAATATATTACAAATAAAACTGATAACAGTAATATAGAATAAATATGATAAAAGTAACTGTTGTATAAATATTATGAACATAAATACATTAAATGTATAATATTACTTAAAATATAAATATAGAAAGTAGCATTATTAAATGCATACTATTATGGTAATTATTATTATTATTATTATTATTATTATTATTATTATTATTACTACTACATAAAAAAATAAAATCACAAATACAAAAATATTATTACAAAGAAAAACAAATATATTAAAAATAAATAATTATAATAATAATAATAATTCTTATTATTTAAAAAAATAATTATAAATAATATAATATAAAATGTACAATATTATTATTAAAATAAAATGTGGATGCAAAAATATCAATATAATTACATATATATTATAATTATTATTATTATTATTATTATTATTATTATTATTATTATTATTATTAAAAGCCTCTAAACACTAAAACTGAATTTGAGATTGTGTGCTCCACACAGATCAAAGGTTACAACATAACCTAGAGTTTCACAATTTACAATTCTTAATATAACCAAACACAACCTGAAAGGTCTTTGCAGCAGACATACGCACAGGATAAAAGGGATTATCTGACCCACCCAGCAGGGCACAAGCTATGGATCAATTGCTAGATCTAATTGACTGGGAAGCGACTGCCTGCCTGCAACGAAAAAGTAAATCTTATAAATAAAACTGCAGCCAGTTTTATTTTCCTGCTTAAATCCTGGTGGGGGAGAAGCAGGATATTATGCTGAATAGATTAAGCAAACAACCCCTCTTTACTCTGGTGCTGAGAGCTTTTCAAGATGTTTGCACTACAGATTCTTGATGTTGCAACATATCACAGGGCTCTTAAAACAGCTCGAGAAATTCGCAATTCACTTTGGGAAAAATATGTTCATAATAACGTGAAAGCAAAGTTGGGCGTACGAGGAGCCCTAAAACTCAAAGCCTGGAAATATATAAAAGGAAAACAATCAAACAGGATTTATCTTGGATTTGAAACCGAAATTGAAGAGAGCTGGAAGGAGTTGAAAGCACATCGGTAAGAAAATAAACAAAGGAATTTGTTCTGCTCTCTCTCAAAAACCTAAGAAACACCTGATCTTCTCACACACTTTATGTCTGTATTTTCAAATAAACCTGGTGGTAAGATTGGCTGGTATGGTTATATTATATATTATATACACCGGTGCATCTCAATAAATTAGAATGTCGTGGAAAAGTTCATTTATTTCAGTAATTCAACTCAAATTGTGAAACTTGTGTATTAAATAAATGCAATGCACACAGACTCAAGTAAGTCTTTGGTTCTTTTAATTGTGATGATTTTGGCTCATATTTAACAAAACCCCACCAATTCATCTCAACAAATTAGAATACTTCATAAAACCAATTAAAAAAAAAAACATTTTAGTGAATTGTTGGCCTTCTGGAAAGTATGTTAATTTGCTGTATAAGTACTCAATACTTAGGGGCTCCTTTTGCTTCAATTACTACCTGAATTCAGCGTGGCATGGAGGTGATCAGTCTGTGGCACTGCTGAGGTGGTATGGAAGCCCAGGTTTCTTTGACAGTGGCCTTCAGCTCATCTGCGTTTTTTCGTCTCTTGTTTCTCATTTTTCTCTTGACAATGCCCCATAGATTCTCTATTGGGTTCAGGTCTGGTGAGTTTTCTGGCCAGTCAAGCACACCAAAAACCATGGTCATTTAACCAACTTTTGGTGCTTTTAGCAGTGTGGGCAGGTGCCAAATCCTGCTGGAAAATGAAATCAGCATCTTTAAAAAGCTGGTCAGCAGAAGGAAGCATGAAGTGCTCTAAAATTCCTTGGTGAACAGGTGCAGCGACTTTGGTTTTCAAAAAACACAATGGACCAACACCAGCAGAAGACATTGTACCCCAAATCACAAACCACAGACTGTGGAAACTTAACACTGGACTTCAAGCAACTTGGGCTATGAGCTTCTCCACCCTTCCTCCAGACTCTAGGACCTTGGTTTCCAAATGAAATACAAAACTTGCTCTAATCTGAAAAGAGGACTTTGGACCACTGGGCAACAGGTCCAGTTCTTCTTCTCCTTAGCCCAGGTAAGATGCCTCTGACGTTGTCTGTGGTTCATGAGTGGCTTAACAAGAGGAATACGACATTTGTAGCAATATTCCTTGAGATGTCTGTGTGTGGTGGCTCTTGATGCCTTAACCCCAGCCTCAGTCCATTCCTTGTGAAGTTCACCCAAATTCTTGAATCGATTTTGCTTGACAAGCCTCTTAAGACTGCGGTTCTCTCGGTTGGTTGTGCATCTTTTTCTTCCACATTTTTTCCTGCCACTCAATTTTCTGTTAACATGCTTGGATACAGTACTCTGTGAACAGCCAGCTTCTTTGGCAATGAATGTTTGTGGCTTACCCTCCTTGTGAAGGGTGTCAATGATTGTCTTCTGGACAACTGTCAGATCAGCAGTCTTCCTCATGATTGTGTAACCTACTGAACCAAACTGAGAGACCATTTTAAAGGTTCAGGAAACCTTTGCAGGTGTTTTGAGTTGATTAGCTGATTGGCATGTCACCAATATTCTAATTTGTTGAGTGAATTGGTGGGTTTGTGTTGAATGTGAGCCAAAATCATCACAATTAAAAGAACCAAAGACTTACAGTACTTCAGTCTGTGTGCACTGAATTTATTTAATACACAAGTTTCACAATTTGAGTTAAATTACTGAAATAAATGAACTTTTCCACGATGTTCTAATTTATTGAGATGTGCCTGTATTGCATAATTTTGTTAATGCCCATTTCTGGTACGGCATACCAAAAAGGTATGATTATTCACAACAAATAAATAACTAGATGAGTAAAGTTTGAGAACAAACTTTGAAGTTGGCAGAAAGCCTAGCCTGCATGTTTGAGGCAGTTGTAAAAACTGAAGCTTGCAAATTTAGCTAAAGATGTTGCTGACATGTTTTGAGAATCAGTTAACACGATAACTTGATGTTTTATTATTAGCATGTTGCTAACACGATTAGAATGTTGTTAGCATGTTGCTATCCTGTTTTATGCATTGATTATTGCGTTTATAGCATGGTTGAGATGCTGTTAGCATGTTGTAACATGTTTCTAGCATGATTAGCATATTGCTAGCATATTTTTAACATGATTAGCACGTTGTTAACATTTGTTACCATGTTTCTAATATGATTAACATGTTAAAATGTTTCTAGCATGATGCTAGCATGTTTAACAGAATTAGCATGTCGTTAGCATTTTGTAACCATGTTTCTAATGTAAACATGTAGCTAATGTTTTTAATATGATTAGAATGTTGTTAGCATGTTGCTAGCATGTTTTAGTGCAGTTAACATGGTGTTAGCATGTTGTTAACATTTTGTAACCATGTTTCTAATGTAAACAAGTTGCTAATATGTTTCTTTTGTAAACATGTTGCTAACCTGTTTATAACATGATCAGAATGTTGTTAGCATATTGTTAGCATGTTTCTAACATGTTTTAGTGCACTTAATTTGCTAGTATATTTCTACATGTTGGTAGCATGTTTCAACAGATTGGAATGACTTGAATGTTAACATGTTGCTAACATAACATGTTTCTATAATAACTAACATGTTGTTAACGTGTTTAACATTGTTAGCATGTTCCCAACATGTTTTTAACATAAGCATGTTGTTAGCATATGGCTACCATGTTTGCTAACATGTTAGCATGTTTTTTAACATGATTAACATATTCCCAGTATGTTTCTAACATGATTATCATGTTTGCTAACGTTTTACTGTGTTGTCCTAGCATATACATGATGCTTTGTTAGTGATAAACAGCTTAAACGCTCTAATCATGTTGTACAAAAGTTTTGATCCCCTCAACGAAAGCCTATAGGTGGTTAAAACCTTTGGTGGTCTTGATAGTCTGGTTTACCGGATCAGTTAGGAAAGATATAGCAACCCAAGTCAGCCCAGACTGTAGGTCTGACGCAAGTTTAGTGGTTGTAACTTAAAGCTCTAGGAGATACTTATACTTTTAAGTTATAGGAGATATCCTTAGACAAAGCAGCAGCCTAAACAGCATTTCAGTAAGTTGGCTTTCTCAATCCAACTTAAAAGGACACTCCACTATTTTTAAAAATAAGCTCATTTTTGTCTTTGAGAACCTTCTGCTACTTTGCATGATGTCTTGACGTCCAGCCTGGTCTCCACTTGGAAAGGACAGACGGCTGGTTTAAACTGCTGCTTGGCATCGAAAATGGTAAAACTCATCCGTTTAACTCTATTTTCAAAAATAGTGGAGTGCATCAACACAAAAACAGCGTCACATTATATAACAGCGAAAACAAACACATCTGAAAAAGCGGTCATAAAATACCGCTCTGTATTTCTACATTTCTGCGATTGCAGTGTACCGTCGTCATCTCACCCAGCCCTACCTGGTGATCATCAGCTGAGCAGCGGAACAAAAATGATGTCCTCACAAGCTGTAAAAATGGCTGAGGTTGTTTATGAGATGCCAAGCAGCAGTTCAAACCAGCCATCAAGTCCAGCCATCTGTCCTCTCCAAGTGGAGACCAGGCTGGACGTCAAAACATCATGCAAAGAAGTCGAAAGTTCTCAAAGACAAAATCAAGCAGTGGTGCAGAACTAGGCCCCATTTCTGCTTTATTATGTTCTGCATTCATACTCCAGATCCTGAGTAATGAGCAGTCAAGCTGTCTGCTGTGAGATAGGTGGACGGATAATTATGTGACAGTGCATCTATCCCTCTGTTGTTCAGGGAGGAGAATTGACATGAAATACTTCTGGGAAGTTGACAAATACTGCAGCGTGACATTGATATACAACAGCATTTTGTAATTACATCACGCAGCCTTTGTGGCCTCCTATTATCTGAAAGCTTACATGAATTAGGCCCAATTCAGACTACACGATTTTAGCCAGATTTTGGCACAATCTGCTTAACGTACGGTGGCGTGGGGATTCGTAAACGACAACAGATTTAAGCGGTTCATCTAGTGCAGCGTGTCACGACAATCAATTCCACGTCTACAACGCTTCACGAAGTAAACGCAAAGACTAACATGTTTAATTATTTTTCTACCGTCCACGACATTTCTGTAAAATCTGTGACACTAGCCAGTAGGAGCACAGAAGCACCTTTGCCTTGCTTTCAAACAAGCCGAAATGAAAAAGAGACAATGGTATCGGTCCTGCTAGGTGGAATTTCACAATGGAGGATGTTTTGAGCTTTTCTGACGACAAGACAGAGCAAAACACAATGTTTGCTAGCCATTGTTTGTTTCCTCATGTTACCTTCTGTGTAGTCTGACCTGTTTCTTATTCACGAAACAACAATAATTGTTCATTAATCATAATCGAGGTAAAACATTCAATTAATCGGGATATAGATTTTAGATCATATCGTCCAGCCCTGGGCGATACAGTGACTGTCGTAACCGACAAAAATATTGTGTAGTTTGAACCGAGCTTTAGTTGCGCTTTTAAAAATGAATTTTCAGGCCACAGAACCATTTCAATTAACTGGCAAAAGCAAAAAATTATGAATAAAAGACCTCAGAATCCAAGATATACACTTTCTTTTATCTGTTTTATCCAAAAGTTTATGATAATGAAGACAAGAGAAAACAATAGTTGAATTTATAAAAATGTTCCCATTCAAAAGTTTACATACACTTAATTCTTAATACTGTGTTGTCACCTGAATGATCCCGTGAGGATCATTGAGCTGCGTTTTTTTTGTTGTTGTTGTTTGTTTAGTGATAGTTGTTCATGAGTCCCTCGTTTGTCCTGATCAGTTAAAACTGCCTGCTGTTCTTCTGAAAAAACCTTCAGGTCTCACATATTCTTTGATTTTTCAGCATTTTTGTGAATTTAAACTCTTTCCAACAATGACTGTATGATTTTGAGATCCATTTTTTCAAACTTTTGAACAGAATGATTTTTTTTTTTTTTTTTTGCACTATATCATGTTTTCAAAACTATTTTCAACATTACTAATACTGGAGTACTGGCTGGATGGAAATCCAACTTTGCCATAATAAATTACTTTTTTTTTTTAAATATTAAAATAATAAAACAATCTTACAGACCCCAAACATCTGAACAGTATTATATCTGAAATGATTCAAAACAATAAGAATAACAACAACAATCGGTCCCACTTCATATTAAGTGGCCTTAACTACTATGTACTTAACACTGAAATGAATCATTTGATACAATGCAATTATTGTGTGCACACATGTATTTACATTTTAAAATACCTGCATGTAATTACATCTGTAATTAATTTCTGTTATTATTTCTGTTATTATTTATAATTACACCTTAACCCACCCTTAAACCTACTCTTACTCTCCCTAACATTACCCATATCCCACCTCAATAGCAGCAGAAGTGTTTTGCAATACAACATGATCACATTAAGTTTTTTTTCACATAATAAAAATTAAAATAAAGAATTTACTGTATCTTAATAAAATGAAGCTTCTTACAGTTTAGGCAAAAACAATGTTTCCTTAAAGTCTTGATTTAATTTATATGAATTAATATTTAAAATGCAACTAAACAGCAAAAGCCAAATGAAAACGATCAACAACAACTAAACTAATTTATAAAATACAGACTGGCGTAACACTTCTTCACAGTTTCCTAAGGGTGGAGAGCAGTCAGATTTACGAGATTCTAGAGAGAATGCGATGGAGCACACAGATCCACAGACGCATCAATAACCCGACTGATCTGGGACAATCGGCACTTCATTAAACTTGCTATAATGCGATTTAACCTCACTTTCTTGGTGCTGAAGGTCAGAGGCATCAGTTTCGGACCTCGCAGGATTAAAACAGACTACATTTACAACTGATTCTGTGTAGGACTATAAAAAAAAAAGATGACGGCTAGAAAACTAGTGTTTTGTTGTTTGTTTTTATAGATAAATCTAAACGAGACAACAGTTGGATCTGTCATAGCTTAAGAATGCTAATTTATTTAAATCTATGCATACCCACATATTCACCTAGGGTAACACACATGATGAAGAAAATCTCTGCGGTCATTCAAATTAGAGTGAAAAATATGTGCTATTGGTCGGTGTGGGGAAGAAATTGGCAAGAATATCAAATGAATATTTTTTTTTTCTATTGGATTAAGAAAGTAAACAAGTAAAGACTTTGTTTGGCTGGCAAACAGCCCACTTCTTCCTTAGTCCTAAAATATTTAAAATGACACACAAGGGAGCACGTCTGGGTTTTCCGGTTATGTTTACGCTAGGTTTTCAAAGATCGTCTATTGCACGGGTGCCCTGCTATAAGACAAATCTTCTCCCACTCACTTGAAAAACATTAACTTTTAAAGCAGACCATGAATATAATTTTGTAGACGATTCAAAGGCAAAATATTTTTTATTCTTTTTCTGTTTGGTATGATGAAAGTGTAAATGGATATTCAAAGCACTGTGTGGCTTGCAAAGTGACTTCACTGAGGGAAAAAAAAAAAAAAAAAAGATATCATTAATCACTGCTCTGCAGAATAAATAAAATTGATCTAAATAATTCACCATTTATGGAAATGCTAAACTTGAACAAACTTTTTTCTATCCATCTATACTTTTTTCTCCCCCAAGTTCCAGCACTACTTCCCTCAGAAAACACCATCCAAGGTCCTCTGTGACTTTGTATTCCCCTTGACATTTTTCATTTCAGACTCTATATTTCTCAGAGTAATATGACCAACATAAATCCATTTTTAGATAGAAAGGAACACACAAGGAAAAAGAGAATAAAGAACCCACAATAGCAAGCAATATAAAAGCTCAGAGGTTCTAGTCCCTGGGAAAGACGTTCTGAAAGCATGCGAGGAATAAAAGTTAAAAGAGCTCTTTTTGAAGCCGTGCAGCAGTCCACTAGCTTACCAATTCAGGTCTATATCTCATAAGAACATTTACTCTGCTTTCTTGCACTGTTTTTGTGCTGGAGGGCACTCGCACTTCAAACATCTTTCCATTACACACATAAATGTCAGAGTCATCGTTCAGACGCCTCACCGTGGGACTCGCTCTTTGAGGAGGTTTTTTTTTGTTTGTTTGTCAAATTGAACTTGTATCGATTCAAAATAACTTTGTTTTTATCACGGGAAGCCGGCTTAATGAATAGCACCTCTTGAAAGTCAATCAAGCAAAACTAAATGAACAGCGTTCTGCTTAACATGGCAAGAGGATGATACGCCGGCGGCTATTTGATTGTTCCATTCTGAAGTGTTATGAACTAATCTCCGCAAAACGAACAAGCTGAGAAAATTGGATTCATCAAGGCTGTAACAATAGAGAAATTTACTCACATCTGATTACAATACAACACAAGGGATGAGGTGAACTTTGACGTTTGAGAATGGCAAATCAAAACTGATTTAGTTAACAAATGCAATCTCATGCTTCATGATTTCAGAATAAACCTACACATGAAATGTATACCTCACTCAAAAAGCCTTAACCAGGTCTCGCATGTCTTTTCTGTCTCTCGTATTAGAAGAAGCTTCAGATTAATCACTTCTAAACTTCTCTATCTGGAAGCCGTAAAAAAAAGGCAATTTTTCTATACATAACATACATTTAGTAGCACTTAAGAGAGTAGTGCTCTGCCAGAAATATTTGCTGTTCTGCACTGGAACTTTTTGTGCAATTCCTGCACTTTTTGTTTCACACTGGCCCACAGAAAAATCGCAGACACTCAGCTAAAGTGTTTGGTTCACAAATACATTATAAAATTAGACATTCGCATACAAAATTGTGCTAATAGCTTCCCTATTTGAACTATCAGTGTTATGGCAAGAATAAAACTGCTCATGATTCATATAAATCCATTAGCCTTTAAATAAATGAAAAAAAAATACTTGCAGAAACACGAAATGAATCCGCGTGTGCGCTACTACTCTAGTAATTAATCATTTCACAAAAAGCTACAGTGCGAGTGTGTCGAATGCAACTTAAAAGGAACATTTTGTCTTGGTAAGGACATCATATGATGGCAGAGGCATTACCACATGATCAAAGTCAAGCTCAAGGTCCCTCAAAATCTGTCATTCCATAGAGGCGCTGGCTTCACATGGGTGCTATTTATGTGTCAAATATAGGCATGAATCAAACCGTCTACTCCGGTGGTCTCTGAAAGCCAGCGTTTTTTAACCAGGGATCCGTGAAGACAACATATAAAGCAATGAATACAAATGGCATTCCTTACTATCTGAACGAACATTAGCTATTAATCTGTTATATAGCATAATCATTGTAACAGCCCTAATGAAAACCATTATTACAGAGTTCGTACAGATACCATTAAATGAAATTCCAGGACTTTCAAGCACTACTTTTTGGCTTTTTAAAGACCTAAAATTCTAAAAAAGATAAATGGATATATATATATATATATATATATATATATATTTCACTCTTTGTTATATTGCAGCCATTTGCTAAAATCATTTAAGTTCGTTTTTTTAGACTTTCACACAGCACCCCATATTGACAGAAAAACACAGAATTGTTGACATTTTTGCAGATTTATTAAAAAAGAAAAACTGAAATATCACATGGTCCTAAGTATTCAGACCCTTTGCTGTGACACTCATATTTAACTCAGATGCTGTCCATTTCTTCTGATCATCCTTGAGATGGTTCTACACCTTCATTTGAGTCCAGCTGTGTTTGATTATATTGATTGGACTTGATTAGGAAAGCCACACACCTGTCTATATAAGACCTTACAGCTCACAGTGCATGTCAGAGCAAACGAGAATCATGAGGTCAAAGGAACTGTCAGAGACAGAATTGTGGCAAGGCACAGATCTGGCCATAGTTACAAAAAAAATTCTGCTGCACTTAAGGTTCCTAAGAGCACAGTGGCCTCCATAATCCTTAAATGGAAGACGTTTGGGATGACCAGAACCCTTCCTAGAGCTGGCCGTCCGGCCAAACTGAGCTATCGGGGGAGAAGAGCCTTGGTGTGAGAGGTAAAGAAGAACCCAAAGATCACTGTGGCTGAGCTCCAGAGATGCAGTTGTGAGACGGGAGAAAGTTGTAGAACGTCAACCATCACTGCAGCCCTCCACCAGTCGGGGCTTTATGGCAGAGTGGCCCAACGAAAGCCTCTCCTCAGTGCAAGACACATGAAAGCCCACGTGAAGGACTCCAAGATGGTGAGAAATAAGATTCTCTGGTCTGATGAGACCAAGATAGAACTTTTTGGCCTTAATTCTAAGCGGTATGTGTGGTGAAAACCAGGCACTGCTCATCACCTGTCCAATATAGTCCCAACAGTGAAGCATGGTGGTGGCAGCATCATGCTGTGGGGGTGTTTTTCAGCTGCAGGGACAGGACGACTGATTGCAATTGAGGGAAAGATGAATGCGGCCAAGTACAGGGATATCCTGGACGAAAACCTTCTCCAGAGTGCTCAGGACCTCAGACTGAGCCGAAGGTTCACCTTCCAACAAGACAATGACGCTAAGCACACAGCTAAAATAATGAAGGAGTGGCTTCACAACAACTCTGTGACTGTTCTTAAATGGCCCAGCCAGAGCCCTGACTTAAACCCAATTGAGCATCTCTGGAGAGACCTGAAAATGGCTGTCCACCAACGTTTACCATCCAACCCGACAAAACTGGAGAGGATCTGCAAGGAGGAATGGCAAAGGATCCCCAAATCCAGGTGTGAAAAACTTGTTGCATCTTTCCCAAAAAGACTCATGGCTGTATTAGATCAAAAGGGTGCTTCTACTAAATACTGAGCAAAGGGTCTGAATACAGAGAACCATGTGATATTTCAGTTTTTCTTTTTTAATAAATCTGCAAAAATGTTAACAATTCTGTGTTTTTCTGTCAATATGGGGTGCTGTGTGTATATTAATGAGGAAAAAAATTAACTTAAATGATTTTAGCAAATGGCTGCAATATAACAAAGAGTAAAAAATTTAAGGGGGTCTGAATACTTTCCGTACCCACTGTGTATATGTATATATATATATATATATATATATATATATAAAGAGAGAGAGAAAGCGAGAGAGAGAGAGAGAGAGAGTAGGATGGCTTGAGGGTGAGTAAATCATGAGGTAACTTTCATTTTAGGTGAACTGTCCTTTTAACTAGTTGTTTATTAGCATGCATACCTACCTGATACCTAAACATAAGTACCTCAACTATCTCACTTGCTATGAACAAACAGCAAATAAGGAGTTTAATGAAGGAAAACTCTACTAAACATATTCTCGAAGTTCTGGAGTGTTACCCGAAAGAACAGCATTTACTGGAAATAAAATCTTTATAAAACATAAAAGCCTACTTTAATGCATCTTTGCAGAATAAATGCATACATTTTTTATTAAACTAAACTTGCATGTCTTTGAACACCACAGCAAGTAATGATCATGCGTTCTCTTTTTAATTACTTACTTATTTATTCATCAATTACACTCCTAAAATCTGAAAAATAAGATCTTTCAATATAAATGTAGCAGAAAGAGAATGATTCAGTTATTTCAGTTTTGAGAGTTGGTGTGATTCCCATGTTAGTGTGTGTTTTGTCATGCCTGCTTCATCATTATCCAGACCATGTTTACACCAAATCGTCCCTTTAAATAAATATAAAAAAAAAACTATAATGATTACAAAGCACCCCTCTGGTGACCGTGCAACAAACTTTTGCCACTGTTCAAGAAAATACACAAGGGATGTTGAAAATAAATTGTAAGTAGTTACAGTTTCTCAAAATTCCTTGCAATAGATGACAAAAACACTTGGCTTAATCGTACAGACTCTATTTTTAAATTACACTCAACAGACTGTTTATTGGAAAGCCTCCATCCAACAATAAACCCAAACAAATTAAGCAGCTGATAAGCAGCTTCACAGCACCAAACTCTTCTGAAAAGTGCAATAAATAGCCAATTGTAGAGCTGAACTGACCCAGACAAGTTAATATGCACAATCATTAAGCTGTAACAACAAGACAGAATTGATGACCCAAAGGTTTATTCTGAAGCTGTTTGAAGAAAAAGTAGCTACGCTTACAGATGGTTGGACGGCATTAGACCTCTCACGTCTCGCCTTTTGGCAACCGTGATGCAAAGCGGCTAATTCGCAATGTAATTTGTGCAAGCAACATTCAAATTAGCAGAACGAAAGTGAGAGGAGAGGAATTCGCCTCGAGCAAATAAACAAAAACGTGAATAACTCGGTTCACGTTGCTCAGCTTCTAAGTGAATATTTCAGTTAGTAATTAGGGGTTAGCTTGGTGAAAAATGCAAAAGCTGTATGTTGTGTAGTGTGGTGCAATATAGCTGGCCAAGCATGATTAAGAATGAAATGTATACTGCACTTCAATATTTCTAGACAGATGACGGGAGGCTCGACATGCAGGGTCAGGTAGCCGGGCAGGAAAAGCGGATCTATAACAATTATCTGAAATACTCAAGAGACTGGAGCTCTGCCTCCTGCTCTATTTATACACACAAAACCAAACACATCACCTCTGTCACTCACACCAGGAGCTGCCATTTATACCTTATCACCTTATTTCTGATTTGTCAGACTGAGCAGTGGATCGAAAAACAGGTTTTTAAAGCAAATCTCATCATTTACATATTTCTCATGCATGCCGCAGTTTCACGGCATTTTAAGTAGTTCTATAACATAAGCACATTATACACTCACCGAAATAAATGCTCCAAAAGAGGGTTCCAGAATTAAAATGTACAGATTTACTCACCCCCTTGTCATCCAAGATGTTTATGTCTTTCTTTCTTCAGTCGAAAAGAAATTAAGGTTTGAAGAAACCATTCCAGTGTTTTTCTCCATATAATGAACTTCAGTGGGAGCCAATGAAGGTGCAAATTCAAAGATTTAAAGGGCTCTACATGATCCCAGCCAAGGAATAAGGGTCTTACCTAGTGAAACAATTGGTAATTTTCTAAAAAAAATAAAATAAAATGCTCGTCTTACACTATGTACCTTTTTGAAATAGAATACAATGACAAAGAAGCGTGTGACCTTTCCAATGTCATTATGTAATGTGTGGAGTCCCGGACTAGTGCAGTATTACCATTTGTGGTTAAAAAGTATATGAATTTTGAATTTTTTTTAGGAAATAACCAATCGTTTCTCTAGATAAGGCCCTTATTTCTCGGCTGGGATCATGTAGAGCCCTTTGAAGCTGCACTGAAACTGCAATTTGGACCTTCAACCTACTGGTCCCCAATAAAGTCCACTATATGGTAGGGCTGTGGCAATAAACAATATCATATTGAATCGTGATAAATCATATGTCGATAACGATGATAAGCTCTAGGCATTTTTACTCAATATGGATTAATATAAGAGCCAATCACACAGCAGAAATATGCAACAATGGCCAATCAGCGTGCAGCTTTTAACGTTCGCGTCAAAGAACAATGTCAATTTCCTACGGCACTCCGCAAAGCAAACTCGACACAAGGATGACAAAAATGAGTGGAAGCGTTATTATTATATGCAAAAATGATAAAGTTGTCGGCAAAAAGTTAGCATGAATTCAGTTATATGGGAGTGGTTCTAGTTGTATAGTTTTATGTTTACATTTTGCACATTTAATCTACCTCCTAAAGCCAGATGATGTAGACAGACTTGTCTTTTTGGAAAAGAAAAAATGTTGCACATTTACTCTCATTTACCTTCTTTTGTCACAACTTCTAGTCTTTAATTTATTTTAGAAATAAATTAAAAAATATATATTTTTTTGTTTTTAAATTATTTTAAACTATACTTTAAAATGTAATGAACCCTAAAACTGTTGTGGCTTCAGTCATAGTTGGGATGCTCTTTTAAAGTTGGCAGCATTAACAGTTTATATAATTGGAATATATATCGTTATCAATCAATATGGGGAAAAAATATCAAGATTACATTTTTGCCATATCGCCCAGCCCTACTATATGGAGAAAAATCCTGGAATATTTTCCTCAAAAACCATAATTTTCTTTTGAAGACAGAAAGACATGGGGGTGAGTACATTATCAGGAAATGTTTATTCTGGCAGTGAACTAATCCTTAGCCACAAAGGCCACAAAAATATTTTATTTTTATTTTATGGACAATATTTTGGTCTTTAAAACAACCCACATTTTTCTTTGTGAGAAGAACAAAATCTTTTTCACTATAAAGAACCTTTTGTGCAATGGAAAGGTTCCATGGATGTTAAAGGTTCTTCATGGGAACCATAGAGGCTAATAAAGACCTTTTGTTTTTAAGAGCATAAAAGAATAGTTTGGGTTTCTCCAAAGAACTTTATGCGTTTAACATAATAATATAAAGAACCTTTTGTGCAGTGGAAAGGTTCCATAGATGTTAAAAGTTTTTATTCCAAGAAAGAACCTTTAATAGCACCATTTGAATAAACCCTCTGATTCATTTGACTTTGCAACTGATGTATATCTCACTACAGAATTAATCTCTTATTACACGACGTGAGAAATAATGAACATTGTTATGCGGCCAGCTGTCTAATGTCTCAATATCACAGATATTGATTTCAGAAGCAGAATGTTTTATAACGCATCACTGCTGCTATGCTTCGCCTGCGTGTTTCTGTGAGAGCTGAAGAGTGAAGTTTTACTACTACAGTACTTGTTGGCAGCAAAACGTATTGTCAGTTCGGAATGCCTTCTGCATCCCTTGTGTAACTGATGTATTTACCAAACAGGAAATGATGCAACTAAGTGTAAACACAATCAGAATGTGTCTAAGAAGACCATGTAATAGATGAGTACAGCCTGATTATACATGAATCGCTGCCCCCAAACAATACAAAGAGCGAGGCTGAGCGGCGTGACTATATTTCATCAAACGTGTCAACCAGTGGAGTCGTGGTACATATATTTGTACAGCTATCAGCGGATAGACTGGTGTATTTTTTTTTTATGCATAAAAGTGATGTGTTAAAAACACACACACACACACACACGGATTACTACCAAAACACAACTTCATAGAATATCTCACAAAAATGAAGATTTTTTTAAAAAGGGTAGAATTGAGTGAGCGAACAGCCAATAAATTCAATGTTTAAATCAAGAAGTAAAAACAATAAAATGATTCACACTATGCTTTCCACAGTGTTTCTCACTAGAACACATGGGTTCAAATCCAATTAACGATAGCACTTTTTTTTTTTTTACACAATCTCTATTCAAAATATTAAAAGAACATGGAAAAAAAGGTCTGCACCGAGTAAAATTCTGAACAAATTGGGGAGATTTTTGATAATCAGCAAAGTGGACATTGTTTTAATACAACATGATCATCTTAAAATAGCCAAAGGTGGCCTAGCGAATAAACTACCAGTCAATTTTTAAGATATTTTTACTATTTAAAATAACGGTTTTCTATTTGAATATATTTTCAAATATAATTTATTCCTGTGATTTTAAAGCTGAATTTTTAGCATCATTACTCCAGTCACATGATCCTTCAAAATTCATTCTAATATTCTGATTTGCTGCTAAAAATACTTATTATTATTATTATTGTTATTATTATTATTATTATGTTGAAAACAGCCGAGTAGAGTTTAAGGTTTCTTTGATTAATAGAAAACTTTTGTAACATTATAAACGTTGTTATCATCACTTTTGATCAATTTAAAGCATCCTTGCTAAATTAAAGTATTAATTTCTATAATTTCTTTCCCAAGCTTTTAATTTCAGATAAATGCTGATCTTTAGATCTTTCTATTCATCAAAGAATTTTGAAAAACTAAATGTACTCAACTGTTACTGGTAATAATTAATAATAAAAAAAAGGTTTCTTGAACAGCAAATCACAAATGATTTTTGAAGGATCATGTGACAACGATGCCTTGATCGCAGAAATAAATTACATTTTAAAATATAATCAAATAGAAAGCAGTTATTTTAAATAGTAGAAGTATTTCACAATATTACTGCTTTTGCTGTATTTTGGATCAAATAAATGCAGGCTTTGTAAGAAAGAGAATAAAAAAAAAATCTTACTGTTCAAAAACTTTTGACTGGTAGTGTACTTTTTCCAAATATACATAATTAGACAGAAATGAATCATACATTACTCTAACAATGTTTCACAAATGAAGCTTGTACTCAAAAGATGCGACACTAAGAAGACACACAACTATTAATAAACAGCGCATTACAATCCTGATATATATCCTGGATATTTAATATATATATTATATTTATATTTAATATAGTCGCCCATCCCTACTACGGAGAGAGCGCACAGGCAGAGAAGCGCTCAAGGACAACAACAGTCTCACTTTACACAAACACACCTAACGTGGAGATACAGAAGCATAACAACGCTGCTCCATTTCAAAGCTTTGTAGACATAGTATCAGACAGCAGATGATCAAAGACAACAACACTGATAAAAGAAAGAAAGAAAGAGGAAGAACGTGAGGTTGCAGCACTCACCGGTGAGAACGGCTTTAGCGGACGGGTCAGCCAGGTCCAGGGCAGACTTGCCGTCGGTGTTGCGGATGTTGGGATCGGCGCCGTGCTGGAGCAAAACTGTGCAGGGGAAACACAAGCAGTATCGTAACTCAGGCAGACAGAGGCTGCTGCTGGGGCCATTCGCACCGCTGACTGGGAGCGCTTGCCTCGGCATGGTGCAGACATAAACACACATCGCGCACAAGCGCGCCAGGAGCAGCAGCGAAAACAGCCCGCACGGAAAAACACACACTGCAGTGAGACGGGGGAAAAAAGCCCATGTTACTGAGAGAGTCCGACTCCGGGCATGTGACAGGAACTCAGGGATGAGAGTGGAATATCAAAGCATGTCTTCCGATCCTCTCCACAGCCCCCTGAGAGAAAGGAACAGAGATGGAGAGAGCCGTTCGCTGGCGCTCTGCTATTGAGACCCAAGTAACGCAGAGCACCTAGAGCGAGCAGCGTCTATCAACTGTCTCCAATCCTCCTCTCTCTCTCTCTCTCTCTCTGTACAACAACGTACGCGTGTACACAGGCTAACGCGTACGCCTCCCCTCCCTCTACCCACCCTGTCTATTTCACTACCCTCCTGAGTAACACTTCCACACATCTCTCGCTCACTACAATTCATCACAGATCTGTGGCATCAGAGAATCCGATTAAAAATCAACATCTCAATGCTTCAAATCATTGGGAACATCTAGTAGCTTGGGACTAGTGATGTTCAAAACCAAATGGTTTCACAATCAACTAGATGACTTATTCGTCTTCTGGAAGACTTGGATGAGTAGGCTGATTTTGGGTTTGTCTTTATTTGTGAAGGGAAAATTTAATGTAATTGGAAGCATTTCTTTTACCCAATACTCATTTTTGCATTTGTAAAGATTGAGTTTATTATCTCATAGAGTTCACCCAAAAAAAAAGTCTGTAGATCACAGTCAGGTTGATCCAAACCTGAAATTAGGGCTGCACGATTAATCGAAGGCGATTGTCATGCGCATGTTGTCAGTGAAGCCGGTTGTGTAATCAGCAGTAAATCTCCAGCACCTGTGTTCAGGTGGAGCGGCATGTACTACACAGAGCCGTACTCCACAGAAAAGATACGCTGAATCGCGTTCATTATCGCAAACGATTTAATCGGGCGATTATGAAATCGAAAGAAATCGTTTGCGATAATGACAGCTGTTTGCGTAGCTTCTCCGTGAACTACGGCTCTGTGTAGACATGCTGCTACACCTGAAAGCATGTGAAAATATCACATTTAATAACGTTTTTACTCCAAACTCACTTCATATTATAATATTTATATCAGTCGAGTGTTTGAAATAAATCTTTCTGTGAGATAGTATAGCTATTTACACAGAATAAAGCACGAATAGTATTCTAAGCAGTGATAAAGGCATTGCATTATTATATACTGCATTATAAGGAAAATTATAATCAGAAGTAGTCAGATAAACCATATATTGTTGTAGTCGTGGGTTTATTAGTCACGCTGAATCAGTGACAGCAGTTAAATCTTGTTTATTCAGCTGCAGCGATAGCAAAGATGCGTTTCTATTTCTCTTCTTCTGGCGTATTTTGAGTTTCCGCGTGAGAATGAGAGCGCCCTCTGGCCTTCGGATGAAGATTTACTAAACACAGAACAGTGCTTTTCTAAAAGATACGCATGACAATCGCAGCTTTCGATTAATCCCGATTTCGATTTCACTTCGATTAATCGTGCAGCCCTACCTGAAATACAAAAATGGTATCTTGGTGAGCACTGAGGTTCACTGTACAAAGAAAAAAAACACTACATGAGTAATAATTCTAAAAATATCTTTATGTCCCACAGAAGAAAAAAAGTCAAACAGGTTTGGGTGACCTGAGGGTGTGTAAATGAAGATAGAATTTAAATTTTTGCTATTTAAAATACCACTGCTAAATATAAGCAAATATATGCAGTGTTTCCCCTGGGTTTATGCCCTTGGGGGGGCGGGGTATATAAAGATGTGCATTATTTTGTACAAAAGTAATACAAGAGCAATATATTTTTGTTACACGTTAAACCATACTTTAATTTTGACAGGTTGCCGTGAAGTTTCTGTGTATACAGTATGATGCTAGTTTTCTCATATGAGAAAAATTATCATGAAGTGACTCGCAGCAGCTCTGAAGATTAAGTTTATGTGTTAATGTCGTCATATAGTGAGTCACGTGTGCTTTAGTATCTGTATAGTAAACGAAACAGCGTCTCCGCCATTCATACATACAAACGGAACATGCAGGACTAATATTTAAGCAGTCTTTTTGCGTTTTAATATTCACAGACACTAGTCCATTTCGCAATTCGAATTAAGTGACAGACCTACTTTTGATTCATTCATCCAAAAACTGACGAATTCCGTGGCATTCCGTTTTCATGAATGGACTCTGCGATCCCGTCCGTGTTTTCGTGGAGGACAAATTGCGTGCGACCATGTAGAGACATGTTGTCGTGTAAATAAGATCACTTTAGGATACTTAGTTTGTTTAATAAAATAACTAGGTATAGGCCTGTTCTATACGAAAGGTAACCTTAAATTACTTCTGAGTGATCTGGCACTATATAGAAAACAAAAATTAACTTGACCTTAAAGGGGGGCAGGGGGTGCAATTGGGAAACACTGGTATGAAATATATTAATATTTCATACCAATAGTTGACCTCACTAATTATCTTGGTTGTTGTACAGTTTGTCAACCATTATTGCCCATCTTCTCTGAAATAAAAATAAAAAAAACTGATCTCATGACAAAAAAACGTACCTGTAAAAAACTTTTTCGCAAGGCAAGAAATATGTGCATGGGCCATGTACGTTTATGTAGGGCCCTATGAAATCCATTTTATTTTTTCCCAAATTCTGTTATAAATAAATGCAGGTTTTGTGAGAAAGAGAATTAAAAAAAAAAAAAACTTTTGACTGGTAGTGTACTTTTAGACGAGTTTTGAATCAACTCACCCACAGAAATAAATCATACACTATTCTAACAATGTTTCACAAATGAGGCTTGTACTCAAAAGATGTGACACTACACATATTCTGTTTTATTTTTTTCCAAATTCCATTTTAATTTAAAGACTCCTTTTAATGGTTAAATAAAATTGTATTAATCAAAAAAAGCATGTCTAATTAATTAAAATAATTAAACATACAATTTAACATCAATTTATTAAAGGTTTAACAAAAACGCCATGTTTAGGGCTTGTATTTTAATTTTTCAAATTCTGGTTTCAGCATGTCTAATTATTTGAATGCATAACTTTTATTTATTCTTACAATAGCCTTGTGAATTTTTATTCACTCAGAAATTCTGTGTATTTATATGAACAGAAGGCATAAATTTTTATTTTTTAGTAGATTTTACTATTAAAATTACAAATTAAATACTATGTAATTAATTCTTTAAAAAATAATGTTTTATTATTTTTTCAACTGTAGTAGTAGTAGTATTACGTACATTCTAGATATTCAAAATATTTTATAAAACCGAACTTTTATTTTGACGGGTTGCCATGAATACCTGTAACTGACGCTGTTTGTGGCTAGACTAGATACAGCTGCAGATGGAAGCTAACAATAAATTTTACTCAAATGGAACAGTCAAATGCGAATGAAGTGACTCTCAGAGCAGTTCTGGAGATGTTGTTTTTGTATTTATGTCCTGAGACGCCAAATGCTAATATCACTGCAAGCCTCACGCATGCGTCAGTATGTGTAGTTAACAAAATTGCGCATCTGCGGCATTCATAAAAACAAAACACGAAATTCCAATTTCAGAAACGGTTCTATTTCTACAACAACATACAAACTATGATAATGATAGGTACTGATTATGTGCTTTAATCAGTGTCTAATGTGAGTTTGAATATCATTTTGCGTGACCTTTATAGCCATACTAAAAGCAACAACAGATCGCTTACCTCAGATCTTGAAAATAAAGCAAACAAACGTTAAAACTGAAATCACATCGCATGTAGTTAGGACACGGTGTAAACCTAAACGCGAATGTGACGTGAAAACGCAATTGCAAGCATGCCGATCTTACAGCTCTTTCATTGTGAGTCATGTTTTTCAAGGAATTCGTATCCAAGGATTCTGTATCCTAAGCCCCATTTCGCACCGACTGAGCTACCAAGAAAGCTTGTTACATCCGGAAAGCCAAACATATGCAGCTGTAATCATAACTGTGTAAAAAAAAAAAAAAAGATTACAAGTGCTCAGTGTTCTACTGCCTCTAGTGTTTACTTCTGTTAGAAACTGCGGTTATATGTACATATTGCTTACGCATTAAGCGTCTTGCGAAAAAGATCCCACAGGTACCTACTAGAAAAAAAAAAATAGAGTAACAGCTGCTGAAAATTCAGCTTTGCCATGACAGAAATGACATTTTAAAATATACTAAATTGGACAAGTAATAATATTTCAAGTACTATTTCCACTGTATTTTTGATCAAATAAATGCAGCCTTGGTGAGCATAACAGACTTCTTTCAAAAACATTTGAATAAAATTGTACTGATAAACTTTTCATATTGAGACGTCTAACACAACAAAGCATAAGCTGTTGTCAAAACACTAGTGGTAAATCTTTAAAAGCTTGTGAAAAAACGAGTGTTTTGTTTGGATTTGTTCGTGAATCCTGGCAAAGAAGCTTGTACCTAAAAAAAGGAGAGCAATCTTGCGTTGCGTGAGTATGATTGTGATGCTACTGCTATGCTGGTGACTCATAGGTCATCCATTTCTCATCAGAAAAACACAGTTTTGACAAGCATTAAACCCATGTGAAATACACCACTGCATCAAGGGAGGACTCGGGGTTTGATGTGAAAAAACACGGGCTGAGGAAAACGGCTTGGCTAAGTGGGAAGATACAGCTACCATCAGCCCTCTCAGTCAAATTAATATGCACTAAAGGCCCCACAGAGACTACATTTGCATACACTGGTGTCATGAAAGCACTTGAGCAGTGGGCTGCCATGGGGCGGTGGGCATAGAGGGTTGGAAATGTTGGAAGCACGACTGCGATGGGGTGATTAAAATTCGTTGGCGTGCTTATGACAGCCTGCCTATCCATCAGGCGACAGGCATCGAGGGGACATCATCGTAACCTCCGCACTCCAGGCGGCCCCCCTCCCTACCAGACTCATCTACGTTGTCTGCATGCTTACACATACTTGAGTGTCAATGAAACAATGCTAATTTGTTTGCCTGAATGTATTAATTTATTCAAAAATGCACTGAAATTGATTGAATAAAGTCATTATATTTGTTTTGTTTTTTTGTTCACAATAAGTATTCTCGTAGCTCCGTAACATTACGGTTTAACCACTGGTGCCATGGACTATTTTAAAGATGTCCCTACTACCTTTTTGGGCCTTGAACGTGTCCCTTGCATAGCCATCTATGCAGGGTCAGAAAGCTCTCAGATTTCATCAAAAATATCTTAAAGGGAGGCAAGAAATGTGTGCGTGGGCCATGTACGTTTATGTAGGGCCCTATGAAATCCATTTTATTTTTTCCCCAAATTCAGTTTTATTTTTTTCCAAATTCCGTTAAAATTTTTCTGGACTCCTTTTACTGGTTAAATAAAATCTTATTAATCAAAAAAGCATGTCTAATTAATTAAAATAATTAAACTTATACAATTCAATTTATTAAAGGTTTAACAAAAACAACATGTTTTTTGTAACATTACGGTTTAACCACTGGTGCCATGGACTATTTTAAAGATGTCCTTACTACCTTTTTGGGCCTTGAATGTGTCCGTTGCATAGCCATCTATGCAGGGTCAGAAAGCTCTCAGATGTCATCAAAAATATCTTAAAGGGATACTCCACCCCAAAATGAAAATTTTGTCATTAATCAATTACCCCCATGTCGTTCCAAACCCGTAAAAGGTTCGTCTCCTCTATGTCATCGTAGTGCCATTTTGGAAAGTATCCACTGGTTGTAAACAGCGTATGCTGTTCTGTGTCAGCCACAACACATGGATACATTTTCAACGTGTATTTACGCTTTGATTTGAACGAAAACAGCGCATCCGAGTGTTGTGGCTGACACAGAACAGCGTACGCTGTTTGCGTCCAGTGTACGCTGTTTACTTTCCAAAATGGCGCTACGGTGACATAGAGGAGACGAATTGTTGACTAAAGTCATTATTTTTGTTTTCTTTGCGTACAAAAAGTGTTCTTGTAGCTTCGTAAAATTATAGTTGAACAACTAATGGCAGATGGACTATTTTGACGTATTTTCATACGTTTCTGGGCCTTGACAGTGTTGTTTACTTGGCAGTCAATGGGACACTCAAAAAGCTACTGGTTTTCATCCAAAATATCCTAAATTGTGTTCCGAAGGCGATCAAGCCTTTTACGGGTTTGGAACGACATGGGGGTATGATGGGGTATGGGGGTGATTAATGACAAAATTTTCGTTTTGGGGTGGAGTATCACTTTAATTTGTGTTCTGAAGATGAACAAAGGTCTTACGAGTTTGGAACAACAAGAGGGTGAGTAATTAATGACAGAATTAATTGACAGTGCCTGCTCAAGATTCAGTGTAAACGAAACAATACTGCAGCAAAACCAGACTAAATTATGCCTGGTTAGACCCACCTCAGCCTAGCATCAAAGTTTACCTTATACTTGCTGTGTAAATGCATTTAAGCCACCTCTGAGCAGTATTAAACAGTCTGTGTAATGACACTTAAATGCAACTTCAGAAGCACTTTTGTGCCACCTTTGCAGTGTATATTTGGCATACGTATCTTAAAATACCAGACAATTTGACTATGACTTAAGATGTCATTAAAATGTCAATGTAGTGCAACTCCCTCAAAAATGTATTGATTTTTTTTAATTAATAGTTCATGAAGTTTGTAAAGAGATTATTTAATATTTAAGGTGTGTATACTCTTATTCAATGTGTGAAATATTTTTTATTACTTTTTACACGACCACACCAAATTACTTTTTAAAAGACTGAAGACTTTAACTTTTCTATAAAAGCAGGGATGCCTGAAATGGGCCAAAAATTTCATTTTCAGTATTTGGCCTAAAAAGAAAAACAGTCAAAAATATGAGTCGAAAATGTAAATCTGATTCTGATTCATAGAGTTGAATAAAAATAATATATTGATAATTAATATTACCAATTTCTGTCCAGTTGTATTGTTTTACTTTCAAAAAAAAAGTGTGGATATTTTTTGGCTTGTATTTTTTAAATTTAGTATCATTACAATTATTGAGTTAAATTAAAAGGTCTTACAAAATATATTTTTTTCTTTTAATATAATAATAAAGAATTACTCAAAAGCATTTTCATAAATACATTTTGTTGTACAGTTTTTCAACTATCATGGCTCTTCTTCTCTGAAAGAAAAAAAAATTATGCTAAAAAAACTGCTTGCTAATTACAGCACTGCCGCAAAAAATACAAATAAATAAATAAAAATCTAGAAAACAACAAATATCTACATAAACTAGAAAAAGTAGTTTTCTTTTCAAGAATCTTTTGTAAGTTAACTTTTTTATTAAATTGATCGAAAATTACAATAAACTCATTAATCATTTTACAAGGTTTCCATTACAAATAAATGTTGTTCTTTAGAACTTTCTATTAATCAAAGATTCCTGAAAAACATACACTACCAGTCAAAAGTTTGGACACACCCTCTCATTTAATGATGTTTTTTAAAGAGGTTTCTTATGCTTATCAAGGCTGTTTTCACTTGATCAAAAATACAGGAAAAAAAAAGTAATATTGTGAAATATTATTACAAAGTAAATCAATGTTTTTCTATATTAATATACATTAAAATCGAATTTTTATCTGTAATTAAAGTTGAATTTCCAAAATCATTACTCCAGTCTTCAGTGTCACATGATCCTTCAAAAATCATTCTAATACGCTGATTTATTATCAGTGCTAAACAGTTGAGCTGCTTAATATTTTTTTGGGGAACCTGTGATACTTTTTTCAGGATTTTTTGATCAATAAAATGTTAAAAAAGAACAGCATTTAGTTAAAATAGAAAGGTTTTCTAACAATATACACTACTGTTCAAAAGTTTGGGGTCAGTAAATTTTTATTCTTTCTTTTTTGAAAGAAATGAATACTTTTAGTCACCAAGGAGGTGTTAAAATAATAAAAAGTGATAGCATAGATTTACATTGTTAGTAAAAATTTATATTTTGAATAAATGCTGTTCTTTTTAACTTGTTATTCATCAAAGAATCCTGAAAAAAAGAAAATCACAGGTTGCAAAAAAATATTTTTGTTTCCAACATTGATCATTCTCATAATAAATCAGCATATTAGAATGATTTCTGAAGGATCACGTGACACTTAAGACTGGAGTAACAGCTGATGAAAATTCAGCTTTGCATCACAGGAAGAAATTATATTGTAAAGTATATTAAAATAAAAACTATTATTTTATATTGTAATAACATTTTGCAATATTAGTGTTTTTTTTCTGTAATCTTTAATCAAATAAATGCAGCCTTGATGAGCATAAGAGACTTCTTAAAAAAAACATTAAATGAGAGGGTGTGTCCAAACTTTTGACTGGTAGTGTATATATTATATTTATCTTATTTAAAAAATTCAAAGTAGATTTTAAAAATGTGGTACATGTACTTAAAACAGACTGTTTACATTTCTATTAGACCATTTTCTTTCTTTATCACAGACAAGCTTATTAAGCATTGACTCTGAAAGATGTTTTTTTTTTTTTAAATAATGATTACGCTGTGAAAACTCACATTTATTTATTAAGTGTGAACAAATTTATTACTTTTAAAATAACTGTTACACTATTTCAGTCAACAAACGGAAAACAGTATAAAAGTTGTTCAAAAGCATTTAAAACAAAGTACATTTACAGAACGTGTTTAAAATTTAGAATAGATTTCTTTTGTTCAGTTCATATACAATGTGTCGCTGACCCTGAAATAAACATGCGAAAATATGTGCTCAGAATACAAAAGAAAAAAACCCAGAACCTACAGCATTACAACAGGTGCTGAGACCTACAGTTGGTCATAAGGACCTTTTGAATAAACAACGGCCGCTGCGTGCACAGTAATTGCTGGTTGGAGTGTGATCAGCAAAGTAAGGTAATTACGACTGAACACTGAGAGGGCCGATTAACTGAGAGCTTCAGAGAGAACATGGGTGCTTGGGTTAATGCATAACCATGTACAAATCCCTGCTGTTCTAACAGCATTCAGAGACTCTCGCATTCACGCGTATATCAGACACAGCCATCTCTGCAAGCTGCCGTTCATTAAATTTCTCGACATACTTAGACAACGGTGAAAATGGCCATTAGTGCCAAGTGAAATCATTAGCAATTTGATAAACCCAGATGGGAATGGAAGAAATGACTCGCAGGGCTTGCAAACACGCAAGAGGGCACGTACAAATAATATCCGGGACTGAAGGTGTGCGCTGGGGACGTTCGTGATTAATCAGTTTATTGATTGTTCATTTTATTCTTACCGTGCACAATAACGGTTAGTCGCATTAGAATATAAGAGTGGATGGTTACAGCTCAAGGCTTCGAAAGTGCCGAGATCGAACTTGTTCATCCGGTAAAAGAGTCAGGAGCGAAGTGGAGAGGCAGAAATAAAAATTAAAACATGCTGTCACCATTATCGTCATCCATCTTTGAGGCAAGGAATGACGGCACGACCTCTAATTTCAAAAAGCCCCCCTGCAGCTTTGGGCTGATGGGCACAAAAATTAATGAGTGGAGGCCAGCAGCAATCCTAATTAGCAGAGGGAATGCTAATTATTTATTCATTATGAACAAAGGGCAAAGGTGACAACACTTGTTGGGTGCCAAAAGGATAAGGAGGGGAAAAAGCTTCTAAAGGGAAAAAATAGCCAAGTGCTGTTTATTATTCACACACACACACTACTCTTCATAAGATTGGGATGAAAGTGTAACGGTCTTTTCAACCACACAGTATTTTTTCTCACTTACAATTATTGTATTATCACAGAAAAAGTTTATGGTTTTGACTATGGTAGCAATAAAAATGGAGCAAATTACCTTTTCAAAGTAATTTTCACTACAAGTTGGTGCTTCAAATTACGTTTGTTCATTACAATGTTGACAAGTGACTGTTAAAAATGTATTTGTCACTGAATCATTCATTCAAGAGATTCATTCAAAATTGATTCATTCAGTAATGGAACAAGTGAATTTTTGTGAACAAGTGATTTTTTTTTCTTTTAAATAATTCATTCAAATTATTTACAACTTTTTGAACAGAATGAGGCATTTGACCATTCACAGGGAGTTTGATTGATAGACGATCTGACTAATCATAATGCAGAATTTTGTCCGACAAACAAACAAACAAACAAAAAAAAAAACCAGACACAAGAGCAGATTACCATCATTGGACTTGAACTTGAAAACTGGTGTTTGTATTGACATCTTTCCTCATTTACGTTCATTCATGTTTATTTTGAGTTATAACTAGCAATGTGGAAGAGATGATCGTTTCATGTGCCTCTTGAACTGAGGCACTACAACGATCTCTCATGACACAAAAGAGCCACAAAACGGTATTTATTGTTTGAATTTTGTACGAAATGACAAAATTTGAAATCTGAGACTGTGTTTTATACTAGGAGTCAACCGATTATTATCTGCACCGATATTAAGCATTTTGCGTGGTTATCAGTATTTATCATTTATTGATATTTAGCATTTTATGGTTATTGGTATTTATTAGGGGCGGAAGAAAAAAAATTATTTACCTATTCTTTTTTAAATGATTTAAAAACTGATTGGTTTACCTCAGAATCGATATACATTTAATTATTTTACCTTTCCTAAGAGGTGGTGGGGAGAATTTATCGCTTTTATTCCAACAGAGGGCAAACAGATAAATCTGTTGGACTTTAAGCAATACCACGCTGACGATCGGCGACAAAGTACTGGCGATTTGAAAGCACGCAGAGCCATCTGCTCTCTCAGAGCTCCAGAATGCGACATTTTTTTCTGCCGGTGGAACTCATTTTTGTGAGCTGCGTTGTTTCAATTCATAAGCGCTGCCATTTCTGTTGCATATATGAAGCATATACGAAATGAAACAAAAGCTACATTTCAGCTGCACAGCGTGGACCGTTTATCAGCTCGACCGCAGAGCAAACAAACTTGTCTAAGCTCAAAACAGCTTTACTCAGGAGACAAGTTGATTTCGCTACACTGTTACTGCACAGTGCTGTGAGATCCAGTGAGAAGTGTTTGAATTTGCCGCACAATGAAAACAGTGCTAGTGAGAATCATTCAAGATCTAGTGAGAATTATCTGAATTCTGCCCAGAATTCTCTGACATGGCTAAACATGCAAACACAGCACTTTTATTTCAGAAAGTACTTTTTCTACTCATTTTGTAGAATATTTGACTATTATATTTATTTAATGTGCAAGTTCAGGGTTTTGGTACTTGAAAGTTTTATAGTTCAATGTACTTTAAAATATACACTGCATGTATGTGCTGCTGCATGCTCCTGAAATAAATTCAGAAAGATGTGGTGCATTGTTTTTGTTAATATGACTCATCATTTCTTCAAGGCTATGATCAAGTATTTTCCATTGTCTAGTGTTTAATAAACAAAGAAAAAACAAAATAAACTGTAATATTGAACCGCAATACTTGTAGAATTGAAATTCTTAAAAAAAAAAAATACATATCGTATCTCCACCCAAGTATCGTGAGAGTATCAAATCGGGAGGTAGGTGTATCATCCCATCCCTATTACTTATTGTTTGAATTTCATACAAAATTACCAAATTTGAAAGCTGAGACTTTGTTTCATACTAGGAGTCGACCGATTACTGGCCAGGCCAATTACGTGTGCCGATATTAAGCATTTTGCAAGGCTATCAGCATTTATCGGTTATCGAAAAAGGGATTTTTACGATTACTGAATTTCATACAAAATGACCAAATTTGAAAGCTGAGACCGATTATCAGCCTGGATGATTATCGCACAGATATTAGGTATTTTTATAGTTATCTGTATCAGTCATTTTCAAAACCAATTTGCTGATAAAATCATTTAAAAACATTTGAAGAAAGTTTTTGTCAGAGCCCTTGTTAGTCTTAATTTTGACATTCATTTTCATTTTTACACCTGACATATATATCGGTTCAAAATATCGGTTATCTGTCTGCTTGATCTGTAATAATTGTTATCAGCCCTGAAAAACACGTATCAGTCGACCCCCATTTCATTTAAAAAGTAACCTGCTCTGTTTTGTCTGACGGCATGTTGTCAGTTTCCTCTTAGCTCTGCAATGTATTTTTGACTGCATGAGAACATGACGGAGTGAGAGCGTCAGACATGGTAACAGTTGCTAAGAAGGGTCTTCGTGAAGGGTCAATTAATATTTTGTCACAGCCTATGGTAAATTATGTTATTTTGCTTAGTTCAGAATCATGGGAGAATCGTGATCTCTATTTGAAACAAACAAAAAAAAAACGTGAATCATGCTCTAATCAAGAGTATATGTTAAATGATGTTTCCTCAAACTTTCTGTTTCTAGCTAGAGCACAATTTTCACAAAAAAAATGAAGTGGCAAAACTGTTTTCAACTTTGATAATATGAAATGTTCCTTAAACACCAAATCAGCATATCAGAATGATTTTTGAAGGACTGTCACACAGAAGACTAGAGTAATGACTGCAAAAAAATCAGCTTTGCCTTGGCAGAAAAAAATAATTATAATAAATAATACAATTTTTTGTTTTTATTATTTAAAAAAATGCAGCTTTTCCCAACCAAACTTTTGAACGGTAGTGTTTAAATGTATGTTTGTACATAAAAATTGGAACTATGTTTTAAAAACGTGGTGCTCATGCACAAAATGTTGAAAAAATAGTGGCATGTAGCCAAAATGTTTGTCTAGTGCAGGTTCACATTAAAAAATTAAAAAAGCAAACATTGCACTGTTCCATTGCATGGTAACAGAATATAACCAAAGCCAAAAGTGGTCATACGTCCTGTCTGAAGTTAAACACACCTTCTGGTTAAGGCATGTCCAAACATCCTGGTAAAGCTAAATGTTTCTTTTGGTCTTTTAGTTACTGGCGCTATCAAAACCAAACCAAGCCTGAGGATTATGAACAATTAGGGCGTCAACCAGTGATGACGGCAACAATCGAGACATTGAACAGAGGTTGCCTAGTAGGCATTAAAGCAATGGATAACAACAAAACACAAACCAACTGCTTTGTCTGCATCAGCAAACATCTACAACTTGAACTAACGTCCCTCTAAGGCCTATCTTGCAGAATCCTATGATCAATACTGAATCAGAAATATCTCAAGGACAGAAGTTTTATTTCCAGCATTAGCTACTCCAGACGGATGTGCAAAAATGGGAGGTCTACCTGTGCATGGAATGACTCAGCCTGTCTGAAGCTCTCCAAAATAATTTTTCTGATGAATAAGCGCAAAGATAAAAGCCAGAGAACATCTATTTCAATCTTTTCAGATTGAGAGATGTGAAATTACATACGTGTCCTCAGGCCTCTGAATTCTCCTTAAGATTGTGCAGATAATTCTTATCTCAAAGTTTTTAAATTGGAAATTTCTTCCATTTAATTGGATTATGCTAAAAATGTAGCAAGCGGCACTCTGGATAAGATTGCCATGAGCAGAAGAGTGCTTTTTGAACAAATTCGGATAACTAAAAAAAAAAAAAAACAATCCCAATACAATTTAAAAAACCCTTTTCATTTCAGAAACAAACTCAGGCACAAATCCGCAGCCTAATTACGTAAAACGCAGACTGGGAAGCACATCAAGCAGATTATTTCATGATCTGCCCATTGTGATGCAGGAAACAGAATCCCGAAATGTTCAACGACATTCCATTGCCACACTGTTGGCCCTCTTCACCCCTCAGATGCAATGTTAAATTTCTCATGAATACCAAGCAGTAAAGATCTGATTAATGACTGAGCGCTGTGTAATAGCGTCAGTCACCGCAGCTAATCAAGAAGAATGCCACATGATTAACCCTTATTGAGAACTGTTCCTCAGGCAAAACACAGGAAAAATTAAAGCCATACATCTTCAGAATTCACTAAGGCGAGATTGTACCATTCGTCTCCTCCATCTACAAAGCTGACACGTTCCCCATCCCAATCCAAACCAATACTCCTCAACTCGAGAAACAACTTTTCATATAGCATTGTTATCAATGTAGAAAGGAGAGGCACTTACCAATGCATACGTCAATTTTGCCCTTTATGGCGGCTTCATGGAGCGGAGTGTAATTCCAGTTGTCTCTGGCATTGGGATCGGCTCCTTGACAAAGCAACAAGCTGACCACCTCGGCGTGTCCAAAGGAACAGGCATTGTGCAGCGGGATCAAACCTCCATCGTCTCGCGCGTGCACGTTCGCCCCTGTCTGAAGGAGATGTTCCACAACATCTTTCCTTCCAAAACCTGCAAGACAAAACTATCAGTTAAGCTCTTTCATCTCGTCAAAGTTTACAACGTGGATGTCAGCCATGCCTAGCAAGGAAATCATTTTACACTTGTGCAGCTGTTCTTTCCATTGACTGTCAAATCTTATCTATGATTTTAGCCATGATATGAAAACCTGTTTTAACAGAAAAATACTTTATTTCGGTTTGTTTTGGTTACAGAGACTACTACTGGAAATTAAGAGGAAGGAAATAAACCGGTTTCCCACAATAGACCACAATGACCATTAATATGTGTGTGCAAGGATCATTCAATCATTTTATTGTTATAATAAATGCATTATAAGCATATTAATAAGATGCATTCAATTTTCTTCAATGACATGCTAAGCCCAACAAGACATTTATTTGTAGGCATTTAAAGAAAACAGGTTTCTGAAATAACACTATTTAAGACATAGTGTAACTAAATCCCCCCATGAAATGTCTTGGCAAGTGCAGTTTTCCTTTCTGTGTGGACATATTTCCTACTGCAACAGGAAGCTGGGGCGGGACATATCAAATGTCTCCTTTATTTGTTTTAAAACAGCCTCTAAATAACCACACATAGATTAAAATCCACAATTTCATTTTTACATTTTTAAAGAAAATATCCAGCCATTTGTGATTACTGGATAAGGACTTTAAAAATTATTTTGTAGAAACTGCATTTACAAAGAGTGATTTCTAAGTAAGCATAAAATGAAGAATAAACAAACATTTTATTAATTTGGAAAACATAGTTTTAAACCCTCTTGCTAGTTCCAGGTTTACCATAACTGTGGAAAAACTAAACAATGTTGATATAATATTGTGGAGCAGAATAAACTACCGTACAATTTATTCTTTAGCACCAAATACAACATTTAATACATTATGTTTTGTATGCATTGTTTTGACAGCTCTGGAGGATCACAATGTACATGCGATGGTCCGGTTTCAGTTTATCGTACCAAAGTAAACACTAATTTTGGACATTCGAGGACAAATTGTAACGTTGACACGGTGTTTATTACTTTTATCGATCATCTCCCGGTGCACTGCGGTTCATCCAGTCTGTATGTTGAACTTTATTCACTTTCGGCAGCGCATCAAACGAAAACAAACACGAGCAGACCGATATAGCTCACAGAGTGGTTAACTTTCTACTAGATGTTGCATGATTGTCCTGTTGGCCAACTTGGCCAAACTCTACTTTATTCCCCTTGTCCCCGTTTCATTTAAACCCCTCTTGAGCCCCATCTTGCTGTTTATTTAGCGACCCACACCGTCTACCTGGCTGCTTTCCAGGTCGAGATTGATCGCAAACATTTATTTATTTGTATTTACCTGCAGCGAAGTGAAGCGGGGTGGACTTGCGCCCGGCCATGTCCTTTGCGTTTACATTGACCGAATCTACCAGCCTCTTTACCCGAGACACGTCCCCATTCCTGCAGGCCTCAAACAGCTCCCTGAAAGCCCCACTCGTCCCGCAGACGCTGCCTCCAGGACTGGCACTACCGGAGTCGGGAGTGGAGCCCGCACTACTGCCCCCGCCGGTGGTAGACGAGCTAGTGCTGCTCGAGCTGGAGCTGCTGCTGCTGGTGCTGAGGAGCGGAGCGGAGATTTCAGCAGTGATCTCCGGATCCCCGATGCTTTCCGGCTCCCCACCAGCCGCGGAGCCGCCGGTGTCTGTGGGTGATTCTGGAGGTGTGAGATGACTGGGGTCCGGTCTTGGTGGGGAGGATAAGTTTTGTTGTTGTTGCTGCTGAGAAGTGCGACGAGACGTCGCCATTTTCGCACTCAAATCCCCCTCTGGCAGCGAAAACTGTCGGGGAGAACTTCCGGGAAGTGTCAGAGTAAAACTTCCGCTTGAAAATGCCAAAACGGACAAATAATATTTTTGATATTTTTTGTCTTATTACCATGGTAACCACAGTTTCCACTAATAAAAATCAGGAGAGGGTTGTTATCTAAAAAAAAAAATAAAAAAAACATGTAAATGTATTGTTCTGAAATAAGAGAAATGTTAAACATAGCTCTGCAAAGTTTTATGTAAGGAAATTTAAATGTTAAAGTCAACAATAATATGAAATCAAAATAAAACACTTTTGGCATGATTTGGTCAGTTACCCGGTTGCGCAGATATGGGGATACTCAGATGTAAACAACAGCATTGATTCTTGATTGCACTGAGGAAAAAAATGTGTGGAAGCTGCTAAATCATAAGGAGAAGTACTTAGTTAGCAGGAAAGGGCACAATAGTTAGACAAACTAAAATTAATAGGTGGTAAAAATTTGTTCCTCAGGCATTTTTTTTCCACACTTTTCTGTGATTTGTTATGACTTTTTGGCAGCCTATAGTACTCCAAGTGTTTCTCCTGGTCTGACCAATTAGTACAGCCCAAAACTTGACAATAATTGATCATTTTCAGCAGCAATAATCAGCAAAATATGCGATTATTATGAAAATGTTTTGTTCAGGTTTAGTGGCATTGTTTACATTCAGCGCTACCAATATGGCCGACTGATGATGTGTCGTGAAAACACTCTATTAATAAACATCCCTGCTATTATTGTCGATGGTTTATTCCTGCTGAAGAAAGCATTTAAGTGTCTAAACCCATCTAAAACTAGTTGTCTAACCAAGCAGAACAGCTCAAACTGTATGATCCATCAAGCACGTAAACTGTTTGTTTCTCTTTAGAAAATCAAATCCAAAGTCATGACTCAAAGTTTGCCTTGGATGTATAAGCAGCTGTTTATAAAAAAAACCTTGTTACTCATTTCCTTGACCCTCATTGGGCAACTGATCCAATATTGACAAAACAAAACAGCAGATTCCCCCATAACCGTCTGTTGTAACTGTTGGTAGATATTAGGCTAGTGAAAGTGATGATGACCTTCTGGGATCAGAGTTCTTTTCCTCAGCTGTTCGGAAATATTCAGTTGCCAAGCTGAAACACTAGCCCAGGATGAACGTTTGCCATTTCTGTGCATGAGTAACTTAGGTTTAGTTTGTCCAATTCCTGTTACATAATGACAATGTTTGCGTGAGAATCACTGAACTCTTATCAAATCGACAGTCCAACGTTACTGTTTACAAAGCTGTTTGATTTTCTCCTCATGTTCTAAACTACTGAAAGAAATCCACAATCCCAAAAGATCGAAAAAAAAATATGAAATTCAAAATCTACACTACCAGTTAAAAGTTTTTTAAAATTTTAAATTCTCTTCTGCTCACCAAACCTGCATTTATTTGATCCAAGTACATCAAAACAGTAACATTTTGAACTATTCTACTTGAATATATTTTAAAATGTAATTTTTTCCTGTGATTTCAAAGCTGAATTTTTAGCATCATTATTCCAGTCACATGATCCTTCAGAAATCATTCTAATATTCTGATCTGCTGCTCAATAAACATTTATTATTATTATTATGTTGAAAACAGCTGCATATAATTTTTTCAGGTTTCTTTGATGAATAGAAAGTTCAGAAGAACAGCATTTATATGAAATATAAATCTTTTGTAACATTATAAATGTTCTAATCATAACTTTTGGTCAATTTAAATCATCCTTGCTAAATAAAATTTCTTTCCAAATAAATAAATTATACTATATAATAAAATATATCATAAACTTTTGAATGATATAGTAGTGTATAATGTTACAAAAGCATTTTATTTCAGATAAATGCTGATCTTTGGATCTTTCTATTCATTATAGAATCCTGAAAAATAACGTACTCAGTTGTTTTAAATATTGATAATAATAATAATAATAATAATAAATGTTTCTTGAATGATTTCTGAAGGACTGTGTGACACTGAAGATTGGAGTAATGATGCAAAAAGATTTAGCTTTGATCACAGGAATAAATGACAATTTAAAATATACTCAAATAGAAAGCGTTATTTTAAATATTAAAAATATTTTTTAAATGTTTTTTATGCTGTACTTTGGATCAAAAAAATGCAGGCTTGAAAAGCAAAAGAGACTTATTTTAAAATAATAATAATAATAAAATCTTACTGTACAAAAGCGTTTGAAACTGTAATTTAAACCTTAAAATAATCAAAAAGTTTAGTTTTGGAAAAAAGAAACAAAGACAATGGCTGCATCCGAATAGGGATTTGTGAAGGGCAGTGAAGCGCCTCAACTTATGCTAGTAGGTCACATAATAATGTCAATTTGACGAATGTAGCATATCCGAACTGCATTCATACTACCCATGCTTTTTTTTTTAACAGTTGTAAAGTAATTACAGTACTTATTTAAACAAACAAAAAAAAAATCCCCTCAGAGAATATGTAATGTCAAACACAACCATTATGAAATATACTAAGCTTTTCATCTTGCGGGAAAAATGTAAAATTGTTTTAAATATATATACAGGAATGAATCCTGTGCCCTGGAAGCTCTACAGTTGCTCCATTTCTGTCCACCTAATGAGTTTTGTCACCCTTGCTCTGTCAATCACATAGGTTCACAAATGACCCCCTGCAGCCTGTATACAAATACTGATGTGCCTTTCTGCATAGGTGTCATATCAGCTGTCATTTAAGCATCCAGTGCTGTAAGCGTGTCTGTAAATACATTTCCAAGAACAAAATATCTGCAATTATTGTTATTTAAATCAGTGTTAGTATGTTTTTGTCTAAAAAACAGCAGCTATGTTTTCTTTCAGACTTGGTATATTTATGCAACTTTTGTTATAATCATAGATGAACAAACATACTGCTCAAAAATGAGCATGACCTCCATTTGACCTCTTTTTGTCCCCTTTATGTACAGTTGTCCTATCTATTGATTCAGAATGAACAAGCCTGAACAGCTGTTCTCCTGTTAACCTTCTGTCTGTTTAAGTTCACTATTTCACAACCCTTGTGCCTAATACAGCCTCTCCTTTTCTACTGACTGTAGCTGTTTTTGGCCCTATAATGTTACAATGTTGAGTTTCCTGTGTCTGGAATTATCTATGGATTTTCCGCACCATCTGTGCATCAGTTGTGGCAGCAGTAGGATGAGGTATACCGCAGTGTCCCAATGTCTCCATGCTGAAACTGAGTATAATTCTACTCCTATATGATCATTAAATATAAAAAATTAAAAAAAAAAGAAAAACATGTTATGTTAAAACTTAAGCCACTCTTAATATTGTGTACATTTCTGCAATTCAATATATAAAGACTTTTGTAAATGAACATTTTTTTTAATGTAAAATAGTTCAGTTTTTTTAATTATGGTCAATTACAGTGTTAAAAAAAGATTGAACACTAGGAATTAACAGAGTCTTAATCAAGCCCTCTATATAACATGTGTACATTAAAATGAATATAAATGTTTTAAAAGTATAAAATGTCTCATTTAATATTTTTTTTAGCCTTAAAAGTAGAGAGATAAACAGATAAAAAAAATTACACTTATTAAGTTCCGTAAATAACGGCCACTTCTCCTTTTTTTTTCAATTTGAGATAAAAAGTGAGTGAAGTTCCTCTAACTGACTGCATATCCCAAAACAAAGTTCTTTGTAATTAAATGATATCGACTAGATGTGCAAGACTGTGTGATAACTGAGCTTCATGCAACGCATTAGGAGAAGAGAAAGGATGTATAAACAAAACGCTGCTTAATAGAGGTGATGCACACAATTATGCACATTATAAAAAAACGTATTTATCTTATTTACACTTCTAAATTGTCTAAATAGACTTGCATGCATGCTCAGTGATGTTGATAGAAAATAGGATTTTAGATTACTATCACTGCAGTTGTCAGAGCTAAATTATGACACATTCTCTTTCACTGTTGACAGACAGTAGTCATTTATGTAGTTTTCTTTCTAGCCTTTGCATGTTGCTTTGAATTCATTTTAGATTGATTTATGCTAGTGAAGGCCAGAAACTATAGAAGTTTCTGCCACAAGGGGCAGAATTGTGACTGTTTTTTTCTTTCTGGTACAGAATTTAAATAAAAAAGCAAATGACACTTTTAATCTCACAATTCTGACTTTTTCTTAGAACTGCAAGGTTATAGCTCACATTTCTGACTTTTCTTCTCAAAATTGTGAGTATATATCTCACAATTCTGAGTTTATATTGTGTAATTCTGACTTTTTACATCAGCTTATCTCACAATTGTACTTTTTTTCCACTGAATTCTGAGTTTACATCTTGGGTTTTCAGACTTTTTTCCTCACAATTGCAAGTTTATATCTATCAATTTCGACTTTTCCTCTCGAAATTTTGAATTTATATCTCACTTTTGAGTTAATATCTCACAATTCTAAGTACATATTGTGCAATTCTGACTTTTTCTCACATCTCTTAGAAAATTTTGAGCTTACATCTCACAATTCTGACTATTTTCCTTTGAATTCTGAGTTTACATCTCACAATTCTGACTTTTTTCTTAACATTCTGACTTCTTTCTCACAATTGCCAGTTTATATCTAAAACTTCAGATTTCCTTCTCAAAATTGTACGTTTAAATCTCGCAGTTTTGAGTTTATATCTTAATTCTGTTTATATTGTGCAGTTCTGATTTTTTTTTTAAACAATGTAGAATTGTTTACATCTCATAATTAAAAAAACAACACTATAAAACAACATTTAAATAAAAATTCTGACTTTTTTCTCACAATTGCAAGTTTACATCTAACAATTCTGATGTTTCTTCTCAAAATAGTGAGTTTATATCTCACAATTCTTATATTGTGCAATTCTGACTTTTTTTCTCACGACTTCTGAAAATTCTGACCTTACATCTCACAATTCTTACTTTTTCCCTCTGAATTTTGAGTTTACATCTCGCAATTCTGACTTTTTTCTCACAATTGCAAGTTTATGTCTAACAATTCTGACTTTTCTTCTGAAAATTTTGAGTTTAAATCTCATACTTTTGAGTTTATATCTCAATCAAAAAGTTTATTCTGATAAACTCTGAGAAAATTCTGACCTTTTTCTCACAATTGCCAGTTTATATCTAACAATTCAGATTTTCTTCTCAAAATTGTACGTTTAAATCTCGCAGTTTTGAGTTTATTTTTTTTTTCACAACTCAGAGAAAATTCTGATCTTACATCTCACATGCTTACCTTTTCCCTCTGAATTGTTTTCATCTCACAATTCTGACTTTTTAAATAAAAAAATCTGACTTTTTTCTTACGATTGCAAATTTACTTCTAACAATTCTGATGTTTCTTCTCAAAATAGTGAGTTTATATCTCACAATTCTGACTATATATTGTGCAATTCTGACTTTTTTCTCACAACTTCTGACAAAACTGAGCTTACATCTCACAATTCTTACTTTTCCCTCTGAATTCTGAGTTTATATCTCGCAATTCTGACTTTTTTCTCACAATTGCACGTTAATGTCTAACAATTCTGACTTTTCTTCTCAAAATTGTGAGTTTAAATCTCGCAGTTTTGAGTTTATATCTTAATTCTGCTTATATTGTGCAATTTTGACTTTTTTCTCACAACTTCTGGTCTTACATCTCACATGCTTACTTTTTCCCTCTGAATTGTTTACATCTCGTAATTCTGACTTTTTAAATACATTTTTTTTTTCACAATTGCAATTTTATGTCTAACAATTCTGACTTTTCTTCTCAAAATTGTGTTTAAATTTCGTAGTTTTGAGTTTATATCTCAGTCAAAAAGTTTATTAATTTCACAATTCATACTTTTTTCATCTGAATTCTGAGTTTACATCTCACAGTTTTGACTTTTTTTCTCAAAATTCTCACTTTTTTCTCACAATTGCAAGTGTATTTCTAACAATTAAATAAAAAATCTCATTTGTGAATTATCTCGCAATTTTAAATGTAAAATTTCAGACATTTCTGGAATAATGACATTTCTGACTTTTTCTCACAATTGCAAATTTATGTCTTATATCTTATGACTTTTCTTCTCAAAACTGTGCTATCTCACAATTGTGCAATTCTGACTTTTTTCTCCCAAATCTGAGAAAATTTTGAGCTTACATCTCACAATTCTTTCTTTTTTTCTACTGAATTCTGAGTTTACAGTTCTGGCTTTTTTCTCAACAATTATTTTTTTCTCACAATTGCAAGTTTATGTCTAACAATTCTGACTTTTCTTCTCAAAATTGTGAGTTTAAATCTCGAAGTTTTGAGTTTATATCTTAATTCTCACAGTTGTGTTTTTTTCCCCCACAAGATTGTGAGTTTCTTTCTTGCAAACTGTATTGTTCAATTCTGAGTTTAGGTCTCAATTCTCAATTCTGACTTCATTCTTACAACTCTGAGCTTAGTTCTTACTTTCTGATTTTTACTTTTAACAATTGCAAGTTTATATCTCAGATTTTTTACAATTCTAAGTTTTTTTCCCCCACAAGATTGTAAGTTTAAATCTTGTTTATATTGTGCAATACTTACTTTTTTTTTCCTTAAGAATACAGAATTGTGAGCTATAAACCATGGGTGTCAGACAGAAATGAGTTACAAGAACACTTTCCTTTGCATTTCCATTCAAAATGCACAAATTTGAATACAGATGCACAACATTTTAAGAATAACTAATGGACTTAACTAAAAAATGATCTGCGCTGGTCTTGGAATATGAAAGCATGCAAAGTTTAGAGGGTTCATGTTTATAGGAGGAAAAGTGGTGGATATTTTTATAACACAGTGGGGCCTCCAGACATGGCCTACTGACCCCCAGTCCTTGCAGTCACGTGACATGCCATTGATCAGCATGGGGCTGCATGCATGCCCCTCTAGCCTGCCATGATTGGTCCAACCAGGTAGTTCACGTGAACAAGGGCTGATGGTCGGCAAAAATGTAATTTTGGTGCCGGTAGAACTCAGAAGCTCACTCATGCCGCACACATATCACCACGAGCGTATTACTCTTGTGAGCTGAAGCTGCGTTCACTAACACAAAACACTGGGCTTGGTGAAGACGTTTGACCCAAATCAAATGCCGTAAAAGAGGTATGGATTAATTTACGCTCTCAATTTGCTTCTCTAGAAACACTTTAAAGCGCACTCGAAGAACTACACTGAGTTGATTCGTGTTCCAGCACGCAGGGATTTTATCTAAGGGAGGAAGGAAACTTTTATTAAACACGGTTGTGTTTAGGGAAACGGCTACAAACCAGGAAGAGCATGATGCAAAGCAACAGATGATATTAGGCTTAACGCTTTAAAAAAAAAAAAAAAAAAAATATATATATATATATATGGAAAAGGAAAGCAATCTTGCATAGCACTGGGATAGAAAAATCAACGATTAAGACAACAGGGGTTGATGAAAAACGAAGGTAGCAGCAGTATGATAAAGCGTGATGGTATGTTGGAACCAGGCGAAAGTTGTAACTGCAAATGAGCTCCGACAGGTGCGAAACCATTTGTTTCTAAAGTTGATTGCTATTGCAATGTTATTCCAGTGTAGGCTATCATTTTTTATTATAAACTAAAGATAAAATATCTTACAATGTTTTATTGTTCCTGACCTTATATGGATACAAGCTAGTAGGTGAGACCTGGGAGTGTTGTAACACTTTTTATGCAACATTTATTTCAAACTTTGTGAAATATATATATTATGACCACATTAAAGTTCTATGAAACCAATTACTTATGTAAATTACTGTGAAACTAGTGTTGTTGTTACACCCAGTGTTGGGCTAGTTTCTCAAAGAATGTAATATATTACTCATTACTCCTTTCAAAAATAATATTGTTACTTTACTTATTACTTTCTGGCAACAGTAATTAGTTACACTACTAGTTACATTACTTTTTCTTCACGCCCCACAGACGTTGTAACTGTTGTAAATGTCTTCCATATAAAATTCTTCTAGAATGTTACAACATATTTCTGCCTCATCATTTGACCAAAATCTACATTGCATCGCAGTCAGAAATTATTACAAACACTCAATAGTTATTGATAGTGACATTCAAGTAAAAGTGTTGTAGCTTGTATTGATCTCATTAATTGTCGTGTAGTTTGAAGCTAATTGTAATTTCTCTGTTACCCATATACAATTATATTTTGTCAAATCACATAAGTTTGTAAGAAACTATTTAATTTTCCAAAAAAGATTTTTAATTAGAATAATGTATTGTACCACATGCTGATCAGAGGGTTGTGGGTGAGATGTAATGCCATAGTGAAGTAAAGCCACAACTTACACAACAGTGTTCAGATAATCTTTTTTCCTGACAAAATCAATATAATGCAATATTTCTATCCGCTGAATGTAAGCTTTTCCATATTCCAAGCTTGTCTGCTGCACCGGGGACATCACATACATGTGCGAGTCATGAAAATTATGAAAATAAATCTAGGAATTATTTGATTGTTGATTTTTAATCAGCAGGGTTGAGGCATCAAAAGTAACTAAGCTGTTTTATGGATAGTAACTGTAATATTAATACTGAAATCTTATTAGTAATTAGTTACACTACTAGTTACCGCAAAAAGTAATATTACAGTAACTAAGTTACTAGTCACTAATTACTGCCCAACACTGGTTACAACATACCCCACTAGTGCACTGTAACGCAAGTACAACAGACGTTTTAAATGCTGTGCAATAATTTGTGGTAATGACAGTATGCCTGGTGAAAATTAGTTAAATGTTTAAAAATTGAATGGAAATATAGAAATACAGTTTATATGGGTTAGTAGTAATGCTCACACTTTTGGCAAATGTAATACAGCACAAACTATATGGGACCAATAGAAATACACTTTGAAATAGTGTGACAGCCCTCCTCATTTCCTCAGCCTTGACATTTCTAGTAGATTTGCATGCAGATGAAAAACTGTGTGTTATTTGTCAAGTGTATTTTGTCCTTTACATGTGACCCTGGACCACAAAACCAGTCTTAAGTAGCATGGGTATATTTGTATAAAAATCCAAATATACATTGTAGCGTATGGGTCAAAATTATAAACTTTTCTTTTATATCAAAAATCATTAGGATATTAGGTAAAGATCATGTTCCATGAAGATATTTTGCAAATTACCTACCGTAAATATATCAAAATGTAATTTTTGATTAGTAATATGCATTGCTAAGAACTTCAAGAACACAATTTTAAAGGCTATTTTCGCAGTAATTATATATATATTTTTTTACACACTAAGATTCCAGATATTCAAATAGTTGCATGCTATCCTAACAAACCATAAATCAATGGAAAGCTTAAATATTCAGTTTTCAAATATGTCAGTAATGTATAAAAAAAAAAAAGGACCCTTATTACTGGTTTGTGGTCCAGGGTCACGTATATGTCACATATCTTACATCATCTACTGTCACCTCATGAGGGTGCTGCTAATGTGTAGCAATGATTTATGCAACTGATAATGTTACCTCTCACCTCATATGTGACGCTGGACCACAAAACCATTCCGGGTATATTTGTAGCAGTAGCCAAAAATACATTGTATGGGTCAAAATTATACATTTTTCTTTTATGCCAAAAATCATTAGGAAATTAAGTAAAGATCATGTTTCATGAAGATATTTAGTTTTCTATCGTAAATATATCAAAACTTAATTTTTGATTAGTAATATGCACTGCTCTGAACTTAATTTGGACAACTTTAAAGGCAATTTTCTCTCTTTTTTTCAGATTTTCAAATAGTTGTCCTATCATAACAAACCATACATCAATGGAAAGCTTATTTATTCAGTTTCAGATGATGTATAAATCTCAATTTTAAAAAACTGACACTTGGTCCAGGGTTTCATATTACAACACTCCCGGTCTAAAAATGAGCAACATTTTGTTTCAAAAAGCTTCAAAAAATATGCTCTTTGTTGTAACTATTAAGGTCCTTTTCTTTTTAATTTTAATTTTTATGAAGTTTTCATAAATAATGAACACTAGAGGGGGCTGAATATCTTTAAATGAAGCTGCTTTATATCCCTTCTCAGGCCTCCAGCTAGGATAAACTTGTTTGACTTATTTGACCCACTTACTGCAATCTTTTGCATAATGTTGAATTATTTCACTCTCAGTCTATTAAGCCCTGCATGCTGTGCATAATGTTTTAATCATTTCATACAGAGTTTGCATTAGAGACTTCATGCTGTGCTATTTTAAAATATAAGTGTGACATTTAAATTAGTCAGCCAGCTTTCTCACTGATTGTATTAGAGTTATTAATACACATTTCTGTATTTTCAGTGCACACGGCTGCCGTCTCAGCGAACCCACCATGCCGATCGAACTCGCCATGCCGCTTTATCTGTCAAGCGACGAGTTCTTGAACCCGAGGGCGTCTAAATACAGCAGACCCTTGCAACCATGTCTACACCAGTGTCAAAATACCAAACTTAGTTTTAGCGCTCCCAGGGAGCAGTCAGAGTTGAATGGGGTCAGCGCACCCTTGACAATACCTGGTAGGGCCAAAAAACAAGTATCCTTTGCTGATCAGAAGGGCCTTGCCCTGACCATGGTGAAGATCTTTTCTGAATTTGATGATCCCATTGACATCCCAACCAACATCGAGCAGTTTTTTAGCTCTTCGCTGACTCTATCAGAAGGGAAGGACAAGCTAACCCTCGACTTTGACCAGCCGTCTGCAGATTACCTAAAGTTCCGTCAACGTGTAGAAAATGATCACGTCTGCCTCGAGCACTGCATGCTTAAGGAAAAATCAATAGTAGGCACGATCAAAGTCAAAAACATTTCCTTTGAGAAGTCTGTTAAGCTTCGCATTACATTTGACACTTGGAAGAGCCACACAGACATAGAATGCCAGTACGTAAAGGACATTTACACCGGCTCAAACCGTGACACCTTTTCGTTCGAAGCTAGTTTGCCTGATCAGGTGCCTCCACATGAACGCATTGAGTTTGCTATTTGCTATGAGTTCAATGGCGTAACGCTCTGGGATAACAACCAAGGACAGAATTACAGAATCGTTCAGTCAGCACTGAAAAAGAGTTCAAATGTCTCTAGCAGTGACCATCAGCGATATGGCGTGAGCGATTGGGACGTTCATTTTGACCGATACGGCAGCCCCAGATGCTCACATGGAATCGTTCCCAATTGGCCAAGCTATGCCGGATATGAAGACATTGGTCCGTATTACTAAGAATCTATTTTTGGGGCAGTTTATCCTGTGCACATATCAATCAGACATTGTGATAAATGCCTCTTTAAAAAAAAAAAAAAAAAGAAAAGAAACTTTGAGGTTGGCCAAGGACTTGTTGAACTGAAAACCCATATTTATCGCCAATATTCATGGATTACATTGTGCAATAGAATGAGTTGTGTTTTTAAAAATACTGTTCATGGTGCAATATGAATGTAATTATGAGGGTAAATTTATGCTTATTTTCCGGTGCCTGTCAAATGCGTTGATGCTAGTTTCTGTGCAGGGTTGTATGAAAGTTCCTGAGGGTTTTTGTGGGTTTGAATGGATTTGCCTCGACCTTTATAAAAGAATATGATGTGAATTAATTTAAGTGTAAGTAAATCTGCAGGCCAGTATATTAAAAATGTATTTTTTCCCCTAAAACTGACAGATTGTCAGCACGGTTTTGATCTGAAAAGCCTGGCTAAAAGCAAAGAATGACCTAAAAAAAAAAAAAAAATCTGTGTTTTCCCCAAAAAATGTGAGACCAGAGTTGGACTTATGTATGCAGATTCTTTCATATGTTTTTGTTCTTTCCTGAACAGCTCATTTTTAATGTAAAATTCTACAAGTATTTGCATTTCTGTATTTTAATTGACTATGACTGATTCTCACTGTAATTGCACAACAGGATTATGATATTAATGATTTAAGTTCATGTGTATTGTCATTTGTTCTAGGTAATGTATGCACTTTAATTTGTTGTTTAATTTCATCACCCATTTTAAATTGCATTGTTTGAATGTGAGTACAGGTTTGTCAGAACCACTTTAAAGACATTGTCAAAAAAGTTCTCCCAGTGTTCAGTTTTAGGCATGTTCAGTATTTGCATTTTAATGCAATGTTTTAAATGTTCATAGTCATTTGAAAACTTCAAATAAAGTACTTGAGCAAACAATATTTATGTGACCTTGTAGTAGTAAAAGGACAACGCAAAGTTGTGACAGTGTTGGGGAAAGTTACTTTTAAAAGTAATCATTACAATATTGCGTTACTCCATAAAAAGTCACTAATTGTGTTACTTAGTTTTTGTGAAAAGTAATGCATTGTTACTTTAGTGTCACATGATCTTGGCTTGCTTATTTATTTTTAATAACAAAACCCAAAAGTTATATTTTTTGCCAACACTACAGGCCCTTACACAACAAAAGTGAAATGAATAAACCTCAGGCTGAAGGAAGTGCCTCTGGTCTGCACCTTACTCCCACTTTCTCTCAACATGAGACAGGAGAGGTTTCAGTAAATAAAAGGGAAAACAAAGTAACCTGTGTTACTACTTTGAAAAAGTCAGATATTCCATTGTAAATTTTAAAATAATGTGTTACTTTACTAGTTACTTGAAAAAGTAATCTTATTGCGTAATTCTTGGAACAAAACGTTTGGATGCCTAAATAAATACATCTTTCTGATTCTTTTAAATCCGTTTAAATTTCATGTAGATATGAAACGTAGTAACGTAAACAGCACCGAGGAAAATTTTGGAAAAATATTGCAGTTTATACCTTTAATCTTATCTTAACCTCCCTAGGAAAAAATTGTACGCTAATTACACATTTAGAGAATGTGTTTATTTTTAAATTATGCTTTTAATTTTTATTTATTAACGAGTACACTATAACCATGAATAAAGATGTATATAAATATGTGAATGAATGGACGAAGGGGCTTTTATTCTACAAGTGTTCGACCTTTCAATGACGACTTCCTGCGGACAATGAAACGTCGGAGAACACTTCATATTATCGGAAAACATAATTCTGGTTTATGCAGTGAATGTCAGGAAATGGAAACGGTTCAGCATGTCATGATTAGATGTAAAAAAATATGAACAGGAAAGAACTGCACTTATAAGAGATATGCAAGCGTTGGGTGTTTGGAATTTACTTCATATAATATTTTAAAAACAGGAGCAGAATTTATTAAAATAATTAAAGCTTTAATGAGGTTATTGAGAAATAGCGGTTTAAAGAATATAATTTAGGAAATCTTTTTTTGTGTTCCATCTTCGTCACACTCCAGTACAGTAGGTGGCGGTATGCACCTTTCCAGTTGGTTTGCAACCCGCCAATAAATTCACAGAAGAAGAAGAAACGTCAGGGTCAGCGGCAGTTACTTGACTCACGTTTAGGACATTGTGGGTATTCCGAAGTTTAATTCTTCACAAACGGGCTAATTTTAAGTAAAATGTACAACACAAGATATTTGAGATATAGAGACGATAATTTAGGGTTGTAATTTTTCGTTAGGAGCGGATTAGGTAAGAGACACCAAGCGTTAACGCGGGAAACCAGATGTTAGTGTTTTTTTTTTAAATGAGCTAAAACTGATGGAGTCGCAGAAAAAGACCAGTCAACCTGCAAATAAGACTTCGAAGTCTGAAGAAGATGAGGAGGAGCAATGCTGCGCGAATGTGAGTGTCTAAAGACTGACAGTCTAGTTTTAGTGACTGTCGGTAACATATAATATTATTATTGACTAATGTTTATGAATAAAATAACGAGAAAGCCTGCTTATGTTAGGTGTTGGTTTGACTCGTATTTAGTAGAAATGTCTATTGTTTAGTTGTTTTTTTAACAACAACTCGACAGTGAATGGGTGCCATCAGAATAAGAGTTCAAGCTGCTGATGTCATAATAATACTCAAGTAATCCACACAAATCCAGTCCATCATTTAAAGTCGTGTGAAGTAAAAAGCTGCTATTTGTAATAAACAAATCCATCATTAAGATGTTTTCAACTTCAGGTTGTCACTTCTGGACAAAATACCAGTTCACAGTCCATTATATTTCTTCCTCCAGTGAAAAAGTCTACTGACATGTTTGCCTAGGACTGTTTTTAGACTGTTTTCACTTGTAAACAGTGAGTGATTTGGGAACGTTTCAGTTGAACTGGACTCTTATTCTGACAGCACCCATTCACTGCAGAGGATCCATTGGTCAGTAAAAGATGTAATGCTACATTTCTCCAAATCTTTTCTGATGAAGAAACGAGTGCATAAGAATGAGACAACACTAATACTAAATTCCTTGTCTCACATTTAGACTTCCTGTGAGAAAAGTGAGAAGCAAGAGCCTTCATCACCAAAACAGGGAGATTTCAGTGATCCGGTATATAAAGAGATTGCAGTGGCAAACGGTGCCATCAACCGAATGAGCAGAGACGAGCTGCGTGCAAAATGTGCTGAGCTGAAGCTTGATACACGGTACTGTGAGCTTTCATATTACGTTTGTATAACCTGCTATTTACTCCAAATTCACTCATACTGTTTATTTATTTTCAGGGGAGTTAAAGATGTCCTGAGGAAGCGCCTAAAAAGTTACTACAAAAAGCAAAAACTGATGCATTCACCTGCTGCAAATGGGAACAGTGATGAGTATTTTGACTACATCTGTGTGGTGGATTTTGAAGCGACATGTGAAGAGAATAACCCACCTGACTACCTGCATGAAATCATTGAGTTTCCTATGGTGTTGATCGACACGCACACCTTGGAGATTGTGAGTTGGTGAGGGAACGGTCTGGCACACATGTGCTTGATTCTTGCCAGGCGAATATCATACCACACAGTGTATTTAGTTAACTGTTTTAGGATTGATCTGCTAGAAAAAAATATTTTTATTCTATCACCATACATTTTCACAAAGCCACAGTGCATTCCCATTTGTAATCCCATTCCTATCATTACAGGTAGACTCATTTCAGGAGTATGTGAAGCCAGTGCTGAACCCACAGCTCTCTGAGTTTTGTGTACAACTTACCGGAATCACACAGGCAAGATTTATGAACTACTTCAGAATTTAAGATATTCAATACCAGTCAAAAGTTTTGACACACCCTCTGATTCAATGTTTTTTAAAGAAGTCTCTTACGCTCATCAAGACTGCATTTATTTGATCAAAAATACAGAAAAAACAGTAATCTTGCAAAATGTTATTACAATATAAAATAATGGTTTTTATTTTAATATACTTTAAAATATAATTTCTTCCTGTGATGCAAAGCTGAATTTTCATCAGCTGTTACTCCAGTCTTAAGTGTCACGTGATCCTTCAGAAATCATTCTAATATGCTGATTTATTATTAAAAATATAAATGTTGGAAACAGTTGTGCTGCCAAATGTTTTTTTTGCAGCCTGTGATTATTTTTTCAGGATTCTTTGAATAAGTTAATTTGAATAAATGCTGTTCTTTTTTTTATCCAAAAAATTGTATTCAAAAACAGAATGTAAATCTATGCTATCACTTTTTATTACTTTAACACATCCTTGTTGAATAAAAGTATTAATTTCTTTCAAAAGAAGAAAGAATAAAAATGTACTGACCCCAAACGTTTGAACAGTAGTGAATATTGTTAGAAAATATACTATTTTAAATAAAAAAAATGCTGTTATTTTTTAACCTTTTACTGATCAAAAAATCCTGAAAAAAAACATCACGTGCAAAAATAAATAAATATATATATATATATATATATATATATATATATATATATATATATATATATATATATATATATATATGTATATGTATGTATGTGTGTGTATAAATATATATATATATATATATATATATATATATATATATATATATATATATATATATATATATATATATATAAAGCAGTGCAACTGTTTCCAGCACTGATAATAAATCAGCATATTAGAATGATTTTTGAATGATCACACTGAAGACTGGAGTAATGATTCTGGAAATTAAGAAATAAAAATCTTCTTTAAAAAACATTAAATGAGAGGATGTGTCCAAACTTTTGACTGGTAGTGTATATATACTCTGCTATTTAGAAATTTTGGATTTTTATCTTTATTTTTTTTAAGAACTTTCTTATGCTCATCAAAGCTGTGTTTAATTGATCACAAATACTGAAAGAAATATTGTGAAATATTATTACAATGTAAAATGACATTTTTCTGTTTTAATTTACAAAATGTATTCCTGTGGTCAAAGCTGAATTTTCAGCATCATTACTCCAGTCTTCAGTGTCACATGATCCCTCAGAAAGCATTCTAATATGCTGATTTATTATCAGTGTTGTGATGCTTAATATTTTGGAACCTGTGATACTTTTTTCAGGATTCTTTGATGAATAAAAGGTTCAAAAGAACAGCATTTATTTAAACTTATTTAAACTATATAAACTACTGTTCAGAAGTTTGGGGACAGTTCATTTTTGAAAGAAATCAATACTTTTATTCAGCAAGGATGTGTTAAATTGATAAAAAGTAATAGCAAAGATTTATATTAGAAAAGATTTATATTTTTAATAAATGCTGCTCTTTCTAACTTTTCTTTTTAAAGAATCCTGAAAAAGGTATCACAGGTTCCAAAAAATTATTTGACTGATTTCTGAAAGATCATGTGACACTTAAGACTGGAGTGATGGCTGATGAAAATTCAGCTTTGCATCACAGCAATAAATTATGTTTTAAAGTATATTAAAATAAAAAAATAGAAAATTTATATTGTAATAACAATGTGCAATATTACTGTTTTTTTTTTCTGTATTTCCGATCAAATAAATGCAGCCTTAATGAGCATAAGAGACTTTACATTATGGCCCGGTTTCATAGACCGAGCTTAGCCTAAGCCAGGATTAGGCCCTAGTTCAGTTAAGAAATGTAAGTAATTTTTATAAACATGCCATTACCGGTGTGCATCTTGAGAAAAACCAAAGGCACTGATTCTTTCAGTTGAAACAGTTCAGACTTGCATTTTAGTTTGGGTCTAGGCTTAAGCCTTGTCTCTGAAACCGTAGGTTAACTGATCCCAAACTTTTGAACAGCAGTGAGTATTACTGTATGTTTAATCAAATAAATGCAGCCTTGGTGGGCGTAAAGAGCCTGTTCAAAACTACTAAATTTTTTACTGACAATAACCCTTTAGATAGTTGTGTATTTTATGTATTAGTCCATATCGTATTGTATGAGTCCAAAACTGAATGAAAAGCATTTGCTCGGACTCAGATTTTTTAATTCTTTACTTTTCTTTTCTCTAGAAAATGGTGGATGAGGCAAATACATTCCATCAGGTTCTAAAGCGAGCAGTTTCCTGGCTACAGAAAAAAGAACTTGGCACGAAGTACAAATATACATTTTTGACAGATGGGTAAGGATGAAACATTTTAGGCATGTTTCTAATGAAATTCAGTATGCAAAATAACACAATACAATGTATTGACATACAGACACTATCTTGTCTGTGTAGGTCATGGGACATGGGAAAATTTCTTCAAACCCAGTGTAAACTGAGCTCCATCAGATACCCACAGTTTGCCAGAAAATGGATCAATATCAGAAAGTCTTATGGAAACTTTTATAAGGTTTGTTTTCAAGTATTCTTTTTTTTTTTTTATCTGAGTGAAAGAATTGTGTGTTTGGATGTAAATAAAGGATGAAATCTACATTGTACAATGCCTCTGGATGCTTTAAAGCTGACCATGTGATATTTTAAATGGAAAAAGTTTTTTTTTTTTTCAGTTTTACATTTGAAAAGTTTTTTTATGAGTCTCTTGCTTGTTTCTTTCAGGTTCCCCGTACTCAGACGAAACTAATCTGCATGCTGGAGAATCTCGGTATGCAGTATGATGGACGTCCCCACTGTGGTCTAGATGACTCCCGCAACATTGCCAGGATTGCCATCCACATGCTGAAGGATGGCTGTCAGCTGCGGGTGAACGAGTGCTTGAATTCAGGACAACTACGGAACGTGCCTAACTCCGCCCCTATCGAAGGAGCCCCAGCACCTCAAACCCCCAAGAAAAGAGACTGAAAGATCTTTCACAAAAATAACGTTGCCTAATGTGGAAAAATATGAAAACCTGTCTCAGTGTGAATGTAAGATAATTGAGACACACTAATGTGGGTTTCTTAAAATCATTCCAGTAATATGTTTCTTTTCTGCAAATGTTTGCACCATAACGGATTAGTGGGGTGAGGCTGTGCTTTCACTTTTACTGCAAATTTGGATTAATGTACTGTGTTTCGACACTTGCTCCACAAAAATTTAAACAGTTTCAGGCAAAATGTTTTTTCAAGCGTAACTGATGGGTGATTAATACTTGGAATTCTGCATTGCGTTGCTGTTTTTAATTCATGTTGCACATCCAATGAAAAAACTAAATTTATATTCTTTGTCAATAAACATTTTTTATTGATGCCACTTTACAAAATTTTAGAGATATAATTTTGTTACTCCTATTTGCATAAGATGTGATTTTTAAGTGTGCTACTTTTTTGTTAGTTCAATTTTTATACACTTGGGTACTTTGCACCTAATTATCTATGCAAAGTTTAGATATGTTTTGGTTATGCAACAAGATTTGTCAACACAAAGTTCACCCTGTTTCTGGCCTCCATATCTCAATTTCCAAGGCCATGCAATAACACAATTAAGTATGACCTGGTAACACAGTTACAATCACAATCAGTCTAAATTACTGATGTTGCTTTAAAATGTTTAACTTATGGCATTTAATTATGTAATGTTAATACATTATGTTGATCTGATTAGATGCACATTGTTTTAGCAAAAATAATGCAGCTGCGCATCATCTCCAGTAGATGGCGTCAAATAACACTTCTCTGTAAATAAACGTAAACAACAAAGCCCACCACCATCAATGAAGTCAAGAAGGAGACATCCGCTTATTCGCATGAACTTGGTTTGTGTTTCCCTCACGTATTATGTATTTCTGCCCAGTTTGCTTGTACAAAGACTAAAGTCCCTTTCATATCTTAGGCAAACAGGATTCTGGATCCTGCTGTATGTCTTCGTGTGATGTTTTTAAAGCATTTATAAGCTATTATTTACATTGGGTGGCGCACGGCCTTCTAAACATGATGTTCCTTGCTGTTAGTAAAACCGAAACGAAATTACTTTCACATCCCATCATCACAACGCTTTCGTTATTATCAGTAACGCTGCCGCTGTTAATACGCGACGCGTCCTACGTCACAACGCAACTGACCAGTCACGGCTTTTGTTTATCCGAGCGTTGCGTCGCTGGCGCGTAGAGAAGGTGGGGCTTTGACGCAGTGCTGCTCCTGTGAACGGTCACTGCTGGCTGCATGCGCAGGGAATAGGCGGAGACACACAAGGAAAGACTTCAGCAGCCACCACTGCCCTTCTTTCATTCTAACTCACTGGATATGTCTTAGATTTTTTCTCTCTCATGTGGTATCAAAGGACGCGCTGGCGGAATCGCCAGCCACACGAACTTGGCTGATGTGACTTTTGATCTCGCGTGTGGTTTTTATCCTGCGGTCGATGGCGCAGATAAAGAGGATGCGTGAAAGAACGCAGCCCAGCCCTGTTTTCCTGAATACGATTGAACGGAGCTGCATATTTTCGGATGAAGATGAAATCGGCATGGTGTAAATGTTGGTTTCAGCTGGATTGCTGTGCGGAGAACCCGAATCGATAAAGCAAGTGAAAGCGGCACTATGCTGCCTAGGTGATTGATCACTGTGCTCAATGAGAACAAGGAGGAGCACGGCTTCGATACGATGGCTGAGGAGAATAACCTGAAGACAGCTAGATTATGGAGGGATGCTGCTTTGCGCTCCAGGAAGCTGAGGAGCAATCTGAGACAGCTGACTCTCAGCACCAAAAACTGCCAGAAAATTACCTTACCCGAGGACATAAAGGAGATCGAGGTCCTCAATCTGGGCAACAACTCCCTTCAAGAGCTTCCAGAGGGACTGGGCTCAACCCTGACCAGACTTCGCATCCTCATCCTTCGCAGGAACAAGTTTGGAACAGTTCCCACTGCAGTATTTCAGCTTAGTCAGCTGGTTGAATTAGATATCAGTCACAACTGCTTGAATCACTTTTCAGAAGATATTGATCTTCTCAAGGGGCTTAAGAAGTTGTGCATCAGTCATAACAAAATACAGTATCTGCCATCTCAGATTGGGACTTTGCAAAGACTGGAGGAGCTTGACATCAGCTTCAATGAGCTGCATGATTTCCCCAGGTCCTTTTCACAGCTCAGGAAGCTTAGAACGCTCGATGTGGATCATAACAAGCTGCAGCGTTTCCCTTCTGAAATACTTGCCCTCTCTGATCTGGAGGAGCTTGACTGCTCCGGGAATAAACTAGAGGGTCTTCCGGGTAACATCATGATGCTCCAATCTATTAAAATCTTATGGCTCAGCAGCACTCACCTCTCGTTTTTGCCTGAAACATTTTGTGAGCTGCAGAACTTGGAGAGCCTAATGCTTGATAATAATTTCCTCACAAGCCTGCCACAATCGTTTGGGAAACTGCAGAAGCTGAAAATGCTCAATCTCTCCTCAAACTCCTTTGAACATTTTCCTCAGGTTATCATCAAACTCGCGAGTTTGGAGGAGTTGTATTTAAGCCGGAATAAACTGACGTTCCTCCCTGAGGAGGTAGGACATCTGTGCAATCTTGCTAATTTGTGGTTGGACAATAATAGCATAACGTTTCTCCCAGACTCTATTGTTGAACTAGGGAAATTGGAGGAGCTGGTTTTACAGGGTAACCAAATCGCCATCCTCCCAGACAATTTCGGAAAGCTTGCCAAAGTCAATATTTGGAAGGTGAAGGATAATCCTCTCATCCAGCCTCCGTATGAAGTGTGCATGAAGGGGATCCCCTACATAGCTGCCTATCAGAAGGAGCTTGCACATTCACAATCTGCTGTGAAACCCAGGCTTAAACTGGTTTTGATGGGCCAGAGAAATGCAGGGAAAACCACACTCAGGCAGTGCATTGTCAACAAACCCTCAGATGCCAAGATGGCTATCGGATGTAGGGGTATTGACGTGACAAACTGGGTAGCGGACGCAGATCGGAGTCTTACATTCATCGTATATGATTTATCTGGTAAGCAGAACTATGATCTTATCAAACCCTTTTTCCTCTCTCCTGGAGCACTTTATGTTTTGGTGGTGAATTTAAAATTATATACATCAAAGAACTTTTATTCCCACGTTGGCGTTTTCCTTCACCTGCTCAGTGCCAAGGTGCCACATGCAGTTGTGTGCATCGTCGGGACCCATAGTGACTTGTGCGAAGAGGTTGAGGTTGAAGAAAAGTGCCTGGATATTCACAGACAGATTTCGCTCCAGGAAAAAACAGACAATGAATGCCTACAAGTGCTTGCCCTGCAGGTTGACGAAGCCCTTGAGCAAGGTTATGACATACGGACTTCTAGCCCCCATGTTCTCTTTTATGGGGTCACAGATAAAAACCTAAGACGTAAAAAGTCTCAGTTGCAATATATGCTCAACAATCGACTACAAATCCTGTCTCCGGTGATTTGCGTGAGCTGCGTGGCAGCACAAAGGAACATCCAGCATTTGAAAGAGAAGCTTATGTCCGTCGCTGACCACAGGGAGATCTTTCCCAATCTTCACAGAGTCCTGCCAAAGTCGTGGCAGATGCTTGAGGAACTGCATTTTAAGCCACAGGATTTATGGCTTTCCTGGTGGGATTCGGCCCGCTTGGGCCTTCAGGCTGGGCTGACAGAGGACCGCCTGCAAAGCGCGCTCTCGTACCTCCACGAGAGCGGTAAACTTTTGTACTTTGAAGACAGCATGACATTAAAGGAATACGTCTTCCACAATCTCCCCCGGTTCATCGCCATCTTGAATGTGTTTTTTCAGAGAGACCTCGCTGCAATGCTTGAGAAGCTACAGGCTGAAGGAGATGATGGAGATAGCGCAAAGTCAACGCAGATGCACGGTCACGTGGAGGGGTTTCTGTTAAACGGATTGCTGCCGTCAAACGTCATTCGATTGCTGCTTAAACCCCTGGTGCAGACACAGCAAGACTTGCACCTGATCATGGAACTGCTGGAAAAGATGGGCGTCTGCTACTGTGTCAACAAACCTCGCAGCAAGCCTCTTAATGGGGCCACCGTCTGGTATAAGTTTCCCAGTCAGGTCATCAATGAGGAGCCCCATCCTGAAGCCTCGACCAGCGGGGGCTCATCGATCCCTGGTCAGTTCTTCTCAGTTGAGCAGCTCCAGATTGAATACAAGTTTCCTTTCTTCACCCCTCTTGGACTTTTCGCACGGTATAGCGTGCAAATCAACAGCCACGTGGTGCAACGGTCTGATGGAAAGCATCATATCTTTGCCTATCGGGGTAAAGTGCCTGTGACCGTGAGTTACCGGCCCTCTCGGAGCAGATTGCAGCCCGAGACCCTCTCCATTTCCAGCCATGCATCCTTGCCAAATATCTGGACAGCTTGGCAAGCCATTATTCCCCTAGTGGAGGAGTTAAACGTCCTTCTGCAGGAATGGCCTGGCCTTCACTACTCTGTGCATGTCCTGTGTTCCAAGTGCCTGAAGAGAGGGTCTCCCAATCCACATTCCTTTCCAGGTTAGTGTTTTGCCATATCATGCGTTATTCCTAATACAATTTGTGACCAGATACCTACATAAATGTTAAGGAATAGTTCACTCGAAACTTTAAATTCCAGATTGTTCCAGACTTGTATGACTTTGTGTCTTCTGCAGAAGACCAAAAAGGATATTTTGAATGTTTTAATTAGATAGTTAAAGTTAAAAGACTCCAATACAACTCCACTGACTATTGTATGAACAAAGAAGTTTAGATATTTTGCTTTACAATCGCTTTAACATAATTTAGAATGGTGCTGTTAACCACATACGCTCATTCATTTACAGTTTGTGACTAGAGACTTATTAAATAGTTGATATGCAGTCATAAATCTATCAGGCATGTATTGCAGAGCAAATAAAAGAGTAGCATTAATTCTGCAGTGATGAATTGGGTAATCTTCGCAGTGCTGTCGCTATGGAGGCGTACGTCTGGGTTTATTGCCAAGTAAACACTGTACAATAAAGGGTGAATCAGCGTGAAATGAATCATTTTGGGATGGATCTAGGCTAAACAAAGAATGAGCATGGCTGGCCATAACAAGAGAGAGAGGGGGGTGGTCTCAGTGGGGTTGAAGCCACACCTAGAAACACAAATTAGCCTGAGCTGTCTGCTGTGCTGCTGAGAATACAGACACAGAGACTTGCACATCCACAGCAGTGGAGAAGGTCACCATGGTAACGTCATATGCCTTTTTTCATGGGATGCAGATTAGATGCAGTAGCCACTGGCGCAACCTAGATTCTGGTGTATATTTTTTTTAACTGAAAATAAAAATGAATAAAAAATATATTTTTTTATTTTGAGGACAGCATGAGATTTTTTGACAAACTAAAGTTAATAAATGTTAAAGATATGTACGAGCAATATTAATTAAGATATTAGCCTAATATTTCACCCACCTGACTGGAAATGATAAGAACTACCGCAAATGTTATCAAGATTCTTGCCTTTTTTTTTGCACTCTTCTAATTGATTTTTTTTATACCTTTTGGCAGTCTATAGTACTCCAAATATCTTTCCCGCTCTGACCGATTAGTTCAGCCCAAAACATAACAATAATTGACCAATTTCAACATCAGTAATCATCTAAATATACAAGTTACGTACAGTTCAGTGGCATTTTTTTTACATTCAGTGCCGCCAGTAAGGCTGATTGATGAACACTATTAATTTTAGATTCACCTAGGCCTTGGTGTTGTCTGACTTCATTTTTTAGGACGTCACCCACCTCCTAAGTTTCTAAAAGTGTAAAATGTTGGCGTGAATTCTTTCTGGCAAACTACATGGTTATTTTTAGCTTTGAGGAGCTCGCTGAGTGATATTTATGTAGGTTGTAATTTTTTGTGTTTATGTCCAGTGTTGAAATAGGCACATTTTGACTGTTATTTTTAAAGATTAAGTAGTGCTGGCTTATGTAAGAGGCATACCTCATTGAACACACCATGCCCATTTTTGCCAAATAGCAGTCAGAGGCAGCATTTTCTCAAGCTAATGTAACAAGGCCCAGTTTCATGTTGTTGCATGCTAATGGTTTTACACCTCCTGGAAGCAAAACCTGTTTTATTATGAGACAAAGTACAATGGTTTTATAAAATATGTAGTCATGTAAATATAATATCAATTATATAATAACAGTCATATGTTTTTAAATGTAGCCTAAATTATTTTTTCAATGTTATTCTTGTCCTTCTCCCTAAAGTCTTGCTTGTGTGACATAAACCTGGAAATCCTGTGAACCAGACGCTATGGCTCATTAGGTTTACAGTGATGTATTCATCTTCTAATGAAGGAATTATATTTGTATGATGTTTAAATAGCTGGGCAGGATGTCCTGTCAGGCTTGACAGCTTGTTTCCTGAAGTCACATGATGAGACAGGTCCAGGTGGGGCAATTCCTGACTCACAATAGTTCTAAACTGTGCCATGGCAAAGACCTGTTTGGCCTGGATAATGAGTGCATTAGCTTTTAAGTACCCATTGTTATTGAAGGCTGGATTAGTTGAGCTCATTAATGTTAAGAGATATCGACTGCAAGCTGTATTTGTGGTAGGGATGCCAATCTGTTTCTTTGTTTTACCATATACAGGTTTCTAGAGCTAAGTAAAAACAGAACAACAAGTTTAGCACGAAGGTTTTTTGATCTTACCAAATTTAGGCATGATATTTTTGGCTCACTTGCATGTTGATTTAGTGTTGAAGCTCCACTCTCTGAAAGACTAAACACAGTGTGATGGTCACAGTCAGTTCTCCTTTACTTAGAGTTTGGAGACCCAAAACCACTTTGTTTTTGGATTTATTCTGATGTCCAATAGCAGATCAGAGTACTTTCAATCAGTAAAGTCTAAATCAGATCTATCTATCGTTATTTCAATCTATGTATCGTTCTTTTGCTCTATCTATCTATCTATCTATCTATCTATCTATCTATCTATCTATCTATCTATCTATCTATCTATCGTTCTATCGTTCTATCGTTCTATAGTTCTATCATTTTCTATCATTCTTCCTTTATTTCTATTATTCTATCGTTCTGTCTATCGTTCTTTGTCTATCTATCTTGTTCAATCTATCGTTCTTTCTGTCTGTTCTATTCTATCTATCCTTCTAACGTTCTATCGTTCTATCTATTATTCTATCTATCTATCTGTCTGTTCTGTTGTTCTATCTATCGTTCTATCTATCATTTTATCTATCTGTTCTATTGTTCTATCTATCGTTCTATCGTTCTTTGTCTATCTATCGTTCTATCATTCTTTCTATTGTTCTTAGTTATTGTTTATCTATCTATCTATCTATCTATCTATCTATCTATCTATCTATCTATCTCTATCTATCTGTCTGTTCTATTGTTCTATCTATCATTTGGTCGTTCTTTGTCTATCTATCGTTCTATCATTCTTTCTTAGTTATTTCTTTATATTATTATTATTATTTAGTTATATCTTTCTATTTATCATTCTGTCGTTCTGTCTATCTATCCATCTATCGTTCGTTTGTTCTATAGTTCAATTGTATCGTTCTTTTTATCGTTCTTTCTCTATTATTTTTTCTACCTATCGGTTTTCTCTGTTTTTTCTTCATTTTATCAATCTATCATTTTATCTATCTATCTATCTATCTATCTATCTATCTATCTATCTATCTATCGTTCTATCATTCTTTTTATCTTTCTATCATTCTTTCTCTATTATTCTTTCTATCATTCTCTCTGTTATTCTTTCTATCTATCAGTCTATATCTATCTATCTATCTATCTATCTATCTATCTATCTATCTATCTATCTATCTATCGTTCTATCATTCTTATTATCTTTCTATCATTCTTTGTCTATTATTCTTTCTATCTATTGTTCATTCTCTATTATTCTATCTATTGTTCTGTTTTTCAATGTCTTTTTATCTATTTATCTATTGTTCTATCAGTCAGTCGATCTATCTGTTGTTCTGTCATTCTGTCATTTTCTCTCTATCTGTCATTATTTCTATTTGTCGTTCTCTCTACCCGTATTCATAAAACATTCATTCATTGTTAAAAATGTCATATGAATTTTAATTCATTTTAACTGAATTTTCTTGCATCTTCACATTCCGTGCTATTCTGCAATCTGTTTGTACTTCAGTTCCTTTAACTGGAATAAAAAATGCTTTCTATTTTCGTGTGAGATCTTGTTTAGGTGTTTTGGGTGTTTATAATGTTATGTAAAACTGTTTTTCATCTCAACAACAGCCTGTAAGGAAAAGCTGGTGGACGTGTTTTGCAAGCGATGTGAACTTGTTGATTTGAACATACTCCTGTTACCTCCTTGACTCCTTATTTAGTGAAGAATTTGGATACGCGTATTAATATAACAACTTATTTGAATGTGATAACTGATAACTAAGTCTCTATTAATACAAGCAGGTTCTTATAAATAGCAGATTTGTTTTCCGTTTCCTTTTAAGTGCAAAGAAATGAAAAAGGAAGGAAATTACTTTTGACAGTTGACAGTTGGCTTGCATGACCTGTTACATCCATTTGGCATCTTCAGACATAGTTTGAAAATGAGGAGAAACCTGGCATAACCTGCTTGTCAGTGAACTCAAATTGAGATGGCATTCGGTACAGTAGCTTGTCTGACCCATTTAGAAACTGAGCCAACTGATATTTAGCCTTTTGGCTCTTGCACTGGGTGTTAGAAATAAGAGCCCTGAGCTAAATTCAGTCACTGCACATCAGAGCTGACCGAAGCTCCTGCACTGTCAGCACACTGTACTTAAGTCACAAAAGTGCCCTGTATCAGCTGGCATTGACTTGTATATATGATCGTACATATGTTGTTGTTTGTTGGAGTGTGTCAGTGTGGTGCCAGAATGTATCCATCCTGTCGGCGGTTGGGCGGCAAGTCTTTTCAGCAGCTTTTCTTAGCAAAAATCACCTTTTTAAGTGACCTCAGCTTGATGGGGACCTTCCTGGTATTTGAGATATTTTGGACACCACCGTTCAGGGCTGGTGACAGACTAATGATGGCATTTCTGTACAGAGCAGTTTAAATGAAAGGTTTTTCAATATTGCAATGTCAGTTTGAATTATAGGCTGAAGTTATAGCCTCACTCTCCCAGACCTGGTGTTTGACGGTTTGAACAAGAAGTTTGATCTTTCTAGGCATGCATGGATATTAAAATTCTGCTGAATACAACGCTAACCGATAAATGGCTTATTAGATTTTTATTTATTTAATAATTATTTTAATAGTTATAAATGTTATTTTAATAATAAAAGAACGGTTAAACTATTATTTAAATATTTAAGTTATTTTAAATAATAAACTATGAAAAATGTAGATTAATTTTACTAACTTTTTAAATACACTTTTATAAAGAATTATAAGAAATAAATGTATATAAATCTCATACTAAGATTTGCTTGATATTACAGATTAAATTGTTAATTTGTAATTTATCTGACATTTTTTTAAATAATATAGTACTTTTAAATAATACTTTGTATTAAGTAATAAAAAATTAAACACTAAAATCAGTTTTAAATGTTACAAGTGAATTTAGGCATCACAGTATTATAATGAACAGTGAAAATGTATATTAATTTTATTAACTTTTTAAATATAACTTTTTTTATTGTAAATAAGAAATAAATGTATATAAATCTCATTTTAAGATTTGCTTGATATTTAACAGTGTGATTAAATTTTTTACAATTTATCTTACATTTTTTATACATAACTATTTTAAAATATTTTGTATAAATTAATTAAAAATCAAACACTAAAATCAGTTTTAAATGCTACAAATGAATTTTGGCAACATAAATGAACAGTAAAAATGTATATTCGTTTGATTAACATTTTATATAAACATTTATCAATTTTGATATAACTTTGTAACATTATACAACAAATATGTATATAAATCTCATATTAAGATTTGCTTGTTACTATATTTAACAGTGTGATTACATTGTTTTATAGATTGTCTTTAATTTTTTAGATATAACTAATCTTTTTTAAAGTAATATTTTGTATAAATAAATGAAAAATTGAACACTGAAGTCAGTTTTAAATGCTGCAAGCAAATTTAGTCATCAAACAATTATATTTATTTGATTAACTTTTTAAAATAAACCTTTATAAATTTATATATAACTGCAGCATTTTTTTATTGTAAGTAATAAATAAATGTATATAAATTTTAGGATTTGCTTGAAATTGCTCTACAATTTATCTTACATTTCTTAGATATAACTGATCTGTTATAAATAATATTTTGTATAAATAATTTAAAAATGAATCACTAAAATCAGTTTTGAAATGCTTTGAATTTAGGCATCACATTATAATGAACAGTATAAAATAATTAGATTCATTATATATTTATATATAACTGTGCAACATTTTTATTGTAAATAAGAAAAAAATGTATGTCTCATTTTAAGATTTGCCTGATATTATACTTAAAAGTGTGATCAAATTAATTAAATTTTTTTTTTTTTAGATATGACTAATCTTTGTTGTTAATAATATTTTTTTGTAAATAAATAAAAAAATGTGACTCTAAAATAAATGTTAAATGCTACAAGGGAATTTAGGCAGCACAATATTATAATTATCGGTATGAAAAAGTTATGTTCAAACTTTTTAAATAAACTTTTATAAATTTAGATATAACTTTGTAACATTTTTATCGTAAATAAGAAATAAATGTATGTAAATCTCATTTTAATGTTTTCTTGATATTATATTTAACAGTGTGATTAAACTGTTTCACAGATTATCTTGATTTTTTTTAATAATATTTTGTATAAATAAAAAAAAAAAACACTAAAATGTTGTCAGTGTTTTGAGACAACGCAATGTAAAAATTATCAGGCTATAAAATGTATATTTATTTTATTTAGAATTTGCCTAATTGTAGATATAACCTTTGATAATTTTAACTTTTTATTATAAGAGCTAAATTAAGAGAAATCTCATTTTCTAAATAATAGGTATTATAAAATAATAAGTGTTTTAAATTATTGTAAATAAGAACTGTATTTAGAAAGCCATTGTTCTTTTTTTTATTTTTATTTTTTTAGTTCCTACATGGTTGGGGGTTTTCCCCCTTTACATTAGCTCTCCGCTTTCAGCCTTTCATGATGTAATCTGCTGAAATGCTTTCCCTGTCTGTTTGGGTATGCTGGGTCAGTCAGAGATGCCCTCCTTTAATCTCCTTAATGGATTTGACAGGATTACCCCATGAGTGAAAGGAAACCTTAAGGACTGGCAATTAAGTCAAGGCAGCATTGGTTAAGGAATCACATGCTGAACGGTTACTACTAATTGTCATATAATCTTCGCTAACACAGAGTCATAAATTCATATAACATCATATAGTGAGGAAATCAGATTTACACCTTTTTCTGAAACTTCCCTCAGGATAAGAGCTGTTCCCAGATGATTTACGAAAGTGATTTACCTCATAGGTGTAACAGTGAACATGTCAGAACCTGTACCAAGAAAAAACATTACATCTTAAGAACAAGGAGGAGTAATGCATGTCATAAAAAACTCAAGATAAGACCGAATTTATTAGATGGATGCGTTATAATCTGGATGTTGCGGTTGGAATGTAAAGTACAGGTGAGGTCAAAAGTTTACACCCCCCTTTCAGGATCTGCAGAATGTAGATAATTAACATATAATAAAAAAAAATAAATAAGAGGGGTCATTCAGAATGCATGTTATTGTTTATTTAGTACTGACCTGAGTAAGATATTTCACATAAAAGATGTTTATATATAGTCCACAAGAGAAAATAATAGTTGAATTTTTAAAAATTACCGGTTCAAAAGTTTACATACCCTTGATTCTTAATACTGTGTTGTTACCTGAATGATCCACAGCTGTGGATCTTTTTTGTTTAGTGAGAGTTGTTCATAAACTGCCCGCTGTTCTTCAGAAAAAAATTTCAGGTCCCACAAATTCTTTGGCTTTTCAGCATTTTTGTGTATTTTAACCTTTTCCAACAATGACGCTATGATTTTGAGATCCAGCTTTTCACATTGAGGACAACTGAGGGACTTGTATGCAACTTTTACAGAAGGTTCAAACAGTCACTGATGTTCCAAAAGGAAAAACAATGCATTAATAGCCAGGGGGTGAAAACTTTTGAACAGAATGGAAAGCCGTACATTTTAGTACTACCCTTCAGAGGCTAGAAGACACTAAAATGTTTCCCAGAAGACAAAATAAGTTAAATTTACCCTGATCTTCAAGAATCTTTTTCTTTCTGAACCATTAGTAAGCAATTGAAACTTCTGTAATAGTTGCATATGAGTCCCTCAGTTGTCCTCAGTGTAAAAAAATGGAAAATACACAAATACACAAAAAACTTTGGAAAACCAAAGAATTTGTGGGACCTAAAGGATTTTTCAGAAGAACAATGGGCAGTTTAACTATTCAGGACAAACAAGGGACTCATGAACAACTATCCATAAAAAAACACAGCTGTGGATCATTCAGGTAACAACACATTATTAAGAATCAAGTGTATGTAAACTTTTGAACGGGGTAATTTTTATAAATTCAACTATTATTTTCTCTTATTTTTGGACTATATGTAAACAGTTTTTATTTGAAATATCTTATTCATGTCAGTACTAAATAAACAATAACATGCATTTTGTATGATTTTGTATGATCCCTCTTATTTTGAAAATAATGAACATTTAGCAGATTCTGAAAGGGGGTGTAAACTTTTGACCTCAACTGTGTGTGGTGTAATCCGTCTGGGTCAGCAGGAGGTTTGAGTGTTTGCAAGTAGTTCCGATATGTAAAAACCAGCTTCCCTCTATTCTTGAACTGGACCTCCGGAAATTCTGCCTGTGAAAACATTCCGCTGTCGGAATTCTGGGAAATGATGCTGATTTTGCCGCGTCTTTCTTAGGGTTTCCTTGATTTTTATCTCCTCTCGCAATGACGTTGGCCATATCACAAAGGCAGTTTTATCACTTCCGTTTGTCAAACTCTTGAAAAAGTCTGTCAAATATTATATTTTAAGTATGTTTGAATAATGATTTGACAACTTTTCATTGTTCTATATGCTCAATATTTACTCCTTGTATTTAGGTCACAGCTCAAGGGCGGGAAAGATGGCTATCGTATCTAAGAGTAGAACAGGAAACCTGGGGGTGGTTTTGCAATAATGGTTTGGCTCAAATGTCTATCTCACGTGAGAGCGAAAGTGATCTGTCTCTCATTACACGTTTTGTGCGATTCTCTGCAGCTCATGATCTCTAATGTCTCTGTTTCATAGTGGTATTGCTGTAATTTAGTTTAAAATCACAGGTTACTATGATTTCAGGCTGTAAGAGAGTCTGTAAGCTGTGTGTTTGACCTCCTGCCCCCCCATCTGTATGATTTCATGTTTGTTTTGCATGTTTTAGCCTGAAAGCCTGTATTCCCAAGTACGGGAATAATCTGATGCTGTCAATCCTGTTATGTCACTACGTTCCCTCGAGGTCTACATTGTAAGCCTGTAGAATTATCCATGTGACCTGTGTGGGGCTGGATGAGTAAAAGGGTTTGTAATGCATGTGCCTTCTCTTTTAATGTTGTCATCACATGAGTCGCATCAGCAGATTCATCTGTGTCAGACATCAAGGATTGAGTTGATAGAAATTAAATCCTCGCTCTGCTGATTTTTCAGGACATTGGTGCTATTTAGGGAAGGCCTGATTTCATACAGATTGTTAAAGGTATAGTTCACCCAAAACTTCTGTCATTAATTACTCACCCTCATGTCATTCCAAATCTGTAAGATCATCTTTGAAATAAAAATTAAGGTATTTTTGATGAAATCAGAGAATCAGATGAAATCAAATCTTTCTGACCCTGCACAGACAGCATCGCAACTGACTAAAAGACTTAAATTCTCGTAGCTTCATAAAATTCAGGTTGAACCACTGATGTCACATGGACTATTTTAATGATGTCCTTACAACTTTTCTGGGCTTTGAAAGTTTCAGTTGCTGTCTATGCAGGGTCAGAAGGCTTTGGGATTTCATCAAAAATATCTTAATTTGCATTTTGATGATAAACAAAGGTCTAATGGGTTTGGAACGACATGAGGGTAAGTAATTAATGACAGAAGTTTCATTTTTGGGTGAACTATACCTTTAGTGATTGTACCTCATAATTTTTTTTCATCTATGACATAGTGTGCATCTAAAACAGGAAACCAAGCCACTAAAGAAAATTTTCATTACTATTACAGATAAAAAGTATATTATTGAATATTGTTGTACCATATAAGTTACCAGCGGATATTTTTTCTTTATTTTTATTTATCAGTATTTAATTATGCATTCTCATTTCTCATCTGCATTACTTTTGTCAACGTTTAACACTTGCTTGAAGTTCGTCTTTAAAATACTAATATACAATCTCAAAATAAATATGCATTTTTAATATTTATAACTTTGTGAACCCTAAATTTACTTGTAGCATTTAAAACAACTGAATTTAGTGTTTTTTTGTTTTATTTATTTAGACAAAATAGTATGACAGCAGATTTTAGTATTTAAGTGTGTTTTTAATACTGGCCTTTGTCATCAACCATAACAGAAAAAAATAATTATAGGGTTATGAGCTTTAACTATAATTTTAATATTGGTGCTTTTATACATATCTTAAAAATTAAAATCCATTTTTCTTTATCCCTGAATCTCATGTGTAGCATTTAAAACAACTGATTTTAGTGCTTTATTATTTTATTTATTTGGACAAAATAGTGAAAAATGTAGTATGTAGTCGTATTTACAGCAGCTGATTTTTGTATTTAAGTAATATTGATGCATATTTCATGTGTCTTGCACTGAGGAGAGGCTTCAGTCAGGCCACTCTGCCATAAAGCCCAGACTGGTGGAGGGCTGCAGTGATGGTTGATTTTCTACAACTTTCTCCCATCTCCCGACTGCATCTCTGGAGCTCAGCCACAGTGATCTTTGGGTTCTTCTTTACCTCTCACACCAAGGCTCTTCTCCCCCGATAGCTCAGTTTGGCCGGAAGGCCAGCTCTAGGAAGGGTTCTGGTCATCCCAAACGTCTTCCATTTAAGGATTATGGAGACCACTGTGCTCTTAGGAACCTTAAGTGCAGCAGAAATTTTGTTGTATTTTTGTAACCTTGGCCAGATCTGTGCCTTGCCACAATTCTGTCTCTGAGCTCTTCAGGCAGTTCCTTTGACCTCATGATTCTCATTTGCTCTGACATGCACTGTGAGCTGTAAGGTCTTATGTAGACAGGTGTGTGGCTTTCCTAATCAAGTCCAATCAGTATAATCAAACACAGCTGGACTCAAATAAAGGTGTAGAACCATCTCAAGGGTGATCAGAAGAAATGGACAGCACCTGAGTTAAATATATGAGTGTCACAGCAAAGGGTCTGAATACTTAGGACCATGTGATAGTTCAGTTTTTCTTTTTTAACAAATCTGTAAAAATGTCAACAATTCTGTGTTTTATGTCAATATGGGGTATTATACCCACTGTATATATATATAGACAAAAAATAGTATTAAAAATGTAATATATAGTTGTTTTTTTAGACAAAATACAGAATACTGGCCATTTATTAGTTGGCAACCATAACATAAACACTTAATTATCGGCTTATAAGCATTAACCATAATTTTAATATTGTTGCATTCTTAATTACCATTTTTTTACATTTTTTTGTTTCATTCAGCATGCTAATACCCTTGTCTTTTTTAAAATACCATGAAAATACCAAGGTATATGAATATGGTACTCATATAGTACCATGAAATATATAGAAGTATTACCTTCACTTTGGTTAAAATTAATGATTAAGGAAATTAATACTTTGCATATCAGAATGATTTCTGAAAGATCATGATGCTGAAAATTTGTCTTTGATCACAAGAATAAATTACATTTTAAAATATATTCAAATAGAAAGCAATCATTTTAAGTAGTTAAAATATTTTACAATTTTACTGTTTTTGATGTGCAAAAACTTTTGACTGGTAGTGTTTTACCAGTGCTTTACCAGCTTTTTATTTGTCTGATTCTCTATCTTCCAGAATTGTTTAAATGTATTTGTCAGTGATTTCGTTTTTTTTTTTTAAGCAACTCCGATATTTTGGTGTACATTCAAAATGTAAATAATTAAATTCCTACATTTCAAATGTTCAGAGTTAGAGGTGTATTTTTTTTTTAAATTAAGGAAATGTATACTTTGCTTCAACAACAATGCATTAAATTGAAAAAAAAAAATTGACATTCATAATGTTATAAATGATTCCTATTTCGAATAAATGCTGTTACTTGGAAAAAAAATATCACTTTGGTTAAAATGAATAATGAATGATCATGTTTCTCATATTTAGAGATAAAACAGAAGTGCACAACCTTCCGTCTCAGATCTGATATTGTTTTGTGCTCACATTGATATGCTAGACATACGCTTGGTGCAAGTCAGCATAGTCCTTGACACAATTAAAATATGTTCAAATGTGCTATCAGCGTTCACACTGTGAAAGCAAGATTAGATAGCAGCTATCACCTGCGTTCTGTTTCCATCTCTGTTTCTGTGCTGTACGTGCTTTATGCCAGTCATATTTACATGTTTCTTTTAGCCTCAGCTTATTTTAGCCCAGATCTTATCTCTGCCTGTAGGCCTCATCCTACCTTCTAAGTGTGTACTAGTCAGAAAACAGCACTCATTGTGACTCCAGCCTTACTGATTTGTGCAATTGTGCATAGCTGGAGAACATTGGTTAGTCTCTCACGTGGTATTAATGTAGCACGCTTCATTTGTTGATTGCATAACTGCTGTACCACCAGCTGCAGCGTGTTGTAAGTGGACAGATCTGTCCGTATGGATGAAGTCCTCCAGCCATGACCTTTTTGGCAGTAAAAACAGCATGAACTTCCTCCAAAAGGGAGAGATGTTGCTATTCCTGGAAGCCAGAGTACAAGGCTGTTCTGTGGTCAAGAAAGATCTTGTGCAACAGTTAAGGCAAGCATAACGTTCTCATACTTGTTTTGTAGGATGCGGGAACACAGGGTGCAAACGAAGGGAATGTTTATGTCTGCATGGGTGGAATAATTAATGCCGTGTTTATAAATATGTCTAATCATTCTGCATCACTGAGTACTGGGTTAAATTGCTGGGAAAATGGCAGGAGTGCTGATCTGCTTCACACTTTCACTTGAATGTGTTAAGGAAACACAATTACTTATGCACTGTGAAGTAAACCTGGGACAAATGGAAGATTTGGTTTAAAACGTGCATGAATAAATGAATGCATTATACACTACCAGTCAAAAGATTTTTTATTGTTTTTTGAAGATGTCTCTATTGCTCACCAAGCCTGCATTTATTTCATCCAAAGTACAGCAAAAACAGTACAATTTTGAAATATTTTTACTACTTAACTTAAAACATCATTACCCCAGTCTAATATTCTGATTTGCTGCTCAAAAACATTTATTATTATAATTGTTGAAAACAGCTGAGTAAAATATTTTCATGTTTCTTTGATGAATAGAAAGTTCAGAAGAACCGCATTTATCTGAAATAGAAAGATTTTGTAGCGTTGTCTTTATTGTCACTTTTGATCAATTTAAAGCATCCTTGCTAAATGAAAGTATTAATTTCTATTTCATTCCCCTCCAAAAAATTATACTGACTCCAAGCTTTTGAATGGTATGTTGTATAAAGCTTTTTATTTCAGATAAATACTGATCTTTGAATCTTTCTATTCATCAAAGAATCCTGAAAAAAATGTACTACTGTTTTAAATGTTGGTTGAACAGTAAATCAGTGTATTAGAATGATTACTGAAGGATCATGTGACACTGAAGACTGGAGTAATGATGCTGAAATTTTGGTTTTGATCACAAAAATAAATTACATTTTAAATATATTCAAATAGAAAGCAGTTACTTTAAATGGTAAGAATATTTTACAGTTTTACAGTTTTTGATGTGCAAAAACTTTTGACTGGTAGTGTGTATGCGTTACCAGCTTTTTGTTTGGCTAATTCTCTATCTTCCAGAATTGTTTCTTGTATTCTGTGGGAAAGAAGGATGTTTTAAAATGTATTTGTCAGTAATTTAGTTTTTTTAAGCAACACATTCAGAATGTAAATAATTCAATTACTACAGTTCAAACATTCAGAGTTAGTAGAAAAAATAAGGAAATTAATACTTTGCTTCAGCAAGAATGCATTAAATTGTGAAAAATTGTCATTTATAAAGTTATTAAATTAAATAAATTAAATAAATTAAGCAACACAACTGTTTTATATACTTGTTATATGTTTCTTGAGCATCAAATCAGCATATTAGAATGATTTCTGATAAAAATTCTGAAGCATCATGTGAGTAATGGATTAATGTAAAATCGGAGTAATGGATGTTAAAAACAGCTTTGTCATCACAAGAATAAATTACATAATCAAATATTTTATAGTAAACTGTAGTGTAAAAATAACATGCATTATTTAGAAAACTACGTAACCACGATATTAAGTTACAAACCGTTCTTTTCCGCACTTCTGCTGTTGAATTTCGAGTGCTCTAGTTCTCTTGTTGGGGGCATCCTGCATCTCTAAAATCAATACAAATTCAACTGAGTATTATTGGCATAATGTGTCAGCCTAAGCTAGCACATACTAATGGCAGCTTGGTGGATGATCTCATTACAGAGCAGATGTGAGCATCTGTCTTGATCCAGTCAGATGGCAGATCAAGCTTACTACAGTCTTTTGTTTGCTTTTTAAGTGCAACATACAGATAAATAGCAATCTCAACTATGCTTTTCTTAACTTTTGCACAATTAATGATAATGTTCTTTAGCTGTGTTGACTATTAAGACATTAAGTCATTAAGACACTGCAGCAGCACTTCTTGACCTTTAATCAGACCTCTTTGCCACGTACGGCAGATATAATTGGGTGTTTGCCCTATTCCAGTGTTTAATTCAAATCCACTCATAGTCAAAGTTCAGAGTTATAAGTGAAACTCTAGTTTAACAGGTGCTACTGGTATAGTATCCCGTTTAAGAAACCCGTAAGACAGTCTCACAGTCCTGGATTCACTTCATGAAATTTAATCATAATTCAATGTAGTTTTATTTCAGGTTTATTTCAATGAAAATGATTTTCAACCATTTTAAACTGTTCATCTGCTTTACATATCACTCAGATGGCCATGTCTTATTTAAGTGGGCGGTGAGACTACAAGCTGTCAAGACTGTAAGCAGCACGACGCTGAGCACTTGCAATCTAGTCAGTGTTGTAGATTAGAGTGGGAGCAATCTAGTTCTGTTTTATCACTTGTGTCTGGCTTGTTCCAGAGCTGCACAAATGAATCCCTGATCTTTGATTACAATATTGTTTGACATTGTGTTACCTTTAATGGACGTCTCTGTGTGGGGTTCACAAATTGCAATAGCGGAATGTTTAGAAACATCTGGAATGAGATGAAAAAGACATCGGAATCAGATTTGTGTTTGAAGAAGAGGATAGATGATTTGCTGGAGAAATGTTTACGCATTCCTTAGTCCTCACTCAGGTCTGTGAACGGCCATTGGTGTGGTTATAATTCGATTTTGGTAGTGTTACTGAGAGAGTGATATGGATTTGTCGTAATTCCTTCCTCTGATTTACCCTTGTTGTCTGCACTAAATGAAGTTTGATGGTGCTGATTTTGAGTCATTTTCCATTTCCAGTCATGATTCGACTCCCATGTCAGTCATTCCACACTCATCTAATGACTGTTTCTATGTATTTCTATCTCACTGTGGAATCCTATTTGTTTTACGACTCATGAAAATCACCCAGAGACATTAGTACTTAAAGGGATAGTTCACCCAAAAAATTCTGTCTCACCCTCATGTCGTTCCAAACCTGTAAGACCTTTGTTCGTCTTTGGAACACAGATTAAAATATTTTTATGAAATCCGAGAGCTTTTTTTGTCTATGTGACCTTAGTGGTTCAACCTTAATTTTATGATGCCACGAGAATACTTTTTAAAAAATAATGACTTTATTCAACAATTTCTTCTCTTTAATGTCCAGAACCAAGATGCTATCACTTTAAATTTGTCCACCCCTTTTTTAATGATTGTGTCTAATTTGCTATGTTTGCTGATTGAACTGTTGACTTCAACTGTTGGCTGTGAGCAGACCTTTGATTTCAGAACTATTCAGTGACAGATTTCGTAAAGCACTGAGCATATGTTTAAATGGGATTCTCTTTTAACCTCAGCCGTTTGGCTTTTGCAGCAGAGCAGACAGCTGCATGGAAATCTCATCAGGACACACAGCACTGACTGAGACATCCGAATTCAGACGGCTGTTAAGCTCTGGCCACGTGCCGATAAATGCATGCACGTGTGACGCATGTATTTACATCTCCTCTTATTGTTATATTCTATTGCTGTTTTTAAGGTGGGATGTAGAGAGAAATTAAGGAATTATTTTCTTTCTTTTTGTTACTTCTTCACAGAAGGTCTAAAAGACAAAACATTTGTTTTTGCCCCATATGCAAAGAACTGAGAAAAAATATATATACACACATTTTAATTTCTATTGATTTTTTTTATTGGCTAATTTAATAATTTTCCCTGCCCACATGGCCTTGATTATATAAGCACTAAAGTAGTTTCAGACAAAGTTTCCTTTTATGCAATTTCCTTTTATGCACTATTGAGTTTGTGATTCAGTTACAAACTCAACAGAGGTAAAGTCTGTTTCAAGTCTATTTCTGTGTCAGCATAAGCTGTGTGTGTACATTTGTGTGCGCTTGTGCATGGTGATGACCCTGATTCATTTGCTGACGCGCTTTGTGCTTTATCACTGGAAGAGATAATCCTCCGCCTGAGTCATTGGCCTTGAGTGGCTGCTCGCGTCTCATCCTGCTGTTCACTCTGCAGTCCTGTCTGATCACTGTTTACCATCCGCCACTCTGAGCTAGAGGTCAAACGGTGGGAAATGAGTGATGCATACCACCATATGTGGTGCAGAAAGACAGTTGCAGTTTACCTTGTCTTGAAACATGGTGAGCATTTTTTGGGCATCCAACATGGGTTCAAAAAATCATGGTGCAGTTTTGTTTTGTTGTGAATGATTCAGTAAATCAAGCTGAACTTCTACTTGACAAGTGCTATGTCAGCTACACGCTGTTAATTCCGGAGGCAGTTTGTTTTGGCAGTACCTTTATGAATCCACATCCTCTGGACATTCGGAGAAAACGATGAAGCATTCCAGGATGTCTTTGACCCAGATTTCAGACTTCACAAAGGGCTGCAGAGCGAGTCACAGCATGAATGCGTTAAAGATAAAACAGCTTTGGAAAATATCTGGAATGCGACAGTAGGGCTAGACAAGCTTTTGTCTTTTGTATGTGTGTTTTGTAGTTGGAATGTGTCTAAGTCAAGATGTAACAGACATACAGCTCATTGCATGCTTCAGTCTTAGTAAAAAATAGCATAGGGATGCATGAAATATTGGCACCATGCTATTGCACCATGCTATATATCATTATCAGTATTGCACACACACACACACACACACACACACACACACACACAAACATAGATTAATTATATCTTAATATAATATTCTAATGTCCCATGTTTTCCCCTATTTTTACATGTAGACTGATTACTCTTGCCTATGGTCATTGAGAGAGCTCAAAATTCAGCTGCTTAAGAAAACGCATGCAAATAGAAAAAGCATCAACAAATTAAGAAAACACCTTCATTAGTTTGACAACGTGCTGTAAATACTCACAATACAGAAACTCGCTGCAAATAGCCTATTCACAACACCATCAAATACAGAAATGTGCTGCAAATTCTCACAACACAACCAAATACAGAAACATGTGGCAAACACTATTAAATACAGGAACACGCTGCAAATACTCACAACACAACCAAATACAGCCAAATGCTAAAAATACTCGCTATACAACCAAATACAGAAACATGCTGCAAATACTCACAATACAACCAAATACAGCCACATGCTGCAAATAACTCGCTACACAACCAAATACACAAATGTGCTGCAAAAAACAGAAATGCTCTGCAAATACTAACACAAACAAATACAGAAACATGCTGCAAGTACTCGCAACACAAACAAATATAGAAATGCGTGGCAAAAAAGAAATGTGCTGCAAAATTCTCGCAACACGACCAAATAGAAACGTGCAGCAAATACTTGCTATGCAACCAAATACAAAAATGTGTTGCAAATACTCGCAACACGACCAAATACAGAAATGCACTGCAAATACTCACAACACAAATACAGAAATGTGCTGCAAATACTTACAACACAACCAAATACAGAAATGCGCTGCAAATACTCGTAACACAACCAAATACAGAAATGCACTGCAAATACTCACAACACAATCAAATACAGAAATGCACTACAAATACTCACAACACAATCAAATACAGAAATGCACTACAAATACTCACAACACAATCAAATACAGAAATGTGCTGCAAATACTCACAACACAATCAAATACAGAAATGCACTACAAATACTCACAACACAATCAAATACAGAAATGCACTGCAAATACTCACAACACAATCAAATACAGAAATGCACTACAAATACTCACAACACAATCAAATACAGAAATGCACTACAAATACTCACAACACAATCAAATACAGAAATGTGCTGCAAATACTCACAACACAATCAAATACAGAAATGCACTACAAATACTCACAACACAATCAAATACAGAAATGTGCTGCAAATACTCACAACACAACCAAATACAGAAATGCACTGCAAATACTCGTAACACAACCAAATACAGAAATGCGCTGCAAATACTCACAACACAAATACAGAAATGTGCTGCAAATACTTACAACACAACCAAATACAGAAATGCGCTGCAAATACTCGTAACACAACCAAATACAGAAATGCACTGCAAATACTCGCAACACAACCAAATACAGAAATGCACTGCAAATACTCACAACACAATCAAATACAGAAATGCACTACAAATACTCACAACACAATCAAATACAGAAATGCACTACAAATACTCACAACACAATCAAATACAGAAATGCACTACAAATACTCACAACACAATCAAATACAGAAATGCGCTGCAAATACTCACAACACAATCAAATACAGAAATGCGCTGCAAATACTCGTAACACAACCAAATACAGAAATGCGCTGCAAATACTCACAACACAATCAAATACAGAAATGCACTACAAATACTCACAACACAATCAAATACAGAAATGCACTACAAATACTCACAACACAATCAAATACAGAAATGCACTACAAATACTCACAACACAATCAAATACAGAAATGCACTACAAATACTCACAACACAATCAAATACAGAAATGCACTACAAATACTCACAACACAATCAAATACAGAAATGCACTACAAATACTCACAACACAATCAAATACAGAAATGCACTACAAATACTCACAACACAATCAAATACAGAAATGTGCTGCAAATACTCACAACACAATCAAATACAGAAATGCACTACAAATACTCACAACACAATCAAATACAGAAATGTGCTGCAAATACTCACAACACAATCAAATACAGAAATGCACTGCAAATACTCGTAACACAACCAAATACAGAAATGCGCTGCAAATACTCACAACACAAATACAGAAATGTGCTGCAAATACTTACAACACAACCAAATACAGAAATGCGCTGCAAATACTCGTAACACAACCAAATACAGAAATGCACTGCAAATACTCGTAACACAACCAAATACAGAAATGCACTGCAAATACTCACAACACAATCAAATACAGAAATGCACTACAAATACTCACAACACAATCAAATACAGAAATGCACTACAAATACTCACAACACAATCAAATACAGAAATGTGCTGCAAATACTCACAACACAATCAAATACAGAAATGCACTACAAATACTCACAACACAATCAAATACAGAAATGTGCTGCAAATACTCACAACACAACCAAATACAGAAATGCACTGCAAATACTCGTAACACAACCAAATACAGAAATGCACTGCAAATACTCGCAACACAACCAAATACAGAAATGCACTGCAAATACTCACAACACAAATACAGAAATGTGCTGCAAATACCCACAACACAACCAAATAGAAATGCGCTACAAGTACTCGCAACACAACCAAATACAAAAAAAACGCGCTGCAAAAAAGAAACATGTTGCAAATACTCACAACACGACCAAAAAGAAATGCGTTATAAATTCTTGCTACACAACCAAATACAGAAATGTGCTGCAAATACCCGCAACACAACCAAATAGAAAAGCGATACAAATACTTGCTACACAACCAAATACAGAAATGTGCTGCAAATACTCACAACACAACCAAATAAAGAAACGTGTTGCAGAAAACAGAAATGCACTGCAAATATTAACAACGCAAACAAATACAGAAATGTTGCAAATACTCGCAACACAGCCAAACACAGAAATGCACTGAGTATTTCCAGCATGTGTTGTCAAATTGATGTTTTCTAATTTGCTAATGTTTTTTTTCTATTTGCAAGTGTTTTTTTTTATTTGTCACCGTACTTGTCAGCATTTAACACTCACTTAAAGTTAATATCAAATAAAACTGTTAAATGCAATCATTAGCAAATCTCAGAATTAGTCCTGTTCATTATGATGTTGTGATGCACACACGCACTTGTAGATTTATTTTATTTATAGTTTTTTATTTGTAATTTATTTACCCAAAATATTATAGCATATTGGCCATTTATTGGTTATCTTTCATAACATGAAAATAATTATCAGTTTATTGGTATTGGCCAAAATGTGTAAAAGATGCTTTGAAGGCATCATGAACCCAGACACTGGTATGTCTCACTCAAATATTTACATATTTCCCTTTGACAGTCTCCTTAAATTTGTCATGTTGTTTTAGTTATTGAGAGTTAGTGATAGTGTATGGCTGAAAATTCAGAGCACAGAACACAAAAGATGAAGAATGTGCCATTGGAATGCAAAATCTTGAATATGAGCAATAGACTGTAGGAGTGAAGTCTAAGCCAGACATGTCGAGAGTGAGTGTAGCAACAGTGGTCTTTGTTATGGAAATGTGTCTCATTGTTTCATTCTCTTTGCTGCTTCCTGTCCCAGCTAGTACAGGATGTTTAAACTGCAGTGTACCCTTGCGAAAGTGTGTTTATAGATTCAATTTCTAGATTTATTGTGTAGGTAACTAATTCTCTCTAGGTTCAAGTTTTTGTCCTCCCTGCCTCCAGGCACAAGACAGGTTTACGTCTCAGTAATGAGTGTGTGAATTGTATGTAACAGGATTAGGCCTCGTTTTCGTTATTGAAAAGCTGTGGCCTTTCTCAGGGTGTTGGGTGGCAGTGTTTCAATTGTTATTGTTAACGCAGAAGCAGTGGTGAGTGTTTGTATTGATAGCTGACAGTAGAGAACATTTCAGACATTTAATTTTACATTTTGTAGGCTACACATTGCTCTCAAGCAGTGAAAGTAGAATCAGTTGATTCACTGTCATTCTGCACCCTGGCTCTCATTAATAAGTAATAATTGTGGACTGAAGCGAGTCAACTGAGCTGACCTTGACATGACGGCAACATTGTCACCCCGGATGTTTGGAGTTTAAAATTCCACCAAGCCCGCAAAAGTTGATCCTCAGACCTCAAATAACTAACTAGATATATGACCTGTAAACCATGTTTAGAAAGTGTCAAGGCTCTGAGGGGAGTCTAATGGTCATGGGGTGGAGGGAATTTTTATTTTCCCTCCAGGCTTTCTTAGGTGAACCCCTACAGTTCAATTATGCGGTCTCAACACTGACCTAACTGACCTGTTTTCATTACTTATTAACTCTTTCCATCAAGAAGAGGAACTTGTACTGATCATTTAGAGATGTTTTAAAACATTTTACAAATGTTGTGTTGTTAATTTGCACAGTAGAGATAAGAATAAGATAATATTCCCAAAAAAGAGAATGACATTCGCAAACATACAACATTATCTCTTAGACTTGTACTCTGTTTCAGTTCATCAGTGTAAACTGACATTTACAACCCATTTTACTTCCACAATTGAATGCATTTTCTGAAACAGCAAAATGAGTGGTGTTTACTTAATAGTAATTGATTAAAAACCCTCCACCTCCCCAGCTCCACCTGTAATTCTATGTATGATATATATCAAGGTTATTTCATGTATATGTGGAGCAGCAGTATTTCTTAAAGGTTACAGCACCATGTCTGTGGATGTATTGACAGTAGCAAGTCTTGTTACTCGGTAGTAGATTTATTCCACCAACACCAAACACATTAGCATCATCATATACTGTTTAAGTCAAAAGTTTACATACACCTTGCAGAATCTGCAAAATGTTAATTATTTTACCAAAATAGGAAGGATTATACAAAATGCATGTTATTTATTATTATTATTAGGGCCCGAGCACCGTGGTGCGAGGACCCTCTTGGAATTGCTCCGTTTCTTATTCTTCTTCTTCTTCTTCTTCTCCGAAATGAATCGCATTTTAGAGGGCCTAAACATGCTCGAAACTCATGAAACTTTGCACACGCGTCAGGACTGGCGAAAATTTACATCTGATATGGGTTTCAAAAGTGGGTGTGGCAAAATGGCTCTGTAGCGCCACCTTGAAAACTTTAACGGAGTGCCCCTCGAGCTACATTTCACGTACGTGTACGAAACTCGGTACATACGTGTATCTCACCAATCCCTACAAAAAAGTCTCCTGGCACAACATCCCAAACCCAACAGGAAGTCCGTTATTTGTAATTTCCTGTACGATTTTTGTGCAGTTTTTGCCATTTTCAGACCTCGTATTTTAACGAACTCCTCCTACAGTTTTTATCGGATCATCTTCAGATTTGGGGAGTGTGTTCATAAGGCCTTTGTGACGCTAAATTGCGAAGCTTTTGCGTTTTCGTCGAAGGGCGTGTCCCTGGCGGCCTGACAAACTTTGATGTTTCGCCATGAAACAGGAAGTTGCTGTAACTCAGGCAAGCAATGTCCAATCTGCCCCAAACTTCACACGTTTATTAACATTCATGTCCTGAACACATGTCCATGCCAATATTTAGTCATAGTCATAGCGCTACCTGCTGGCAACAGGAAGTAACATGTTTAACACTGTTATGGTCTCCTAGCAGCATATTAAAAAGCATCAGCAAGTGTAAAAAAGGCTAGCAACGTGTTATACACATTCTAAAACATGCTAGCAATACTTAGCTAAGTGTTAAAGGATGCTATTAATGCAATGAAACAGGAAGTTACTGTAACTCAGGCAAGCAATGTCCAATCTGCCCCAAACTTCACATGTTTATTAACAGTCATGTCCTGAACACATGTCCATACCAATATTTAGTCATAGTCATAGCGCCACCTGCTGGCAACAGGAAGTAACATGTTTAACACTGTTATGGTCTCTTAGCAGCATATTAAAAAACATCAGCAAGTGTAAAATAGGCTAGCAAAATGTTATACACATTCTAAAACATGCTAGCAATACTTAGCTAAGTGCTAAAGGATGCTATTAATGCAATGAAACAGGAAGTTACTGTAACTCAGGCAGGCAGTGTCTGATCTGCACCAAACTTCACATGTATGATAAGAGTCCTGACTTGAACACATTTAAAGGCCAGTACACTGTTACAATCATAGCGCCACCTGCTGGAAACAGGAAATTGCTTTTTTTACACATGCAGTGTCTGATCTGCCCCAAACTTCACTTGTTTGATAAGAGTCCTGACTTGAACACATCTAAAGGCCAATACTCTGTTACAATCATAGCGCCACCTGCTGGAAACAGGAAATTGCTTTTTTTACACATGCAGTGTCTGATCTGCCCCAAACTTCACTTGTTTGATAAGAGTCCAGACTTGAACACATCTAAAGGTCAATACTCTGTTACAATCATAGCGCCACCTGCTGGAAACAGGAAATTGCTTTCTTTACACATGCAGTGTCTGATCTGCCCCAAACTTCACTTGTTTGATAAGGGTCCTGGCCTGAAGGCATATATGTGCCACTATTCAGTTACAATCATAGCGCCACCTGTTGGCAACATGCAAATCACTCAATAACTCAACCATACCATGTTCAATCTGCACCAAACTTCATATGTCTGATGACAGTCCTGGCCTGAAGACATCTACATGACAATATCCATTTATAGTGATAGCGCCACCATCTGGCAGCAGGAAGTTGGGTACATATAGAAGGAATATGTCAGTCATTTATATTTAACACTTTAAATGCATAAATTGGTCAACGTTTGTCACCGGTCGACGGTGAGCCCGGGTGCGAGGGCCCGTTCATCGCTGCTTGCAGCTTTAATTATTATTATTATTTTGTATTATTTATTTAGTACTGAACTGAATAAGATATTTCACATAAAATAAGTTTACATTTAGTCCACAAGAGAAAATAATAGGTGAGTTTATAAAAATGAACCTGTTTGAAAGTTTACATACACTTGATTCTAAATACTGTGTTGTTATCCAAATAATCCAGAGCTGTGTTTTTTTGTTTTGTTTTTCTTGTTGTTTAGTGATAGTAAAAAAAATCCTTCAGGTCCCACAATTTGGTTTTCAGCATTTTTGTGTATTTGAACCCTTTCCAACAATGACTGTATAAACTTTTGAACAGAATTGAATTTTTGAACAAATTCAAAAAGGATTCCCCCAGCTCTTAATGTGTTTCCTTCTGAAGCATACATGAGCATTTGAACCATCTGTAATAGTTGCATATGAGTCCCTCAGTTGTCCCCAGTGTGAAATAATGGATCTCAAAATTATACAGTCAATGGTAGAAAGGTTCAAATGCACAAAAATGCTGAAAAACCAAAGAATTTGTGGGACCTGAAGGATTTTTCTGGAGAACAGCGGGCAGTTTAACTGGACAAACAAGAGACTCAAGAAAAACTATGACTATACAAAAAGAAAAAAACAAACAAACAAACAAACAAAAAAAACAGCTGTAGATCATTCAGAGTAACAACACAGTATTCAGAATCAAGTGTATGTAAACTTTTGAACATGGTTATTTTTGTAAATTCAGATATTTTCTCTTGTGACTATATGTAAACATCTTTTATGTGCAATATCTTTTTCAGGTAAGTACTAAATAAAAAACAAGATGCATTTTGTGTGATCCCTCTTATTTTGATAAAATAATTCTGCAAGGTATATGTAAACTTTTGACCTCAACTGTACATTACCATGATAAACTCTTAGAGAGTTAACAGATATAGCGGAAAACTGTAGACTTCAAGTAAGAATGAAGAAGTATCCAGTGTCTCATACACTCACAAAGAAAAAAAAATGGTCTGCAGAAGTCATTGTTCTCCGCGCAGGCCTTGATAGCTCATCACGGTTCATGGCTCTTGTGTTTTATCCATAAACCTGCTAGCAATTCTTGCTTACTAGGTCTCGTTTTACTTTGGTATTGACTTGAAGCTTTTGCTGGGGAGTGCAGTTTACCTTTTAAGGATCTGATAATGCACCTCAGAGAGCAAGAAAAAAATGGAGAAATGGAGAGTCTGGCAGAGGAACAAACAGGCCTGAGTGCAAAAACGCACCTGGAAATGTTATTCAGGGCAAAAGTCAAGAAAGATGGATGATTCTTACATTTTGATGCCAGAAATGACTGCATTCCAACACACATTAGCAGCACAATAACCAAGACTAGAGGAGGAGCAAGTAATAATGAATGAATCACCAAGAACACTCACCTTTATTCAGAATGATTCCCATAAAGGAACTGCTGACTAACTTCCTAATCTATTTCTACAATAAACACATGGAGTATTAGCAACAAGACCTTTCATAGTTATGTGTGCTAATCTCACATAACTCTGGTTACTATCTTATTGGCCTTGCTTTGGCCTTCACCTTTTAGCTGAGTGGCTAAGTCCAGCCTAGTGGAATTTCTCCTTTATTTAGAACGAAGAGAGCAGAAAATCAATAGGGCTAATGGCGTAAGTGCTATACCAGTAGGGCCACTGTGCTGAGGGCATATAATGTGATGCCATAATGTAAACAGTTATCTTAAGTATTAAAATACACAATTATTCTTTTCACAAGACTTTTTCACATTTTCCTAATATAATTGTACATAATTTTTCTGAAACTTTTATTGTTAAGCTTCATGGCATAATTTAATTCCCTTCTGGTGGAGGAGACGTTTCGCTGCGGTGCCTTGAAGAAAAAAATTCTGTTAAAGCAGGCCAGCCTGTGGCTGTCTATTGTTAAAACCAGATCAAACCTGATGTTATTAGTAGGCTGATGCATTATTACATCATTAATACGGATCAGATTATTTATTGTTTATTTATAAACTGTGGGGGAGATACTTTATGTAAGATCAAATACAAATAAAGGAATCCACAGTTTCTTCAAAAAGTGTTTGGACATTTAAGAAAAATGTAGGTTTGTCACTGCATTAAATAAAATATCAAAGCAGCATTTAGAAAGATTTTGAGGAGAATTGGAGGGAAAAAAGTCATACTTCCTAAAAATCAACTTGTTGCTTCTAATGTGTTAAAATAATACATCAACTTAAGTGTTGTTTTATTTCATCATGTAATCAAAATGGACAATTAATTTTATTGAATATTGTAGTGTCTGGAATACAACAGTGATCCAAAGATCCAGTAATTTCCCAATGGGCAAAGTCCTGTCCTAATTTTTTTCTCATTTGAGAAGCCACTGCACTCTAAAAAAGTCAAAATAGAGCAGAAAAGATCACAATTTCCACTTCATGCTGACTTTGAGTATCCGAATACTTTTGGAGGTAACTGTATTCAATTTGCTTTCAAACATTTGACAAATAACATCCTATATCCACTGTATAGAAATCATTTAATATAGGAGATTACTACTTTGCTGCTGATGTATTCAACAGTAATGATTCTTTTATCTTAAAGGGTTACTCCACCCCAAAATGGAAATTGTCATTAATCACTTACCCCAATGTTGTTTCAAACCCGTAAAAGCTTTGTTCATCTTCGGAACACAATTTAAGATATTTTGAATGAAAAACAAAGCTACAAGAATACTTTTTGTACGCAAAGAAAACAAAAATAAGGACTTTATTCAGCAATTTGTCTCCTCTGCGTCACCATAGAGCCATTTTGGAGAGTCTTTCTTGGACGCAAACAGTGCACGCTGTACTCTGTCAGCTGCATCATGCGGATACGCTGTTTTCGTTCAAATAAAAAAAGTAAATAAATGTAGAAAATGTATCCATGTGCTGCGGCTGACAGAGAACAGCATAGCTATTTGTGTTCACGAGATACTCTCTAAAATGGCGCTATGGTGATGCGGAGGACAGGATTGTTGAAAAAGTTGTTATTTTTGTTTTCTTTGTGTACAAAAAGTATTCTCGTAGCTTCGTAAAATTATGGAACCACTGATGGCAGATGGGTTATTTCATACTTTTCTGGGCCTTGACAGTGTTATTTACTTGGCAGTCAATTGGACAGACACACAGCTGCCCGTTTTCATCTAAAATATCTTAAATTGTGTTCCGAAGACGAACAAAGCTTTTACAGGATTGAACAACATGGGGGTAAGTGATTAAAGACTTTTTTTTAACCCTTTAATTGGTTTCCTCTCTTTGAGTAATGAAAATGAGATGCATTGAGAGCTAATGAAATCAAGAACCTTTTGGCTTCTTTTTATTTTAAAGCAAATTCAAAGTCACATGGAAGCACTGTGCAGATGCCTTGTGGTCTATAATCTCTTGGACTGACACATGATGTAATGCTTTGTCTTCCTGCAGTTGGTCGGATCCCCCTTAAGTACTATGAACGTGCCCATTTGCTTACTGACTTGCTGACTAGCACACTGGAATCCTTCATTAAAGGTCTCTATTTATAGACATGGATGGCTCTCCTGTCAATTCAGGCTGCTTAGCCTGGACTTAACGCACTTGATTTTGTACCGTAGACGTTAAGAGATTTCACCATTATTCGATTTTGCATTCTGAAGACGAGCTGTCATAATCCACTTTCACATGCTCTTCTTCAGTATTGTGGGAACTTGTATTGGTTCTTCAGAGGATCAGTGAGTTTTAAATGATGAATAAAATACGTTTTTATCTTCAGCAGTTATTGTGCTTTTCAAGTTGATTTATTGTGCACAAAAAGAGTTCTTACACATGCCCAGATAAAAGCTTGTTAAACAGCGCCACCTTGTGGTAGATTTTGAAGGTACTCCTATAAAACTTTCTTTGAGCAAATTTGGATATAAATGGAATAATACTTCATATAAGGATGGGAATAATAATAATAATACATTTTGTCAGTAATTCAGTATCTAGTCAATATTGTCAAAACTTTTGGAATTTGAAGATTTCTTTTGGGAAACATGTAAGTATCTTCTGTAGCTTATGAAGGGCAGTACTAAATGAATTTTTTTTTTGATATTTAGGCAAAATAAGAAAAATGCACACATCTTTACTCTGTTCTGGCTCTTAATAGATTGTGTTTCCTTCTGAAGGATCAGTGAGTGTTTGAAGCTTCTGTAATAGTTGCATATGAGTCCCTCAGTTGTCCTCAGTCTGAAAACATGGATCTCAAAATCACATAGTCATTGTTGGAAAGGGTTCAAATAAACAAAAATGCTAAAGAAATTGTGGGACCTGAAGATTTTTTCTGAAGAACAGCAGGCAGTTTAAATGTTCAGGGCAAACAAGGGAATCATGAACAGCTATCACTAAAAAAACAACTGTTGATCATTCAGGTAACAACACAATATTAAGAATTAAGTGTATGTAAACTTTTGAACAGGGTCGTTTTTATAAATTGAACTATTGTTTTCTATTGTGGACTATATGTGAACGTCTTCTATGTGACATGTGACAATGTGACTTCAACTGTACATGTGAAAACTGGCTGTAAATGTAAGAAATTGTTGTAATCCAGCTCAGAGGAAGATATGAATCATGCCTTTGTGGCAGTTTTTCTGGTGATAACAGAATAATAGAGGACTTCTTCACCGGTTGTCGAAAGCAAAATTGCACAAAATGCATCTCATATTTTGAGAGAAAGTGTGACATGCTAGAGAAAAACAGACACTATTTTTGGAATCAGCAGCCTAAAATTTATAAAAACAAGTGTTGGATTTCATTCAGCAAATGAGACCCAGTAAATTAGCTAAAAAAAAAAAAAAAAGTAATTTTGGTGCTCTGGTTATTTTAAGTTCTAGAGACCTGTAAAATCTTCTGTAAAATGTTATATTGTATAAACCAGTGTGACTTAAAACCTATTTTATCTTTTTGTTGCCATTATAGGAGAGCTGTTAAGCCAGCCCAGACCTGAGGGACTTACTGAGATCATCTGCCCGAAGAATGGCTCGGAGCGGGTCAACGTGGCGCTAGTTTACCCTCCAACCCCGACTGTGGTCAGCCCCAGTCATAAATGACATTAACTTCACCTGCACTTTCCTGCCTGTGAATGGCCCCCACAAACCGCTGCACCTCTTTTCCTATATGTTATATCACACATGTACACACACACAAGTATATGTGTGTGTTTGTGTGCGCAAAAGCGTGCGCTTTCTTGTTGCCTCTGTCCTTCATCCCACATCTGAGGGGGTTGATGGACCAAGTGCAAAGAAGGTTCATAATGTAAGCCTGCCATTGGGAAGCCCACATATCAGGACATAACTACAGGTATAATATTTTGAAGCTATACAAAATACAATTCAGTGGATTTATTATTTTTTTAAAAATCTCATTTGTTTTGATCTCTTTTTCAGGTGTTCAGCTCCAACTGCCAACACACGATGAACTGAAAGTATTATGAACTCTTGCACTGACATCCTGTTTTTGTCTATGTACATCTAAAGCTTTTTTAGTCACCCTGAGCCTTCCTCGACGCTTAAAGCCTTTCAGTTCAACATGAGATCAGCCGTTTCTCTGCAAGTTCTTGGAAGTTCCCATTTGTTGCATCTCTTGGACTGAAACTACACCTTGTGCAGGTGGATGCCAAGTGGTTAAGCTGACAAAAAAAATTGGAAGTGAAAGGACACTGTTTCCCCTCAGACTTTTATTAGCGAGGTTAGATGATAGATTGATTCTTTAAGTGATATTGTACTCTGAATGCATGACTCTAAAATGCAAAAGATTACAAAGGATTACAAAATGAGATACATGGATAAATGCACTAGCCCAGGCCTCTTGAGAGGTTTAGTTGGATCGAACATAAATGTCTGAGATCTATTTATTGGTTTCCTTCTCAAATACAGACACATTGTGTTAGTTTTGGATTGAGATAAGCAGACATTTCAACCAGTTTTAGTGAAACGTGCTGCCAAAGATATAAAAATGTTTTGCTGAACCACTGACAGATCTATCTATCTATCTATCTATCTATCTATCTATCCATCTATCTGTCTGTCTATCTGTCTTTCTAATCTATCTATCTGTCTGTTGTTCATTTGTTCTATCTACACATTTTTTTTTCTTTCTTTTCAGTCTATGCATAAATGTATACCCTTATACACTTGTGCTTATACAGATTATCATACTCCATAGCATGACGGATAATATTTTAAGCACATAAATACAAATATCAGCCATCTGGAAGATTGTCACAGTCTTGCACATGTTCAAACTTTCCTACTTGATGCAGTTTGGGATACATATGAGCAGAAATATTGATGTACAGTCATGGATGTACAGAAATGGTACAATAATTCAGCCAAGGATGTTTTCTCACTCTGGAGGTGAACTGTGTAAGCATATCTGCTTAACTGTAAGGTTATTTGATATATATTTAAATTCACTGAACATGCTCTTTAAAAGCAGTGTGTGAATCATATTGTACATATTTATCTAAAAAGTGCACATTAGGACAAAAGAAGCTGAACTTTTTCTAAGAACTGATTCATACACTATAGTGCATTGTTTCAATGTTTCTTTTGGGAGAGGGGAGAATCTGCAATACGTGTGATGTTTTGTGAACAGGTGAAGAACTTTTGTACATAATATTTTATTTTTGTAAGCTAACAAGCTGTCACCAGTATCCCACACTATTTACTGTGCATTGTGCATGGCTACTGTGCTCAATGTAAAATCCACAAACTGTTTTCTAAGTTATAAAGAAGTTATTCTTTCTCATTGTAGGACCACAGAAACACCAAATATAAAGGCTGGTTTCCATATCGTTGTACTGTTGTTTCCTTTCTTCCTCATAACATTATTACACTTTTTCTAAAGAGCAATAAAGTGTTTTCACATCTCGTCATCAATCAGCTATATATGGCGGCAATGAACCGAACGAAACTCGCTAATTTTGCTGATTATCGCTGCTGAAAATGTTCTGTTCTTGTCAAGTTTTGGGCTGTACTAATCGGTCGGACCGGGTAAAACATTTGGAGTAGGCCTACTATAGACTGCCAAAAGTTACAATAAATCAAGGAGAAGAGTGCAAGAAACTGAGGATCAAAGGCATTTGAAGTTGGTCAAACGTAGCGTGGATTTCCAGGGCAAGAGTCTTCACAACATGTGTGTTCTTATCATTTCTGGTCAGGTAAGTGAAATATTAGGCAAATATCTTAATTAATGCTGCTCGTACGTATCTTTACCACCTATTAACTTAAATTCTTAAAATATTGTGCCCTGTTACTAAGTTCTCTATATGAATTAGTAGCTTCCACACGGTTTGATTAACAATTTGGAAATACACACCGATTTCTGCTAAGGACAGCACCATTAAACTGTCTGACATGCTTAATCCAACACACCTGAAGTACTCGTAAACAAAGTCTGGTTTGATGTGCAGTTACACACGGACTTATAGAAAAAGAGGGGAACCGAGAACTCATGCCAGACTCATTCAACATTTTAACCGAAGAAAATGGTCTCAAGTATGGCGCAATGAGCTTTAACTTGTTTATCAGGCGGTTTTGCGTATATCCACTTCTAATACCCTCCGATGTGCATCATTCAGTGTCCTGCATTAGCCAAAATCATGACTGTCTTTGAAATATGTTTAATGATTGCGGCTGATGCGCCCGCGCCCGCTCTGTGTCCCGCATCTGGGATGCTGCTGTTCACACGCGAGAGCACGCCAGGGAAGGAGAGCGAGTGGAAAAAGTACTAATTATTATTGATTACTGATTTAAATCATTTTATAATAACGAAAACAATACCTTAAACCAGAGGTGGGCAAACTACGGCCAGCCAGGCGTTTTCATCCGGCCCGTGAGGCAATTGGAATAAACTGGCTAATTTGATGCAATATCAGTAAAGTCCAATAGATGTCGCATTTAGTGTGGTATATAGCGGCTTTCGCTTTTTACGCTTCGTTAAACATAAGCGCCTAGTCATTCTTGACTGCATCCAAACCGCACAGCTCAGATACAAAATAAAAAGTCTAAATATACACCCTGTGTAAAACTGGCAAAATTGTAAAATGTTGCTGTTTTTAAAAATGTGAAAGTGTTCATTTGTTGGACAAGTGCAAAACAGATTGGCGACGAATATGAAAGGCAAGTGAGTTTGCATTGCGCATTTACCAGCAACGTTCAGTTTCTCTTTTAAATAATTTGGCTGGGCGTTTATAATAAATGTTTATAGTGAACGCCACTATAATTTGTGCTTGTTTTTTTACTTACAGTGTCAGTCAAATGTTTTTGAACTGTTCCTAGCCTGTTTGTATTTGAGTTCCATGAAATGACGCATATAAGAACATTCGGTTGCAGTTAGAGACTATTTTTTTTTTACAGCGGAAGGCTTAATGATTTTACTTAATGAAAACATGAATACATGTTTTTAATATTTGCATTGTGTGGTAACCGTTTTATAAAAGCAATAAGGTACTCGAGGCCGTGCTGTATCGAGTACCTTATTGCTTACATATATCCCCCTTGTTCTTCAACGCTGAATTAGCATATGGGCGAGACTTCAGGCTCGCTATAGAAGAATAACAACGTGCAGTAAACTGTTTGCACTAAACCATGTTTGTTATTAAGATAATACATTAAAACAATATGGCAAGACACAACAATTTGCAATGAGACAGGAAGCCAGACTCATAACATTTACAAATGGCCACGTCCACTCTTTGGAAAAATAAAGCGGATACAGCACTAGAGGCACTCGTCACCGTCAAAATTATTGATGCCGTTTTATAACGTTGATAAGGTAAGACTTTGTGAGGTAAAATTGCAGTAATAACTCTAATGTAAACATCAAAACATAATATTTGACAGCTGTTTTACGAGTAACAACCGACAGTAATAGCAAGCGATGCAAACTGCTTGACGTTTTTTTCTCAAATATGGTCGTTTTGGTATTATTTACGTGATGTAATTCTTAAGGCTACGACCTTGTATTAAAGTATTGAATAGCAAGTATAAATAGCATTTAAATACTATATTATTTAATAGGGAAGTCTGTCTTGCTCTGGAGGGTATGTCTATCCCTATTATTTGATGGAAAAATGAACACCACATTTTTTTTGCTCCTCCTCGCCAATCGCATGCTTTAAAGGTGAGGTACTTTCACATAAGGACAAATTATAATGAATGTTTTAAAGTTATGAGCATATAAGAATATCTACAGTAAAGTATGAAAAAAAGAACAGAACTATTACATTTCTGAAGCACTTTTTTGTTCTACGTTAATCAAGTGAACATAGATGTAAACATTGTTCAATCAACGTATTTAGCATGCTGAATTTAAAAGTGATGCAAATGTATACATTTATTAGCAAGTGATGAAAACAGTTCAGTCGTTTGCAGTGTAATATTTACAAAAAACACAAGTAAATGAGCAAATTAAGAGCGGTTACAAAATACTGCCTTTCACTCAGGAACAAAAATGTGTATTAGAATTAGTTTCAGCTTTTTTCAAACGCATGACGGAAAAAGAAAGTTAAAGTCTTTGGAAAGCTGTCCCTTTTTAAAACTGGACAATTTGGACAAGAAGCCATTTACTTTTACTGGTAAGGTAGCTATGATATCATGATAGTACTAGGCTGTTTATTTCAACCTAATACTACATGTCTATACAATAAATACACTCAACATCAACAATCAATAAGACAAACAGGGCCAGTAATAATAAGCTGCACTAGAAGATGAAATGATGATGGTGTGAGATCTTCAGTCATTATCGTAGATACAGTCTGTAAAGACAATTTTATTGAAGATATTAATATTGCCATCATTCCTCGAATCTTAAATTACATCCCATCTATAGGAGAATTAACATTTAAAATTTTCACATAATGTTCAAGTTAATACATTTTCTACCTACCATCTCCAATGTCATCATAGACCTCATCACTATGTAAATAAAAAAGTTAAAAGTTAGTTTTGCACATTTAGACATTAACAGAACAATTTACAAAAACCTTTCAGAGTAACTTACTCTGTTTGGATGATGCTGAGTGGGACATATCCAACTGAAAAGTAAATTTTACAATGTCATCATTACTAATGCTTATCTGTTCTGGTGTAGATCAGCTGTCATTTGGCGTCACTAATAATGTCACTTACATTTGCCCTCCTTGTTCCTACAGATGAATTTGTCAGGGTCAGATTTGCAGATAACATCCACAGTCTCCCCAGCTTGTACAGCCAGGTCTTTCCCACTTCCCTTCTTAGTGATGGCAATTGTTGCTTGATGAAGTACCTGAATCTCCCCATCGTACTGGTGAAGTAAATGCCAAAGTGTTCTCTTTTAAATTCAAGAAAGCACTCTGTGTTTACAGGTCATACGATTATTTCATACACACCTTGAACTTTTTTCTAAATTCCTTTTCTTCTTTCTCAAACTTCTTTTGCTTTTTTGGGTCCTCGTGCACTTTGGTCACCTTAGTTTTCGTTTGAGGAAGGCTGTGATAAAGAAATGTTATCATCAACACAGGCTGATTTAAATATGCTAATATAGAGTAGTACATTTTAAGAGTTTATTTCTTTATGTTGCATCATCTTGTTTGACAACAGTAAAGGTAAAGCACTTAAAGGATTAAGTTCACTTCCAGACCTTTCACCCCCATGTAGTCCAAGATGTTCTTGTCTTTCTTTCTTCAGTCACAAAGAAATGAAGGTTTTTGAAGCTCCATATAGTGGACTTCAGTGGGAGCCAATGAGTTGAAGGTCCAAATTGCAGTTTCAATGCAGTCTCAAAGGGCTCTACACAATCCCAGCCGAAGGAATAAGGGTCTTATCGAATGAAACGATCAGTAATTTTCGAAAAAAATAAATACTTTTTAACCACAAATGCGCATCTTTCACTAGCTCTGCGATTACGGAATTTCGTTGGAAAGGTCACACTTGGTTAGTTCTTTGTCTGTGTACTGGTTCAAAAAGGTAAGGTAGGGCGAAAAACACCATTTCATTTTCTCCTCCAACTTCAAATCGATTTTTTTTTTTAAATGACTGATTGTTATGTTAGATAAGATTCTTATTCCTCGGCTAGGATCGTGTAAAGCCCTTTGAAGCTGCATTGAAGAAAGACATGAACATCTCGGATGACATAGGCCTGAGTAAATTATCAGGAAAATTTTATTCCGGAAATGAAATAATTCTTTAAGGTAACATTGGTTTACCTGCTAGGTGATGGAGTGGGAGGGAATGAATCAACATCATCATATATGTCTTGGGGAGCTTCTGTGTTGTAAAGACATTTGAAAACAAAAGATTTCACAGTAGGTTTCATAGTTAATTTGAAGGTGCGTTATACGAATCAAAAGATTTTGTACTTTTTATTACCTTCATGTGTAAATTGTGGGGGTGGAGCAATGCTGAAACAGATAGTTAGAAGTATATAAACATTTGATAATTGTATAGGGAAAAGCCGAATTTAATTTACAGTTAAATCTTTTTCTGTAAGGAAACAAAAATCGAAGAAGGTTGAAGCCTTAAGAAAAGTGGCAAGCAATAGCAAATCATCCATGTTGAGTACGATTATGATTAGGAAAGATCAGAAAAGCATTAATAAAAGAAAGCTCAGAAGAATTTTCTTGAAGGTGCTTTTTGGCATTTTCACACAGATTGGATTAATTGTGAAATGAACAGTTAACCAATTTGCTTTGTAAATGCAGTTGTGATTCATAATTGAAAAGTAACATTGTTTCTGATTCCATCTTACTAATGTAAAAATTACTCGTTATTGTGGACTTGGCTTTTTCTCCTCTCAACCGAGCTTTTGAGCATTTCCAAGAAGTTGCGTTTTAAGAAATGCCTGGGATCTCCAATGCTATGGTTTCAGAGGAACGTAGTATGGGTGAGACAGATTCATAATCCATTAAGTGGCCAAACAACAAAGCCAGGAATATAGGCACACACATGTAATGCCCACAGTATGCAAATATTATATTATATTATATTATATTATATTATTTTTTCTTACCTGTTTGGATTTAGACTGGATTCAGGTATATCATCATACAAATCATCATCTGGCGGTGGAGGTAAAACAACTATAAACAGCAGAGGGCAGACTTGTTCAAGTATTGCCTCTCAAAATGAAACTATTACATTTGCAGTTAAAAACTTAAACTTACAGTCAGTTAGTTGGAAAAAAGTATTAGTTATATTAAAACTTACTCCGCTGGCCATTCGTGTTCCTAAAATATAAAAGAGAAATATAAATTGTCATATAAATGTGAAGGACAGTATTTTCTGTGTAACTTCTAAAGAAACTTTCTTACTATTTCTAGACTAGAAAAGTGCTTAAAGTGGCATTCAGATCAAATCAGCCTTTTTTAATTTTTATTAGGGAATTGTCCAGAAGCAATTTAAATATGCTGAAATAAAGTTTTGTTTGGAAGTGTTACAGGCTTTTACCCGTGATCGTCCATAGATTCTACGTCATCGTACACCTCTTCCAAGTTGTGAGGAAGAGACAGCCCTTGATTCTTCAAGACGCTAAAGTCGATCTCAACCATTTCGGTTTTAACGTAGCCAACTGAAATATAGAGAAATGACTATAACTGTATCTTTTCAGGTGATCAGTGACCAGTTCACATCAAATATATAAATATTAGTGGTGTTAATCGATTAAAAAAAACGAATTAATCGCACATTTTTCCTGAAATTAATTGATTATTCATGATTAATCATACCTGACATTAAGGTTTTTAATTATACTTTTATATTGCAATAATTTCACATTCATGCTTCAAATTAATGTAGAAACAACATAAAAAACGTATATTTTTAATATCTGTTTAATGCCTTTTTTATGACTGAAGGCAAGCATCACTGATTCCAACTGATTTTTCCCCCTAATATTTAACCACTGAATATAACCATTCAACATTACAGTATTGAGAGCTATCACTTTAACATTTATTAGACTTCTAATTTAAGTGAACTTAAAACAATCATATACCCAAAACATAAACCCATTATACTAAATGTCATATAGGTTAGCTACCTGCCCTTCAGCAAGAAAATATAGCCTAATGTTCTCAAGCAATAAATTATAAAAAAAAAATCAAAATGATATAGCTTAAAGATAAAGCTTTAGTTATTAATTTCCTCTTTTTAATTTTGTTCTTTGATTAACAGACATCACAGCAGCTGCATATTAAGATTTTTTGGCTACTGTTACTTTGAAAGCTGACGCTTCTGAACTGATGCGGATCTGACACTACTTTACATGTGATCTATAAAGAATAAATACTTACATGCACATTTAAGGCAGCTTTAATAGCTTTTTTTGTAAATTCATGTCTTAACTGACGACATAACTAAGAAATTGCATACTCGCAGTTTCATTAGGGTTTATGATACAGCGTGTGGGCCTAGTACAGCGTGTGCCGCGTAATTATTTATTCATGTCTAACCTATAAATACACTACTTTAGCGACAAGACAAAGGGGTGTAGTTGTTGTGAGAACAGCATTGACAGCAGCAATGGTTGTCCCCTTCACAGTGTTTACACTTCACAGTTTATAATCTGCCTATCTCGGAAACTCTGGTATCAAAATTATTTCCAAATTTCCCAGTAGTAAGTATGACTTGAGATGCCGTTCATGTCCAGTTTCCTATTAGGAAACTGGTAATTACAGTAATTCCGGTAGCACATGAAGGCAGCATTAATCGCCTGCGTTAATGCGCTAATTTTGACACCACTAATAAATATATATATTATTATAGATTTATTTTTTACAAAGTGAACTCTTACATGATCCATCTTGACTCCGGCCCAACCATTTACCCTCTGGATTGTCAGTGATTCGCATGATATCAATTGACTCGCCCTTCTTTATAGAGAGGTCATGTTTCCCACCCTTGCAGTCAGCTTTAGCTTTTACCTGATGAATAACTTGCAGGGGCGGTGTTATCTGAGGAAAGAACAAACCAGGTGAACTATTCTTTATAATCATCATGAACCAGTAGATTAAACCTCAATAACTGGTTGGAAATAAGTGCTAAATATATGTTTTACTTACCTTAAACTTCTTAATTGCTTCTTTCTCTTTTTTCTCACGGTCTTTCTGATTTTTAACTTCTTTTTCTTGCTTTTTCTGAGGTTGACTTGCCTCTGCAGCAGACCTGTGGTAAAGCAGGTCATAATCCATGTGTTAGCTCAAAACACAAGTAAACACTGCAGAACATGACTTGAATCATTTGATTATTGGCAGCAAAAATGGTTTGTATCACTCTGTTCCAGGTGGTTGAGATGACCGCTATGCTTCACCAACAGTGTAAGCGATATTAGAACATAAAAGCATCTTACCTGCTATCATCAAGATCCTCATATATCTCACCATCACTTCCACTTCCCTAAAAGAGGCGAGACATGAGACAGCGCACCACAAACTTTCTAAAAACGTATCTGAATGCCTTCACTATGTTTCTTACCTCGTTTTTATGTTCTGTAATGATAAATTGGGAGAAAAAAGTATTTAAAATTAGTTAGAATTGGAATTTCATAAACTATTGAGCTTTTATTAAGTTTAATACACACACTTTTATTCAGCACAGATGCATTAAATTCTAAAGTCAAAGTAAAGCCATTTTTAATGTTACAGAGGTTCACTATTTCAAATTCTGTTAGTTTGAACTTTGAAAATCTTGACATTCAGCATTGATCCAAATAATAAAAAATATTTCCTAAGCAGCAAATCAGCATATTGGAATGATTTCTGAAGGATCATGTGACACTGAAGACCCGAGTAATGGCTGCTGAAAATTTAGCTTTGCCATCACAGCAATAAATTGCATTTCGAAAAATATTAAAAATAGAAAACAGTCATTTTAAATATTTATTTTGTTTGCAAAAATAAAAACAAAAACAGCAGACAGCCTGATTGAAAATGCAAATTCATTCTCTACCAGCAGGAGACTATTTTTAGCTGTGAAAAACAGCTCATTTTGCTGCTTGATATTGCATATATTCAAATAAAAACATCCACACATTTTGGACAATCTATTTGTGGCAGTCAGTTTTGATATTGTGTTCTTATCTGAATGATCCACAGCTGTGTGTTTTTTTTTTTGTTTAGTAATAGTTGTTCATGGGCCCCTTGAACAGTTAAACTGTATTCTGTTCTTCAGAAAAATCCTTCAGGTCGCACAAATTCTTTAATTTTCCAGCATTTTTGTGTATTTTAACCCTTTCCAACAATGACTGTATGATTTTGAGATCCATATTTTTACACTGAGGACAACTGAGGGATTCATATGCAACTATTACAGAATGCTCCAGAAAGAAAAAACAGGGTGCCAGGGTGTGAAAATTTTGAATTTTTAAATTTGAAGATCAGAGTAAATTGTACTTTTTTTTGTCTCCTGGGAAACATGTAACTTGTATCTTATGTAGCCTCTGAAGGGCAGTACTAAATGAAAAAAATTTGATATTTAGGCAAAAGAAAAGAATTCTCAATTCTGTTCAGAAGTTTTTACCCCTGGCTCTTAATGTATGTTTTTCCTTCTGGAGCATCAGTGAGCGTAGGAACCTTCCGTAATAGTTGTATATGAATCCCTCAGTTGTCCTCAGTGTAAAAATATGGATTTCAAAATCATACAGTCATTGTTGGAAAGGGTTAAAATACACAAAGATGCTGGAAAATTAAAAAAAAATTGTGGGACCTGAATGATTTTTCTGAAGAACAGTGGGCAGTTTAACTGTTTAACAAACGAGGGAACAACTATCACTAAACAAATAACACAGCTGTGGATCACTCAGGTAAGAATACACCAGCACCCGCCACAATATCAGAACTGACCGCCACAAATAGATTGCCCAAAATGCGGTGCGGATGTTTTTATTTTAATGTATCATTGAAGGAAACTGTCCATCTTCAGAAAAGTTAAAATTTTTTCAGGTAACAACACAGTATTAAGAATCAAGAGGATGTAAACTTTTGAGCCGGTCATTTTTATAAATTCAGCTATTATTTTCTCTTGTGGACTATATGTAAACATCTTTTAAGTGAAATATCTTATTCAGGTCAGTACTAAATAAACAATAACATGCAACATGATCCTTCTTTTTTTGGTAAAATAATTAACATTTTGCAGATTCTGAATGGATGTAAACTTTTGACTTCAACTGTAATTATCAGGTATTGGCTTTAAAATGTCTCCCATTCAAAAACGTAAAGGTAGGTCTTACCCATTCTAAAGCTATCCACATCATCATAATTTTCATCTTGAGTTCTGCAGACAGATATGAGGTTGAATTATCAACAAATTCAGATGTTAAAGAACAGTGAACATTCTGTCACAGTGCTAAGCGAGGCATTTCTGTGTTACTCACATAGGTCCTGAAGGTCGTGGGGGCAGGTTGGGACGTAAGTGTTGAGAAGGCAGGGGTGGAGGTGCCTGACTACTGGGGTGAGAGGCGGGTGGGGGAGGGGGAGTTACATTCTTTGGTCCAGGACCTGCAGGAAAACAGTTGACCTCGTGACCAGTTCACCCAAAATGTCATCATTTACTCACCCTCAGAACATTGTATGAACAAAAACACCCTTTAAAATATCGCCATGACGTAGAAAAAAGAAGTTTAAGACTGATCCCTACAGAGAATTATGAGGTTTTTAACCATAGTTAAATCATTAGATCTTTTCTCATGGTGCATGCAAAGGGAAAAACCTGCTCTTACGCATAATCTCACCATTATCACAAGTTAAAAATGAAAGCAATCTTTAAAACTATGTTCCCATTTTAATTTAGCTTCCCTGTTTTTTCACTGACTTCAGCTCTCAAGTGAAAAGAGAAACTCAAATAAGGAAGTTAGCTCAGCGCATGCAGGAAATCTTGAATTTCCAATATGTTGTTATTGCTGATACCAGATGCACCTGAAGGTTCATTTCACGATAATGTGCTCTGATGCCGACTGACATGCTTGATAGTGTATTGTGTGTTATCTAAAATACAATGCACAGTATAGATCAAAGACAAGTTTGCTGCAGTATGTCAAAGTGCATAAATAAACAGTATCTAACCTTTCAATACAGTCATGTGATGTTCCTCATTTGGACATAAATTACTGACTAAGATATGCATCTGCTCACAGCTTCTCATCTTTATGACTTTATGGTGTTTGTTTTATTGTGCATGCTTGCTAACAGTCTCAGAGCAGTCACAAGTAAAACCACGGAAACCACTTTGGTCCAAAGACTACTCTACTGTGCTTGTGTATGAACAGTGGCTGTTTTGCGTACCAAGTCTTTGTGGCTTTGATGTGACTGATGAAGTGCTTACAGACTATTGTTGTGTTACTTCAGATACTGGTGTGTAAAGCTTGTGCACCTTGTGCTAGACAGGCAGTACTCACTCTCTGTTGTAGCCTCTGAGCCCTTCTTGAACTTCTCAAGGTTGACTTTGGGTGGTCTGTTGGGTTTGGCGGGAGCACTGCCTAGAGCGTAGCTGTTGGGTAGAGGTTTCTTCTTGGGTGCTGAAGGGTCATCGTTGGCTGGCTGTACCGGAGGCCCAGATGATTTTCTTGGGAAGCTGGGTTTATTAGGTGCTACAGGCTTTGAGAGTGACTCACTGGCACTTGGTAATTTAGCACCTTCTTTAACACCTTCCTCAAATTTGTTGAAGCTATTCTTAACACGGAAACTTGATGGTTTCACATTAGATACTGGGGAAGGTTTGACAGTAGGCTCCATGTTGCTGCCTTCCTCTGGCTGCTGGCGTAGCATAGCTATGGTGCTTTTCGGTTTGGGTGCTGAAGGCATTTTCGGAGGAGTGGGATTAGGGCTAGTGCCGTTGTCTTCAGCTTTAGGGACGTCTTTGACCCAGGGTGGTTTTGCTGTAGGAGCCACTGGCTTCGGGCTTGTTACTTTTAAATCATTGGCCAGGATGCTTGAAGTAGGCTTCTGTAGTGGTGCCTTAGGGAATAGGGCCTTTGGAGTCTCAGGGTCCTGGGATGAGTCTGGTGGTTTGGGCTTGACGGGAACTTTAAAGTTGACTTTGTTGTTCTCTTGTGTGTTTTCAAACCTAGTCCCAAAAGCTTTTATCTTTGGAGGTTCGTGCATGTCTGGAGCACTTCTAGCTGTGTTGACTGTGCTCTTAGGTTTAGGGACAGTTGAGGTAGTAGTTCCACTGGATAGGCTTGATTCAAGAATAGGCTTCTTAGCAGGTACCACTGGGCCTGAAGACAAGGTAGGCTGCACAGGTGGTTTTGGACGAACACCTGGAGCTCCTTCCGTAGATACACTTCCTGCTTGGAAGCGAGCCATGATAGCTTTTACGTCTGACTTGTTGTCCTGCAAGCAAAGATTGAAAGTTTGAGGAACCAAGACAAACCTGGGCAGAGTGTTTACATCCGTATTTTTGTGTTCTCGTCATTCTGGTTTAGTTTTTATCTTTGAGTGATTACTAGTATACATCAGGGTTTGTTCGATTTAGATTTATGTATTTTATGACACTTTTATCCAAAGCTATTTGCATTACATTCAAAAACCATGACCTTGGTACCATATTGTTTGAGAGCAAAAAACGTCAGCGGAAGGCACCGCCATTAGTGTTAGAAGCCGAAACTGGAACAAAAAGTAAATTTGGTCACACAGATTTCATGACCAAAACTAGTCTGTTAAATTCCTAGTTGAAAAACAACAGCATATGCTGGTTAGGTATGTTTGAAGCATGGCAGCTGGTTTACACTGGTCCTAAATTGGTCATGGGCTGGTTTAACCCTTTAACTGCCATTAACAGCCTTCTTGAATAGCTAATGGCAGTTAAAGGGTTAAGCTGGTTCTTAGTTGGTCATGAGCTGGTTTAAGCTGGTGCTGAGATGGTTTATGAGCTGGTCCTGAGCAGGAGCTAGTTGCTTAGAACCAGCATAGGACCAGCACATGACCAGCTTAAAACAGTTAATGACCGACTAAGGAACCAGCCTAAACCAGCTGCCATGCTTCAAAACACACCTAAACAGCATATGCTTTTTTTTTCTCAACAGGGTTACAAGTGTCTATCTCAATCGCAATTGCATGGTTCGGTTGGGTAACAGTGTTTTGTAAATCTCTTTCAGGGTTTTCCTTCCTATAGGCCTCTACAGCTCATAACCAAGATAGACTGTGTGACTACAATGAAGCGCTATGGTAAGAATTAATTTGCCATTCGGATACATGGAGCCTCAAAATTTCTTTTAATATATATATAAAAAAACTCTTTATCTTGTTCACATTATTCATGCCTAGAGTTTGTTGGCAATTTATCGAATGTACAAACTAAAAAAAAACAAAAAAAAAAAACAATACAATATAATCTTTTCACTTTTGAAAAATATTGGAAAATATATGTTTAAATACAATATGAATAATACTAGGAATAATATTAGGAGATACTACAAACTTGACGTCAAAGCTGTATAAAACACTAATACTCAAGCTTACATACTTCCAATATCTTTTTTAACGTCTATTCTGTTTATGTTTTTGAATTAGGGCTTTTGAAACTGCCTTTTGTTGTGTTGAACCGTCAGCTATCTCTGTACAAATATTTATCAGATTTATGTTCATTACTTAGCCACCTGAACTGTCTGTAATAAATCGAGTAAAACACGTAAACAACAGAGATATTTGACATTTAAGTCACATTTCAAGTTAAAGATATCTAGAAAGTATCTTTACCTCTGATTCTGGGTCTTCACTAGAACTTAGTACACTTGATTTTTCCATCAAAGCGGTTTGTAGTCAACTGCACTGAGCATGAGAACAGTCTGTGATCACACAGGAACTGAGAGCATTTATCATACCAAACTAGCAGGAAGTTGCCACGCTCACTACTATAGAACTCATATACAGAAGAAATGAAAATACTTTTTTACTAACAGTATATATAAACAATTTGTGATAGATGTATAAAGATAAATAAACAGTGAAATGAAATGTTACTTTTTAACCATTAAGTAACTTTTAAGCTTTTAAAGTCAGTTTGTCAACTGCTCGCCATTCAAATTTTACGCAATTGGATGCAAATCTCTTTCTGGAAAAAAAACGTCATTTATGTGTCTGCAATAGCCTGTGTTCCTGATGTGTATCCAAGTTGTTTTACCCTGGATACCTCAAAGCTACATGTCTTTGGTTTCTCAGAAACAAGATCCTCTGGACCAGTGTTAACATGTCTGGTGATACAAAGCCATACATGAGAGACTCTGTGCGACGTGTGGGAACGCACCCTTGGTAACAAGTGTTTGAATCAGGACAGACCTCTCACCAGGAAGAGCTGATAAGCTCTGGACTGGCTTCTAATGTGACTGGCCTGACCCAGAGGTACACACTGTGCTGTTGGCTCACTGAGCAAAAAAGAGAAACTGTTAGACACAGGAACTAACATTGGTCAACCAATTACAATATCACTATACTCTTGACAAACAACAGTGCTGCAGACATTTCTCTCAAGTTCATTTAAGACGCTTTAAGCCACATGCAACACTTCAGCATATGGATGGACATTATAGGCAATGCTTTTTTTTTAAATGTATGAATGTATGTATATTTGCATTGCTGTAAGAACATCCAGTTAAATTTACAGTAAAAAGTTCTTGCCAGAAATTCTTTATAAACTTATAACTGTAAATATTTAATTTAGCAATCTACTTAACTATGAAAATAAAATAAAAATAAAAGTAGCCTATCATGGTATCAGCCTATCCAGTACTCATGTATAGACAATGCAAAGGGTCATAAAGGGTCACAAAGACAAAACACCATCAGGCTAACTCACATGAAACTAATGTAATGCACTAAACTAAATAAGTGAAAATGTAACAAAAATTTACAATGTATGTTACATTAAGAAAATAATCATATGTGATAAGTTATTGCTTCTGGAAATGTCTGTAAAACCATACATATGACTGTATTTAACACTAAAATGTGATTTTTGTGAATTTTTTTTTTTTTTTACCTTATATAGTAAAGTAACTTACAGTTAAGCAAGTCAAGATTTTTACTGTAGCATTTTTGTTGAGAATGCCAAAATATTTACAGCGACCAAGTTGCATCTTATTTCTTAGTTTAAAATGAAAACAAAATGTAGACTTTGCTCCATTTACATGCATGACAAAGTGGGACAGTAGGAAGTTTTAAAATAAAAATTATTATGTTATTTACACTCTTAAAAGAGGTGGGTTGTTTCAACCCAAACTTGGGGAAAAATATGTGACCCTGGACCACAAAACCAGTGATAAAGGTCAATTTTTTTCTAAGAGATTTATAGACCAATTTTCAGTAAACATCACAGTGCTGTCAACTGCAGCTGCATGCATAGTGGTTGACTGGTAAAAACACTGGTAACAAGTGGAGGTAATTGGGTAAAATCCATGGAATAAGAGAGAAAAAATATTTTTGTGCCTTTTGATGCCAAAATTGGAATGCTAATCATTTTTATAGAACATTGCAGTCAAAGACGCCAATTAAAGATAAACAGACGTTTAAACGAACACACTATGAATGAAAACTGCTATGACTACTTTACTTTTAAAGCATACATTTGATTAAAACCGTAGGTCTACATACTATTCACATATGCTGTTTATAGGGGATGTATTGTATTAGCCCTACAGTTACAGCATTAAATATTATTTAAATCTTTTTACATAACATTTATTTATTTTATCTCACAATTCTGACTTTTTTTTGTCTGAAATGCAAGTTTATGTCTTCTAATTCTGACTTTATAACTTGCTTAAACAAAACTAGTTAATTCTAAGGGAGTAAAAGCCAGAAGTGTGGGATATAAACTCTAAACCGAGAGAAAAATAGAATATGCAGAGTTGTTTTTCCTTATTAGAGATGTGAGATATAATCTCGGAATTGTGAAAATAAAGTCAAAATTTTGAAATATAAAATCTAATTTACCTTTTTTAAATTTATTTATTCCATGGCTCCATAGACTGCCACTTGAACTGCCCACAAAAACATCATCCCTGTTTCAGATCTGTAAGACTATCCCAGTATCTAACGTCAATTTCACTTAACAAGCTCTTGTAATATGCGGAGAACATTTTGAAAATGACTTCTAATCAATATAATCTATAATCTTAAGATGAATAAATACGCTTTCCATTGATGTATGGTTTGTTAGGATAGGACAATATTTGGCCGAGATACAATTTTTTGAAAATCTGAAATCTGAGGTTGCAAAAAAATCTAAATATTGAGAAAATCGCCTTTAAAGTCCTTTCTTTCTTTTAGCAATGCATATTACTAATCAAAAATTAGGTTTTGATATATTTAAGGTAGGAAATTTACTACATATCTTAAAGGAACATGAACTTTACGTTTTGTTGTCCAGGGTCACATATGCTCAAACCACTATTTGTTTAACCCAACAAGTCACCTAGCATTTTTTACAGTGTACAATTTATTTTATTTTTATTATTGTTTATAAGATTTATGAGATAGGCCCAAAATCTATAATTTCTGGTTCATTTCAGACCCTGTTGTGGGATCTAAAGTTATTTTGCATGGTTAAATTATAATGTGACCATGACTGCTAGAGTTTCAAGTTGCAAACGTTAGTTTTACATGTCAATATTTGAAGTGATAAACTACAACTGTATTTACTCTGCTTGTGTGAACTTGCGCTAAAAACCTTGAGACATCATTTGTTTGCAGATGCCACTTGGATTGATCATTTGTTATCTAATGCAGTGAGATCACACAAAGAGCATGTCTGTGTAATCTCAGACATGGCCTCAGGTTCAGTGCAACTGACATCAGATGGCTGTCATGGAAAAATCAGCTGTGCTGAAGTGAAGACCCAGAGTCAGAGGTAAATGTAATCCAGTTAATTGTCAAAATAAGTGTATATTTGTATACAAGTGTTGTTAAAGTACACTGTATTGAATCGTATCGCTCCAAGAAAGCTTGACTTGTGATATTTTGAAGCATATAGCAAAATAGAACCAATAGCAAAATAGATGTCTTTTCGCAACTGAAACAAATAACCTAAAATGTTATATAGTAATCAAATAGAGCTTTTATTTTTTTCCGCATACAAAAATGAGTTCTAACATCTACCGAGATCAATTTTTATTTATTTGTTTATGGCTGTTACTACTGACAACAGCTGTACTGTTGAAGGCTCCCGACATGCAAAGCAGTCTCACAAAAAGTCCATAGTTCCGTTCTTTGGATGGATGATTTGTGTAATGTGAGTTTTGAATATGACACCTTGCATGTGTTATCACGTGCCAAACAAAGAGCCAATGGATGGTCAGTGTTTGTATTTCTCAGAAGTTATGGAGAACCTTAGATGACAATGAGAAGGTGATTTGGGAGATCCCACATTGTGACTGATGCAGCATTGAGACAGGTGTGCTACTGTGGTTTCACTATGTTATTGTGGTATTATTGAGCTAAAGCTGAATGGTTTGCTGTGACCACAGCAAGCAAAACCAGATGTAAAATTAAACTGGCCTGTGATTCAGTGATTCATTGAAGGTGCATCTACAGTATAGGCAATGAAACCAGGTGGCCGAAGAATTCAAGAGAAACTTAAGTGTGTGCTCAGATGAAGAGGAACCGAGTTGTGTCGGTGAAGCAAAAACTGGCCGAACATTACACAATCTTTTTTTACACAATCTAATTTTGCAAAAACACACGGTAAAATCCCCAAATGTTTCTCAGATGAACTTTAACCATTTTTAGAATAATAGCATGCTATTTTCTGCGCATTATCTGTTACTTATCAATCCAACAAACAAAGCCTATGATAATGGAAATTACAAGCCTACACATGAAAGTAACATGAGTTAATAAGTAGACAAACTATCAGATAAACGTAGTGTGCTAGGAAAGACTATTTATGCACAGAAACACTCCATTTTATTTTATACCATAGATTACTCAGAACCAATATCTCTAAAAAAGCTATAAAGTGCTATAAAGTTAGAAACTGGTCAATACTAAATGACAATTCAGGTATGAAACCAGAAAGAGCACTTACCATGGTCGTAGAGCCAAAAAAATATCCTCTCCCAGATGTTCACATGGACTGGTTGCTCACGACCAGACTGATGAATGTGTTTCAGTTTGCTTCAGTTTATTTGTGGCTGCAAATGCCTGCCCACTCCTGGCTACTTCCCCTATCTGCTGACAGGCCACTGCACTGTCATCACAGGAAGCCCTATCTCTCTCCTCATCAAATCTATTTGCCTATCCTGTACTGCACAATTGCTCTTTCTATACTCACATATTCACATACTGTACTATACTATAAGAATACTATAAGAACATATAAAAAGCCATTTTATTTTATTTTTTAAATTAGCTTAACACTCATTGTTGAGTTATATTCACATGAAAGAAATACAGTTGAGGTCAAAATTTGACATGCACCTTACAGAATTTGCAAAATGTTAATTCTTTTATCAAAATAAGAGGGATCATACAAAATGCATGTTATTTTTTATGTAGCACTGATGTGAATAAGATATTTCACATAAAAGACATTTACAAAGAGTCAAGAAGAGAAAAAATAGTTGAATTTATAAAAATGAATGAACCTGAATGATCCACAGCAGTTTTTTTTAGTGATAGTTCTTCATGAGTCCCTTGTTTGTCCTGAACATTTAAACTGCCTGCTGTTCTTCCCAAAATTCTTTGGTTTTTCAGCATATTTGTGTATTTGAACCTTTTCCAACAATGACTGTATGATTTAGAGATCTGTCTTTTCACACTGAGGACAGCTGAGGGACTCATATGCAACTATTACAGAAGGTTCAAGTGCTCACTGATGCATCAGAGGGAAAAACAATACATTAAGAGCTGAGGGTAAAAACTTTTGAACAAAATGAAAATGTGTACATTTTTCTTATTTTGCCTAAATATCTTTTTTTTCCATTTAGTACTTCCCTTCAGAAGCTACAGAAGATACTTACATGTTTCCCAGAAGACAAAATAAGTTAAATTTACCCTGATCTTCAAATTAAAGAAGTTTTCACCCACCGGCTCTTAATGCATTGTGCTTTCTTCTGAAGCATCAGTGAGTGTTTGAATCTTCTGTAATATTTCCATATGAGTGTGAAAAAATGGATCTCAAAATCACACAGCCACTGTTGGAAACTTGGTAGTGTAACTCATTACTTCCAAAGAAAATGGCGACACTCAGACATTTTCTACAGCTTAGAAAAATAGCCTTTAATGTCAGCAGCTTTTAAAAACAAGAATTGCACACATATATATTTTAGCTATAATTAAGCATAGTAGCATGTACAACCAAGTGGAAGTGAAATTTTACAGCAACAGTTAAGACAGCTGTATGAATTTCATACAAGATCTATTTAGAGGTAAAGTTTTGCATCACATGATATGGGGATGACAAATGTACAAATGCATGCCATGTTTGTTATATGCATGTTTAATGTCTTTGTTTTGATGACTTTTAGTCCTCAGATCTGTGGTACAAGTACCTATCCTCTGTCTCTTCTGTGTAACCATGGTAGGTACCAGTATTCTCATCTGGACAGTGAATCCCAAGAGTTTGCTGTAGTTTATGTTCCTGTTGACGCAATTCCAAAGAGTCCACAAGGTCATAGATGCTACCCAGGGACCACATTGGAGATGGGAACCAGGCCTTTACGTCTCCATCCTTACCCACCACCAGCATGCTGAAGTAGTCACGGTTTATCTTCAACTGGTTTCGGAGACTCTCCACCACTTCCTGCGTAAGTGTCTCCTTCTCAGGTTGACTTTTCCCTGTAGGTTTTGATCAATATTCCATAACCATTTTATAATATTTGATGTTACATCTTTATGCATTACTCGCAAGGAATGAGGAAACAAGGAGTTTTATGATCTTACCATTCAATGGAAAAAACTCCACTGTTCCTGAAGCTGTCGATCTGGTTCCCACAATCTTCAACAAGGCAAAATGACGAATACCTGTCCATATGAATTAAAATTTTTTGTTAGGTTTCATAATTGATTTATGTCTTAAAAATAAAGGTTCCAAAACGGGGTTTTCACAATGATGTCATAGAAGAGCCATTGTGAGTTCCCAAAAGAACTTTTCAGTGAACAGTTCTTATAAGGATAATTTTTTGTCTTAGCATGAAGAACATTATAAGAACCTTGTTCTGTTTCTTACAGTGGAAAGGTTCTATTGATGTTCTTTAAGGTTCTTCAAGAAACTACAGATTCCAAGAAAGACTTTGTTTTAAGAGTGTCTGTTAAGGGAGAAGTTCACTTCCAGAATGAAAAAAATCCTGGTAATTTAATTCAACAAACAACAATAAAACAACAATGTTGGAATTTTTTAAAACAAAGTACAGATTTTTTCAACATGATTATGTAATGCGTGAAGCTAGTCCAAGACGAGCATTTGTGTTTGAAAGTATATAAATATTTATTTTTTTTAAGAAAATTACAGATTGTTTCACTAAATGAGACCCTTATTCCTCAGATGGGATTGTGAAGAGCCCTTTGAAGCTGCATTGAAACTGCTGTTTGAACCTTCAACCCATTGGCTCCCACTGAAGTCCACTATATGGAGAAAAATCCTAAAATGTTTTCCTCAAAAAACTTCATTTCTTTGAGACCGAAGAAAGAAAGACATGAACATCTTGGATGACATGGGGATGAGGTTTTCATTCTGGAAGTGAACTTCTTTAATTTTTCAAGAAATATCCACAAAGTATTAGAGAGCATGATGCATACAGTACCTAGTGGACATTCCTGTCCATTGAGCGCTTGAAGCTGCTGATGAAATGAGTAGTCATCTACAGTGGGTGTTGAGATGATCAGAAGTCTTCGTTTGGATATAAACCTGCAATTTTGCATTTGGTATTCAGAACAATTAGAATGATAGTAATCATAGTTTAAAGCATCTGAAAACTCATGGTGTTTACCTCAGAAGCGAGTTCTCCTCCTGATTGTTTGTTTCGGCTTTAGAGCAGGGTGATGGAGCGTTACTCTCCTCCTCCTTCTCAGACTGACGTGAAGGAAAGCTGTCAATGTAATCGAGTAAATCGGAAGGAGCTGTTGGCTTGTTGAAAACCCTGTTAAGCTAAAACCACAAGAAATATGCCTTTGATTTGGTGGTCTTTCAGTCACTGTAAATGAGGAGAAAATAAAGTGTTCTTACGTTAGGCCTCAGTTCATAGTCAGTCAACACCATTGAGAAGTTTTTGGAGTCCAGCCCATATTCTCTGCGGATCTCGCTGATTAACTCAGGGTTTCTGAACTTTTCTGGCAGGGAGGCTTGTGGAGTCTCAGAATCTGTTTTAGAAAGAGTATCATGCATTTTATATTTAATTGTGCATCGCACAATTAAATATAACACAAATGCATAGGCTTTAGTGCTGGTTAATAAAATAAAGTTTTTCATATGAATTGTTCATTTGAACCATCCAGATCCAGATATCGACTACACAGCAAAACAAAAATGATGCGATCACAAACAAATGGTTCTTTTTAGTGGATCAAAAACATACAGAGAAAAGTCTGGTTCAATTCACGAACAAATTACTCTTCTGAGACATATTAAAAATATACAGCAAGATGAGTGTAGCTTGATTCACAAACAAAATGCTGGTTCTTTTAAGTGAATCAATAACATACAATGTCACAAGTGTGGTTCAATTCATGAGTCAACAAACATTTCAACAAATGAATTACCTTGTTGGTAGTGTTGAATGTGTAGTGTAGGATTATGTTCTGAACCCATGATGGACAGCACTGAGATCTTTCTTTGGGAAAACTCACAGTTATGTAGCTCATTATCATCTCTCTGTTTGATATACTGACTTGAGACATCACTTGGGGATGAAATCACCTGTGCCACACAAAACAAAACAAAAAAACATAATATCCAGATATACTCCTCCCAGGAGAGCTGCAAATATGGTTTTCAAATGTGTACATACACCTTGCAGAATCTGCAAAATATGTTAACTATTTTACCAAAATAAGAGGGATAATACAAAATGTTAGTACTGACATTTAGTACTGTACTGACTTTAGTTTAGTACTGACTTGAATAAGACATTTCACATTAACTCTGTGTTATTATCTGAATGATTCACAGCTGTTTTTTTTTTTTTTTTTTTTTTTGTGATAGTTTTACATGAGTCCCTTGTTTGCCCTGAACAATCCTTCAGGTCCCACAAACTCTTTTTTGTATTTTGTATTTTCCAACAATGACTGTATGATTCTGAGGTCCATCTTTTCACACTAGAAAAAACTGAGGGACTCATATGCAACTATTACAGAGGGTTCAAATGCTCACTGATGCTCCAGAAGGAAACACAATGCATTAATAGCCAGGGGTGTAAGCTTTTGAATAGAATAAATGTGTACATTTTTTCTTATTTTGCCTAAATATCTTTTTTTTTCATTTAGTGCTGCCCTTCAGAAGCTAGAAGACATGTTTCACAGAAGACAAAATAAGTAAAATTTGTGAAAATGTCTCTAGTGTGCAAAGATGGATCTCAAAAGTCATCGTTGGAAAGGGTTCAAATATACAGAAATGCTGAAGAAATAAAGAATTTGTTGGACCGTTCTAAAGAACAGCGGGAAATTTGCAAACAAGGGACTCATGAACAACTATCACTAGATAAAAAAACACAGCTATGGATCCTTTGGGTAACAACACAGTATTAAGAATGAACATGGTCGTTTTTAAAAATGAAAACTATTAAAATTATTATTTTCTTGTGGACAATATGTAAACATATTTATGTTAAGTATCTTATTCAGGTCAGTACTAAATAAAAAATAACATGCATTTTGTATGATCCCTCTTATTTTGGTAAAATAATTTGGCAGATTCTGCAAGGTGTATGTAAACTTTTGACTTCAACTTAATGAATGGATCTTTTTAACACTGTGTATGTGGTGTGGTGTGATGCGACAAATCCCCATCAGTAAACTGATACCTCTTTCTATTTATTACTGACACAAAGTTCAAAAGATTTGCAGCGGTCACTTTGTCACATCCGGTGTAGACACGGCGTAACAATCAAGAACTTACAAGAAGTCTTCTTTTCCCTTTGAGGTTTTGCATGAAATCTTTAAGAGCTGCCTTTTCTTTATCATCTGCTTCTCGTTGTGACTTCCTCCTCCCTCCTTTCCCCTTTTTCTTCTTGCCATCCTTTCCTTTGCCTTTCTTTTTGGAGCTTGAATGGTCAACGGTTTGTTCTCCTTTGAACTCCTCATTGAGGTTATCAAAATTAATTTTTGCACCAGCATGCGTTTTATCTGCGTCCGAAGCTTTTTTCACTTCTGCTATTGGCTCTGGGTATCTATGACTCTCTGGGGTTTTCTTCTGGTCGTCATGCTTTAGTTTCTCATTCCCACTAGATCCAGATTTCGAACCTGCTTTAGGTGATGGTTTTCCCGTCGTTTTACGGATGACAAATCGCGAACGTCCGCTTAAAATATCTTGTACTTTGTTTCTCAAAGTTGCCTTTTTGTCATTTAGACGTATCTTCTGTGTGAGAAAGATGGACGTGGTATTCGCATTCCTCTGCGAACTGAAGGTCCTGTTCTTGCTGGAGCCCTGTTTCTTCACCACTAACCTCTTCTTTGTGATTTTGCATTTAACCGGTAACCCCTTTCTCGCAACCTTCTCCAGCTTTCGCACAGGCAGCTGATCGATGACCTCAAGAACGGCCTCAACGCGAACCGGGTAAGGAAATCTCTCACTATGAACCCTCATGTTCTTCTTTAGAATCAGCATGGAGAAGGTATGGTCCTGCAGCTCAAGGTAATGGAGAAGTTTGCTCACCATTTCAGAATCCATAGCCTCCACTGAGGCTTCTCCTTGCAAGGTCGTACGTTGGATCTTGCCTTCCATCATGGCATTCTGAATGATAGTGACGATGAGTGTGTCTCTCTCTGCCAAGCGACAATTCAGTCCTTCAGACTCCTGGATCTGCTTCTCCATCATACGCAGATAGTTGTCATTGTGCGATGGTGCGGTGATCACCCACAGGCGGTGTTTCCCAGCAAAATCTGCTAAGAAGTCAGACTCTGATGGATTCTCCGGAGCCCTGTTGTACCCAACGTCCTCCCTAGGAGTTGCATGGCCACTTAGATTTTTCGCTTGGTGTTTTTTCTTACCTCCTTTTGCAGAAAACACTGGGTTGTTGATCCAGTGTGCCAACAGAAGCAGGAAAATCCACAGGCGAGACATATCAAGACTTCACACTCTCCACTAACCAACAGAGTGAGGAGGGAGAGCGAGAAACAGCAGCTTCTGGTTCACATTAGAGTTCGACCTTGTTACAGGAAACTCTTGGAGCTTCAAAGCAGCTATGTGGCATGCGAAGCAGCTTCTTGCGCCTCATAACTTGTGTCTGCATGGAGGATGAACTGTTGTAGGAGAAGAATGAAAGGGGAGGATGAAACCCAACCCCTTTACAACTTCAATGTGACTTAGTTGTCAACATTTAATTTTACTTTGGTGGACAATATTATTGCTGACTATATCTTGACAGTTTTAGTATGTGTCCCGAAAGTCAGTATTGCTCTTTGAAGACTAACAGACATTTTTACTTTAATTCACAAAGGCAAGTCTTTGTTGCCTCAGCTCACTCTCAGTGCATCTGCAAAACAGATATCAAAACTATGATGATTAGGACCAGAACTCCAAAAATCCTAGTGTATTTCTTGTTTGATGCTAACTTACATGCAACTCTATACTTATTTTTCTGTCAAACTAAACGTCAAAAATGCTGTGACACTGAAATTAGTTTCTTATTAACACAGTGAAATGCACAAGAAACAGGCATGTCCGACACACGATGTTATCAGCTAGGGAGTGAAAGAAAAGGTTGACAGTGTAAAGCTTTTTTTGATTAAAGCTGTAAATAGCAAAGTGTTTAATGCTCACTAAAATGAAACATTTCCCTTAAAAACAACCTGACATCTGAATGTTCACTAAACATGCATGTACAGCACAATACAAGAGAACTATAAATTACTATACTATAAATGCATTGCATTTTATATTTGTTATATAATTCAAAGCTAAATCTTTTTTCCAGGTATGAGAAGAATTGTAAGAAGTGGCTGTAGCAGTCTGGGTTGGAGTTAATGGTTAACAGTCATGATACACAGACATTCCACAAATGGATTTAGTTGAACAGAAACATATGACAGACACAGGAAACTGGAAACAGCACCAGTCCCATATAGGAATTCTGTTTTCAATGCAAAAGTTTGTTTAATAATAGTTGATTATTATTTTTTTAATTAACATGTATATTTTAGGATTGTTTAACATATATCACTGTTACTTGTTGAATTGTTTTCATGTATTTTTACTGGCCATTTATTTTTATTGCTCTGCTGTTAACCAGCCCCACTTGCTAACCAGTTAGACTACATTTTTTCTAGGGGCTACTAAAGTAAAAAAAAAAAAAAAAATCAGGCTTAAAACTTAAAAAGAATTGTGTGGTTTAGGGTTTATATATTCTGAAGGTAGCCGGTACAGTGCACATTGCAGCAAAAAGCTAGAACTAGTCATCTGGGGCGCTTTTCTCAAAATGTAGGCTATTTTTCAAAAAAAGATTCATTTTGCTGTGAGCATCGAGTGTTTAAATATTGTCCTTGTTTACTACCGCCCTCTGCTGGACATGTGAATCTATAAATCCAAAAAGATGTCGTCACATAAATCAAAAGCCAAAGATGTTGGTTAAATATCACTGCTTTCCAGTTAATTTAAAAGTAAAATAGAATATGTATTTATATAAATATGTTATTTTTAATAAAGTAGTTTATATTTAACATCTCGGTTGCATAGACTACCAGTCAAAATTTTTACAGTACATTTTTTATTTTTTTTAATTAGTCTCTTCTGCTCACCAAGCCTGCATTTATTTGATCCAAAGTACAGCAACAACTGTAAAATATTTTTACTATTTAAAATAACTGCTTTCTTTTTTAATATATTTCATTACTCTAGTCGCATGATCCTTCAGAAATCATTCTGATTTGATGCTCAAAAAACATTACTATTATTATGTTGTTGAAAACAGCTAATTAGACATTTTTTTCAGGTTTCTTTGATGAATAGAAAGTTCAGAAGAACAGCATTTTTCTGAAATAATCTTTTGTGACATAAATGTCTTTATCATCAATTTAAAGCATCCTTGCTAAATAAAAGTATTACTTTCTATAATTTATTTCAGAACAAACAAAAATAAAATAAAATATAAAATGATACTGACTCCAAGCCTTTAAATGGTATAGTGTATAATGTTACAAAAGCTAATGCCTGTCTTTGGATCTTTATATTCATCGAAGAATCCAGAAAGAAAGAAAAAGTACTCAAATGTATTAAACAGGCTATTGATAATAATAATCATCATCATAATAATAAATGTTTCTTGAACAGCAAATCAGCATATTAGAATGATTTCTGAAGGAACGTGACACTGACGACTGATGATGCTGAAAATTTAGCTTTGCTCACAGGAATAAATTACAATTTATTGCAGTAATTGTTTTTACAATAAAACCTGATGCCAGTTGCATAAACTTAGCCTCTATGTTAAGACTTAATTATGTCTTAATTACTAGTTTGACCAGCTATCAGTTAACCAAAGGGTATCGACATTTTTCTGTAGCTAAATTAAAAAAAAAAGAAGCCCAGTCTTAAAGAAAAAAAAAAAATTGCTGACTAATTTTTTAAGACTAGTCTAAACCTTTCATGCAACCGGCCTCGTGCAAACACGTTTTAATTTATCATGGATTTACGGTACAAACAATAACCATGGTGCAGTTTTACAATTCCCATTACAACGAAGTTTTTCTCCCATAAACCAAAAGCAACACAATTTGACGTCACTCGATCCGACAAACTTGTTAGTCTTTTCGTCAAATGTTGTTTTCGAAATCAATTTTTATCCCTAAACTGTGCCTAGTTATGTTATTCAAAAGATAAACTAATGCCTAAATCTCGTTAATAACGCCCACAGCACATGACTTATTTACATACGTTGATTGACGCTCGAATCAAACCACAGAATCGGCGCCGATAGAGGTGAACGCGAGTGCTTCCGGGTGGCGGCTGTAAGCTGTGCGTCCCCGCATTCAAAGGTCGCTCATTGATGCTCTGTCTCGACTCGGTGAGAATTTCAATCCTTCATTATCGATTTCTACCACCTTGTCATTTCATCGCACGAAATGCATTAGGGCATACACTGCTTTGATCTTGAAATGCAAACGATAGCTTGCAGTTATTGTTTCTGCTTAGCTATCAAGCTAGTGTGTTACGAAAAAGAATGAAGGGGAAATGAGCTCTTGTGCCCGCCTTCTGTCGGCTCACCGATCCCGAAGCCGCATTGCTCTTCCGAAAATAAGCCATGCAAACTCAAGCATTTGATGTAGTGGGCTAAAACAGATTTAAATGAATAGGACTGGTGTGCTTCAGGCGCATTATATGAATGAAAATATGCTTAGAAATATGTGCGTACATTGTGCTGTTTTAATGAATGATTTTTTTTGCATTGCCCAATAACAAATTCTAGGGTCGACACAAGGACGAGCACCGTTATTTTGATACTAATGGATTTCTCTCCTTCATAGTATGTTGAATATTCTAAGTTTCCAATCCGAGTAAAGTTACTGTAGGTTGCCCCAAATCTGATAGAGACTTATGTCACTTCTCTGGTCCGCTGACGTGGGGCTGGAATTAGATTGTAGTTGGCACAGTAATCCAATAGAGTCTGTCTGCACATGTTTAATTAAATCGGCGATTTGATTGTTTCCCACGCCCTCATACATGCATAACTACCGCATTGCTTTTAATGTGTAGGATGCATGTCTAAAAAAGGATAATTACACAGACGTCTAGTGGTGTATAAGTGGAAACCGTTTTACTGGGACATTCCTTGAATGAACTACACTTTGATTTCCTTCTACACATTTTGTTGTGAGACCTGTTAGATATGTTTGAAAAAGGATTTGGTTAACATAAAATGTACCCAGCTGCTCATTTTAAATGCGTCAAATGTTTGTATCACCCTTTTGACCTTATTGTCAGTATTTAACAGTTAAAGTCATACAATGTCATTATAATGTTTCAAAATGTTTAATAGAATAGTATTATTCGGTATTGCAAAAAATGAGTTTCGCAGACCGTGTTTATAGTGTTGTCAACCATAAAGGAACTATAAGGCCTCCTGCTACTGTATGACCCTCACTGACCCGCTCAGAAAAACCCTTATCGCCTTCATATGCGATAGTCCTTACCTAAACAAATACACTTCTACACATTTCAGTGTTTGCCTTAGTGTGACCTTGACTGTTTCACCCTGCAGATTAATTGATCTGTTTTGTGTTACTACAAATGGACTTGCAAAGAACCATGAAGTTCTTTAGAAACTGGAGATATAGTGAAAAGAAAAAAAAAAAATTAAGGAACTCTGTAAAAACAAAATATCCTTTTTAGTAAGCATTTTTGAAAAATTGGGTAAAAAATAAAGCCATAAATGCCTTTAAAATGTTTTCATAAAAATTTTTATTTTAAATTTAATTTATTAGTTTTTTTTTGTAAGGTACATATTTTGAATAAAAACATTTGAATAAAATTGTTTTATGGTTGAAATTTTCTAGAAATCACGTCAAATTCCAAGCATTAAAATGACTAAATCCTTCAAAAGTTTTAAGAAATAACTGAAAACCGATTTCTTCTTCTGTTTCAATTTCTTTTTCTCTTAATATCATCCTGTCCTAGCTTTTACTATTTTTACTATTATTACATTGACTGAAAACTGTTTATTGCCATCTTATAATTTATCGTTTATTGTATACCCAAAGTCGCTTTGGATAAAAGCATCTGTCAAATGAATAAATGTTAATGATGATTTTAAACTGTTAGTGACACTGGTCAAGACCATCACAATTTCAAAGGGTTTTTGGGAAAACGGTTATCCTTTTGATATTTTTGTAGAAACCGACACTTTTTTTCCCGGGCTTTTTGATGTATAGAAAGTTAAAGAAAACCTTGATTTGAAATGTATATCTCTTGTATCATTATGATTGTATTTACAATAACTTTTGATCAATATAATGGGTCTTTGCTGAATTAAATTATTAATTTTTAAAAAAATGCATAGACATAGGCTGCCGTTTAAAAAGTTTTCGATCAGTATGTTTTTTTTTTTTTTTTAGGCCCAGTTTCACAGACAGGGTCTGGACTAAGCCAGAATTAGGCCATAGTTCTTTTTCATGTTCAGTAATATTTAGAACCATGGTTAGAAAAAAACATTACTGGTGTGCATCTTGAGACAAAACAAAGGCACTGATATATTTTTAGATGAGTCAGTGCAAGTTACATTTTAGTCTTGGACTAGGCTTAAGCCTCGTCTGTGAAACCAGGGAATAATGTTTTGAAAAATGTTTTTTTTTTTTTTTTTTTTCCCCGAAGTTTCTTATGCTTATCAAAGCAGCATTTGACCAAAAATACAGAAAAAAAGATTTAAAAAAAAATATTCCTGTGATCAAAGCTGATTTTTCAGTGTCATTACTCCAGAATTCAGTGTCACATGATCAAAGTTGAAAACAGTTGTGCTGCTTAATATTTTTTGGGACACTTTGATAAATAAAAAGTTAAAAAGAACAGCATTTATTTAAAATGGAAACCTTTTCTAACAACATACACTACCGTTTAAAAATTTGGAGTGAGTACATTTTTATTATTTTCTTTTTTTAAAGAAATTAATACTTAGATTTAACAAGGGTGTGTTAAATTGATTAAAAAGTGATTGCAACCACTTATATTGTTAAACAAGATTTTTATTTTGAATAAATGCTGTTCTTTTGAACTTTTTATTCATCAAAGAATCCTGAAAAAAGTATCGCAGTTTCCAAAAAAAGTTTGCCAACATGAATAATTCTAATAATCAGCATATTAGAATGATTTCTGAAGGATCATGTGACGCTTGGGTAATGGCTGATGAAAATGTAGCTCTGCATCACAGGAATAAATTCTGTTTGGGTAATTCCATGCAAAGAGTAAACCTTACCATGAAAAAAGTTTTTACCAAAGGTTACTGATAGCACAGATAGCAAACATTTAGTGGTTCAAATACCCATGTAAGGTCTCTCTTAAAGTTTTTAAAGCATTTTTTATTTTTATTTTTAGTGCATGATTTTCCATAGTCTTTAGGCTTGTCACATCCATAACAGTACATATTCCTCATAAATAGACACACACACACACACAAAAAATAAAGTAACAATTATATGTGCTGTAAAAAGCCATCGCTTCTCTATTTGTTCGGTATATTGGTAACACATACATTCTCTAAGCATTTATTTAAAGTACATTAATATAGAATTTTTTTATGTTGTAATAATTTCACAGTATTAGTTTTTTCTGTATTTTTGATCAAATAAATGCAGCCTTGATGAGCATAAGAAACTTCTTTAAAAAAAGCTTACTGATCCCAAACTTTTGAATGGCAGTATATGCTCTATGAATGTGCTAGGACATAGTGACTTAATGCCGTGTTCACCCACTTGTGTGAAATGTGAGCGCATGTGTGTCACCTTGGAGGTGGGTAAACATCTGCGCTGCAGTGACAGGGGCAGAGTAGAGCATTGTGGGATAGGTCAGCCGGCTCACTTTTTTCTTTCTCTATCTCTCTCGCTCACATGTAGGAGGAGGGTCGATCTGACTGTACAGCTCCTCCTTGTGTCTCCGATGGCGAGTCTTCTGCGCGTGGTAGCCACCAGCTGTTCCAGCCCGCTGTTCTCCGGGCTGGTCTGTGCTAAGAGTGTCCGGACGGTAAAGACACCATGCGTACGGTTCTTCAGGACCCATCAAGCCCTCTCTCGCCTCGCTAGTCCAGGTAATGGTGCTATTGAGTTATATAACACATTCAGTTTTAGTAATTAGACAACTTGACATGGTTGAGGACTTCAAATCATGTTTGCTATGTTTTTCTCCTCTGTATACATGGCAAGACCTTGAGTATTGTTATGTATAAACAGAATTTGTTTTACCTCAGCAGATGTTGTTTTAAAGTATGACAAAAGCAAATAAAACATTCCCAAACTTCTTTCTACTCTTCTACTAATGTTAGCAGTCCTTGTGTAGTGACCCTCAAGGTCACTGTGTCCCTCCCCTGCTTGCTTCCACTATTACCTGCATTGAAGGTCTCAGGATATGAATGAGTGTACTGTAATTGACCTGTAAAGCGTACTGGCTGCTTGGATACAGCGTGTGTTGGAGACCTGCCATTAATGGCAGACATTTTTTTTTTTTTAAGAGGGGGAAGAATGGTAATGACAGCTGAGGCAGGTTATTTCTGGCACTGTGTCAGCTGAGGAACTGGGATTGTGGCACAGCTTGTGCAGGAGAATGTCTGCTGGGAAAAGAAACATGTCTATGGTGACTGCCAGCATTCAGTGTGGTTATAATTGGTTTGTGGGCCTCAGATGTTCACTTTTTTCATTTACATCTGATTACATCAATTTTTATTATTATTTTTTTTAATTCTCTTGAAAGAAGTCTCTTATGCTCACAAAGGCTACATTTATTTGATCAAAAATACAGTAAAACAGTATATATATATATTTTTTAAAGATTCTTTGTTAAATAGAAACTTCAAAACAGTGTTTATTTGACATAGAAAACTTTTGAAACATTATAAATGTCTTTACTGTCATTTTTGATCAATTTAATGAGTTGAATAGTGTTTTTTTTTTTTTTTTTTACATATTTTAACTTAAACGTAATTTATTCCTGTGATGCAATGCTCAATTTCCAGCAGCCATCACTATATAGTTGACTTCAATGGGAGCCAAGTCCAAATTGCAGCTTCATTGCCGCTTCAAATGGCTCTATACAACCCCAGCCTAGTAAAACGATTGGTCATTTTCTAAAAATATAATATAATATAATAATATATATTTAGCCATAAATGCTCATCTTGGACTAGCTCTACGTCCATGACTCCACACATTATGTAATGACATTGGAAAATTGCCATGTGTGGTTAGTTCATCTGTTTACCAGGGCTCTATGAAATCCATTTTATATTTTTTCCCCAAATTCATTTTTTTTCCATTTTAATTTTTCTGGTTGCATAATAATGGTTTTACATAAGAAATTACATAATAATGGTTACATAAAATCGTATTAATCAAAAAAGCATGTCTAATTCATTCAAATCATGAAACTTATACAATTTAACATCAATTTATTCAATAGCCTTGTGAATTTTTTTTTTTTTTTAATTCACTCAGAAATTCTGTGTATTTATATTAACTTTTTTTTTTTTTTTTTACATTTTTAATTAATGAAAATTAAACATTTTAGTTTTGGCAAGTAAAGAGGATTTACTATTAAAATTAAAACATGAAAGAAATATTGTGTAATTCTTTCTTTAAAAAAAAAAGGTTTTTATTAATTTTTTCAACAGTAGTAGTAGTAGTAGTATTACGTACATTCTATATTTCTGTCATCTTTAAGTTAAACAAACTTTTATTTTGACGAGTTGCCATGAATACCTGTAACTGACCCTGATTGTGGCTAGATTGGATACAGCTGCGGCTGGAAGCTAACAATAAATTTTACTGAAATAGAACGGTCAAATGCGAATGTAACTCTCAGAGCAGTTCTGGAGATGTTGCTCATGATTTATGTCCTCATTATTGAGACGGCAGATGCTGAAATTACTGCGAGCGTCACGCATGCGTCAATATGTGTAGTAAACAAAACGCGCATCTGCGCCATTCTTAAACACAGAGACACGTGGAATATCCAGGATTCATATTTAAATAGTATATTTTTCGGCTTAGTATTTACACATACTAGTTCATATCGCGATTTAATTTGATGACGTACTTTTGATTAATTCTTCCAAACTTTGACAAATTCCGTGACGTTCTGCGTTAAATAACACATTCCGTTTTTATGACTGGATTCCGTGTTTTCCGCATCATGGAAATCATAGGGCTCTAGTTTACTTTGGTTCAAAAATGTTGGGTAGATTTCATTTTCTCCTCCAATTTCAAAATAATCCAGTGTCATTGTTTTTCTGTTTTTTTTGTAAAGGGCGTTTGATTTTCTTTGCACATTCGCTTTGTAAACTGGGTCGGTACTTCCACCTATGTCAGGCGTGACCTTCATGTAATGCAGGTCCCATTGAAGTCAGAAGACATTTGCAGTGTTTCAAAAGTGTTATATGTCAAATAAACACTGTTTTGAAGTTTCTATTTAACAAATAATCTTTAAAAAATAAATAAATAAATAAAAAAATTCATTCAGACTTTTGAAGGATCATGTGACACAGAAGACTGGAGAGACGGCTGCTGGAAATTCAGCTTTGCATCCCAGGAATAAATTTGTGGATGGTTTAAAAAGTATATAAATTTGTCATTTCTTTTTGAAAATCCCTGATCATTTTGCTAGATACGACCCTTATTCCCTGGCGGGGATCGTGTAGAGCCCTTTTGAAATCCTGAAATGTTTTCTTCAAAAACCTTAATTTCTTTTCAACTGAAGAAAAAGACACAAACATCACAAGACATGGGGGTGAGACAGTTATCAGGAAATTTTAATTCTGGAGTGCACTAATCCTTTAATTGCATTTGATAAAATATCAAACTAGTAGTACAGGTTGCCAAGGCATCAAAGGATGATGGCATTCATATATATATCTATATTAGATTGGGCCAGAGGATCCAAATACTTTTTGAATTGCCTTTGCTGTCTGTGGCCCAGTTTAACAGCCTCCAGGCAGCTCAAGTCTATGATTCAAGTGAGCTTATGTGGTTGTTATCTATAGATCAGGCCTGTGGTGGAATTTTCCACAAGTGGCCTCCTGCTACCAATAGCGGAACATGACTTGGATGACTTCTTGATGCATATTCACATCTTTTATAGACCAAAACATATAAAATGAACTTGATTTACTTTATTGGCAATCCTAAAACTCAGGCATGCTCTGTTTTACATCTTTAATATTTTTTTAAAATTATGACTGCAGAATTGGAGCTGTTAAGTCACAAGGTCTTGTCTTACTGTAAAAATCCCACAAGTCTTAGAGATGTCATGGACCTACAGTTCATTACAAAGCTCTCTAACGTTTTACACTTTGCTTTGGAACCACACATTGGTCTTTATGAACTGCTTCACCAGTTGTTAGTGTGACTCTTATCTTTATTGTACTGCATTACTCTTTGACCTCTGCTTGAGTTCAGAATGGAGAGTTTGCACAGTTAGAAATGGTGCAAAGAGATACTGGCCATGAGAGACGCCTGAGATCAGCTTTTCACACTTCACTTCTGTGGTATTGGTTTCTTTAAACTGATCATGAGGCTTTAGTCATATAACATTTGAGGGCAAAAGTTTAGACACCTTGCAGAATCTGCAAAATGTTAATTATTTTACTAAAATAGGGGTAAAGCAAAGTTCATGTTATTGTTAATTTAGTACTGACCAGAATCAGATATTTCACATAGAAGATGTTTACATATATTCTAATAGTTGAATTTAATAAAATTACCCCAGTCAAAAGTTTATTTACGCTTGATTCTTAATACTGTGTTGGTATATTTTATTTATTTATTTTTTTTGGTTGTTCCCTGGTTTGTCCTGAACAGTTAAACTGCCCGCTGTTCTTCATAAAGATCCTTCAGGTCCCACAAATTCTTTAGTTTTTCAGCATTTTTTGTGTATTTGAACCCTTTCCAACAATGACTGTATGATTTTGAGATCCATCCTTTCACACACAGGACAACAGAGGGACTCATATGCAACTATTACAGAAGGTTCAAACACTCACTCATGCTTCAGAAGGACACTTGATGCATTAAGAGCTGGGGGGTGAACTTGAAGATCAGTGTAAATTTAACTTTTCTTTTCTGGCAAACATGTAAGTAGCTTCTGAAGGGCAGTGCTAAATGGAAAAAAAAAAGATATTTAGGCAAAATAAATGTACACATCTTCATTCTGTTCAAAAGTTTACACCCCCAGCTCTTAATGCATTGTTTTTTTTTTCTACTGGAGCATCAGTGAGCGTTTGAACCTTTTGTAATAGTTGCATATTGTTGGAAAGGGTTCAAATACACAACAATGCTGAAAAACCAAAGAATTTGTGGATCCTAAAGGGTTTTTCTGAAGAACAGTGGGCAGTTTAAGTGTTCAGGGGCTCATGAAGCTCTGGTTGATTCTGTAATTCCCTGTTACTTCCTGCAGGCATTCCATACAAACAGCTGACTGTCGGCATTCCCAAGGAAATCTTTCAGAATGAGCGTCGAGTGGCCATCTCTCCCGCCGGAGTGGAAGCTCTCATCAAGCAGGGCTTTAATGTTGTGGTGGAGTCTGGCGCTGGAGAATCTGCCAAGTTCTCTGATGACATGTATGCGAAGGCAGGAGCATCTATCAGGGATATGAAAGATGTTTTTGCATCTGATGTTCTGCTTAAGGTACTGTTAAATGGATTAATTTGTATTACTTGTATTCACCTAGCTGAGTCTTCATTAACGCTAATTCTCTTCGGCCGTTCGCCGCAGGTGCGTGCCCCCATGTTGAACGCTGCTCTAGGAGTTCATGAGGCCGATCTCATGAGTGAAGGAGCCAGCCTTGTCAGTTTCATCTATCCTGCTCAGAACCAGGAGCTCATGGACCGGTTATCCCAGCGGAGAGCCACCGTCCTGGCCATGGACCAGGTGCCCCGTGTTACTATTGCTCAGGGTTATGACGCCCTCAGCTCCATGGCCAACATTGCTGGGTAAGGCAAACTTTTTTTGTATATTGTGTTATTTGATGATGGTGATACTACTACTACTACTACTACTACTACTACTACTACTAAGAGTGCTTATTTTTAGTTTTTGAGGCAAGGCACTATAGGCAAAACCGTTGTTTTGGAACTGGCCAATTTAGAGAATTTTGGGCAGTTTTGATTCCGTAACAAGCCTTTTTTCAGATTAGTGGAAATAAACACTCAAATGTGTATTTTTAATGTTTTATTTCATTACAGTTTATCTATTTACACATTAAGATTTTACATACGATACATACATTAAAGGCGGAATTGTTTTGTATTTTATTTTATGTAGTTTTATTTTATTGTTTTAGTTTTGATTCTGGTTTTATATTTTTATTTAATTTTTTTATTTTGTTTTACTTATTTTTTTGGTTTGTATTGTTCAATTTTTTTTTTTTTTTTTTTTTTTTTTTTTTTGTTCAAAGTTTAGCTTTTTTTGTATATTTAGTTACATTTTTTTTTATTTTGTTTTATTTAATTCTGTTTTATTTTGTATTTATTTTGTAGTTTTTTTTGTTTTATTTTATTTTTCATATTTTATTTTATTTTTATTTTGTTTTTGATTCAGTTTCAGTTTATTAATTATTTTGTTTAATAATTATTCATTTTTTATTTTTTATTAGCTTTTATGTTTTGTTGTTTCATTGTTTTATTTAACTTTGTTTTATTGTTTTATTATCTTTTATAGTTGTTTTGTTTTTGTATTTATTTATTTAATTATTTATTGTCTTGTTTTACTTTGGTGTCTTGCCTCAATTAATTTGTATTTATTTATTTGATTTTTGTGGGAAATGGCAGACAAATATTCAGACTTCACAGGCCAATCTGCTGTGACCTTTTTTTATGAAACCTTAAATGCAATTAGTGTCAACAAATGTGAGTTTTGTGGTCAGCATAAAAAGTGTCTTGGTTCCTGCCTCATCAGCAGCTGTGACTGATGTGCGTCTGTTTTTCTTGGCAGTTATAAAGCTGTGGTCCTGGCAGCCAACAACTTTGGCCGTTTCTTTACTGGTCAGATCACAGCCGCGGGGAAGGTTCCTCCTGCTAAGGTATGCGTTGGCATAACCGCACACACAGCCTAAATGTTTTTTTATTGGAGTTTGCTTGATTCATTGCTGTACACTTTTCACATTGGGTCTTGGATGAAGATATTAGCACTGTCCCGAATTAGTTTTTTCTGTTTATTTCAGAGTTGAAATTTTACAAAGACTGTTCTTATTGGCAGGTGTTGATCATCGGAGGTGGAGTGGCTGGGTTGGCTGCTGCTGGCTCTGCCCGTGCTATGGGTGCCATTGTCAGGGGATTTGACACCAGGTAAAAAGTCAAACACCTCCGTTTTTTTTCTGAAAGAAATTACTTTTTTTTTAAGCAATGTTTCCATCCAAAGATGCAAGTTTAACTTATGCGCAAAACTTGAATATCTCAAAACATTTGTGATTAAAGCACCGTTTCCATCCAGTGAGCCAAAGTGAACAAACTCGACACTTCCTGATATGCTGGCACTAAATATCAATAAGAAAAGTAGGAGAAGCCACTGAATTTAATAAATGACTTGCGCCTCAGAGCAAACATATGAAACACAATAAATTCGGTCACTGCTTTCAGAGGTGAATGCCTGCTGTTTGTGAACGCAGTCGTGTAAGACGGACAATTATACACAGAAATACTTTGACAGACTTTGCATGACCTTTTTTTTTTTTTTTTTTTAAATGTGTATGAGGAATTGATTCTGTAAATGTGTTTCCATCGTAGTTTATGCACATTTTTTCTTATCGGAATAAAAAGTTGATCCTGCTCAATTGTGCACATAAGTTCAGCTTTATCACAGGATTGTTTTTTTTTTTTTAAATTATTTTTTAATATTACATGCAAAACCATTAAAAAAAATTATAATGTACACTGCCATTAAAATGTTTAGTATCAGTAAGATTTGTTTTTTAAAGAAGTCTCTTATGCTCAAAAAGGCTGCATTTATTTCAAAAATTGTAATGTAAAATATAATTAGTTTAAAATGGTTTTCTATTTTAAAATGTTTTCAAATATAATTTATTCCTGCGATGCAAAGCTCAGTTTTCATTAGCCATTAATCCAGTCTTCAGAGTCACATGATCATTGAGAAATCATTGTAATATGCTGATTTATTATCAATGTTGGAAACAGTTGTGCTGCTTAAAAAAAAAAAGTGGAACCTGTTTCTTTTTTCATGATTCTTAAAAAGTTGATGAATAAAAAGTTAAAAAGAACCGCATTTATTCAAAATATAATTTTTTTTCTAACTTTACTATGTAAAGTCTTTACTATGACTTTTTCTATCAATTCTCTATTCAATTTTCTATCAGTTTCTATCTGTTGTTACAGAAGATTTCTATTTTAAAAAAATGTTTTTTTTTTTATTCATCAAAGAATCCTGAAAAAAAAGTATCACAGGTTCCAACAAAATATTAAGCAGCACAACTGTTTTAACATTGATGATAAATCAGCATATTAGAATGATTTCTGAAGGATCATGTGACACTAAAGACTGGAGTAATGATGCTGAAAATTCAGCTTTGCATCACAGGAATAAATTATATTTTAAAATATATTCACATAGAAAATTTATTTTACAATAATATTTCACAATATTTTATAGTGTGTGTGTATATATATAAATATATATATATAATACAATTTCAAATCAAGTTTATTTAAAAATGTAAAAATTCATGAGAGAGCACCAGAGCAGTCTGTTAACAGATGTCAATATTCAATTTGTGGTGCTAGAGGGCGCTATAACACATCCTCAGTGCTACGTTGTTGTGTGTTCACAGAAGTTTACCACCACAACAACTTTATCACAATTGTCAAATGTGAATATAACATTTGTTCCTTTTTTCCAGTTATTAACCCTGATGATTCTCGCTTGCAGCTAAACGTTCTGTTTTTTTCCCACTTTTTTTTTTTTTTTTTCAACTGACAGATGCTCTTTTATTTCCACTTTTTGTCAGTATTTATAAATCTGAGTTTTGAGTCATCATTCCGCTCTAGTTGAGATTTATGATGTTTGTTTTATCTGAAAACGTTTGTTTTTCGCTTTTCCAAAAACAAGGACATAAATAACAAGCTCTTGTGCAAGAAAACTCTGACGTCACTGCTAATCCTGCCAAAGTGGTTTGAAATGTACACATTTAACAAAAAAAAAAGCTTAACCTCACTATGATTGAATGACTCTGATCTTACATCATGAGCCAAGTTTAGTGTATTTACTTAGAATTCACATCTTTTTTGGAACATAAAATGTGAAACTTTATCTGCTTGACTGATTCCGTCAGCGTCAGTTCCAGGAAGCTTCCTCTCGGTGGCAGTGTTGCATTAGGTATTGAGTCTTGTCCTCTTCTAACAGAGCGGCTGCACTGGAGCAGTTTAAGTCCCTGGGTGCTGAGCCTCTGGAGGTGGTGGATGTGAAGGAGTCAGGAGAAGGCCAGGGCGGTTACGCTAAGGAGATGTCCAAGGAGTTCATTGAGGCAGAAATGAAGCTGTTTGCCAAGCAGTGTTTGGATGTTGACATTATTATCACTACCGCGCTCATCCCTGGTACGCACACCTGCAGCATTCACTCCCTTTCCATCTCTTCTTCCTATTTTTTTTTTTTTCCTCCATCGAATGCCCTCTTTGGCATGTACTCTTGCAGATAATGAGTGATGTGGTATTTGCACATGCTCTGATATTTTTTTTTTTCCCTTCATTTGACATTTTAAAGGATGAGTTCAGCCAGAAATTTAGATTTTTCTTATTTACACAGCCTTATGTTGTGTGGTAACTTTTTTTCCTCTCTTTCTTTCTTTCTTTCTTTCTGTAAAATACACTAAATTTTCTGTTTTTCCTTAGTGATCATAGGCTGTTAAGCTCAGAAGGCCCAAAAAGCACCATAAAATAGTCTATGTGTCTCTATGTTTGCTATATTCCAAGCCTGTTGAAGACATATGAAAGATTTTATGTCAAAATTGACTGATTTATTGTACTGTTGCTCTAAAATATGCTGTCCAACTTGCATCATAGATGCTACATTTTGACATAAATGGGACATTTGTATTTTGTTTTTGTTTATTTTATTTTTTGTTTTGTTTAGTTGTTGTTTTATTTAGTTTAATTTTTAATTTATTTTTTTGTAATTTTATTTTATTTTATTTTTTATTGTCGCTTATTTTTATTTTATTGTATTTATCTATTTATTTATTTATTTTTATATTTTATTTTGTGTAGTTTTGTGTGTTTTTAGAGCCAAAATCCAAATCCCCTCTGGAAATCTTTAGCTCTAATACGTCAACAACTGGTTTTTCCATTAAGAATGCTGTTCTGAAAATGCATGCATACTAGTGCTTTTTTTTTTTATCAGATATTCCTCATTTGCATATTAATATATATATTTTAGAGATCTTGTAATACAAAATGTACTGCCCTGTAATTAATTGAATTGATGTCTATTATATCAGTCTATTCTTATTAAGAGGCTTGGAATATAGTGCACAAAACTTTTATAATGCTTTTATAGTGCTTTTTTTTTGTCAATTTGGAGCTTGTCAGTCTCTGGTCATGATGAGGGGGAAAAAAAGTTTAAGTTCTTTTTGTTGCATTTCATGGAAAAATAACAACATTTCGGTTTACACTGACATGAGAGTAAATGTCAATTTTAACTTTTCGTTTTGACTATTCTTCTAACAGTGATCCTGGTTTATCTCAGGATCCTTAAGTTGATACTTGTATGACTTGCGCTGGCATTTGAAAAGAGAAACAGATTACCTGGCATAACTAATTACGTGCAGCGCAATCACCAATTTAACAGCTCTGTGGCTGCAGATGTGCTTCATGTTTATTTGAAGCATGTTTTGTCTTAATCTCCAAGACTGAACGCTAATAAAAATCAGGTGTCTATAGCAGAGAATGTTTATGAAGTTTCCTGAGTGTCAGTAGAGTTGTTTTGGGTCACTCTTGCTTTAGATTGGCAGGGAGTTTTTCCAATTTGTGTTGCTTGTTCAGTACCGCTGGCATTTAAAGTCAATTCCTGTGACTTTTGCATGCTTGTGCACACTCCTGGTGTCACTCCAATGTTATTTTATTTCCATCCCTGAAGCCACGCAGCCACCATTTGGATGTTTAGTACTCATAAACTACATACCTGGCAGTTTTTAAGCACGTTCAGATGCACACAATCTGTTCCACTTTTATCAGAATAGCGTTTTTCTTTTAAAATCAACAAGCCGCAAAGCAGCTTATCAGTATATTAGGTTGCACGGATAAAAGGCACATCAGAGGAGTCTTATTAAATGCATATCAGTCATGGTTTTGGTTTACCAGTCTCACTGTGCTGAAATTATTATGCAGGTCGGAAGGCCCCTGTGCTGATTACTAAGGAAATGGTGGAGACCATGAAAGATGGTTCAGTGGTGGTGGACCTGGCTGCAGAAGCTGGGGGCAACATCGAGACCACGGTTCCTGGAGAACTCACCGTTCACAAGGTGAGTACACTGCAGCACAGCAATTTCAAGTGTTTTTCAGGGGTCAGTAAGGTATTTTAAAAAAGGGTTAAGCATTAAAGAGTTAGATCACCAAAAAACAAGAATTCTTTTATTAATTACTCACCCTCATGTCTTTTCAAACCTGTAAAACCTTCGTTCATCTTCAGAACACAAATTAAGATATCTTTGTTAAAATCCAAGCGCTTTCTGACTCTGCATTGACAGCAACGCAACTGAAACTTATACGTTCCCAAGCCCAGAAAGGCAGAAAGGACGTCGTTAAAATAGTCCATGTGACATCAGTGGTTCAACCGTAATTTCATGAAGCTACGAGAATACTTCTTGTGCACAAAGAAAACACAAATCACGTCTTTTTTTGATTTTTAATCTCTACTGCCATTAAGGAGAGTATCACAACGCTTTAGTAAAGTTGCTTCATAAAATTAAAAACGGTTGAATTATTGATTTCACATGAATTATTTTAACAATGTTCTTACTTCCTTTTTGGGCCTTTAACGTTTCAGTTGCGTTGCTGTCTATGCAGGGTCATAAAGCTCTCGAATTTCATAAAAAAAAATCTTAATTTGTGTTCAGAAGATGAACAAAGGTCTTGCGGGTTTAGAACAACATGAGGGTGAGTAATTAATGACGGAATTTTCATTTTTAGTGTAAACTATCCCTTTAAGACATTTAAAATAGATAACTTGTAATAATATTTCACAACTTTACAGTTTGATTTTGTTTATAAATGCATTATGTAGTATCAATAAATAAATAAATAAATGCAGCTTCGGTGAACATAAGACTTATTTCAAAATAATGTCCATTTACATGTTTGCTTATTTCATTGTATTTCTGTACTTTCCTATAGGGTGTGATCCATGTTGGCTATACTGATCTTCCCAGTCGCCTCCCAACTCAGGCCAGCACATTATACTCTAACAACATCATCAAACTCATCCGTGCCATCAGCCCAGACAAGGAAGTTTTCCACTTTGATGTCAAAAACGAGTTTGATTACGGCACAATGGACCACGTCATCCGAGGTTCAATAGTTATGCAGGTAAAAACTTTTTTTTTTGGCAGTGTTTTATTTTTTAGCTATAAGAAGACATTCTTAATGGTGTTGCATGTTATATAGGTCAGTGGTTCCCAACCTTTGTTCCAGGGGACCCCTATTTTAACATATATAATTTTATATATATAATTTTATTTTTTTATTTATTATATATAATAATAATAATAATAATAATAATAATAATAATAATATAAAATAAAAAAATATATATAGAGAGAGAGAGAGAGAGAGAAGAGACGAGTCATAATGATGAATGATTATAAGTAGGCCTATTTTATCTAAATTTTAGAATGCACTTTAGGTTATTTTCAATCAACCAATTCAAATTTACAACTTTGCATAAAAAAAATTGGTCTGATTTTTGTGGTGTTTGAGCAACAACGAGAGGAGAGACAGGCTGAAAGAAAATTTAAATCCACTGTCTGACAGCAGGTGGCGCATATGGTACAGAAAGATGTTTCCCTAGTAACCACTGTAAACAAAGCCGCTGTGCTAATAAATTTTATTAGGCAGTAAGGCGAAAGATGAAAATAAAATGTTTCTGAAGGCAGTCGGCTCCCTTCAGAGATGCATTCATATAATTCATTCAGATTTGAATTAGTATGATTTCCCTCTGTAAAACTTTTCACTGCCCCTCAGGTTGGGAACCACTGTTATAGGTCACATCCTAAATCAGTAAAACATTTCTTTCAATTACATACAAAATTGTACACTCAAACGTCAAGCAAAATCACGTTTTTTCATTTGAAATGGCATCTGTGGGTACCACAGCTGTCCCATGGGAACATGTCCCACTTTGAGATTTGACATCTCCACTTTTTTCTTCAATGCGGAATAAGTTTAGGTGAGTGTTTATTAAGGTGTGCTTATAATTAAGATATTACATTAAAATAATATGGTAAGACACCAATTTGCAATAACAAGCAGCAAAACAGGCTGTTTTGTACAGATAAAAATAGCTGGACGCGGATGAGACCGGAAACCAGACCTGTAAAATGTGCAATATAATATTTAAATATTAGTAGTAGTAATAATAATAATAATAATAGCATCCATTATTTATGTTCTTTGTAATTAAAATAAGTAAATTAAATCCATTTTGTTATACCATAAATATTAGTGAAATAAGCATCAAGGTTGTTTTGTGTATTTGTTGTGCGTGTGTTCTCCATGGATACACTGAAGTTTAACAAATACAAAAATTTGGCCTGTGTACGATGATGTTTTATCCAGTCTGGCTGTTGACCTAAATGAGTTTGACACCCCTGAGCTAAAGGATGTGAGCCGTTTGAAATTTATGACTCAATATCTCTCTGGCAGTCATTTGGCTTTCAAGGAGTTGAGTTGTGGTGTTATTTGAATTCTGGCTCTCACTCTCTGTGTATGTCTGCAGGACGGAAAAGTGCTTTTCCCTGCACCGCAACCTAACAACGTCCCAGTGGCAGCACCTCCAAAACAAAAGACTGTCCAGGAGCTGGAGAAGGAAAAGGCATCTGCCGTCTCGCCCTTCAGAGCCACCCTCACCACGGCTGGGGTTTACACCGGAGGTAAATCACAGTCCGGCCGCCGTCCTTGCCTTCCTCTTCCCGCCGGATCTCCCCTGGGGTTAATATGAAAGCGGCTCCCCATGTGTTTTAGGAAGAGACCGCTGCATTGGTGGTCTCTGACACGGAACTATTTTAATAAGGCTGTCGTGTACGGTTAAAACGGCCCCCCTTTATTGCCTTTGAGATTAATCCAATTTTTATTTTCTTCTTCTTATCCACTTAACAATCTGCATTGCTCAGAAATCCCAAAAATAGCAGCTCCCCTGTTTGGCCGCTTTGTCCCAAGATGTGATTAGTCTCCAAAGTCCCGCTAAACTAAACGGCACACAAATTAATTCTATTGGTTGCAGACGCCTGAGGACCACTTGTGTGAGGAGAGGCAACTTTGGCTTCACATCAAAGCGCTCACTTCCTCACTCAGACAAGCCACAAATACAACTCGCACGTAAATAAACACCGGCTGATAAACAAACATGCAAATGAGATCTTCCTGCCCTTTCATGGTTTTCCTGTATCTGTATGAGCTTAGGTACAGGGAATCCTGACTTGCTCGGAAGGCCCAAATCGCTGCCTTTTGAAATCGCGATTGGTCACCTAATTGCAGCGCAAGCTGTTTTATTTTCCACATCACCTTGGCCCGTTCTGGCATCTGAATGCCAGGAACCTGGGATGATAAAATGGTGGTTGTGTTGCTCCTTCCCTCCTGCTGTGTATGTCTGTCATGGTGGAGAGGTTTACTTACCCACATGGCCAATGGCTTGTCTGTGGGTTGGCAATAACAAAATGGCTATTTAATAATAATAATAATAATAATAATAAATACTGGTAGTTATATTCATAGTTACAAAAAATAAATACAAATAAATTATGTACTTTTATTTGTATAAACTGCTGTTTAAAAGTTTTAATGTTGTTTTTTTTTTTTTTAAGAAGTTTCTTAGACTCATCAAGAATGTATCTGTTTGATTTTTCAAATACAGAAAAAAAAAACTGTAATATTAATCATATGAAACAAAGCTGCATTTTCAATATCATTACTCCAGTCTTCAGTGTCACACGATCCTTCAGAAATCATTCTAATATGCTTTATAATCAGTGTTGGAAACAGTTGTGCTGCTTAATATTTTTGGGACCTGTGATACATTTTTTCAGGATTCTTTGATTAAATAAACAGTGTTTATTCAAAATAGAAATTTTGTGTTACAATATACACTGCTATTCAAAAGTTTGGGGTCAGTAAATTTGATTTTTTTTTTTTTTTTTTTAAGAAATTAATACTTTTATTCTACAAGGATGTTTAATGGATAAAAAGTGATGGTAAAGTCTTATATTGTAAAAGGTTTTATTTTTATTTTGAATAAGTACTGTTCTTTTTAACTTTTTATTCATCAAAGAATCAAAGAAAAATATGTTTAAAAAACATTAAGCAGCACAACAGTTTCAACGCTCATAATAAATCTGCATATTGGAATGATTTGTGAGGAATCGTGACACTAAAGACTAGAGTAATGGCTTATGAAAATTCTGTGTTGCGTCACAGAAATAAATTAGATTTTAAAGTATATTAAAATAGGAAACCAATTTCAGAAATTGCAACGAATTTCACAAGATCAGTTTTTTCAGTTTTTGATCAAATAATACAGCCCTGATGATGAGCATAATAGACTCCATTAAAAACATTAAAAATCTTACTGATCCCAAACTTCTGTTATTTTTATATACAATATGTTTATATAAAATGATGATTATAATGTTAATCATGCTGGAGTGGCTGATGTATATAAAAAAATAATTATTTTTATTTTAATATTCTTTTTTTTTTTTTTTTTTTTTTTTAATAAAAAAAAAAGAAAAAAATGTTTACCAATAAGTAGTTATTTTTAAGTTTTAAAATGTACTGCAGCAAGACAGCAGATGTAGCATATATTAGAGTTGAGGTGGCACGTGTACATGACCCACAGCAATGTTGATGTTTTGAGAGGATTATGGGATGTATAAACAGGGCACGTTGCCCCTGGCACTTGGCTGATTTGTACGAGCAGTCAAGCAGTCAAAATTACCTTAACTGAAAAACAAACCTATAATGTTTGACATCTTGTTATTTCTACTCAGGTCTGGCTACAGCGATGGGTCTTGGGTTGTGTGCTCCCAATGCTGCTTTCACTCAGATGGTTACAACCTTTGGCCTGGCAGGAATCGTGGGATACCACACCGTATGGGGCGTCACCCCTGCTCTTCACTCCCCACTTATGTCAGTTACAAATGCCATTTCTGGTAAGTTAGCAAATCAAGTGCACAACCAAAGTGAAAATATTTGCTTATATGATTTGCAATTTTTAGATTTTTGCTTTAACAATGTAATCAGTATTCTATTTAATAAAGCCAAGTATGAATCTCATCAAGTTACATTTATTCCAAATGGGCAGTAACAATTTAAATAATATCTGTGAACTTATGTTCAGCTATTGTTTAATAGCTATAGTTAACTACTTTTTAATTTTTTGGATCATCAGTCATCAAAGCTTTGTAAATAATGGTCACAGACACAGATTTACTTTAAATTTCAACTAAAAACTCCCACAGGTCATGTTTTCAGGCTGTTTTAAGTCTTCTAAATCTAAATGTGAAAAGTAAAAGGAGAAACTATTAGAGTTTCTGATACTAAATTTTGAAATGTCACAGGATCTCATTTTATCACAAGCACAGGTCATCAAAGCTATTTGCCCTTTAGCTATGGAGGGCTCTCAAGTGGGTGTGAATTACCCACTTGCTTTAATGGGTAGAAAATGTCACCTAATTTTTTTTTTTTTCCTTCTTCCCACCCTTGAGTTAGTGTCTGTGATGTGCCGACGTAGGCCACCCGTTAAGTGGTAAATACAGCTCTTCATTAGTCTAGACTTAAGGTCCCAGGATTCAGCGGTGTTCAGAAGGCCACGCCATCATCAGCCAAGCAGATCAAGGATGCTTCTGTGCTTCGTTAGGCTTTTATTCATTTCTCTCAGCGGGCTGAGAAACCAGGAAAGGTTTCATTGTTTTTAACACCACCAAGTCCTTGGTGGTCTGCATTAAAGAGTCCTTTATGTCAAAGAGAGCTATAAACTTCACATCGAGAGTGTGGGGGAATCAACCGAAGCAATTAGTTTCTCTCGACCTACTGCACACTTCCTGTGAATTACTTTATTAGTCTTGTTGAGACAGTCTCTTGCTTCTCTTTGTCGTTTTCGCATATGAGGTGTTACATATTTGACACTTATTGAACTGTGTCTCTCACAGGCCTGGAAACGTGAGCGAGTTGGAATTCGCTTATTTCGGTGCCAGAAGTAATGAAGCTCTCACAAAAGTGACCGAGACGTTAAGCCACTAATGTGGAATTTCTCATTCTCATTGAAAGTGTGGGAGAACTTTTCCAGAAGCGTAAAGTTACTCTTTTGCTCCTGATGGAGTAGAGTTCCTCTCTTGCTCTTTAATCTACCTGAAACTGGTGAATCAGAATGACTCCACATCGCTTGATATGGACGTTTGCACATCACCTGATCCAAGGAATCTGTACTGATGAACCTAAGCTATTAGATATTGGTTTTGGGTCGACGTGGTGGTGACCTAATGGTTGCGTCATTGCCTAAAACAGCCCTGCTTTCCAAACATCTCATCGCTTTATCCTCCGTGATCACAGAAAGTCCGAAATACTATCCAGCCATTAGAACAACGGCAATCCGTTTGTGGATTTCGAGCAGACACCGGCATCTTTCATTTTCATCCAAGGGTTTTATTTTACAGATATCCAGACCTTTGCATGTCTGGGTGCGTGTGTGGCGGTTCGTGTCTGCGTAGGTTTACAAATCGTCTGTTGCGTTTCCTGCAATGTTGTGGTAGCGTGCTCTTGGCCTGCGAGCTGGTCTGTGATCAATTGTTACTTCAGAATTACAAAGTGAGAGGAAATGCTTACCAACAGTTACACACTCCATTGACTTAAGATACCGCTAACTATCAGGGCCACCTCAGGTTTGGTCGGTCGAGTCGATGCCGCGGAAGCATTTGAAAACGATTAAGGAGGTGATGGTTATCAGATTTCCCTTGGGGATGCCAGTGTTGTCCTCGTTAATTCCCGATCAAAATGAGTTACAAACGACTTGTTTTGAGCGCTGAGAGAGTAATGTGCCAGTGTCAAGCATATTATGTCTGATTTCTAGTGAAATTGTTTTGTTAGGAGGGAAATGACTGGACCGTTGTCATAAGCCTTGTTTTTCTCACTTGATAGAGTGAAAGCTGGAAACAAATGCACATTGTGAAAAAGATTCATCTGTGTGTTTTATTAGTCAGCCTGGATGCAGTAAATAGTCAAACCAAAATTATTCAGACATCTTCAACGTTTTTCACATTATCACAGTTTATTCGCTAGAGTTTAGAAAATGGTAATAAAATATGACTAGAACTGTCAGAACAAATTCATCTTGATGATGTCAGAAAACTTTGATAGAAAGGTATGTAATGGATAACAATCAACCAAAAATTCAGACAGCTGTTAGTATGACAATATTTACACAACTATCAGTACTTTGTTTACCAATTACTAAGCAATGCTTCATTTTGTTCATTCTGTGGTGTAGAAAGTTCACATTAGCAATTCAAGGGAAAAAAAACACTTAAGCAAAATATAGTTAAGGTCAAAGTGTCTGAATAATTTTTGGTCCCAGATTTTACTGAATTTTTTGTATAATATGTGACAAATGCTTTTTGTTATCCTCACTTACATAAATGAACTATAGTGTCCCACGAGTAAAAAAAAAAAAAAAAAAAAAAAATTCTAAATCTATCTGGTGTGTGAATAATTTTTGGTTTGATTACATCTGACTCAAAATCTTTCTCCATAGACTCAGTGTGAATTTTCAGTGTGAAGTGTCACTAACATTTGTGTAGTTTATCTAGTATGAAAGTATAGTATCTCTTATCAGCATCTGCATTTTTTTTCCTATTTTATGTATAAAAAAAAAATGGATTCAATTGTTTTAAACTACATTTTATTGTAAAAATGTATTAATAAAATAAAAAATGATTTATTTTATTTATGCATTATTTATTTATGCAAATTATTTCTTAAAATTGAAAATTGTTGACTGAAAAATAGCATTTCATGAAAATGCATCACTAATTTTATATGGCTGAAAAAATTTAGATTTTTTTATATAAAAAAAATCTATTTATTTAGATTTATTTATTTTTTATTTTTTATTTATTTTTTTAATTTAAAATTACACATTCTTTCAGTCACTCAAAATTAGTGATGTATTCTTATGAAATTTGATTTTTTTTGCAGTCAACAAATTTCAGTTTTATTTTAGGAAATCAATATTATTTCTAAAAAATCTATATTTAAGGCAAAGTATCTATTTTTTTATTAAAATGGAATTAAAAGGAATTGCTATTTTATGTATTTATTTGAAATTACTTTTTTTTTATAGTTTTTTTTTTTTTCGGTTACAGTTTACAATGAGGTTCAGTAGTTGTTAGTTAACTACTTTAACATGAACTAAGAATGAACAATACTTCTACAGCATTTATTAATTAATATTATATTATTATTAATATTTTCAAAACTTACTAATGCATTATTAAAATCAAAAGTTAACAGTTAACAGTAGTTAACGTACTGTGAATTAACATGAATTATACTAACGCTAACTAAAAATGACTATTTTCGACTAACATCAACAAAGATGAAAAAATAGTGTAATAAATGGATTGTTCATTAACTAATGGAGCCTTTTTGTAAAATGTTGCCATATTCTTTGTAATTGCAATACTATAAATTTAAATGCATTTTAAATGCAATTTAGTCTTGTTTGCTTGTGACAATAACATGGATGCTGTGTGTTTTCAGGGTTGACTGCTGTTGGTGGCCTTTCCCTCATGGGTGGTGGACTTCTCCCTAGCTGCACTGCCGAGACCCTGGCCGTACTGGCTGCTTTCATCTCTTCTGTCAACATCGCTGGTGAGTGCACTGAACACACCACCCTGTACCTGCCAACAGCGAAAGGCAAGATAAAAAATTGCTAAAATGTCGGAGGCTGAAAGTCGAGTATGATTACAGATGCGAGCAGGTGAGGGCTCTGTACTTGGGCCGCTCGCTGCCCTCTGGCTGCCCCGCATCTTGTGTTCGTGAGAAGAGCGGCGTATTCCGTTCCTTCCAGGTGGAATAGTTTAGTCCGTCAAACCTCACACCTGAAGCAGGAAATGTCAGCACGGCAGTTTCGCTTCAAAGAGCCTTGGTCATGTCATAAATCAGGCTCTGCTCAAAACCAACCAACAGGGCCATTAAGGAGGAAAAAGGGGAAAAAAGGCTTGAAGTGGGCAGTTGGCCAAAATGCCATCCTGAATCCAATGACCCCTTCATTCGGCTGGCCAAGACGCCAGTCCAGGTCAGAGGGTGGTGTTAGTGATTTAATGGCATGCTACTAGGCTTTTACAGACATTTTTCATCATGCTACAATAACAGCTTTTTGATATGTGTTCCAGCGCACATAAAGTGTCTGAATTTATATATTTATCTTCTCAGAAGGCAGGTGTTTAATTTCAGTTGAAGGATGGTTTTTGTTATTTCCATTCCTCATACAGTGTTTCGACCCGCAGTCCTATTACCCATAAACCTTACAGTTAGAAATATGGACATTCTGGTCGCTTTTTCCTCTCCTCTTTTCGACCATTTTTATTGTTACAAGTGCATGCAGGGAAAAAATAACAATTGCCCTTTCCAATTTAATTTCAATAAAAGACAAGGAATTTATGGTGAACCTGCTCCATTAATGACAGGAATGAAAACACATTTTATTCTTTGGCCCTGGCTGTAATGTCTGGATATCCTTCACATTTAATTGTGGGAAAACGGAACGTTCTTTCTAATGCTGTATACGTTGTGTTCAACCGTCTGAGTGCATTTACTTCTGAGTTTAAATATTTCACCGGGATCCTCAGAGGAACGGGTCACTAAGGTTCGAGTGAAACTGGATATCCGTCTGAGTTTCGAATGAAAAGCTTTGGTTTGGTAATCGTCCTAGTAAGTTGCTTAGCTAGGACGGCGTAAGCCAGGAAAATGAATGTAAATGCAATCACATGGTGGTTTAAAAATACTTCACTAATGAGCAGCAGATGAGTGACTCCCGTCATTCTTCATGGCATCCCTCTGCAACTCAATTAGGACCTTTTAAATGACTTGGTGTCATATTCAAAAATATCTTATGTCAAGTTAATAATTGTATTTATTAATATTCATTTAAAATAAAAAATATAGTAGCTCAGTACGCATAATTTGTCGAGAGCATTCACTCAGTATCATTAAATCATTTTTGACCGAGATGGCTTTTAGTTGGTTTTGCATCTGAACTCTTTATATGGACACACCCTCTCATTTAATGTTTTTTAAAGAAGTCTCTTATGCTCATCAAAGCTGCATTTATTTGATCAAAAATACAGAAAAAAACCTGTAATATTGCAAAATGTTATTACATTATAAAATAATGTTTTTTATTTTAATATGCTTTACAATATAATTTATTCCTGCGATGCAAAGCTGAATTTTCATCAACTGTTACTCCAGTCTTAAGTGTCACGTGATCCATCAGAAATCATTCTAATATGCTGATTTATTATTAGAATTATCAATGTTGGAAACTGTTGTGCTGCCAAATATTTGTTTGCAACCTGTGATTCTTTTTTTCACGATTCTTTGATGAATAACAAGTTAAAAAGAACCGCCTTTATTCAAAATATAAATATTTTCCAACAATGTAAATCTATGCTATCACTTTTTATTAATTTAACACATCCTTGGTGAATAAAAGTATTAATTTCTTTCAAAAAAAGAAAGTATAAAAATGTACTGACCCCAAACTTTTGAACAGTAGTGTTATTGTTAGAAAATCTTGCTATTTTAAATAAATGCTGTGCTTTTTTTAACCTTTTATTGATAAAAAAATTCCTGGAAAAAAAAAAAAGTATTACAGGTTCCAAAAAAAAAAAAAAAAAAATTAAGCAGCGCAACTGTTTCCAGCACTGATAATAAATCAGCATATTAGAACGATTTTTGAAGGATCATGTGACACTGAAGTAATGATTCTGGAAATTCAACAAACAAAATTAAAATAAATTAATAATAAAAATAAATTAAATTTTAATGTGTATTAATTCAGAAAAACATTGATTTACATCGTAATAATATTTCACAATATTTATTTTTTCAATATTTTTGATCGACTGAAAACAGCCTTGATAAGCATAAGAAACTTCTTTAACGTAACAACTTCTGTAACGGTTCTCAAAATTCATGGTTAGGTTCGATACAACAGAGTGGTGTCACGGTTCGGTACATTTACGGTACAGCAAAAAAAAATAAATAAAATGGCAGAGAAATTTCCTAGATTTTTACACATTTTTTATTTATTAAAACTAACATCATAAAGTATGCATCTTAGATCAGCGGCAGTGTTTTATATTTAAACTTTGTATAAGTTATTTGTTATTTTATATTAGGCCTATAACCTATATCTGTATTCGTTTTTTTTAATACATTAATCATTCTATGTTTAGTATAAGTGAGTTTGCTGTACTGTTTTGTTGTTGTCAGTTCAATCAATTGACGTCGAATTGGCGCTAATTCAAAACTGAAAGTAAATAGTGCACATTTACATTTACAAGCTATTTAAAAGCCAGGAAAAGAAGGAAAATTCTAACAAACTACCTTACCGCCACAACCCTCCTGGGAGAACATTGTATTTCACACACTGTAATCTCTTTTATTTTCCAAATGTAATAGGATTAGTCCAACGAATTGAATCGTTCGGTTTGCCTACTGAACCGAAAGCCTCATACCAAACGGTTCAGTACGAATGTGTATCGTTACACCCCTAATATATATATATGTATGAATGTATCAAGAGCTCCTGTAAAACCACAACAAATTCCATGGGTTTGCACACACTTGGTGAATAAAGCTCATTCTGATTCTAATATAACTAGCATACATGTTTCACTTTTTGTGAGAAGAAAGCACCCCTACAACAACTTCTGACAGTTGAACAGTAATGAACAGTTCTAAAAATATCATTTTAACATTAGTGTAATCATTTTAACATCAGTTTAGGAACTGAATAATGAAAAATAAAATTATAAAATAAAATTAAAAAGTAATTTTATATATATATATATATGTGTGTGTGTGTGTGTGTGTGTGTATATATATATATATATATATATATATATATATATATATATATATATATATATATATATATATATATATATATATATATATATATATATATATATATATATATTATTATTATTATTTTTTTTTTTTTTTTTTATTTATTTTTTTTTTTTTTCTCGTCTTTTGTTCATGGCTCCAGCGATTATGCACATTGCGATATATTGCACAGCCCTACTTGGTACACAAACATGTTGATGAGATCATCCTGTGTTTATACTGTTCCTGCTATCATTTTTTTTTTTTTTTTTTTTTTTAATCAGGTGGTTTCTTGGTTACTCAGAGGATGTTGGACATGTTCAAGAGGCCCACTGATCCTCCAGAGTACAACTACTTGTATCTTCTTCCTGCTGGTTTGTTTGTTGGAGGTTATGGGGTGGCTCTTCAAAGCGGCTACAACATTGAACAGGTACGACTGCATTACTTAAATTTAGGGCTGAGTGATGAATTGATAATGATAATTATTGTGATATAATTTTCCTCTATAAAATGATAACCAGAGTTTGATAAATGTTCGATAGTGTTTATGCAGCCAAAGAGAAACGAAACCGTGGTACTCATTTGAACCGCGCCATACAGACCGTTTTTCCACTCGATTCAAGGTGCAAAGAGCAGATGCGTTTACTCACTGTTAAGTCTTGGTAAAATGCCCACTAAACAAGAGTTGTGAGATCCAATGTGAAGTGCTTGAATTCAGCAAAGAACACGAATGATTTTAAACTAGTTTAAATTCAGATGAAACTGCGACATGAAACTGACAAACAGGAGAAACACTGCGCGCAATGAGACAGTCAGAAAGCTTTTTATTCTACACATCGCCATCATTTACCATGGTATTGTGGCAGAAATGTGGGATATTCATTTTTTTTATTTTATTAAGTTGTTAATGTAGACATGTATTAAAGAAGTAGCTATAGCATTTGTGCATTTATGGCTACTAAATGTATTCAGAATATGTTTTTCCATACAAATACCTAGAAACCATACAGTTACATTTTTACTGAAATAAAAAATAAATGTAATAAATGACGCCAGATGTAATTTTTTATTTTTGTATTTAGTTTTTTTTTTTTATATACTAGTGGGTGCAGGCCACTATAGTTCATTTATGTAATAGGATAGCAAAATAAAGTAAGCTGTGACACATTACACCCAAAAATTCTTCATACAGTCGGCGCCGATAGCCTTGTGGGCAGTGCGCCAACATACAGCGCCATTGCGCTATGGGCGTCCCGAGTTCGAAACCAGGCTCGAGGACCTTTCCCGACCCTGCCCCCTTCTCTCTCTCTCTCCCACTTCACTTCCTGTCAACTTTGATCTGTCCTATCTAATAAAGCCAAAAAAGGCCAAAAATAAATCTTTAAAAAAAAAAAAATCTTCATACAGTGGATTACCAGTAAAACTAATAAAAATTTGTGACCAAAAATTATTCAGACACTTTGACCTGACCATGTTTTGCTTAAGTGTCTTTACTTTCATTGCTAATGTGACCTTTTTACACCACAGACTGAACAAAATTAAGCATTGCTTGGTAATTGGTCAACAAAGTATTGATGGTTATATAAATATTGTCATACTAATAGTTGTCTGAATCCATTGCATAGCTTTCTATCGGTTATCTGACATTATTAACATTAATTAGTTTGGACACAGTTTAACTCTGAGTTCTTGTAATATTTTATTACCATTTTCTAAACTATAGCGAATAAACTGTAATAATGTGAGAAATGTTGAAAGTGTGAATAAATTAAGGTTTGACTGTGTATGTTATCGTGTATATACATAATACTTAAACCACACTGGTTGAAGAAGGGATGTAATCTAGTGACCAGAATATCAAAGATGTATAGCAACAAGCTACTTGTATACTGCAGTTGTGCAAAAGAGGCGTGGATTCTGGAAGATTCATTTCCTCACTTCCTGTAAACCACTCTTGTGTGCAGATGATGTACTTGGGCTCTGGCTTGTGCTGCGTGGGGGCTCTTGCGGGTCTGTCCACTCAGTCCACGGCCCGTCTCGGTAACGCCCTGGGCATGATCGGAGTAGCGGGTGGCATTGCTGCCACTTTTGGAGCACTTAAACCTTCCCCTGAGCTCATGGCGCAGATGAGCGCAGCCATGGCGGTGGGTGGCACTGCTGGTGAGTACACATGTGTGCATTTGTTCTTTAGTCAGCGGCCTTTGAACCTCCAAGTGTGTGAATGTAAATGGCACATGACCTTGTGATTTCCCCGCAAAGCCAGGTAATGGTCATCAGGTCATGTGAGTCACACAGCACGATATCACGCTTTTGTAGCCAGTCATGTCTAATCTAAATTGCTAATTATTCCTGGAAACCTGCTGGAACATAGTTTTAAACCGTCCCGACCAGCCCCAGCTCAAACCAGAAGTCTGCTTGATTCCAGATGCTTCCACCCTGAGGTCTCAGCCCGCCCCAAACATGCCCCCTACACACCCTTCCCCCAACCTGCACTCCAGATTCACTTCAGCACACACGCACCACTTCGTGGGATGTGACCCGTTTACCAGCAGGCCTGAATTCCCCTTTCTTGTTCGCAGGTTTGGCCATCGCCAAGAAGATCCAGATCTCAGACCTGCCGCAGCTCGTCGCTGCTTTCCACAGTTTGGTGGGTTTGGCGGCCGTGCTCACCTGCGTGGCAGAGTACATGATCGAGTATCCCCACTTCGCAACCGATCCTGCTGCCAACCTCACTAAGATCGTGGCCTACCTGGGGACCTACATCGGTGGAGTGACCTTCAGCGGATCTCTGGTGGCTTATGGCAAACTTCAAGGTCCTGCTTGTTTGGTTATTAATAACAATTAAAGAGATACCCAACAATTAAAATGTTCACCCAAAAGTGATCATTCTGTCATAATTCAGTCACCTTCATGTTTCAAACCTGTATGGCTGACTGTGAAGATAATTTGAAGAACAGTTTTTGTTTATAAAATGTAAAATAAAAGTCAATGAGGCTCAGTGACACTTTTCAAAATATCTTTTGTATTCACAAGCCATTCAGGTTTGGGACAAATTGAAGGGGGTGTAAATGATGACAGATTTTTGATTTGTTTTTTTTTGTTTTTTTGGGTAAACCAAAATAGCTTCTGTTTTAACCAGTTCTCACAGTTTTTAGGGGAAAAAATGTGGTTGTTTTTCTGATAGGTTTCCAGTTTTGCTTGTAAGAGTAATTTATTATCAATAGTAATAATAGTATTAATAATAATTAATACAAATAAATAAATAAATACAAATGTTAAATGAAGTGTTTTTATTACCATTACTATTATACTAACGTTACTGTTGTAATATGTTGCAATAAACTGTTCAACTGAAATTTTTTTAATTAATTAATTAATAATAATAATAATAACGCCATCATCGTAATTAATGAATGCAAATATTAAATGTTGCTATTATTACATAACTATTATGCTAACATTTTTATTGTTATATTTAACTTTTCAATTGAAATGGTTCTAATTCATTAATATTAATAATAAATAAATACATATGTAACATTAAATGTTGCTATTGTTAACATTACTATTATACTAACATTCCTGTTGTAGTATAACTGTTCAGTTAAAACATTTAATTATTATTATTATTATTATTATTATTATTATTATTATAAAAAGTAACAATAAATTTGAAATTAAATGTTGGTATTAAATTGCTATTATACTAACATTATTGTTGTAATATTTAACTGTTCAATTGAAAAGCTTTCATTAAATGAATAAATAAATGAATAAATAAATACAAATATTAAATTAAATTTTGCTATTTACTATTACCATTATACTAACATTACTGTTGTAACATTAATTGTTCAATTGAAACGTTTTAAATTATTATTATTATTGATGATGATGATGATGATGATGATAATAGTAGTAGTAACAATAATAATAATAATAAATACAAATATTAAGTTAAATGTTGGTATTACATTACTATTATTCTAACCCTATATTATTGTAAATAACATTTAACTTCAATTAAAACATTAAGTAATAATAAATACAAATGTTAAATGAAATGTTAGTATTACATTAATATTATACTAACATTATTATTGTAATATGTAATAATATAAGTGAAAAGGTTTTATTAAATAAACAAATACATTAAAAAAAATAAATATTAAATGAAATGTTACTATTATTACCTTTATTGTTAGTATTGTAATTAACTGTCCAGTTGAAAATAATAATACATATTCCATACAGTTTTCAAAAGTTAGACAAGGTAAAGATAAAAAAGTAAAACTTTTTTGACAACAGCTGGTTTATTAGCCCGTCTCATTGCAAGTATTTTAACATGTTTGGCACAAAAGAACCCAGTGAAACATGCAACACATATATTTAATGAATTCAGTTGCAGCCTTTTTGATTTAATATTTGCACTAGGGTTATTGTAGTTGCGTTTATTTCTATTGATTGTGCAGCCTTATTAGAAATCCCAATGTCGTGGGTCCAGGTCCTCACTGTCTGGTGCGGCTTTGTTTGTTAACTCAGCGGCCCACCGGTGCCACACATGCCTCATGTTTAAAGCTTGGCCAGGCGGAACCTCTCAGAATTTGGCACTAATTAGTCCCTCCGCCCCCCAGTCATTTTCCACTTGTCCCTCAAAGCTGGAACGCATTATCTTCAGGAGCTTTCCCATTCCTCCACCACTACCACTGCTCTAAAGCCTGCAGGCCTACACTGATAAAGCAGATTAGAAGTCTCATTTTTATCCTTGTGAGTTTTTCTTTCAGCCTAAAAGCGGGGCCGGTGTAGAATACTGTACATAATCGCCCAATCCAACTGTATCGCTAACTTGTTACGCAGCAGATGCTGAAGAGTTATTGATTCAGCTCCTACTGAGTTTTTTCCTGTGCACACATACTTGTCTAGCACTGATGATATGTCTCGTACATATTATTATAGTTTACAGAGTGCTAGCAGCTGCCTAAAGTGCACTTTAACAACATGACATGCAGTTGTGTACTTTTGTTTAAAGCACAACTCAAACAAGCTTCTCGTTTCCAAGAAGTTCTCACCCTAATTTTATTTTACTCATCGTGTTCCCAAACAGCACATGATGTCCGGTGTACGTGCTAACCCACTTTTTGTGTTGCCCTTCTCTCTTGACTTCCTTCTCTTCGTGCAGGTCTCCTGAACTCAGCTCCCCTTATGCTTCCTGGTCGTCATGCGCTGAACGCCACCCTCATGGCAGCCAGTGTGGGCGGCATGATCCCCTACATGCTTGATCCCAGCTATACCACTGGCCTGACCTGCCTGGGCTCTGTGTCTGCCCTTTCTGCCGTCATGGTAAGGGATTCACACAGTCTTCCAATTTTTATTGATGTATTTGGTCAGGTTTTCTTTTAATTTCTTGAGTTTTGTTTTAGGGTGTTTTTGTTTTGGGGTGTTTTTTGTTTTAGGGTGTTCTTGGTTTAGTTTTAGAAAAATTTGTTTTATGGTACTTTGTCTTGTTTTGGGGAGTTTTTGCTTTGTATTTTTATTTAGGGGTGTTTTGTTTGTGTTTTTGGGGTGTTTTGTTTGTTTTAGGGTGTTTTTGTTGTGTATTTTTGGTTTGTTTTGGTGTGTTTTATTTTCGGGTGTTTTGGTTTGTTTTAGAGTTTTGTCTGTTTTAGGGTGTTTGTGTATTTTTGTTTTAGGTGGTTTTGTTTTGAGGTATTGTTTTGTTGTTTTTGTTTTGTTTTGGGGGTGTTTTGATTTAGGTTGTTTTGTTTTGGGGTGTTTTTGTGTTTGTTTTAGGTAGTTTTGTTTTGGGTTGTTTTGTGTATTTTTATTTATGGGTGTTGTTTGTTTTAGGGTGTTTGTGTTTTGGGATGTTTTGTTTTTAAGGTGTTTGTAGGGTGTTACGTGTATTTTTTATTTTGGGGTGTTTTGTTTAAGGATGTTTTTGTGGTGTTTGTTTTGTTTGATTTTTTTTTTTTTGTGCATTTTTATTTAGGGGTGTTTTTGTTTTGTTTTAGGGAGTTGTTTTTGGGTGTTTGTTTTGTGTGGTTTTGTTTTGAGGTGTTGTTTTGCCGTTTTGGTTTGGGGTGTTTGTTTTAAAGGTGTTTTCAGGGTGTTTGTTTTAGGTTTTGTTGTTTAGGGTGTTTGTTTTGTGTAGTTTTGTTTTGGGGTGTATTGTTTTGCTGTTTTTCTTTTGTTTTGGTGTATTTGTTTTTTAGGGTGTTATGTGTATTTTTATTTTGGGGTGCTTTGTTTTATTTGTTTTAAGTTTTGTTGTTTTAGGGTGTTTGTTTTATTTTGGAGTGTTTCAGGTTTTAGTGTTTTGTGTGTTTAAGGGTGTTTGTTTTGTGTATTTTTGTTTTAGGTGGTTGTGTTTTGTGTTGCTGTTTTTCTTTTGTTTTGGTGTATTTGTTTTTAGGGTGTTGTGTATTTTTGTTTTGGGGTGTTTTATTTATTTTTTAATTTTGTATTTTTGTTGTTTTAGGGTATTTGTTTTATTTTGGGGTGTTTTGTTTAAGGATGTTTTAATTTTAGGTTGTTGTTGTTGTTTGTGTATTTATTTAGGGGTGTTTTTATTTTAGGGTGTTTTGGTGTTTTTTTTGTTTTAGTGTTGTCTGTTTTAGGTTGTTTGTTTTTAGGTGGTTTTGTTTTGGGGTGTTTTGTTTGTTTTTAAGGTGTTTTAGAGTGTTTTGTGTATTTTTATTTTGGGGTGTTTTTGTTGTGTATTTTTTGTTTTGGTGTTTTATTTGGGAAGTTTTGGTTTGTTTTAGGGTGTTTTTGTGTGTTTTTGTTTTGTTTCTAAGGTGTTCTTTGGGGTGTTTTTGTTTTAGAGTGGGGGGTGTTTTTGTGTGTTTTTTTTTAAGGGTGTTTTGTTTTGGGATGTTTGTGTTTTGTGTTGGCGTGGGTTTTGTTTGTTTTAGGTGTTTTTGTTATTTGTTTTGTTTTATGATGTTTTGAGTTTTTTTTTTTTTTGAATCATTGGCCAAAATGTTGAATTTGAAGAAGTTGTTTATTATTATCAGTAATAATAATAATAATAATAATAATAAGTAAAAAAAAAACAAAAAACATTTAAAGTCTTTTTTTGTACTTCTCTCTAAAATTATACTGATAAATAGTAATGAGGAAGAAAGTGTGCTATTTGCATTTTCTAGCCAAGCTTCTGGAGGTGCGCCGTGGCCAGAGCTAAGTTCATCACTCATGCTCGGGTTGCCAATAAAACACAGACATTTGATGACTTAATGACCATCTGCAGTTCTGAATCATGACCGGGATCTTTATAGCTGGGACCACTCCATCTTTCAGTATCAAACAATGTGCAAATCCAGCGTCGAACTGGGCCTTGTATATGAAACGTTCGTCAACAAACACACTTGCAAAACTCCACTGCTGCCCCGGAAAAAGGAACTGCATCCACTGTTCACGTAACGTTGGGTTCTTCAGGAAGCTTTAGTAAAGTTATCTTTGCCCTACAACCAAAACCACACTTCTTTAGAGACATTCTTCCCGAGCAATCCCTTGCAGCAGTGCAGCCGAATGAAGTGCGATGATGGGCGCGCTCTTTCTCTCGCTATAGTCGACGTGTGCGCGGGCGTGCTTTTCCGGGAGAAAAGCTCATATAAGGAGTTCCACCAAGTAAGATTTTCGGCACAGAAATTGTCTGTCATTCGTCCAAATTATTTTTTTAAACTTTGGCCATGTTTAGCATGAGAATCCAACTCTTTAACACTGTGAACAACTGAATACACAAAACACCATTGTAAACAACCCCCCCTTTTAAAGTGCACCGTTTAAAACCCTGACTTCCACTGTATTTACTTTGAATTCATGAAACATTGATGAGACTTGGGATTTGACATTGAGAATTTGGGAAGTGATGCTAGGAGGAATTTTGTAAATCGGCTTGTAAATCAGTTGTTTAAAAAATGCACATTTGGTTAGTCTTCCACTTAGTCTTGGTATGAGGATGTTGAGATTAAGATTTCGAGTGAGGTCAGAAATTGAAAAAGACTGTGTGCAACTACAGGATACACAGCTTCTATTCTGCATTTCAGAACGGCGTGACATGGGTAAACCCTACAGCTCATGAAACCTAAATCCCAATCCCTTTAGCTTTAGTTTTATTTGTTTATTTCATATAAATCCATAAGAACACATGACCATATGATGACAGAGAGAAGTAAACCACAATCATGAAATATCGAGGGCAGGCTTTCGGAGTCTTGGTAAACATTGGCGTCATGAGCCTATCGTCATTTGTCAATAATCAGGAAGCTGACATTTTTATACAGCTCCTTTTACCTCCATAAAGATAAACAATCACCTGCAGCATGGTGTCTGGCTCTTTTTACAGCGATTATTCTTCAGGTCTCCGTCTTTCTGCTTGTTCGAAGGTATTTTTTTACATGATGTGTGGTAGCTGGCTTTGTTTAGGCCTGTTCCCTGAGGAAGGTATATTGTTTAATAATACAGGGATGATATCATAAACGAGTGAAACGAATACTGTGTTTTGACAAACACCTCATGCCTTAATTGGAGCCCATTGCAACCAAATCTGTGTGAAATGTGTTGCTCTGGCGTGCACTATATCGCATTTCCTATTTACATCATCACCCAGTGTCGAAATGAACAGACTCGTTTTATAAATACATACCGTGTGTACAATGTTCATACCTCAGGCTTGAGATTTTTATTTATTTTTTCCTTTTGGCGGACGCTCTTTTTGTTTAAATGATGGAATCGAGTTACTGTTGCGCTTTGCTCACTTGTCATCGCCGTAACCTTTGATCTCCACCCTTTTCTTTCTCTCTGACCCTCTTTCTGACCCCGCTTTTCGTTTTCTTTGTAGGGCCTGACCCTGACAGCCGCCATCGGAGGGGCCGACATGCCCGTGGTGATCACAGTGCTAAACAGCTATTCCGGCTGGGCGCTGTGCGCCGAAGGCTTCCTGCTCAATAACAACTTGCTGACCATTGTGGGCGCCCTCATTGGCTCCTCTGGAGCCATCCTCTCCTACATCATGTGTGTGGTGAGTTCACAACCTCCAAATTCCCTCCATTTCACTCCAAGTGTTGTATTCTGAATGGTGAATGGTGTTTGTTGTTATTGGTCTTAAAAATTGACAGTGGCTATGTATTTTCCAGCCCATAAGCTCTAAATATTATTTTAAATATTATGTATTTTTTATGAATCATATGAACATGTATACTAGTATGTATGTATGTATGTATGCATGTATGTATATTTCTATTACTGTTCTATTACTTCTATTACATGTTTTTTATATAAAAAAAAAATGCACACACAATACATTTAGAAATGTATTATTGTAAATTTGTATATAAATGTACACTACCAGTTTTTGAAACTGCTTTTGTTTTATCAAGAATACATCAAATATTGTGAAATAGTAGTACAATTTTAAAATAACTTTTTCAATTTTTATTTATTCCTGTGATGGCAAAGCTGAATTTTAACACCCATTACTCCAGTCTTCACATGATCATTCAGAATTCATTTTAATATGCTGATTTGGTGCTCAAGCAACATTTATTCTGATTATATCTGATTAGTTTTTTTCTTCAGAATTATTTGAATGAAAAGTTTCCAGCATTTATTTGAAATGTAAATCTTTTGTAACATAAATGTCATAGTGTCATTTTTGATCAATTTAATGCATCTTTTATTTCTTAAAGTTTTGATCTGTAAGATTTTTAATGTTTTTTTTTTTTTTTTTTTTTTTTTTTTTTAAGTCAGAGTTCCATTTGTTTGATCAAAAATACAGAGAAAAGTCATATGAAATATAATAGCAACTTAAAATAATGTTTTTTTCTATTTTAATATACTTTAAAATCTAATTTATTTATGTGACACATCACTTAATTTTCATCAGCCAATACTCAATTCTTCAATGTCACTTGATCCTTTAGAAATTATTTTAATATGCTGATTTATCAATGTTGGAAACAGTTGTGCTGCTTAATATTTTTTTTTGGAGTCTGTGCTACTTTTTTTTTTTTTTTTCAGGATTTTTTTAATGAATAAAAAGAACAGCATTATTCAAAATATAAATCTTTTCTAACAATATAAGACTTTATTATTACTTTTTATCAATTTAACACATTCTTGCTGAATAAAAGTATCGATTTCTTTCAAAGAAAGAAAGAAAAAAATGTACTGACCCCAAAATAAATTTTCTTTTAATATTTTATTCATCAAATCCTGAAAAAGTATCACAGGTTCCAAAAAAAATAAAATAAAATTAAGCAGCACAACTTTGTCTTCAGTGTCACATGATCCTTTAGGATTGATGCTGAAAATTCAGCTTTGCATCATAGGAATAAATTATATTTTAAAGTATAATAAAATAGAAAAACAATTTTAAATCGCAATAATATTTCAAAATATTACTGTTTTTTTCTGTATTTTTAATCAAATAAACACACCCTTAATGAGCAGAAAATACTTTTTTAAAAAAACATTAAAAATCGTCCTGATCCCAAACTTTTAAACAACAGTTTATGCCTTGTTGAAATTATATTTACTAGATTTTCGGTTGCTTCTAATGGTAATGTTATTGTTTTTGTTTTCGTTATGGCTTTAAAATAATAAATGCTTAGTTCTGATCAGTGGATTAATTCATCACACAGACCGTTAACTTATCAAAACTATAAAAGGTCACGTGAAATCTCTTGTGCATAACTTAATTAATATTAGATTACAGAGCACATGTGTGCGAGTATAAAAACCTTGATCTCAAAGACTGGATGTTCCTGTTATAATGACTCCCCAGTGGCACTTGGGAATTCAACACCACGATTTAGTTTTCGGTTGGACAAATGGTATCATTTTACATGTACCCCTTTTTATTTTTCCTTCACATGCAAGTCATTTTGGCTATCTTTAATATCCTGTTAATAATGTTTAAATGTCATTTGGACACACATTTTATTGACACGATCATTTTTTTTGCAATCTGATTTCCAATCTCTGGTGTGTTTTCTTCTCTAGGCCATGAACCGCTCACTGGCAAACGTCATTCTGGGTGGCTACGGCACCTCATCCACCGGCACAGGCAAGCCCATGGAGATCACAGGTACCCACACTGAGGTCAACGTGGATCAGACGGTGGAGATGATCAAGGAGGCTCAGGATATCATCATCGTCCCAGGTAATGGAGGCCCTTTGTAGCTTCGCACATCTGAAACTCCTTGGTTTCAACTAGATCTGGAGTGTACCGTCAACGACTTCAAACGATCCTTTATGTTATGTCTGTTAAAGCAACCTCGCTTCACCCCCATTACATCACTGGTAATTTTCTGACCCCTCCTGTGCAGGATAAACCCCCCAGAGTGCACCCTGAGGCCTGCTGGGACTTGTTCTAAGGTGGTCTTAAATTCTCACTCGTTTTTTTGAAGCCCTAGACACATTTGTGTGCGCTTTTTATCTGTCTGTTCTGCATGTTTTTTTTTTTGTGTGGAACGGCGCGGATGGCCTCCCGTGGCATTGTTCGTGTGAGCCGAGCTGTGGAGGGTGATGTCAGGTTTATCTCTTCTGGCAGGGTCACGCCATGTTACTTTTGCCCCCATACAGCTGACTGATTGAGAAGGATGTGTCAGATGAACTTTAACTGTGTTTACCTTCAATACAAGTTGAGTTGGCAAATAATTTAGTTGGACCGTGGTTGGTTCCATCTTAGCAGGGGCCTCTGTAAAGGCCTCCAGCAACGGCAGCGACTCTCACGCTGCTTTGTTCTCCTCCACAGATTGTTTTATAGTTGTATTTTATGGTCCGACAGCAGGTCGAGGAGATTGAGACCTTGGAGGCGACAGGACAGTGGAAAAGATGAGCGATTAAAAATGGGAATATGAACAGAAAGAAAAGGAGAAACGATAATAAACAGCTCGGTCCAGAGTAAACAAGACTGCAGGGCCAAGCACAACAGAGACGGCCCCTTTTATTTAAAACAAATGGCCGTCCAACACGCTCTGAGGCATCCAGATTTTTCCCTCTTGACCGTTGCCTGTTTAGCCACTGCCAAGATGTCTGAGACAGCCCTATGTTCACTGAAACACAGGCCTGAGCATCGGGAGCGCTGTAGTCTGTTGTTATGAGGGATGTGCGAAATTTTTTTTTTTTTTTTTGCACCAAATGATAACGTAATAGTCTGGTAGTCAAGATTGTAGGTTCAAACCCGATGTTCTCCATTAGTTGTTTGTTTCTTTTTGTTCTGTTTTCTTTTCCTTTTTTGCTTTGTTTCATTTTAGTTTTTTTTTTTTTTCCCCTGTTCTTTTTAATTAGTTTTTTGTTTTGTGTGTTCTTTTACTTTTTTGTTTTAGTTGTCTATTTTTTTTTTTTTTTTTTTTTTTTTTACTTTTTGTATATATTTTTCTTGTTTGTTTCTCTTCTGCTTTTCTTTTTAATTTTATTGTTCTGTTTTGTTCTTTGTGTTAGTTTTGTTTTCTTTTCCTTTTTTGTTTTATGTGTTTTTTGCTAGTTTAGTTGTTTGTTTTGCTAGTTTTGTTTTGTTTTCTTTTTTGTTTTTAGTTATTTTTGTTTTTCTGTCTTGTTCTATTTCTTAGTTTTGTTTTTGCTATTTTTTTTCCTTTCGTTTTATATTTAATTATTGGTTTTGTTTCCTGTTTGTTTTTCTTTTTATTTGTTTAGTCATTTGTTTTTCTGTTTTTCTTTTAGTTTGTCTTTTTTCCTTTTTTACTTGATTGTTTGTCTTTTTTGTTTACTTTTTTTAGTCATTTTTCTTTTCCTTTTTGTTTTTAGTTTTTGTTTTGTTTTCTATTTTTCTTTGATTTGTGTTTGTTGTGTTCTTTTCCTTTTTATGTTTAATTATTGGTTTTGTTTTTTTGTGTGTTTTCCTTACCTTTTTTTTATCTTAGTATTTTTGTTTTTGCATCTTTTTTTGTTTTCCTTTTTTAAATAGTTTTCTTTGTTTTGCTTTAGTTATTTGTTTGTGTGTGTGTGCGCGCGTTTCCTTTCCTTTTTATTTTGTTTGTTTAGCTACTTTTTATTTTTTGTTTTTGTTTTCTGCTTTGCTTATTTTGGTTTTGATTGTGGTTTTTTTTTTTTTCTTTTTCTTTTTTTTTCTCCTTTTTGTTTAGCTACTTTTTATTGTGTTTTTGTTTTCTGCTTTGCTTTTTTTGGTTTTGATTTTTGTTTTTTTGTTGTTTGTTTTTTCCCTTTTTTATATTGTTTGTTGTTTTGTGTATTTTACTTTCCCTTTTTTTTTTCTTTTTTTTTTCCTTCGTTTGTGTTCAGATTTTTAAGAAATGTTGATTGTATGTAAGAAAAAAAAAAGGTCACTTATTATACACAGTTGTGTTTATAATTCTTTAATTCTATTCTAAGTGATGCTTCAAAAGACTATCTATCTAGCCGGCTATATAGTGTTAATTTGATTTTAACTGCAGAATCCTTTTTGTTGAGCCTTGGACTGCTAAATAACACTTAATTGAACCACTTAAGTTTTCTCTCCTCATTCGCCACTCAATCCATCCATCAACCTCCATTGCGTTGTCTGTCCTTTTAGTGTATCCCTTGACTGCTCAGTAAGCAATGGTCTTGTTTCCATTTCCGCATTTTCGTATAATTTAAGTAGTCATAGTTAGTTTAGTTGATTGACAGCTGTGAAAACATTTAAGACTTTTCTGTTTAAGCGTGGAGTTTGCCAACCATGGCTGCTTTCCCAAGGAGAAATGTCTTTTTGTTTAAAAAAAAAAAAAAGAGCTGTAAAGAAATCATTAGAAGCGAGGAAGGTTAGTCGGCGTGCACTGTGACATGCTTGTTTAAGCTGGAGGTTTTGAAGGCTGTTGTGACAAGCCTATCAAAAGGTGTCAGCAGTAACCAAGGCTTTAAACTGACTGGCGTGAGGAATTTATATTCGTTTTTCCTTGCTTTGTGGTGCTAAATTGGTTATTGGTGACACACCAATAAGTCTTTTTGTCTTTATTGAGCAGTGCTTTTTCTGATACCAGTGCAGCTAATTCTGCGCTGCTTTCAGACGACACCGATTGTATAAAAATAAACACTTAATTCTAGTGCTGCCTTTTAGATTAATCAAATATGTATTTCAACATGAAGCAATTTCCTCCTTTTCTGTTTATTTATAATCCTGCAGGTCACTCAAGATTGAATTATTTCATCTGTGAATTACAAATGAGTGGGAGCAGGTCTTCTGTTTGCTTTACTTTCAAAACAGATTCTTCGTATTGTTTATAAGTTGGGATTATTTATTGTGGTAAAATCTATTCACATGACACGTTTTGAAAAAAGGTGAGGTATGATTACTAAAAATACAAAAATGATGTGTCAGGATCATGCAGAGTTCATTCCAAAAATGGAGTTTCCTAGGCTTCATATATTAGTAGCGGCTGTTTAGGTGTGTTCCTCCTTTTTAATTGCTGTGTCTTTTACTTCAGGTTATGGTCTGTGTGCAGCGAAAGCTCAGTATCCTATTGCTGATCTTGTCAAGTCACTGTCTGACCAGGGCAAGAAAGTCAGGTAAGAAACATTCAAACATCATTTTCAGACCTGTACTGTTGAACTGTTATTTGACACCTTTATTGAGCCACGTGTGCACCACGAGATCCATGATACCAGGAGAAAGCTATCTGTTAACACCATTCATCCCAGTGGTGGATGCAGGACACCCCTTATTAGTAAACAGTGTCCTATGAATTATTGAACTGGATGACACTTGGAATCTCCCCTTTCTTTTCCAAAATCCTCACTCTCTCAGTCTTTAAAAGGAGTTTTAAAACTTTAGTTTCTTTCCATTGCTTGACTTCTAGTTCCTAATCGCATGTTTCTCAGGTAGAAGGCCTATTTCCATAATTGTGTTGAAATGTATTTTATCTGTTAAATTATCCTTTTAATATTTATTTTTTTTAATTAATTCAGAATGTTTAACATTTTCTTTAAATATTTAGTTTTTATATAATATAAAATATATATATATATATATATATATATATATATATATGTATGTGTGTGTGTGTGTGTGTGTGTTTTATTTAAATAAACATTACTTGCACTACCCAAATAAAAATCTATATTGTATTTTTACATTAACTGTGTAATTAATAGGTTTAATAAATCTTATCAATTTGGTGTGTTTAAGCATTTTACATTTATTACTAAATAACTCAAGATGGTAACAATTTAAACAATTATTGTTTAAATAAAATATTCTATATTTTAATAGCTAAAGTAAGGCGATAGTTTTGAACACTGGCTGGTTATGTACTGGCTCAAAAATGTATTTATTAGAAATCTATTCGACTTTCAGATGATGTATAAATCATATAAATATATAAATAAATTTCAAAATATTGACCCTTATGACTGGTTTTGTGGTCCAGGGTCACAAATGCAGTTTTATTGATGGTTTGAAATATTTACAGTTTTATAGAAGTATTTCAATTCAGCATGAAGAGGTTAACAGTGTAGGAGTAACACTCCAGAGAGGTCTGGGAAAGTCTGGAAAATTACAATTTGCATTTAGTTCTAGGGCTGGGCAATAGATATTGATCGATAAATTCATGCGCATCTCGTAAGTAAAGCCGGTTTTTTGATTAGCGGTAAATCTCCATCTCTGTTTTCAAATGGAGCGCCAGTTAATACAGCCGTAGATCACTGAAAAGCTACCTCAATGAATCACCCGCAAAACTGAACCTGATATCGCGTAGCTTGTCAGTGATCTACGGCTCTGTGTATTAACTGGCGCTCCATTTGAAAACAGGTGATGGAGATTTACCGCTAATCAAAGAACCGGCTTTACTGACGAGATGCGCATAATATCGATATAAATATATCGCCCAGCCCTATTTAGTTCTATAATACGTTCTTTATAAAGGCTTCTCTACAAAGAATAACTTCAGACAGATTTTAGTAAGACAGCTATTAGTTTTTTTTTTCATAATAAACTTATTTTCAGATCATCAGTCATCAGAGCTCTGTATATATTGGTCACTGACCTGACCATCTGTAGAGATGTTTAATTTCACCAAGCTGATTACTCACTAAAAACTCCTACAGATATTTTTTTTCATGCCATTTTAAGTATTATATTGATGTAACAAAGTGGTCATTTCTAAATGTGTGAGTTGTTTACCTACTTCTTTAATTAGTCTTTCCATTAACGACATTATATTGTCCATTCAGATGGATTCACAAACGCGAGGCAGGATTTATCGCATGAACCAATCACAGCTGAACATAACTAGCTATATCCAATCATATCGCCTCCTGTCACGTGACTTTTCCCAATTCATTCTCAATTCACCCCCACCATGCTCATCGTACCCTTTGGGTGATCTGTTAAAATTCAATGGGCTCAGGAGAGGTGAGAGAGACACAGACTCCCACTGTAACTTTACCTCTGGTGTCGCTGTTGGACAGATTTACTTCAGAAAAACAAGTGTTTTTTTTTCTCTCTCTCTCTTTTTAGTGTTATATTTTGTAGTACTTGCACTGTTTTATGTTCCTGATCCAGTTTTGTTTTTTTGTTTTTTTTTGGAGACACTGCCTCCCTTGCCTCCTTGGAGGAAACGCCTCTTATAGTTTAGTCATTGTAAGTTTTGGTCTCTCTGAGGGGGGTCTGAGTCTTGTCAATGCTGCTGGTTGAGTGTTTGAACTCATTAGTTGCAGGTCAGTCTGGTGAACCTCTGAATGGCATCCTCCTCTCTCTGTTTCTCTCTGTATGTCGGACTCCTCCATTTCAAAGAGTGCGTTTGAATATCGTCATTCAGTTGCTCTATTGTCTGGGGCTTTTGTTGCCTCTCCAGTGTATGTGTAATGCCCTGTGATCTGAGAGCGCAGTGTACCCCAGGCCTCCCAGTGCTGTGAAAGACTCGGTGAAGAGCAGAGCGACAGGTGCAGGCTACGCAATACTTTCCACAGTCCTGACAACGCCTCTCAGGTTGCAGGGCGTGGAAAGACTGTGTGCCTGACCCTAGAAATGCTTCAGCAACCATGCGCTTTCTGGTATTTGTTATACTGATGAGATGAACTTGTAATGCAATATAAAAGTTTCTCATTTTGAGGCTGTCGAGACAGATTTGAACTTGGGTCGCCACACATAAGTGGTACCAAAGTATAATACCTGGTGTGAGCAAGCCATTAGCATTTATTTTGTTTTCAATGGTCCTTTTCCACAAATTTTGTATGTATGCAAAATTGTGTAATATCCAAGGTACACATTTCTAGTAATTGTGCAGCTAACTTTCATATTTTCAGATGGTTTTGGAATATTTCCCCTTTCCCCAAATTTGTCACTACCGAAACACAGTAATATATAATTTAATTATGTTTTCTTTGACCTATTAAGATTTTGCCTACATCTTCCTTCCTATTTTATTAAAAAGTTTTCAGTGTAAATCAATAAGAATTACAATTTTAACAATATTATATTTAATATTAATATTAAGTGTGATTTTTATGAGAGGAGTTGTATTTTAAATCAATTTTTTCTTTGTAAAAGGCAGAAGTTGATTATACTGATTTCAAACTTAAGGATTCATTAGTTTGAATATGCATTGAACCAAACACTATCATAACATCTTAGCTGATAATTCAATATTTTTGATGAAACATCCCATGTTTCGGTAGTGACTGCACATTTTTGGTAGTGACAATAATGATTTGTAACAACCACATCACATTACAGAATTTTAATTTGCATGCTAAAATACAAAAAGTTTGCAAAACTGTACTAAATTGTTTATTTCCCCCAAATAAAGGATTATGCGTTCTCTTTTGTCACTACCGAAATGATGGCATGTTATGGTAGTGACAATTTTAGATGCTTCTGGGCCCAGCTCAAAGATGCTAATCAGCACATGGTTAGCTAGCACACTTCTGAACAGTTGTCCACACATGAAAACAAAATTTTATGGAATAACATTCCCCCCCCCAAAAAAGGTCACTACCGTAACTTCTCAAAATGTTTCAGTAGTGACAATTTTGGGCCTAGCTCAAAGATGCTAATCAGCACATGGCTAGATGGCACAGTTCTGAACAGTTGTACACACATAACAAAATTTTATGGAATAACACCCGAAAAAAACAATGACGCCACTACTGTAAATTCACAATGTTTCGGTAGTGGCAATTTTAGGTACTTTTAGGCCTAACTCAAAGATGCTAATCAGCACATGGTTAGCTAGCACCGTTCTGAATAGTTGTACACATAACTAAATTTTATGGAATAACACCCAAAAAAACAATGACGTCACTGTCGTAATTTACAAAAATGTTTCGGTAGTGACAGTTTTAAGTACTTTTGGGCCTAGCTCAAAGATGCTAATCAGCACATAGTTAGCTAGCACAGTTCTGAACAGTTGTACACATAAAAACGAAATTTTATGGAATAACATCCAAAAAAACAATGACGTCACTACTGTAAATTCACAATGTTTCGGTAGTGGCAATTTTAGGTACTTTTAGGCCTAACTCAAAGATGTTAATCAGCACATGGTTAGCTAGCAAAGTTCTGAACAGTTGTACACATAAAAACTAAATTTTATGGAATAACACCCAAAAAAACAATGACGTCACTGTCGTAATTTACAAAAATGTTTCGGTAGTGACAGTTTTAAGTACTTTTGGACCTAGCTCAAAGATGCTAATCAGCACATGGCTAGATGGCACAGTTCTGAACAGTTGTACACACATAACTAAATTTTGTGGAATAACACCCAAAACAACAATGACGTCACTACTGTAAATTCTCAGTGTTCGGTAGTGGCAATTTTAGGTACTTTTAGGCCTAACTCAAAGATGTTAATCAGCACATGGTTAGCTAGCACCGTTCTGAATAGTTGTACACATAACTAAATTTTATGGAATAGCACCCAAAAAAACAATGATGTCACTATCGTAATTTATAAAAATGTTTCGGTAGTGACAGTTTTAAGTACTTTTGGGCCTAGCTCAAAAATGCTAACCAGCACATTGTTAGCTAGCACAGTTCTGAACAATTGTATACATAAAAACTAAATTTTATGCAATAACATCCAAAAAACAACGATGTGAAGTTTCGTAGTGACAAATTTAGGTACTTTTGGGCCAAGCTCAAAGATGTTAATCAGCACATGGTTAGCAAAAAGGCTAAAGACATCGGCAAACCTTTGTAAACAGGCATCTAATTTGAATGTGCTCTTCACAAGGCTATAACTGACCACTGTTTCCATTTTAGCTGTTCTTTTGCCGTTTTTTTTATTCTCTCACTGGATGGTGTAAATTTGTGTGTTGTCTTGTTCCCAGTAGATACTGGTTGTCGGCACTAGCCTGGTTTCACCACAGTCTTGGCAGTCAGAGGAACCAATTACAGCATCATCTGTGACTTAAAGATTCCCTCAGCATTTTTCATGAAGGCACTCACTCACTAACACAAATGCTTTTTAATTAATCCCAGAACATCATGGTGTGCAGCCAACCCATCTCATACACTTAAGACATGAAGTACTGGTCAGCAACTTGGTCACAAAGTGGTTAGCCATGCGTGCTTTGCTCAAAAGCACATTGCCGATGATGGTGATTGCTGCGTGCTGCATTAGATTATCGTTCTTTGCCACTCTCTTGTGAGCTTCAGTACCGTTTCCCATAATGCAATTTGTGGGGTACTTAAACAGTCAATTGTCAACTTATTTCATTCAGCTGCCACCTTGTCAGATCTGTCGCATAAGCTAGATTCTTGTTTTCTCTCTCACTCTAGAGCTGCGGGCACTGTGATTGTGGAGGAGAGATGCAGACCGGAAGCTTGTGTAATTTTCGTTCATTCGTTTGATCTGAGAGCCCAACAGCTGCTGCCAATTAGAGCATTTGTAGTTGATTAGAAGGGGAGATGGGTGGCCAAAGAGTGGACAGATTAGGTAGCGCACCCGCCGCTCTCCCCCCTCGTTCTGTTCGGGATAATTGGCTCGGGGTGTTGTCCTGTCGAGAGGACTGTGGGTAGAATTGACACTGTGTAACCTCCTTATCATTCCTATTGAGTTTCTGTCTGTCTCTCCATAAAGATCATTACATTAGTTTTAGCTGGAAAGATTCGGTTCAGTGAACGGAGTCACGAGTTTGGGCAGGAAAGCAATCTAAATCTCCTCTGGGCTGGAAGGTCGTGGTTGAAAAGGAGCGCAGATATTGTTGGTTCAACGCGGTGCTATGCTAATGGGAATAGCAGAACGCTCAGGCTGGTTTGGATGGTAGAACCGAGCTTGGACCCGTCGTCCGCCCGACTGTTTTGCAAATGCAGCTGTGGCTTATGTAAGCCAGCGTCAGAGTTGATTGACAAACCCCATGTCTCTCAATTTTCGAGGCCTGTATGCTGAAGTATATTTCTTCGTAGTTGATTATTGAACATGTTTTTTCCTCATTTCCTATTTGACAAATGAGTTTACATGACAGAAACTGATGAACAGATGTCGGATTTGATGGAAAGCAACTGCAAGCACGACGAAAAAAGAAAAGAAAAAAAGATTGAGTAAACACTTGTTAGAGAAATGGCCACTATCATCCGATAGTCTACTTTTCAGGAACATTTCAGGAGATTTTTCTCCTACAAGATGACGCTGTCTTAAATGCATGACAAAACGACAGAAGTGCAGAATAAAACATAAAATCAAATTATGTAAAAATATGTTGCACAAATTGGCCTGAATACTCTGGAAATAGACTTATTCTAAAGTAAACAACTCTGACGTCTTAATTCAAGACTCATTTCTGAGAATTTGCCTGATTCTACCATTTTAGTTCTTTAATAGAAGCTGTGTAGCTTTTTTTTTTAATTATAACTAAATTAATTATTGTAAAAATATAATTTTCTGAACCCTTCTTTTTTGTTTTTTTTTGTTTTTTTTTAAATGGTCAGTTACTTTTTATTTTGATAAATAAAATTAATATGCTTGGCTGATTGAATGCTCTGTTAATGAAATTTCTGATTTGTTTTAAATTATATTTATAATACGTTAATTTCTATCAAAGTAATCTGACATTATTTTTTAAAGGTGTCTGAATACATTTTGGTTTGACTGTAATTAATTTGTAATTTATCAAGATACAAATTAACTCTTGAGTCCTTATCATATTTTATTAGTTTCCTAAACTATAGCAAACAAAAATCTGATAATGTGTGAAATGTTGTAAGTGAAAACAGTTTAAACCTCAGAAAAAAAAGGAACACAAATGTTACATTGGTTTAAAAAAGCAAGCGTATCACTTCCTGTGTCTCTCCTAAGCCTGTTGGCTGTGATCTTCGGTTTTTACAGTGAAGTCGTAAAGCTGCCCATGTGCCCTGAGGGTCCACTCGTCTTCCTCAAGCCATTTCCCCTGAGCTCATGCACTTTACTACCTCTGGCATTAAAAAGATACCTTCAGCCGTTGCTTATTTCCTTCTCTCTTAACCTCTCGCAAACACTCTGACCCCTACCCCAAAGCACTCCTGCTTAACCATGTTCAAAGACTCCTGCTCGTGCTGTATGGAGAGTCATCCTTCACGACCGGAAAGTGCTTTATTTGGATGCCATATGTGTATCAGGCGATCTAAGAGGTCATGTGATCTGTATTATCTGTGTGTGTATTCAGGTTTGGAATCCACCCTGTGGCCGGTCGTATGCCAGGCCAACTAAACGTTCTGCTGGCTGAAGCTGGTGTGCCATACGATGTTGTGCTGGAGATGGATGAGATCAATGAGGACTTCCCTGGTATGATATGCATTTTTGGTATTTTTTCCTTTTGTTTGTGGGATATATAATCCAGAATTGTGCTTTCCATTATCATTTTTCAGGAACTGATCTGGTTTTGGTCATTGGAGCTAATGACACAGTCAACTCAGCGGCCCAGGAGGACCCCAACTCCATCATTGCTGGCATGCCAGTTTTGGAGGTCTGGAAGTCCAAGCAGGTGAGCATTTTATTAGTTGTTAAAGGTACAATATGTGAGATAGATATATATATATATATATATATATATATATATATATATATATATATATATATATATATATATATATATATATATATATAAATAGATAAATTTTTTTTTTTTTTTTTTTTTTTTTAATTTATTTAAAATGTCCAAAAACCACTAGAATAGTGTTATATCGTTAGTTGACTTGCGTACTTGCATTACTCCCAAATGTTTCTAAGTATGTTTAAATCCAAAAAAATGACGATTTAAGTAGTGTAACGGACCATGTCATTGCATCGCCTGCCAAGGACGCCAAAGACCTTTTGATTTCCGTTTTATTTTAGAAGACATGGGAACACTGAAGATGTTTTATTTTATATAATGCATTGTATTAGATGGGTGAAGAATGCACAGAATAGCATTATAACAAAAGTTTCAACACACTCAAATGTATCTAGTATAATAAAACAGCGCTGTTTTACTCCACATACACATGACTAGAAGGAGCGGAAGCGGTATCTTTAGTGTTTCCTTGTTTTTTCGAAAATCAAAGGTGTTTGACGTCATTGGCAGGCGACACAATGGCACGGTCCGTTACACTATTCAAATTTTAATTTCTCTGGATTTAAACGTTCTTGGAAACATTTGGGAGTAATTTAAGTACACAAGTCAACAAAACATATAACACTATTCTAGTGTTTTTTGGATATTTTAATTAAATATATATATATATATATATATATATATATAGATACTTTATAGTTTGAAGTATAAAAATAGAACAGTTATTTTAAATTGGTAATCATTCACAAAATGACTGTTTTGACTCTTAATACTACTTTCAAAAACATCTTATCATCCTGAAACTACATGACACACTTCATACTCCATATGTATCAGGCTTTACTTTTATGGCCTAGCTGGAATAAAACCCAAGATAGCAAGAATTGCCCTCAAGCACTGTAATACAGACCATCCCTCATTCTCCCACCCAGAGCGATATGAAAATCTCCATCCCATCCCCACAGCTGGTTCCCACTGTAAGCACGCTTCGGTCCAGGTGTATCTCTAGCAAGGCAGCCTCACGCTGCTTTCATTAGCGCTGACTCGCTTGTTCTGGAATGATGACATTTCAGAGCATCCGACCGATACTTTCCCTAAAATGTGGGGCTGGTGTGCCTCACCACATGACAGGCCCATTGCGGCCAGACCTTCTCTAGGGAAATCACTCGGCGTATTGGGGCTTGACGTTTGCGAATGTGCAAAACCGTCGACCTTCTCCTGCGAGTAATTGCGTGTAGCTTGTTAACCTGTTCCATAATTCCATATGGAATTATGCAAACGCTAGAGCTTTGAACCAAAGCCTTCCTTATTTGTAGCTAGTTTGGATGTGTAGCCGAGTCTCAAGGAGGAAACTCGACCAACTTCGAACGCAGTGATGCGGCAGAGCCCGAACTTTCCCTGCCGATCGTCTCCGTTGGTTTTGTTATCCTCAATCTCCTGCAACATCCACCCTACTGATTGCTCCCAGCCTTGTTAAAGACCTTCATGTGTAACCTCATGCCCAAATGAAACCAGCTGCCCTATGAATAATTTAACAAAAGGATGTTGTCCTGTCCTGGGGGATGCTGAGCCTGGGTAAAGTGGTCACGTGAGACTTTGAGACGAGGGGACGGGCGTGTCTGAACGCCGTTCCCATCACCTGGCTGGCATTGAACATCTGCAGGCCTTTTGAGGGACAGATGATGATATTAAAAGGATCCGCCTGCTGATTTTGAAGTCTCAAGATGAGGGTCATTTCGTTCCAAATATCTTTCAGTGTATTGAATAACACTAAAGCTAGACCAGCGGCAAGGGCTCTCCTCTCTGGTTTTACTTATTCAATTACCAAGTGTTTCTCCTTCCCAAACAGATGCTCCCAATCAAAGCACTGCTCTCGACGATTTTCCCAGAAACGGCTCTGCCTAAAAACTGGTGTTCAAGACACTAATGACTCTTAATTTTGTAAATGGCAGATACTTAAATAACCATTACATGTTGGAAGCAATGGGTTCTTTTTGCACCCTCTTGTACGAATCCTAAAACCGTTCTCCACCACTTCACGTGCAGGTGCATGCAATGCTTTTATAGGAATAATGTCAAAGAATTTATAGTAGCTGACTTTTTCCATTTGATAATTTAAGGGGAATGTACAGGATTTTATTTAGCACAAGTTCTCCAGCTACCTTTGTTCCTGGATAAGCCTCAACCTCTGCTTTCATCCCTCCAGGTCATCGTAATGAAAAGATCTCTGGGAGTTGGCTACGCCGCTGTGGACAACCCTATCTTCTACAAACCAAACACATCCATGCTTTTGGGAGATGCCAAGAAGACTTGTGATGCTCTGTCTGCCAAGGTCCGCGAGGGCTAGAGAGGAAAGAGAAGATCTGACCTTGCTTTGCACCAGATGAGTCACGGAGACGAGGAGATCGAACAAACACAATAAACCCTTAGATATAAATTAGCACTAATAGGATCAAGCTCTTTGATGCCCATTTCAATTTTGCTGTAGATACAGGTAGTTTATTCAGTATTTCCAGAACTTTGGTTTTTCTTTTTTTTTTTGCTCCCCCATTCAAAAGGAAAAAAAGCATTACAGAATCTCATTAATTAGCATTAATAAAGCAATCGAACTAGTTATCATCTGGTTTTGTATGTATTATAGATCAGGTTTTATATAGCACAGCAATCTGTTTTTAAAAAAGGAAACTTGGTAGTGTTAACATTTGACTAATTTGTTTGAAAGCCATAAACTGTATGCTTTTTTCCCTTTTTCTTGCTTAATCTTCATTTCTTGTGAACTTACCATGTGCATTAAATGACCAGCTGGTGGTATATGGTGTTGTTCCAAGTAGGAATCAACTTTTTCAGATGCAGCTTTAGAGGACCATTCCCAGACTTTCCAAATTTCTCTTAATAGCATGAAGGATCGCTGCTGAGATCAAGTCCCAGCTAATATCACTGAAGATTTGCGCACAGAATCCCAAACACCTGTGGCTCCTCCATAAAATGATTTGTGTTTCCCAACCACTCTTAATTCAAGCGAATGTCACTGTAGCGGTGAGGTTAGTATGAGTAGTTACTGTATATCTGCCCTGTTGTCCTCCCAAATTTGTTCCCAGCAGTAATCCTCCGCAGTATTTGACAGGGATTTGAACAGATGTACTGTACTTTACCCACTGGGACCTAATGGAGTAGATCTTACCAGATGCAGGAACCAAGACAGACCATTACAACAACCCTACCTCTCCACAGTTTTAACTCGACCAAAACAATCCCTCACTTCCCCACTCTTACACTCCTCTCGTTTGCCTCGAGCTGGGCTGCAAGGGGCACGTGTAGTTTGTTCCTCGATGATGTAGATTTTTTGGATGCAGGAAGGTGGTACATTCTTTGCAATTTAGATGCTGAATTTCAAATGATTCAGGAATGTTTTAATATGTGGAAAAAAAAAGTAAATTGTAAGGGAATCAATTGCTGCAAGGGAAAGAAACAGGTATTTATCGAACAGGTTTGCATTCCCTCCCGCTCCTTCAGGATGTTTTTTTGTATAGAAACAGGTTCTTACATAGAAACGATGCTTTGATAATTCTGCTTTGCCGCAATACATGGGAGGGAAAAGAGGACGAGTCTTCAAATGTTTCATTGTGCCATGGTGAGGAATTAATGTCATACTGTGAAATGTTTTTTCTCTCTCCACTGTATTACAGAGCATCCCTCTTAATAAACATCCTGATAAGAGAACCGATGGCACGAACGGTCATTCATTTCTCAATATCGCATGCTTTCGGTGTTGCGGGCACCACAATGCCTAGATTGGGCTGTTGAAGAAGCCACTTGCATCTTCTGATGAGGTACTATCTGCGCACAAGTGACAGTGATTACCCATTGTCAGTTTTTAAGGGTGGAGATGTTTGCTCTGATCTCGGGTCCATGTGGGTTCTTTCACCTTTGCAACAAGTGGCACTCAGACATGATGGTATCTTCACGCACCTTCTCCCAATCTCTCTTAAGAGGTGAGGGATTGTTGGGAAAGTGCTTCAAAGTGTCCAAACAAGCTATTTTGAGCTAGGTATGGGCCATTTGTGACATAGTGGGAAAAACACATTCCAGCCATTACTAGTTCATTCATTTTGGTTCTCCATGTCTGGTCTGGCTATCAGTTTCAGTGCTTTATCTTTCTTAATTTCAGCCCTTTTAGTATCCTGGAGGGTCTTGTAAATGTTTGTGGTCACGCTAATGCATGTGCCTGATGTTTCTGATCGCTCTTTCTCTGTAACTGTGCTGAAAGCTGATTAAATGGGCCTTCACGACTCTTTCATTGCTCTACAAGTTATCTCCAGTGCTAAAAGTGCTGAAAAACACCAGATGAAATACGATTGGAGCTATCTAGGCACACTGTGTTCCTTCACCACAATTGTGACAATTACTGTGTGGTTTGTCTCTCGTGATGTCAAAGGATGTGGCTTTTTTTTCCCTGCTGGACTGGGTTGCTAAATCTGCATTCTTGGAGATCATCACTGATGCTCCTTTGCATTGATAACCTACATCTCTATTGCAGATAGAGCCTGATTCATTTCCATCAGCATAAAAGTGCATTCACATTAGACTTTTTACAGTTGGTCCTCACTGGAAACCTTTTTGCATTTACACGCATACAAAGTTCGGTGATTTAGTAAGGAGCCAGAAGACATTTTGACAGAAAACAGCTGAGAACATCAAAGCTTTGCTGTTTGCAGTGTTTGAGTAATTTTCTGTTGTGAATTCTCAACAAATATTTGGTGCATTTAACTTTGTGAATGAGTCCTCTGGAACTGTTTGTGCAAAGTGTGAACATTTGCAGGCCAAAATGCAACGCTACACTTTTCATTCAACTGACTTTTATTCATATGCATGCAGATGTGGGAAAGCGGAAACGGCCTCATGTGAAGTTTTGCGCTGTTACAAATTCGCAGGTTCCCCGAACTTGAACATGAAGCCATGTGACGAATGGAAGATCAGTGTGTCACGGTGTGACCTCATAGCTGTATTAAAGGAGTAGTTCACTTCCAGAACAAAAATGTACTCACCCCCTTGTCATCCAATATGTTGTCCTTCTTTTTTCAGTCATAAAGAAATAGTTTTTTGACGAAAACATTTCAGAATTTCTCTATATAACGGACTTTTATGGTGCCCCTGAGTTTGAACTTCCAAAATGCATTTTAAAAGTGCAGCTTAAAAGGGCTCTAAATAATCCCAGCCGAGGAAGACAGGTGAAACGATCGGTTATTTTCTAAAATAAAATGTAAATTTGTATACTTTTTAACCCTCAAATGCTCGTCTTGTCTAGCTCTGCGTGAACTGTGTATTCCGGTTCATGATAGTTAACTTGGGGTAGGTCAAAAACTCTTGTTTTTTTTGTTTTTGTTTTTTTGACCACCTTTGCATGTTCCTAACTGCCCCTAACTGTCATGAGCTGGAATACACAGAGAAAATAGCATCGTTTTGTTAAATAAGACCCTTCTTTCTTGGCTGGGATCATTTAGAGCCTTCTGAAGCTGCATTTAAACTGTATTTTGGAAGTTCAAACTCAGGGTCACCATAGAAGTCCATTATATGGAGAGAAATCCTGAAATGTTTTCCTCAAAAAACATATTTTTTTTTTACAACTGAAGAAAGACAAACATCTTGGGTGAAAAGTGGCCAAGTACATTATCTGTTAATTTTTGTTCTGGAAGTGAAATACTTTAAAATACAATGGAGTTTTAACATTTTCAATTTTCCATTTCATGGACCTTGATTTCCAAATTTTGAATTTCATTTTCTGTTTGTGTGTTGAAAATCTAGGAGCCTAAATGTAATTAAAACTTGGAAATTAACTTAATGTTATAGGATGTTAGACCTTTAAACATGTTTTGATGTAAAATTAATGATATTTTAGATTCTACACTTTTTGTAAGTCACTAATCAAGTTCCTAATCAAGCAAGAACATTTGTGACACTGATCATGTGAATATCTCTGAACAAAAGGTCAAATCAATTGAGGCACAAGGTGCTCTTTATTATATTATATTATATTATATAGTAGCAGTGGTGTATGTGGTGGTGTTCTGAAATGAGCGGTCCAAAGGTGTTTTTTGATCAAATGTAAATTTATGTCCCAATTACATTTTCTTGGTTAATTAAACATTAAAGAACAAAATCAATAGGCTACTATATTTTTACATTAAAACAATGTAATCCAATATTCTGTTTTATAAAGCCAAGTATAAATCTCATTAAGTTAGTGTTTTGAAGGCATTTTACATTTATTATAACTCAAGGCAGTTAACAATTTAAACGGTATATTTTACGGTCACGGTCATCAAAGCTCAGTGAAAATTGGTCAGAGACAGTTTTACTTTAAATTTCACCAAGCTGATTACTCACTAAAACTCCCACAGATCATATTTTCAGGTCATTTCAAGTCTAATTTTGACTTTGAATGATTCATTCAATTTTAACTTCGTTTTTAAATTCGTCTTTCCATTAACGCCATTTTATTGTTCAATCAGGCTGATTTGCGAACCCGGACGAACACAAGAGGCGGGATTTATCGCATGAACCAATCACAGCTGAACATGACCAGTCATATCTAATCATATCGCGATGGAGGCTTTAGGGGATTTGTTAAAACTCAACGGTCTCAAGGTGGCGAGAGACGCGGACTGTTGTAACTTTACCTGCTGGTGTCGCTGTTGGACAATGTTTTTTTTTTTTTTTAGAAAAACGAGTGATTTATACACTTTAATGTTATATTTTGTAATATTGGCGATTGTTTCTCATCCAATATTTTGAGGAGACACAGTGGAGATAGGTAGGATTTTCCATGTGGTTGCTATGTGGTTATTTACTGAGCAATACTCCATCAATATACTGTAAGTCTATGGGTTTTTATTTGCCATTTAAAAAACTAACATTTTATGAAGTTACATAATTTGGTTTGGCATATCATTCATCTCTGTATCAACCTGTGCAGAGTGATACTTGTTCAAATCTTCAGCCTAAGATATGAGCAGTAATAAACAGTGACACTTAGCACAGCTGAAAAAAAAAGTTTCATGCCTGCACAGCATCTCTTTGTTTGTATGGTGGCATCTTATCTTAATCCCCAAAAGGAAACTGTGACTGCAGATAAAAGGGCTGTCTAACAGTTGATCATCTCTCTATATGTCTTGAATCATGCCCACCTGTTCCACCTGTTTGGCTCTTTTAACAGTTTAAGTACACAGAGCACCAGATGCAGCGCATGCAAATCCCTTTCATCATCTGGCTGGCTGAACATTACTCTGATTTAAAACACAGGAGATGGCCATGCACAAACAGTAACTCCAGACGCCATCCTCCAAGCTGCAGTGCAGACGCTCTTAAAAGCATTCGTCCAAGCCATTTCACTCTTAAAATAAAGATAAATGTTGACAAGGTCCAACCCTCGTCATACCGTATCCTTGCTGTTAGGCCTGACATTTAAGGAACACAAACAGTTCAAGTGTCCTTTTAAGATACTTTTATTGTCTAAATTTCCTGAATGTGAAGCTTTGGTTAAAACAGAGCGGTTAATGTCAAAGATGTAGGGTTTTTTTATGCTTTTGAGGTTTTGCAGAGAAGTTCTGGCCGCGTCTACAGAGGGAGCTTTTAGTAAACAGCACACAGGATTTGGCAGCGTTGTTATCAGCAATAGGGTGTATGTGTGATTGTATACTAGAAGTGGAGAGGATATTACATGTTACTATGCGTGTACTGTCTGATAGCAGGTCGGTGCTTTATAGCAGACTGGTTTATTAATATAAACACTTTGTAGTACACATACTGTACGTATATAACATGCAAAGGTGCTCTTAGGACAGTCTCTTTGAGTTAACCCACTTCAGTGGTACTGTTGAATTTCATCCTTGAGGCTATGTTGAAAATCTAGAAGTGTAAATGCAATTTAAACCTTAAAATGACAATGTTTTAGAATTTTGAACATTTTTAAACATAAATGGGTGACACTTTACAGTAAGGTTCCATTAGTTAATTTTAGTTTATATAGTAACTAACACAAACAAACAATAAACAATACATTTATTACTTATTATTTAATTAAAATACAGTTGTTCATTGTTAGTTCATGGTAATTCACGGTGCATTAACTAATGTTAACAAGCATGACTTTTGATTTTAATAATGCATTAGTAAATGTTATATGTAACGTTATTGCTCATTCTTACAGTAGTTCTGTGTTAACTAAAGTAGTTACCTAATCTTAATTAATGAACCTGTAAAGTGTTTCCCAAAAATGTGTTATGATGTAAAATTAGTCTAGTATGTAACATTCTGCACTATTTCTAGCCCACACATTGAGCAATGAAATTTATAGTACTGATAATGTGAATTCCTTGCAAGAAAAGGTCAGATGTTCTTCCATTGAAGCTCAAGATGCTCTTTGGATGATTTTCAAATTATGCTGGATCACATGATCATCAGATTTTACACAATCTTGCCAAGGTTATGAAGTTACTAAAGGAAATAGACAAACCAAATGTTTTCTGATAGGTACTTCATGTAGCATTTTGAACACAATTTCTGCTGATATTATTATTTGTAATTGTGAATTCATTTAGAAAAATGCAAAATAACATTTTCAGTAGTAGCTTTGGTCTATCTGCCACTGAAACAAAAATAAATTTGACTTTTTATCTCACAGTTTTTTTTTTTTTCCTCTCAATTGCGAGTTTACATCTTGCAATTTTGCCTTTTTTTATCAAAACTGTGAGATATATAAATATGCAATTCGGAGAAAAGCTTATTTCTTGCAATTGTGAGTTTATATCACGCAATTCTGAGAAAAAAAAGTCAGAATTGTGACTACCGTATATCTCGCAATTCTGACTTTATAACTCGCAATTGTACAGTAAGTTTATATCACACAATTCAAAGAAAATGGTCAGAATTGTGAGATAAAAAGTCGCAATAGCATTTTTTTAATATATATATTTAGTGGCCGAAATGGGCTTCCATAGGTAACATTCATAAGTTTGGTGTCGGTAAGATTTTTAAATGATTATGAATAAAATATCTTTAGTGTCACATGATCCTTCAGAAATCATTCTATCATAAATCATTATTTGTTATACATTTTTATAAATGGGGAAAACAGTTTTGCTGCTTAATAATTTTGTGAAAACCCTAATACATTTCATTCAGGATTCATTGAGAAATAGAAAGGCCAAATTACAGAATATATGTGACCCTGGACCACAAAACCAGTCATAAGTCACTGGGGTATATTTGTAGCAATAGTTAAAAATACAATGTATGGATCAAAATTATTGATTTTTTCTTTTATGCCAAAATCATTAAGATATTAAGTAAAGATCATGTTCCATAATTTTTTCATGTTTCCTACCATAGATATATCAAAACTTAATTTTTGATTAGTAATATACATTGCTAAGAACTTAACTTGGACAACTTTAAAGGCGATTTTCTCAATGTTTTTTTTTTTCCACCCTAAGATTCCAGAAATTCAAATAGTTGCATCACGGCCAAATGTTATCCTATCATAACACACCATACATAAATGGAAAGCTTATTTATTCATAAACTGACCCTTATGACTGGTGTATATATATCTATGTATAGTCAGTTACAGTGATCTTCACAGCTGCGCTGTCATTTTGTCGTTTGTAAAGTTTGGATCAGGACTATAATGTCTAGGCTGCAAATCTCCTGGTCTTTAAAGTGTGTTTGTGCAGTATTAGTCAGGGACAAAATATTTACACCAGTAAGCTTAAGGTTGTTTTAAACTTGGAGCCATATTGTGATGTTAGTGTGGAAAGCATCCATGACTGACCTTTAACACAAGCCTCACGTCTATACCATGCTACTATAAATTTTTTGGACATGAAGAATAACATGATAATGTCACTAAATTTACGGTCTCACATTTGTAAGAACAGACGAGTGGTTATATTGAATCTTCACCAGCAGGCAGTGCTGTTTCTGAGCTGTATTTGTTAAATGACTCCTCAGATGACTTTACATTGACAGTGTCTTTAAACTCTATTCATACTTTTACTCTATTACCAATATCTAATCAAAACAGGAACTGAATTTTGAGTTTTGAGAACTGAGCGGCATACAGGGATATACAGATGTTTTATATACAGTTGTGCTCAAAAGTACCCCTTGCAGAATCTGCAAAATGTTAATTATTTAACCAAAATAAGAGGGTCATGTAAAATGTGTTATGTTTTATTTACAACTGACCTGAGTAAGATATTTCACATAAAAGATGTTTACATATAGTCCATGAGAAAATAATAGTTGAATTTATAAAAATGACCCTGTTCAAAAGTTTACATACACTTGATTCTTAATACTGTGTTGTTACCTGAATGACCAACAGCTGTCTTTTTTTGTTTAGTGATAGTTGTTAATGATTCCCATGTTTGTTCCGAATAGTTAAACTGTCTGCTGTTCTTCAGAAAAATCCTTCAGGTCCTATAAATTATTTGGTTTTTCAGCATTTTTGTGTATTTGAACCCTTTTCAACAATGACTGTATGATTCTGAGATCCATCTTTTCACACTGAGGACAACTGAGGGACTCATATGCAATGATTACAAAAGGTTCAAACACTCACTGATGCTTCAGAAGGAAACACGATGGATTAAGAGCCGGAGGTGAAAACTGTTGAACAGAATGAAGATGTGTACATTTTTCTTATTTTGCATAAATACTGTATTTTGTTCATTTAGTACTGCCCTTCAGAAGCTACAGAAGATACTTACATGTTTCCCAGAAGACAAAATAAGTTACATTTACACTGATCTTTAAATTCACTGGCTCTTAATGCATATTTTTTCCTTCTGAAGAATAAGTGAGTGTTTGAACCTTCTGTAATCATTGCATATGAGTCCCTCAGTTGTCCTCAGTGTGAAAAGATGGATCTCAAAATCATACAGTCATTGTTGGAAAGGGTTCAAATACACAAAAAATGCTGAAAAACCAAAGAATTTATAGGACTTACAGGACTTTTCTGAAGAACAGCAGACAGTTTAACTGTTCGGAAAACATACATGGGACTCATGAACAACTATCACTAAACAAAAAAAGACAGCTGTGGATCATTCAGGTAACAACACAGTATTAAGAATCAAGTGTATGTAACTTTTGAACAAGGTCATTTTTATGAATTCAACTATTATTTTCTCTTGTGGACTATATGTAAACATGTTTTATGTGAAATATCTTACTCAGGTCAGTAGTAAATAAAACATAACATGCATTCTATATGATCCCTCTTATTTTGGTTAAGTAACTAACATTTTGCATATTCTGCAAGGGGTATGTAAACTTTTGAGCACAACTGTACCTGTCAAAAATGAGTTTTAAACAAGCATAAAAGGGCCTGGCCAGGCCAGCAAACCAGCTTATGCTGGTTTAAGTCAAGTCATTTTTATAGAATACAGATTGTTTCGAAGCAGCTTCACAGTAATAAAAACATGAAAATAACAATTAATAGCACAAACTAATAACTTCACAAAATTCAAATTCTGATTTAAAGCAGTTTTAAAAAGACAGATTCAGCTCACATTAGTTCAGTGCTGGTTTAGATACAGTAAGGGGAATCTTTCTCTTTTTTTCAGTAGATATTCCACACAAAAATTTATGTATTTATAACAAATTACTTTTTAGTCTGTAGTGATGGATCTTTAAGATTGGATCTTTCTGGATGGCAAAAATAAAGGTATTGCAGATTTAATTGTCATTGTAGATCCTAAAGCGTTGTCCTTCTTTGGCACCTCCTGAAATAACTCCCATTTCTTGAATCAAAGATTAGTCACTATATCCGTGTACATGTAAAGTCTTGTTACCATAGATCTATTTTTATCTAGTATACAATTAGACTCAGACGAAGGGCTTTGAATCTTCAGTGATATGACAGTCAATGATTCAGTCCAACCATGTCTGTGTTGACAGAACAAACTCACCCATCCATGTCTTTTGGCAACAGTTAAACCCCTCTGTTTTAATGTCAAGAAGCTTAGGCACATCATGATAGAAACAAATATGATAATTCACAAGGACATCTTTAAATTCCAGCATTTTTGTGCTGACTGAGCATGTGAGGAAATCTTTTTCTCAGTAAATTGTGTTTGTTTCCTCACATACAGGCCTGTATTTTTGGATCTGTACAGTAGTGAAGAGTTGAGCGACTCTGGCCAGGGCCGAGGTGTTTTAAACGGGCCATAGCTAACCGCACAGCTGTTTGAATCGGCTCCAAAATCCATAAAACAACTCATACAAAAAGTGTATTAAGGATTAATGGATCTTTTCGGGAATTGGCAAGCTTGTTTTGTTGCTTCAAAGACTAGATGAACAGAAATAACAATGGTGAATCTTAGGAATGTGATTATATTAATATTTTGTGATAGCATCTTGTTCCAGATGTGGTCAAGATAAACTGAAAGTTTTTTCACTGCTGGAAGAGAATGGTTTTATTTAGAAGTGGGTGTTTTAATGTCTAAACAATGTTTTGAAGATCCTATTATGACTTGGTCATTTTTAAGTGGGGTTTATCTAATAGGTAATGTCATAATATAAAATATAAGCATTTTGTTCTAACATTAAAGTATCTTTTAAATCTCCAGACACTTTTTTTTTTTTTTTTTGAGAAACTCAATAGGTTAACATCCTTATCTTTTATTATTACATAACTCTTGACATTTTTGAATGGTTGCTAGTTTCGCATTGTAAGAGATGAAAAATGATAGACATTCCATGACAATGTGCTCATTGTGAAAATCAGTTGAAATGCTGGAGTCTTGTGGTGAAAAGAGCTGTGAAGTGTTTAGCTCTCTCTAGTCAATGCTATCACTCAACACTGTCCCTCAGCAACATCTCCACAATCCTTATCTCATTCTGTGACATGGCAGCCACTTTGGATTGTCAGGAGAGGTGCCTCTTATCTGGCGAGTTCAGAAGATTTCTGTGAGAATCCCTCAAAAAATGCCTGAAAAGAAGCCTTGGAATGAGTCAAAATCCCACAGGAATTATCTGCAAGAGGTATCCTGTATCTGGGAGGCCTGGAGAGCACCCTTTGTGTCTGTTCTTCAGGTATGCGTGCGCGTCTGTTTGAGACAGTGGATTTAAAGAGTAAAGTGGAACGGATGACGTGACCGCCATTCCATGTTGTTGTTGGTGGGAGCTTTGAACACTAAACAACAAATATATAACCTTGCTTGTTTTTCTTCCTTCTGTTACATCTGGAAAATCTAACTTAAACTGGTAGCTGTTTTTAAAACAGATGATTTTTAAGTGCTCCAGGCTGGTTTAGATGTTATTAGATGGTCCGAGGTAGTCATTAGCTGGTCTAAACTAATTTTTAAGTGGTTTACACTAGTTATTAGTTGGTCCAAGCTAGTCATTAGCTAGCTTTTAAGTGGTCTAACCTGGCTTCTAGCTGGCCAAAGCTGCTTATTAGTTGCTCCAAGGTAGTCATTAGGTGTTGTAAACAAGTTATTACCTGCTAAAACACCCATCATGTTGCAAAAAACTGCTTGACCACTTTAAGCTTAACCAGCTAATGACCAAATTTAACCAGTTAATTACTAGCCCTAACCAGCTAATGGACAAACTGAATAAGCTAATAACCAGTTTGATCTAGCTAGAGACCAAACTAGGCCAGTTAATAACCAGCTTAGGCCAATTAATGACCATTTTGAACAAGCTAATGGTAAAACTAAGTTAATGACCAGTTTGACCCAACTAATGACCAAACTGAACAACTTAATGACAATTTTGAAACCGCTAATGAATAAACTGTACCATTTACTAGCCATCTTAGGCCAATTAATGACCATTTTAAACATGGTAATGGTAAAACTAAGTTAATAACCAGTTTGGCCCAACTAATGGCCAAATCAAATAAGTTAATAACCATTTTGAAATGGCTAATGGCCAAACTGGACCAGCAGCTTCAGCCAATTATTGATTGGTTTGTATAAGCTAATGTGCAGCTTGACTAGCTACTTACAAAGTTAATAACCATTTCAAAACATCTAGTGAGAAGCCTGAGCCAGATAATAATCATCTTGGACCAGCTAATGGACAAACTGAATAAGCCGATAACCAGTTTGATCCAGCTAAAGACCAAACTGGACCAGTTACTAACAAAGCTTAGGCCAAATAACCATTTATTATTATTTATATTATATATTACATATATTATTTCATTAAGTTAATGACCAGTTTGGCAAACTAATGGCCAAACTGAATCAGTTAATAACCATTTTAAAAAAACAGATAATGACCAGACTGGACCAGTTAATAACCAGCTTGGGCCAGTTATTGATTAGTTTGTACAAACTGCTGTCCAGGTTGACTAGCTACTCACCAAGTTAATACCTTTTTAGGCCAGCTAATGACCAAATCTGTCCAGAGAGTAATCATCTTTGACCAGTTAATATCCAGCCCGGATCAGCTAGTAATCAATCCTAACCAGCTAATGGACAAGCTAATAACCAGTTTGATCCAGCTAAAGAAACTGGACCAGTTACTAAGCAGCTAAGGCTAATTAATGACCATTTTGAACAAGCTAATGGGAAAACTAAGCTTAATGACCAATTTGGCCCAACTAATGGCCAAATTGAACAGGTTAATTACCATTTGAAAACCGCTAATGACCAAACTATACCAGTTACTAACCAGCTTAGGCCAGTTAATGACCATTTTGAACAAGCTAATGGCAAAACTAAGTTAGTGACCAGTTTGGCCCAACCGAACAAGTTAATAACCATTTCGAAACAGATAATGTCCAGCTTGACTAGCTACTCACCAAATTAATAACCATTTTAGACCAACTAATGAGACGCTTATAACCATTGTTATAAGCTAATAACAGCCAAGATCAGCTAGTAACTGAATAAGATAACCAGTTTGATCCAGCTAAATACCAAACTAGACCAGTTACAAACCAGCTTAGGCCAAGTATGACCATTTTGAACAAGCTAGAGGTAAAACTAAAGTTAATGACCAGTTTGGCTGAGCTAATGGCCAAACTGAATAACTTAATAACCATTTTTTGACCAATCTGGACCAGCTATTGATTGGCTTGTACAAGCTACTGTCCAGCTTGACTAGCTACTCAGCCAGTTAATACCTTTTAAGAGCAGGTAATGAGAAGCTTGAGCCAGTTAATGACCAAATCTAGCCAGTTAGTAATCATCTTGGACTAGCTTATAACCAGCAAATAGACAAACTGAATGCTAATCATCAGTTTGACCCAGCTAAAGACCAAACTGGACCAGTTAATAACCATCTTAGGCCAATTAATGGCCATTCTGAACAGGCTAATGGAAAAACTATAGTTAATGACCAGTTCATCTCAATTAATGATGAAACAGAACCAGATATTGATTGGCTTGTACAAGCTGATGTCCAGCTTGACTAGCTACTCACCAAGTTAATAACCATTTTAAACCAGCTAATGAGAAGCTTGAGCTAGTTAATGACCAAATCTGACAGGCTTAACCTGGATTTTTCCAGCAGGCAGCTGGCCGATGGTCTCATACAGGCTGGAGTAAAGGTGGTGGGAGAACAAAGGGCAGAACGAGCCGACTCTCTTTGGAGTCAGGTATCAAGAGGATAACCACCGGCGTGTCAAAGGGAGCCACCACTGGCCGACACAAAAGAACGACTGACACCAGAAAAGAGGGATGGGGTTTCAGAGCCTGGGCATGAAAAAGAAAACATCATTCTCCGTCTGTTTTGTTCACAGGCAGTGAAAGAACTCAGCCCCCTTATGCGGGTCATAGTGTGACACCACTAGAGGAATTTGCACTGATGGTATCCTCTGAAACGGCCACTATACTGAGTGATTAGATCCATTTGTGTCGCTTTTAATTGAAAGAGCTGTTTTTTGATGAGTCAAGGGTCAAGGATGAATCAGTGGGGGCGGCCGCTCAAAACCAAAACCAAAACAACACTTGTCATCGCTTTTATCGCAGCTGATCCGCCTTTGTGTTCGCGGGCGGGTGAAGCGGCCCAGAGGCAAGTTTGGAATCACGCCGGGCTTGTAGTGCCCCCATCGCGCATGACTTTTGTGTGCGGGGAGGTTATCTGTCGGCCTCTTTCAAAGGTGGGGGACAGACAATAGGCTTTCGTGCCATGCGAAGAGAGTGTCCCTCCCTCAGCATGCAAGGCTTGCTTCATGAACACAGCACAAAGGAATGAGATCTCCGCCTCATCCAAGTCTGGATTAACATGGACGCACATATACACAACACATATGCACGCATAATAGGTCTAATTTGTTTGTTTACGATGTTCTCTTGCCAATGGCTGATTGTAACCACAACACAAGAGCTAATCAGACACTTTCTGCTGCAAGTCATGCCATACCAGCATACAAGGCTAAAATATGATTTGAAAATAGAATTATGGATTCTAAGTGCTAATCTAAGACGTGAACCCGTGTACATGGATGTAACGCATCCATCTTCGTTTGGAGAAACTAAATCGGAGAGCCAGCTTCTCAAACTCCTGTTAGTAGGAAACATTTAAATGACTACAATTATGCGTTTGCCAATCAAAACCCACGCTAACTATGTGCTGAGAAACGATGACTCACTGACTATTTGTCAGAGAGAGATTTACATTTTGGCCAGAGTCTTGTACGGTTTGCTTCGGACGGTCCAAGCAAAAGCTCCCTTGAATTTTTAAGATTGAATTGCAAGAACATTTGTCTTGGCTGCCCACCGTCCAAAAATAAATAGAAAAACACAACTCCAAAACCCCCGGCCTGTGCTTTATCACTCATGAGCCCCGGCTGTCCGTCAGGCAGTGTGTTTTACATTCGCTCGAACAGCGTCTCAGATGTTTGCTTGTCATAGCTAGCCGTCTCGTTAAGTTATCGACCGGTTTCAAGGCTGGAGGGGGATTCTCTCAATTTGCCCGGTGACCGCTGGAACAACAGTGAAAATCTAATTTGGAGATTCGAGAGAACGCTATACCCTTCCCATACTGCTGCAAATCTAACGCCAAGAGCGCAGAGCCAGACCCTCAAAACAATTAATTACGGGTCATAACCTGAGAGGGTCGGCATTCCTGTCGGCTGGAGACGGTGTTAGATATTCCTCAGCTGTGCTGTGGGAGAGGACGGCGGGGAGCGAGGATCATATCACGGAAAGCTAAAAACATCATGCATTTTACGCAATAAAACCAATCCGTCTGTGATCTTACCTAAATCAGACTGACTGACAGATTATACACTTTGGTATTCGTATTTATAGGCGCTGAGTCAAATCAAACATCGGTGGCCAAAAATACTTAAGATTTATGTTTGCCACTTTGTCCCAAAAATTTATTTCAATGTCAGTTCCCTCAAAGTGCAGATGTTTTCATTTCTAATCCGCCCGTTTCTTTCTCTCTCTCACAGAATAGCAGATTACTGTGTAAACTCTCATTTCGCATAGGAAATACAGCGGTTTAAGGGTTTGTGGCCTAATGTTGTCAATCGTAAGTAGCTAAACACACTGAATGACTGATTAATGTGATCTCTTGAATATGTAAGAGCCTCACTGTAACCCCAAATGAGTCTATTACTTAAAGACTTGATTCGCTCACTAATTGTGTCAGTGTCTTGGAAGCCTGTGCCGATCTAAGATTTCTCTTTGATTAATCGCTAAATCAAATGCGTGTAACATGAGCAGAAATACCAGCACCAATCACAATCAATCACACAAAGATCGTTTGAATCAATCAAACACAAATGTTGCATAATTAGTTTCACATTACCAATCAAAACTAATCGTTCAAGCTGTTTTCCCCACATGCGGCGCAACATCTGAGGCGTCATTGCAGTGTAAAATATGCAGATGCTCCAGAGACCAACCAAACCGCTTTTTTTAATAGCTTGTTTAATGTATTGTAGCTTTGGAATTGGAACTGGAATTTTTGTGCAGACTCCTAATACTAATACAGATGGATATCACTCAGAGATATAATTCTGAATAGAGTTTCTGACATGCAGTGCAGTAGACATATCAAAGGAAAGACAAACTGTGCTGCAAGTTAGTATTTCAACATGTGGTGCTCTTAAGGTCTCCTCTCGTTGGAGATCATGAGCTGTATTTATTGCCCTAGGTGAAGCTAATGACCAGGTCTACCTTTGAAATTGATCCCATTTCTCATCAAGTGGTGCAACACTATGGATTTTATCCGGGCAAATGGGTAATTCATCAAGAGTGTCGTTAAGATACCTAAAGTGAAATGCGAACGAGGCATTTGCTTTTAGGAAAATAATACAATGATAAAAGGTAGAAAGTGAGGATGAAAATGGATATGCCGCATCAGTCATGCGCTGGCACTCTGTGTGCATTTCAAACTCTGATTTTTCTTACGCAGCTCCATTATTAAGAGGATCATGATCTTAGTTAATAGACAAGACAGATGACTTTGCTTCATTCCAAATCACCACCCTTCCCATACTTATTTTCTCATTCCTCCTTCAGTTTAACTAGATCTTAGTCATTTTGTGTCTCTTTTCAGTGTGTTTACCATATAAGGGCAGCTCATACCTTGAACTGACCCCGGCCCTGATTCTGTTTTGAAATGCAATCCAGGTCTATGAGGAGATGATTAGCAGCAAAGGTAATGCGAAAGGATCTAACGGCTAAGATTGAGTAACGACTAAAACTGAACTCCAGGTTTCTGTAATCAGACTTGTACAAAATGTATACAAAGTTGTGTCTCGGAATCCTAAAATTCATATTATTTGTGTACTTTTACTCTTTGTACAGGGGCACTATTTAAGATTTGTTACAAGAAATTAATTTTAAACTAGCTATTTTTGTTCTAGTTTTTTGTTTTTTGCAATGTTAAATTATATATATATATATATATATTTTTTTTTTGTCTTCATATATGACATATATACAGTTGAAGTCAAAAGTTTACATACAGCTTGCAGAATCTAAAATCTGAAAATAAGAGGGATCATAAAAAATGCATGTTATTTTTTTTTTAGTACTGACCTGAATAATATATTTCACATAAAAGACTTTTACATATAGTCCATATGTATAGTCCATATGTCCATATAACAATATTACATATTGTTTTTTTTTTGTTTAGTGATAATTGTTCATGAGACCCTTGTTTGTCCTCAACAGTTAAATTTCTTCAGAAAAATCCTTTATCCAGGTCCCACTTTTTTTATTTATTTATTTTTTAGCATTTTGTGTATTTGAACACATTCCAACAATAACTGTATTATTTTGAGAGCTGTCTTTTTACACTAAGGACAACTGAGGGACTCATATGCAACTATTAAAGGTTTCAAATGCATCACTGATGCTGAGAGCTGGGGGTGTAAACTTTTGAACAGAATGGAGATGCATACATTTTCTTATTTTGCTTAAAAATATCTTTTTTTTTTTTTTTTTTAATTTAGTACTGCCCTTCAGAAGATACTTATATGTTTCCCAAAAGACAAAATAAGTTACATTTACCCTGAGCTATACATTTCAAAAGAAGTTTTCAAAATTTCTAAATAGCCATAGATGATCCATGCATATAGTGGGCAAATATGAGCAATATTGAAAATATAAGCACTAGTTTCCATACACGGACATGTATTTTCATATTAATATAATTTTTAGTATATTTATTTAAGTTGTTTTTTTTTTTTTTTAAACTAGGTCTAGGATAAATAAATAGAACAAGGTGACTGTTCTATTTGCATTTTGCTGGGCTACAAAGTTTCTTGAATGTATGTCATAATGTAACCCAAATAACAATAAAACTTATTTTGTTGAGTCTAACCTGAGTCATAAAACTTTGCTTTTATGAGATCTTCTTTTCTCTTTTTCAGAAAACACGTCTTCTTTTGCAACTTAAAGGTCACAACAGGAAAAAAGTGAAAGCTGCCATTTCCAAAAATGGTTAAGCAATACTTATTCCTGTGACACAGTAAAGCCAAATTCTAAAACAAACAAAATTCGAGTTCAAACCCCAACAAGCAGCCCACAGAGAGATGAGAGTACCATCAAATAAACTTAACATTCTGATAATTGTTTATATGTCAGAGGTCTCGAGGGTGAGTCACAGGATGATAGTGAATGTACAGCGGGAGTAGAACACTACTGTGTTTACACGTCTGGCCTCTTTGGGCCCAAACTTGTGGCTGTCTGCTACTGCTCAAGGTCTTCGGCAGATAAAAGATACATTTGAGATGCATTAGAGGTACATTAAGATGCCACACCAGTGTTAAAATGATTAGGACCAGCTTGGTGTCATTTTTGACACCAACTGCTAGACTACTTATGTAATGGGTGAGTGCTGGTCACTGCTAACAGTATTAGTGAAATACTTCATGTTTAGACAGTTTTGAGTAATTCGATCAGATATATAAAATTTATCTGTAATTATAGGCCTATGTATATGTAAATTACATGTAATTGCTCATAAAAATATAGATGGTTTGCACTTATGTCACGATTTGGTCAGTTTGCCCGGATATGTGGCCATATTGGCAATACTCGGATGCAAACAACAGCATGAATTGCACGGTTAATGTACTACTGAATATATTGTTTTGCTAATTTATGCTGTCTAAACCACCGGATAAAAAAAACATATGGAAGCTGCTAAATCATATAGAAAATGACTTAGTAAGTGCAATATTTTAACAAACTGAAGTTAATGGGTGCAAGACATGTACTGTACGAGCAATATAGTGTAATATTTCACCTACCTGAACAGAAATTATAAGAACAAACTTGAATGTTGTCAAAATTCTTGCTCTGGAAATCCTGGTTCAGTTTGGCCAACCACAAACGCCTTCTTTCCTCAGTCTTTTTGAAATGTTTTTCCTGGTCCGACCGATTAGTACAGTCCAAAACATGACAAAAAAGTTTATTTTATTGTTCTATCCCGCTGTCATCCCGTAATATTTTCCCGTATTTCTCCTGTATTTTTAATCCATCTTTAAAAAATCCCACTGGGTGTATTTGATTATCATACTCGGAGCCGGAGGGCGCACTCTTAAAGACACGTCCCCCGCACTTTTAGAGACAGCTGATTGTGTCCCCCGCACTTTTTTTTTGGCCCAGCGCCAATATTTCCGCCCACGTTCTCTGATTTGTTACTTATATATAAGTGAACTAACATTCAGCCGCGTGTCTGCCATGAGCTTCCCATCTCTTGTTGCTCTTGCGAATTTTCGTTCGTTCATTCACTTTGCTATTTGGCCGTCTGGGATAAAATGCACCCCACAAAACGTTTCTCAACCTCTCCAGAATGTGTACAGGTGATATATAAAAAAGGATTGACTATTTTAAGGCAGTCTTTTCTTAATTGGGTCTATTTGCCAATATTTTAAGGCAGGGGTCTCCAACACGTCGCTACCAGTAGCTCGTGGCCTGATTTAAGGTAGCTCGCCAAGACTGGCTGAAAACGCGGACAGAATCGCGGAATCCAGTCATAAAATCTAAATGTACAGTTTAACGCACAATGTCACGGAAATTAAATCGCGACTATTTAAATATAAATGTTGTGCACGTCTCCTGGTCTGAATGAATGAACAAACGCACAGACGCCGGTTCGTTTACTACAAACATAAGCTGGCAGTGATTTCAGCGTGTCATTTCACTAAATGAGGACACAAATACATGAACATCGTCATCCTCATATCATATACACACAGGAGTGTAAAGGGATTCACGGTCAAAATGTTTAGATTAGGTTTTGTTTTGTGTGAAATTATGACAAAAGGCAGACTGCTGTGAGAAATTATATGAAATATGATTTAAATAATTGTATGAACAAGGAGGAACTACCTGTCTTCAGAAAAGTTTCGTTGACATTTCTTTTCATCTTCCCACTCTGTAATGCGCAACGAAGCAGTGCTGCTTTGTTTACATCGGTTACCGGGGAAACGCGCCACCTTCTGTCAAACAGTGGACTTTTACAAATAGAGATTTTTAGAAAGCACTGTTTGGAGCAGATAAAATATAATTGATCATTTTGACTTTTTTTTTAATACAAAATGATTTAAAGACTTATATGTGAGGTTTATCCTGTTATAAAACTTTATTCCCCCCACAACGTTATTTGAACATGTCAGTATAACATGTTTATTTTTTAGTTTTAAATTCAGCCAGTTTTTTAATGTTTTTATTTTAATGTTTATGCAAACCAAAAGTGCATAATGCTGCTACTTTTGTTGTAAACCCTGGTGAAATTACTAAGTGTGTGTATACTTTCTGAAAACTTCCAGACCATTTTAACATATTATACCATGTTATACCAGGCATAACAGTTTGGATACATATACATTAGACCCATTTCAGAGATTTAAGTATTGTATAACATGGGTAGCTCTCAGCAGTGTGTTCTGTAAAATGAAGGGTGCTGTAAAATGCCAATTGGTATTCTATTTAGAATTTATTATTATGAACGTCACGTCACCATACAGCTGCCCCCCCCCCCACTTTCAAAATGGCTGCTACGCCCCTGATTGCGATAATATATTGTGATATGTTTTTCAAGTCATCTCCAGGTAATAAATAAAGTCTAGATGATGCAATGCTAACATAGTTATTTATTACAGTAGCCTACCCTATAGAAACTATAAAATATATTTTCTGTATTTTCCATCCGTCACAAAACTAATAGGCTATCTACCACAGGTAGAATGCAAAATGTTTCAAACAAGCATTTCAGTCAAATTGATTTTAGGCAATATTTCAAACGTTCAACCCACGGGAGAAAATCAACCCGCCGCAACAGTCTAAAATCAGTCCAATTCCGTGGAAAAAATGCGGATTTGGCAACCCTACATCCAACACGAGCTGCATCCAAAGTGATTTAAATACTCCGCATATTGATAGTGACTCCGTGATGCGCAAAAATTAGAATATTAGAATGTTTGCGGGAGCGGGGTTAAGAAAACAGCCCCGCGAAAGTCTTTAATACAAAAACGCACACAATGAATGTTAATGTCAATGTCAATGAATGTAGAAAGCAAATCCCGGACCTTTTTGGTAATTGTTTTTTTTTTTTTTTGTCCAAAGTCCAAAAAGAGAACATGTCCGGGGAAAAGAGGACGTATGGTCACTGACTACAAAGTAAAGATGGCAGATTTCAAATAGCATATTCTTGATTTAAGCCATTCAAGTTTTTTAGCTAAGTATTAAAGGTTTGTGAAGTGCTTAGTTTTGTGGCTGATCCTAAATATCCTGATGTCTGGAAAAGTGAATTCTCACATGAGTAATTTAGGGAGGAAAAGCTAGAGTGAGTCATGGGGAAACGCACTAATGAGAAAGGACTTGATGGATTCACCTTTGGGATTACGCTTTCTCTTCACCAGGTTGTCTGAGACATTTCACATTTCCCAAGTTTGAGAGTCTGTGGAAAAAATGTCCTGCATGTTAACATTCTCAGATTCATCCTGCGCTTGCCGGTTCTCAGAGCTCTGAGTCTATTATAAATATTTAAGGGAAACTGTTGACATGAAGATAACACTGACAAATTGAGTTAACATTTCAGCAATAGATTACTACTCGTGTGGGGGAAGAAAGAGTATAAAACCCATAACAAGTCCACGTTAGCCGCTAGATCATGCTTCGTTTACGTTTTTATCTATGCTGTTTGTGATATGGGGAGATTAATCATATGATATGATATCAAAGGTTTTGGAAGAAAGAAAATGAGCCTGTTAAAAGGTTTTGAGGACATCAGAGTTTTTGAGACAGCATGAAGAGCTTATAGTACAATCACTCTGGATCATCCCAGCAGTGATGTTTATGCGCTCTAGTATGAGAGACTGGAGGGAGAATCTCTAATAAGCCATGCACTGATGTATAGACCAAATCAGGTCAGCAGCTGGCTTGCTGGTGTCCTGCACCTATATCTTTATTTATTTATTTATTATTTTGAAGGGTAACATTGGTGGTCCAGGTTCACTTAAGGATAAAGAACACTACACATTCAAATTATTCACTGGCGGACTTTATAAATGGTTGCAGAGAATTGTAGACTAAATGATTGAGGATCATACACCTGACTTTTTAAAGTCAGTATGAACACAACAAACTCTAAAATCGACTCAAAATATCAAACGTTTGATATCCTCCTCCTGAATGGAATCAGAGTCTGAAGCTAAAATATCAGAGTCTGTGCCCAACTGCATGATTTTATATAAAATCTGTCAACTGACTTTACAAAATCTACATATTAGCAATGATTTTTTGGCAACTGCATTCAATTCCTCCAGACTGCAACTAGGGCAAAAATCTGTCCAAAAGTCATGTATTTTATTCCAGCTTTTAACGATTTATGTTAATCATTCCACTTATAGGTGGAGATTTCTTTTGAAGTTATACTTTTGACCTTTGTACCTTTATTTTCGGACAGTTGAACAGAGACAGAAAACAGTGGGGAATAGGCCATGAGCAGGACCTTGAACTTGGGTCATCCAAAGTGTTGTTACACCATGGGAGCACTTCTTACAATTATATAGAGTGTAATATACAATTCTGATTGGACAGTTGCAACATTCTGTTATTTGATATTTTATAATATTCACTATTGCCATAGCAAAACCATTTTCATTTTTCTTATATCACTTGCTTTCTCGTTTCATACAAACACAAATGACTCAATTTGGGGTCCTAACAAAATGGGCAGGGGTCCTAACAGGACGGGTCACTGCCCATCGTCAATTATTCCATAATTATACTACACTGAAAAAAACAAAAAATCAAATTTACTTAATTTTTATTTTGCAAGTTTTTCCATGCACATTTTTAAAGTAAAATTTAAGTGTGGAATTAAGTAAAATAGATAATAATAAATTTACCGTGTTAGAGTTAGAATTTCTATTTAATTATTTTAAGTTCACCCTGCAGTCCTCAAGTACAATTCACTCAGCCATTATAGCACTGAAAAAAGCCAATAAAAGCATTTTTAAAAGGTTCACTTATAAACATGTACGTAAGCAAGTAGACGTCTCTTTATTGTTTCTAAGGTTATATGTTTACACAATGTAGTTACAAACCAAATTAACACAGAGACCTCAATACCTGGCACACAATACACAATGACGGTAACAATCAGTAAATAGTTTGAGTATGAATGGGTCATTTTGAGTAGTAAATGAACTCTAGATGTTACAAAACAGCAAGTTATTTAACCTAACAACAAAGACAACCATTAAACAGTGTAAATACATCTCAAAAACAGCAAAAAAGTTAACCTTATTAATTATTTGTGCCCAAGTGCATAATGGGAACAATGGGATCATGACTTTGATATTTACTTAAAAATCTTCATAAAAATAACAAACGATTGCAAGTAAAATATACTTATACGTTCAAATTTTAAATTCTACAAGCTTAAACGGAGTACTAATATTGAATTTATAATTAATATTGATACTAATATTGAACTTCTTTTTTTATTATTCATGCCTGAACTAAATTATTTAATGTAAAAATTACATTTGTTTTTCTGTGTTATTTACTTCACCACAAAATCATTTTTATCAGTGTACTGGGCCATTGAATACTTGAATCTGATTGGCTGATGAACGCTCTGAAGGTGTGCATTATTTTCAGGGAAACGCACGGCGAACGTAGTTCCAGACAGGTCTTGGCCGCATTACATGTCTATATCACTTCGCCACACGATTTCAGTCATTTCAAAGGTCCTTGTCGCATAAAACAGCAAAATAACCTAAACCTGCAACGACACTGGCTACAAAAATAAATACGGTAAACAATAGAATAAAAACGACAGATTATTTCCATGTTTTTGCCACAGAATTACGCTTTAATATGTATGGAAAGCACATACTCTATTTCCTCCCACTGTCTCCCTTACAGACGCACACACACAATCACACGTACAGTTCGCACACACATTAGTATATGCGCTAATGTTGTTAGTGCTGCTCTAAAGAATACCAACTTAAAAACTATTCTCACATGCGAGTTAACAACGGCGCTGTTGGTGAAGAAAATGAACTTCAAGTTTCACTATTAGTAGAGACACTGCTGCCGATCCCTTTTGAGAGACGCACGGACTGAGCTCTCTCTCTCTTTCTTTCTTTCTTTCCATCTCTGCCTGTCAGTCTGTATGTCTAAAAACTTAATTATTAACTGTATAGGCCTGCTATCAATGGCTCAAGCGTCTTTACTAGTTCTAAAATGAGTTTTGGAATTAGCAACGAAGGCATTGGTTGAGCTGCGTAAGAAATGAATGAGTATCTCATTAGTGTTTTAAGGACAAAAACCAGACAAATGCCTTGTAATGTATCATCTGATCAATGTCTTGAGGTGCGTTAACCATAGTATAATGCACCGCTTCGTGTCATGGCCGCATCACCACCTCGGGTGTGCATTATTGTCTAAGAATTCAAGGGCCCGTCGTCAGTTATTCCTTACATAAACTATGGCGTGACTAGATTGGCTGATATTGATTTCTGACCTCACTATTTTTGATCCACAGTATGACAGTCATACAGCTTGCAGTGATTATCATTTATAATTTTGTTTGAAAGTTGTATTAAAATTCCATTTGGCAGTTTCAGTGCAGCTTCAAAGGGCTCCACCGAAACAATTGGTCACTTTCTAAAAAAAAACAAAACAAAACAAAACAAAAAACTAATATACTTTTTAACCACAAATGCCCATCTTGAACTAGCTCTTTGTGCATAACTTTACACATTACATAGTCACATTGGAAAGGTCATGCCTGACCTATAGGCAGAAGTACCGACCCATTGTTTACAAAGTGAACATACAAAGCAAGTCAAACTATCTTTAAAAAAAGTTATGATTTTGAAGTTGGAGGAGAAATGTTTTCTTTTTTTTCGAGTACAAAGACGAACAACTAACTATGCTTACTAATGCAACTAAGTTATGGACACGCATTGCAGAGTAAGTGCAAGATGAGCATTTGTGGTTAAAAAGTATAAAAATGTGTATGTTTTTTTAGAAAATGACAGATCGTTTTGCTAGATAAGACCCTCATCCTTGGCTGCGATCGTGTAGAGCCCTTTGAAGCTGCATTGAAACTGCAATTTAAACCTTCAACTCACTGGCCACCAATGAAGTCCACTATGTGGAGAAAAATCCTGGAATGTTTTTCTCAAAAACCTTAATTTCTTTTCAGCTGAAGAAAGAAAGACATGAACATCCTGGATGACATGGGGGTGAGGACATTTTTATTCTGGAAGTGAACTAATCCTATAAATTTACAACATGGGTTGCATATCTTGTCAGGCAGAACAAAGGGGTGGGGTGTACTACCACTGCAATAAAATTGATCAAGACAAGGATAGTAATACCTGGAGTATCAGGATGTGTGGCCACCACAACCTTCCCCAAACCTCAACCTTAACATTAAAAGAATGTTTCAATACAATGGTCCAGTTTGAATGGTAATGCAAATGCTTTATCAAGTTTGGCCTAAACCCAGATAGGTTTTCTTCACTTTCCAACTCATCAAAAACTGAGAAAGTAAAGACACATTAAAACTGCCAAAGATTGCACAACACACCTTTTTGTCAGCGAACTCCATGAACTTCCAAACGGTGTCACTCATACAACATTTCACAGACGCAGTGATATGGCGTATTAATGGGTGTTTATCCTTGTGATGGATGGCATTGGTGTATTACACAGGAAAGGCTGCAGTGAGATCATTGCTCTTGTAGTTTGTGAGCAGTTATGTGGATACAGAGAGTGAATGCAGACCAGCTTGACCGAACTTCAACTCACTGAGGTGCTGAAGTTATGATTTTTGTCTCACCATAGTGATTGATGTGTCTGATCATGCTACCTGCTGAAGTAACCATCACAACTGCATACTGGATATTCCTAGTATGCAGTATAATTTTGTATATAATATATTAAACTGACAAGTCTAGAGATCCAAGTTAGTTTTCTTTTATCACAATATGTTAAGCGAACAGAAGAGTGAATAATTGTACTACTTCGGTTTGAGTGGATGTCGCCATCATTGCCACATCACAACATCTAACGTGAAAAACAGCTATTTATTAGGAGATATCCCAGATATAGTATCCCCCCCCTCCCCACATCTAATCAATGTGTTTCCTAACAAGTTTTTTTTTTGGAAATATTTTTTTTATTCCATCCTGTCTTTTGCAATATCACTATAACAAAAGCCAGTTCCTTAATCTATGAAGTGACATCACTTTAGCAGGAAAACAACACAGACTTTGGTAACTATAGAGTGTTTTCACTACATTTCACCAATCGGCCATATTGGCAGCGCTGAATGTAAACGATGCCACTGAACCAAACAGAATTTTGCTGATCATTGCTGAAAATGGTTGATTATTGTTACATTCTGTACTAATCGGTCAGACCAGGGAAAAAATTTGGAGCACTACTAACTGCCAAATGTTATAACAAATCGAGCAGAAGAGTGCAAAAAAAACTGTCTGAGGAACAAAAGGCAATTGTGGTTGGCCAAACTGAACCAGGATATACAAGGCAAGAATCTTGACAACATTGTGTTCTTATCATTTCCGGTCAGGTTGTTGAAATACTGCTCTTATTACCACCTATTAACCTTAGTTTGTCAGAATATCCTGATTAAAGTCCTTTTCTAAATTATTTAGCAGCTTCCTTGTTTTTTTCTGTGTTATAGACAGCATAAATTCAGAAGTACATGAACAGTGCAATCAATGCTATTGTTTACATCCGAGTATCTCCAGTATGGCCGCACATCCAGGTAACAGGTTTTTTTTTTTTTTTTTTTTTTTTTTTTTTTTAAATAATATCTGGTTAGTTTCACTGTTTTATCTGTTTGATAAAACAGTTTAAACCAGTACGGTAATATCCAAATTTTAAAAGATGGTTGAAAAAGATCAACTTCAGGTTGAAGATCTGTAAGCAAACTCTCAGTCTAGCTTTTTCTGCCCATCCTGTTAGGAATGCTGTTCATTTTCTTAATTGTCTTTATTTTTAATAAAGTTTAAGTGCCCTAGCTTGACCAGAGTCTGGTAAACCTTTTTTTATAGAAATCCTTCTTTAGACACTACAGAATTCTGGGCTCTCTATCGACATCTGTGGTTTAAACATAAAACTAAAAAACTGATATCAAGAAGAAAGTCCTAATGACATAAACATGTAAGAATGAATGGCGGATACCAAAAATTGCTATATTAAATCCAGTAGCTCTAAATTTAAATCACTATTGTGGGCTTACCATAGTGGCTTGGGGAAAGACAAGAATATGTTTTTAATGACAGGCTTTTGGTGTAGTAATGGTATTTTGTTTTGATACAGCCTTTTATTTACTTGTCATCATTGGATATGGGTTCCCATTGTGTAATATCTGCAGTTAAATCAACAAGATTTTAAGGGTGCATAAAATGTCAGATACACTTTAACCTTTAGAAACTGTATTCTTGAATTTTACCCCAGATCTATTGCTATAGCATTGCTGTGGATAAGAAAAAATTGGTCTAAAGTAGCAGAAGTGAAACGCAATAACAAATCGCTTAAACCGAAAATGTTTAGCAACAAGTCATCATGTGTTGCGGCTGAGACTAGGCCCATTTTCAAACGCTTGAGTTTGTTTTGGTGGCACTTTGTAGTCTAAATGTTGGTTTATTCAGTGGTGTGTGAGTTATTGCGGTGAGACGGCACTGCCAGGTCTGCCTCACCCAAACAAGTGGCAATTTGAACTGTGAATGAATTTATGTGCAATTAAATTTAAAGGGCTGAAACAAAAAAAGGAAAAAACTGAAACCCCAGAGCAGTGAAAACACAGGAAAATATGCACAAGGCTAAAAAGTGACATCGCAAGAAGATTAATACGGCGTTTTATTGACTCCCCCCTTTTCCCGTAAAACTCTAAAGACGTAACGGATGGGAAACACAGTATCTGATACTTTCAGATGATGACAACAATGAGATTCTCATGAAACAGCCATTATCTTGTTTTTTCCTGTCCCCTCCTGTGCTTTAGGGAAATTTTATTGCTTTGAGGTTGTTCTTTCATAGTTCAGGATTCTTAGAAGAAAAATATCCTCAGAAGAAATTGAAAAAGAAATAGAAATAGAAATAGAAGCAATGAGACAAATTGCTTCCCATTCAGTAACAGTCTAGAGTGCAGATAATTTAGTTTTAGGGGAAAGTTTTGTTTCGCAACTTAGATCATTAAGATCTCTTAAAGGGGTCAACTGAGAAACCAAAATTCCTTTGATCTTATGACTTATAAGAGGTCATTGTACTATTAAAAAAACATCCTGTACGTTTCAAAACTCAAAACTTTCTCGTTAGTCTAAAAATGGCTTATATTGAAACCAGGCTGCCAAATGTGCCACTTTATGTTGTAATAGTGTGACTAAACACCACCTCCGTGAAGAAGATCAATGCCTGCTTCTACATCACTCCCTGTTTAGGCCCACCCACATAAATAAGAGAGAGGTGAATGCAAGTCTACGCACCAATTAAGATGCTGTGCAATGCCAGGTAATCTCAATGTTAGGAAAGAGTGAATTAACTTTATTTTTAATAAAGTTACAGACCATATCAGTAAGAACTTGGTCCTTTGTTAACTTCATTTTACTACAGATTTGTTTATTTTCAGAAAGATTGAAATTAAAAAGACGATGTTGTGACGACTATATTGGATCCGACAGTAATGTCGCAGCAGTTACTGTTTTTTATTAACTGGTCACAGTTGCTTTGTATTATTACAGATCGTTCGATATGTACTGAGTATTTATGTATTTTTAAACTAAACCACAGCCACTAAGAGCAAGGGGGTGAAAACTATTGAACAGGATGAAAATGTCCAGATTTTCCTTTTTTTGTTGATCTTTTTTTTTTCCCATTTAGTACTGCCCTTCAGAAGCAACAGAATATACTTGTTTCCCGTAAGATACATTAAGTACAGTTTACCTTGATCTTCAAATTCAAAAAGTTTTCACCCCCGGCTCTTAATGTTTGAATCTTTTTTAATAGTTGTTTTTGAGTCCTTCAGTTGCCTTCTCTGTGAAAAGATCTCAAAATCATACAGTCACTGCTGGAAAGAGTTCAAATATGCAAAAGATGCTGGAAAAATCTGCAGGACCTGGAGGATTTTTTTTCTGAAGAACAGTGCTTGGTTTAACTGTTCAAAACAAACAAGGGACTCACGGACCACCATTACAAAACAAAACAAACAAACAAAAAACACAGTAGATCATCCAGGTAACCATACAAAGTATTAAGAACCAAGAGTTCCCAAACGTTTGAAGGGAGTTATTTTAATAATTTCAGCTATTTTTTTGTCTTGTGGACTATATGTAAACATCTTTTAAAGTATCTTACTCAGGACAGATTTTCACAGATTCTACAAGGGGTTCCTAAAGTTTCGCATGCCACTTTAGGCTGTCAAACGTACACTGTTAGCCAGTCATAGCAGTGGGCATTTACCTTCAAGTTTATGATTCGAGTTCAAAAAACAATACAGAAAGTAGACTATTACTTCTAAATTATGATGTTTTTTTGATATAAAAGTCTTGATATCATTATAAGGGGACCTCAGAGAACAGTACAACATTTTAAAAAAGGCTAATCTCATGTCTTTCTAGAAGACAAAAAATGTCTTTTGTGTGGGTGGCTTGTTTCTAGTCTTTTTCTAATTGGCCAGAATTTACAGTTCCTTTTTTGCCTTTTTCTGGGTGCTTAATGACTTTCAGTAAAATTTTCTGTACTTTCCCGCAGTTAATTATGATGGATGATGGGTAGAAAAGTCTAGAAAACAATATCAGCCTGTTATTGGCAAATGACCAGGTATCTCACTGATGTCATTACTGCTTTTTCTTTTTGACTTTAGTGTACAAATGATGTATGCTGCTACATGCCAGTTGTCCAGAATCTATTGGCATTGTCCCAGCCTACTAAATTTTACATTATTGACTGTATGGGTGTGGGCCCATCTATAAAAATTCAAGAATTCAAGCAATGGCCCTGTGAGGTGAGAGCTTTCATTTCCAATTACTGGTTTTATTTTACACTTATCTCAGGATGAATTCAAAAGATTTGCGGCGCTGTTTGTTTTCATTATTCAGCACAAGAGATTAAGATCTAGCGCTTTCTGGGTGAAATTAGCATTGTTTGTTACAGCTGTGATTCATTTAACTGCAGCGCATGTAAGTGAGTCAAACAATTGCTCAATGCATTGTCAGAAATGGCAGCGAGTAAGATTCCAGTAAGGCAGAAAAAAAGGGAGAACCCATTTTTGGCCCGTTTGTTTTGAACTAAATCTCAGAGGGCTGGACTCTCGTAGTCGGTGCTCTTTTGCAGAACTTTAACAGCGAGACAGAGAAAGCAGCTGTCAGTTTTAGCCTGTGCTCCATGCCATATGTGTCTAAGCGTGTATTCATGTTCTGGTGCCTGGTCAAGGTATAATAAGTGAGTCAGAAGGACACAGCTGCCGACCAGATGATTGGGGCCACCTGCTTTCTTCATCATTTACACGTTCCACAAATGTACAAACAACAGCAAATTAAAGGAGTCTAGAAGCCTTGAATCTCTCTGTCTGTTTTCTGCTCAGATTTTAATATCTTGGCACTGTGAATCAATGCAGTGTGTTTGCGTCTTTATGTGCTGCCACACACTGTGTGCTTGTACAGTTTGTGCTCGATGCTTTAATGAGGGACTTGTGGCATAATAGTGATATGTTTGCATGTGCTACATCAATGAAGGTTTGAAGGTTGTAAAGTATGGCTGTTGCAAAATAAATGCACTTACATGTAACTCTTGATTATGTAGCCTAAATGCGATAATGCCCACATATCAGTCAGGCTTCCAGGAAAAAATTACTATTTGCACAATCTGCCCTTACAATTTAGAAGCCCAGTTATCTCATACATTTACATTATATACATATAGGCAACATTTAGACCTCATGTGTTTAACAATAACCAGTAATATTTTTGTAAAATATTTAAATGTTGTTTAGAACACCATTTTTCACCATCCAGAATAAAAAATTCCTGATTATTTACTCACCCCCATGTCATTCAAGATGTTCAGGTCTTTCTTTCTTCTGTCGAAAAGAAAATAATTTTGATGAAAACATTCCAGGATTTTTCTCCATATAGTGGACTTAAATGGGGATCAACAGATTGAAGGTCCAATTGCAGTTTCATTGTTGCTTCAAATCAGTTGTATATACTTTTTAACCTCAAGTGCCCGTCTTGCACTACGTGTTTAATTCATCGACACCATTGTTTTATGTTTTTTTGCAAAGAGCTTTCTTTGCACATTCATTTTGTAAACATTGCATTTGTATTTCCGCCTACGTCACAAGCAGATTAATTTTTTTTCAAGTTACTAGTAAAGTAACACATTACTTTTTCATTTACAAGAAACTATCTGAGTTCATTTTTCAAAAAAGTAACGGCAGTTACTTTTTGTTTCCTTTATGTATTTAATCCCATTTTATTAACCAATGTCCTTTCTGCTTACCTTTATTGATCCAATTCAACCATACTAATAAGCAAAACTTACTTTACATTAACTAACATTTGAGCTTAATTTTTCTCATTGCTGAAGAGTGTTGAATTTCCCTTTCCTGCAGTTCTACTGTACAGACGTGAATTTACTTTCGTTACGTTTAAATTCGCACCAAGAACGATAACTATATTTGCGTCCACACCAGTGAACGATAACTGTTTGTTTTTGTTGCACTTACACGATTTAAACCAGTAGATGTCCTCAGCACGCACATTTCAAGCGCATCTAAACAGTAAATCTGGCGTAAACTATCTGATATATAACGTAGTCAATGTAGTGGAATAAAAATAATACTCTTTTCTACTGCAACTTTAAAGGAGTCAAGACAATGTTGTCCAACCCTGCGATGTATTCCTGAGGTAATTTTAGGTTTTATGTTATCTCTGTTTGCTGTGGAATATATGTTTTCTTTTCTACAACATTACCTGGTATTTCAAATGCGCAAGCCCTTTAAATTTGAATGAAGTCTAACTAGCTGTCAGTGTTTTATCGTTTATCAGCTGTAAAAAAAAATCGTTCCGAAAGTGATCCCAACGATATCGTTGCCCTGTAGGCTAGTTATCGTTATAGTTGTGGTGTGAAGCGATGTTTAGAACGTTATCTTTATAGTTATAGTTATTGTCATAGTTATCCTTATCGTTATCGTTCTTGGTGTGAAGGGGCCTTTAGGCTTATTTTCACTTTTGGGTGTGAAAGGGTTTTTACATTTGCTAAAAATTCAACTTTTTATATTAAAAACAAACAAGAAAGCACTGCCCAGATTTAAAAAGTAACGCAAAAGTAATGTGATTCATTACTTTTCATAAAAAGTAACTAAGTAGAGTAATTAATTAATTATTTTTTAGGGAGTAACGCAATATCGTAATGAATTACTTTTAAAAGTAACATTCCTCAACACTGGTCATGAGTGACCTTTCCAACGTGACTACGTAATGCATGAAGTCGTGGACACAGTGTGCAAGATGAGCATTTGTAGGAAAAAATATATTTAGAAAATGCCTGACCTTTTTGCTAGATACAACCCTCGTTCCTCGGTTGGGATTGTGTAGAGCCCGCTGAAGCTACATTGAAACTGCAGTTTGGACCTTCAGCCCACTGATCCCCATTGAAGTCCACTAGATGAAGAAAAATCCTGGAATGTTTTCCTCAAAAACCTTAATTTCTTAATTTCTAACTGAAGAAAGAAAGACATGAACATCTTGGATGACATGGGGGTGAATAAATTTTCAGGAAATTTGAATTCTGGAGTGAATTAATCTTTTAACTGACTGAACAAAATGTGTATGGTGAATATAAATCTTACATAGTAAATAATACTTTGTCATAGTAAATGGATGTAAGCCCTACAAAACCTTAAGTACAGTTCAATATTTGGCTACAACTATTTGAAAATCTGGAATCTGAGGGTGCAAAAAAAATTAAAATACTGATAAAATTGCCTTTAAAGTTGTCCAAATGCATATTACTAATCAAAAATGACATTTTGATATAATTACAGTAGGAAATGTACAAAATATTTTCAGGAAACATGATCTTTACTTAATATCCTGATGATTTTTGGCATAAAAGAAAAATCCATAATTTTGACTCATCCAGTGTGTTTTAGGCTATATTGTGACAAATATAGACAGGTTTTGTGGTCCATGGTCACGTTTGATCTTGAACATTAAGTATTATTACATTAAGTGACATGAAATTTGACTAAAGGATCACAGTAATATGCTTTTTTACTGAATGTAAAAAAATTACATAAAATACATACCTGGTTTATAATAAGTAGTTAGTCTTAATGTTGTTTGATGAATGTTAGCATATTTATACACATACATGATAATATAAAATTATAGTCTTGTTGCTGTTTGTACGCGTGAGGTAAGCAATAAACCCAGACACTGTGTTAAACATTTAGTGAAACTAAAACATGAATTTATATTGATTATAACTAATCAGCACAAAGCAAGAGAGGGAACCTTGTTTTCCTCATTTCAGATGTCCAGCACACTCCCATGTTACATAATCATTTAACAGAATAAAAATGAGAGAGCATTAGATCCACATTTATCTTGTTCCAGTTCATTTGAATTCGAATGCAGTTCTTTTCATTGAGGGAGCAGGTTACGACCTGGTTCCAGGTGGGAGGCAGTGGCCAATTTTAGAAGACCAAAGCAAACCGAGGGATAAATTAAGGCTAAGGATTTGGCTAATTTCTCCCCGCCTTATTGGAGACAGAAATCAAAACAAATTTGGGATATAATCTGAGCCCCTGCTTCATTTTCCTTTGGTCCAGGTAATTACTGAATGTGCCATGGTGCTCTCATTACTAGGCAACCAATTCCAAGTCCCCCCTGCCTTGAACATTCCAGCCAAATTGCACCTCCCACGTGAGCAGGCAATCAGCCGCCCAGGGCCAACCTCTCATGTTTGTAATAATATTCTAATAACCAGTTACTGGCCGTTTGGAGAGTGCCCTACTCCTACAAGTCACCATAATTAGGAATCCTAATGAGAGGAAAGCTGGACCACCACGCCATACCCCCCTTCGCTTGGCGGGAAAAGGCCACAACTCATTGCCCACAGTATCTGCTCGTCTGAACCTCTCAATTTGTTTGTAAGCGCTCGTAGAGCGGTCACGTCTCGTCTTCTGTCTCGGCTGATTTCTGTCAGTTGTGCCCCTGAGGTTACTGGAATGGGAGCAACATTGTGAGAATTCCATTGTATGTGGTTGACATTGGCTCATTTAGCTTCACTTTGATAGCCCACCCCACATTTGAATACCTGGATGAAATTACACGATTATGTGGGAGACAGGAATGGAAAAGGTGTACTAAAACTATTCTTGCAGTTTAACACCATTGGCACTGAATGCTATTTATTATTCCTTTATTTGCAACATTAAAAAAGTAGATCAGTTCATGTATTGAAGAGTAGCTCTGGAATTTTTGTACATTTGCTGTGGTTGCCTTGCCGGACAAATCCCAAATGCTTTCTGTTTCTAAGATTGTTTTGACCATTATAAAAGCCCATTGTGTGAAAACTACCTTCTAGTCAACATATCACTCACTTGGATTGTTTTTGCTACTCGTTCTTTGAGAAGAATTTGGTTTCTTTTTTCCTTCTTTGTGTTTTTGGCCGTCTCTGCGGTGATGTTGATTTAGCACTGAATTTTCTTCTCTGTTGGTTATGCTACTAATTTGTGGTGAAATGGGTAAATTCAGCCTTGTGGGAGGCCATTTTTCTCATTCCTGCTCGAAATCAGCTACTCTAGCAAAAGTGACTTAAAAATGACTTCAAAGTTATCGAGTTGTAATTTTATTGATTCAGTTTTTGTGTAGTTGAACTTTAACCTTTGTATCATTGAAAGTAACCCATGCAAGAAATGCTCAAATAAAGGTTTTAACGGAATCATTTCATATTTTATTATTAAAATTAAATGATAATAGGATGTCTCCTATGCTCACAGAGAGTGCATTTATTTGATCAAAATGACAGTAAAAACGGTAATATTGTGAAATATCTTTACAATATAAAATAACTGGCTTCTGTTTCAATTTATTTTATATTTTATTTGATTCCTGTAATGCAAAGCTGAATTTTCAACATAATTACTCCAGTCTTCTGTGTCACATGATCCTTCAGAAATCATAAAGGTGCTTCACAGTGCCATAGAAGAACCCTTTTTGCTTAAATGGTTTCATAAAGAACCTTTAACATCTGAAGATCCTTTCTGTTTCACAAAAAGTTCTTTGTGGCAAAAGAAGGTTCTTCAGATTATAAAAAGGTATGAAACAGATGGTTCTTTGAAAAATCTTTTGACTTAATGGTTCTTTGTGGAATCAAAAATGGTTCTTCTATGGCATCGCTGTGAAGAACCTTTTAAAGCACCTTTATTTTTAAGGTGCTCAAGAAACATTTCTTATTATAATCAGTGTTGAAAACAGTTGTGTTGCTTAATATTTTGTTGGAAATGTGATTTTATTTTGTGGCATTTATTTCTTTCAGGAATTTTTGGTAATTGGAATGTTTAAAAGAACAGCATTCTTTTGAAATATTCATCTTGTGTTTCATTATAAATGTCTTTCCTGTCACTTGTGGTTAATAAAGGCCTTCTTAAGTGAATTGCTGTGTTTGTGTAAGAAAAGTATCCATATTTAACAGTTTATAAATGGTAATCTGTAGCTTCATGAGAGAGTGGAGTTTCAGCGGATGCGTTGTACTTCAAATTCCAGTGTTTTGTTTTGCTCTCTCCTGTGTGCTCCTCTGTGGTTTATAAAGTTTTAAATATGGATATTTATCTCACAAAAACACATTGATTCGCTTTTGAGAACCTTTTTATGATAGATGGATGCACTTTATTTTACTTCAAATTCTCAACACCCATTTACTGCCATTATAAAGCGTGGAAGACATGTTTTAATATAACTCTGACTGTATTTGTCTGAATGAAGTAAGTCATTTACACCTAGGATGGCTTGAGAGTGAGTTAATCATGGGGTAATTTTCATTTTTGGGTAAACTATCCCTTTAATGTCTAAGGAGTTTGACCAAGGGATCAGAGTTTGGTTTTTTAGCATGATGGTCCAGTTAGCCCCTAATGGTAAATGATGTAACTACACCATTCTGTCAGATCCTTTCCTGGAAATACTTTTTAAAAGCATCACATATATCATTAATGTTTATATAAATTCTTGTATGTGTTTTGTCTATGACCTTTTTTATTTTTGAGAGGTCTGCATGAAATAGACTTTTGTTCTCCCTGTCTGCTGCCTTTGATGTCACAGCCCACTATAGTTGCCAGTGAAATGTTTGGGACTACACCCATTACTAGCAGGTGCATAAAATCAAGAATACACCCATGTAATCTCCTTAGTCAAACATTTTTTTAGAACGGGGTTTGCCCTTTTTGTTCCACAAACTTTCGACTGTGTGGAGTATATTGCAGCTTCAATGCAATACGCTTTTGCCACAATATTTTGACTTGTTTTGGTTGCCAACTATGATAACAGCTGAGAAGGTTAGTTAGCAGAAAATGCCAGTCACTGGCAATAAATTTCAATGAAAACAAAAAACGTCACTCTCCTTGGCCCTTTTCACCTCACATTTTCCACTCCTGCACTGGTAATTGGTTATTCTATTTTGAGGGAAAAGGCTACGCTTTCTAACATATGTCTTGAATTGATAGTTTTGCCCCATTTCCTTTTTGAGAGCGAGGTCCTCCCAGAGTCGCCCCGTGGCAGTGTAGGTGGCCGGGGTTAAGCGCAGAACTAGTAAGGAGGGGGTTTTACTAAGTTTCTCTGTTTGCTAAATCTCAATATGAGGCCCAGGACAAGGAGAAGATCAGGAGGCTGAGGTCAGTCACAAGCTATGTCAAAAACAAAACAACAAAATCGAGAAGCTTGCATGATTGGGGATTTGTTTTTCATGCAGTTCTGTTGCTTGTTAGGGCTGCAGTATGAGACACACATACGGCTTCACACGTGCACGTGTTAGGTGGCCTATGATAGGCATGCGCTTTATTGAAGACGTATTGTGTGGCTATTATTGCTTAATATTGTTTGATGGTTTTAATGTGCCTGTGATCAAACTGAATCACACTATTTGGATACTGCAAACAGCCCGTCCCTTAAGGCGAGTAGTAAATTCTCACCTGCCGAATTAATGTGTGTGTTATTTTAGTGATCCGTTACTAAGAGAAAGCATAAGAAAACATTAAACCAGACCTGTTATTTTTCCCCTTTTACTTTCTTATTTGGAGATTAAGTTTACATGCCGTAAATTGTGCGGTTTACGGTCTTTAATCTAATTGATGAAGCAGCATTCCACGTCTCTGTGTTTTTGTGTTTTAGACAGTTTAAACACAAAAAAATGCTGGTATGAATTTTTCTGAAGACTTTTTCTGCAGGTTACAGACCTGCCAACCTGTACGCATTTTGCGTAGCGGATACGCATTTTGACCTTAAAGTACGCTGGTACGATTTGTCACTCTAAACTACGCAAAAACCTGGTTACGACTGGTTACGTCCACACGCAGTACTCAAATCAGGCAACAGAAAAAGAAGAAGGATTTGACCAGTCTTTTTATAATTTATTATAAAAATTTTATAATTTGACCAGTTTAAATAATTTCCTTGCGTTTTATTTCTCTCAAAAATGGCTCTGTTTGTGTGTCCGTGAGTCTACGCGCTGATATATGGAAACGCCTCCCCACTTACAACGTGCAACACACGACAAACGTCTTTCCTTGTAATAAGAAGCGTTTCTAAACCTGTTGTCCAACAAAAGAGAACATTATAACATGCTAAACAACATCAGTCGAATGTTAGAAATAACTTACGTTTGTGATCTTATGTGGCTTCTTATCACAAAATGAGGCAGAGATATATACTATACTGTAATAAAGGCTATGTCGATTAGCAGTGGATTATAAATATACTTCATTATTCTGAACCCCAACCCCATAACCACCTTCCACCCCCTTTATACTGCAGGGATGGTTATTTAATGAAACTGAAGTGTAAATATTCTAATATTTTGAGATACTGGATTTTGGACTTTCACAAGCTGTACACTCTAGTTATCAAAATTAAAAAAATAATAATAATTGAAATGTTTTACTTTTTATGTAATGCATCTAGAATATATGAAAGTTTCATTTTTTAAAAAATAAAAAAATAAAAAAATAAACATTTTCAAACATTTTGAGCTGCACCTGTATATGACAAACATTACACATGATATAATCAAGTATACACTAGAGGGGAGGTATACAAATACAAGTTGTTAAAGCGTTTACAAACTTTGACATTTTTAATTGCTTTTTGTTTCATAGAAAATTGTATAGTATCAATATAATGCTCTATTTCCTTCCTAAAAGAAAAAAAAGGTTTTCCGTGGGGGAACTTACGTTTGTGAATATGAAGTTTTGCATGGAAAAAAAAAAAAGATTTATCATGTAGATTTTACTGTGCTTTTCTTTGCTATTCTGCAGGGAATAAATAATACAATACGTATTTCAAAAACACAATTATTACATAATTCCAAATAATCAATATTTTGTACAATAAAATCACATACATTTTGCCAAAATAGTTTTACAAAAAAGCAATGGCAAAATAAATGTATCACTGTTTCAGGGCAAGTGACATAAAAGGAGCAACTAAAATCAATATCAGATTTAAATTTTACCAAATTATATTTTGCTGGGTAAATCCTGTGCATAATTTTGAATGATACTTAACCTTGTTTGTAAGTACATAAATACTGATTAAGTATTAACCAAACAATATTGTATGTCAGTTGATTCCAATATGAATAACATAAGGCAAAGACAAACTGTCTTGATGAAATAATAAGCTTGAGATTTGTGAGATTTCTCATGTTCACAGACTCTGGTTGAAAATCTGTAGGTGTGTGGTGTGCTGCCTTTGTCAAATTGTGGCATACCACACACTATAGGAGCAAAATGGTTAAATATAGGATTTTTTGTCCTCATGTTTGTGGTCTCTCACATTTTGATGATCTTATAAGATTTTAAAAATCTTTTAGTGTCAACCCAGCATAAGCAATATCACACAAGGAAAAGCATATGCTTTTATTATATGATATTGCTTTAATGTTTATAAAACAGTTCAATAAACAAGGAATTACTGGAGTCATTGAATTATTCATCCAGCCAAATTGTTCAAAAATGCGGATTCATTCTGGAACAAAACAGTCATTAAGTGAGTCACTGAATCACTCATACATTTCAGAAATGCTGATTCATGCCCTAATGAGTACTGGTACTTAAGCAATATTACACAAGGAAAAGCAGCATGACTGTGATATTGCTTTAATGTTTAAACAACAGTTTTATTAACAAGGAATTTTTAAGTCATTGAATTATTCACTTAGCTAAATTGTTCAAAAATGCTGATTCATTAAACCATTCAACCAATTCAGAAATGCTGATTCACAATTGAGTCATTGAATATTTCACCAAGCCAGATCGCTTAAAAACGCTAATGCATTCAGGAACAAAAACAATCATTAAGTGAGTCACTAATCACTTAACCAACTGAGGAATGCTGATACACGAGTCATTGAATTATTTACTCAGCCAAATTGCTTTAAATGCGCTGATTCATTCTGGAACCAAAATAAGTCACTGAATCATTCAACCAATTCAGAAATGCTGATTCATAATTGAGTCTTTGAATGATTCACCCAGCCAAATTGCTTTAAATGTGCTGATTCATTCTGGAACCAAAACAACTCTTAAGTAAGTCACTGAATCATTCAACCAATTCAGAAATGCTGATTCACAATTGAATCATTGAAGGATTCACCCAGCCAAATCGCTTTAATACGCTGATGCATTCAGGAAAAAAACAATCAATGAGTGAGTCACTGAATTTATTATATTATGACTGCTTTTATGAGTGAGTAAATGAATAATTAGGTATAGGTGCATGAAGATGCACAGTTCAGCTGTGACTTTTGTTTGGAACTATTTATGCTGGTAAAGCAAAGCAGACAAAGTAACTTGCGTAATTTTATCTAAAAAGCCAGTTACTCAATAATTCCTTGTTTATTGAACTGTTGTATAAACATTAAAGCAATATCACAGTCATGCTGCTTTTCCTCGTGTGATATTGCTTAAGTACCAGTTCTCATTAGAGCTTGCTGATTTTAATAATAATAAATATGCACATGTTTTGTACTAATGCACATCTGTCAGGGCCATAATAGTTTTGTTTATGCACGAAAGCACCTGGCATTAGGGGAAAAATGCATGTAAATCAGTCATCATGTGAGGCCAACTATCCTGCAGCATTAACCTGTCCCATATCCCGACTGCGTCTGCACTGGAGACCCACGCGCTCATGGGACTGAGGTAGCGTACCCAACCTTATTGTGTATACAAAATAGAGGGTGTTTGTTTGCTTGTATAGACATAAAACCTGTACTTTGGTCACAGTTGGTGAAGTATAGTGGTTTTCAGTTAGAGGAGCTCATGAGGGGGCACAGTAAGTCAGTCTACATTAGAGGTACATTATAGGGAACCTGCTCCGAGCAGAGATGACCAGCTTCCACCAGCATTTCTCCCTGTATAATGCGAAGCAGCTGCGACTCTCCTTGCGTGATACACCGAGCCACCAATTAATGGGGGGAGGACATGTTGACCTACAAAACAGAGGAGCACAACAAACCCTGTAACTACAAACAGGTTTGCCTTCAGAAACGCTCCTCTCTAGGGAAAGGAGTGAGAGTGAGTGAAAGAACAACTGAGGAACGGTGACCTCTGTTCTGTCACAAAAAAGCTCATGCCATGTGCACATAATCCACTTACCTTTAAAAGAGGTGTTTTTGTTTCTCTGTGGTTAGACTGCAGTTTTTCTTTTCACATAGTTTTCACATAGCCAATTTGACATTTCCCCCCCTCGCTGACTTGAATTTCAGTCTCACACAGATGTCAAAAAGGTATGCATAAAAGGCATCCAATTGGTAATATTGTAGACATGTAAGGCTGCTAATGTGAGAGCCAGAGCCAGCACCTGAAAAGACGGTTTAATCCAGCATACTTGACCCTTCGGGTGTTTGTGTGGCAGAATTTAAGAATCTTTCTTAGGATGGGAGCCAGGATTGGAAATAATGGGAAGCTGAGACATTTTGCATGCTTGTGAAACATCAAATAAAATTCCTCTTCTGTTATATTTATTTAGTAAAACACAGTGTACCATAGGGGTATTTTGTCTTTTTTTAACTAATCGGTAATATGCATTAGTTTAATACGACAGCAGTCATCTAAATTATGAGAAAAGTCTAAATGTTTTGATAGTCTGAATGAAGAAAATGAATGAAGTTGAAATTACAAGAATATAGTCAAAATGTTTCAAAAATGAAGTTGAAATGTTTTAAGAATAATTCCGAAATTACGAGAATTACGAGTATAGCCTGTGCATGCAAATGGTCTTGATTGGGAGAACCGGGAGAAGTCGCCAGGTCACCGGAATTTATTTGAATATATGTGGGTTTATTAGCAGAAATCATACCATGTGTTGCAGGGACAGCCACATCTTCGACTGCATTCATTAGGCCTATTTGTAGTGCGCCAGCCACCCAATAATAGTAATAAGCTTTGTGCTTTGTTGCTTAGCTTTCAAATTCTTTCTGTTTTATCATGAAATACAGATTATAAAAGTGTTTTTCCTCTTTATTTCAAGTTTAGCATGATATAAACGTGAAGGAATATCAGAATGAATGAAAAAAGTACTATAGCCTAATTTAATGAAACAAATTTTTTGGACTTTATTTTCGTAATTTCAGCTTTATTCTTGAAATATTATGACTTTAATCTGGTAATCTCAGTCGTATTTCGGGAATCAGACTATTTTGATTCACTTTGATTAGTTTATCAGTTGCTAGATTTTAATTTTACAGTAGACATCCAGATATGAAAAGTATCTTATGAACATAGTTTTATGTTTGTTTACAGCTGCAGTCCATAAGTATTACCTCTTTGTCGCCATCTCTGTTTGAACCCTGTAACTGCCGTTATTTGTGAAATTATCGGCACAGCTCTTAGCGTGGATGAAAATAAGCCTAATGTTTTGTGTGGGCTGTCAGTCAACGCACCAGTGTGGATATTCACTGTACTTTGGACTTACTGATAGGCTACTACGTCTTGAAAGTATGACCCAAATACGTTTCATGTCATCTGAACAAGTAATGTCTTAAATCTAATGATCGCAAAGTTAGCACAGATCACATCAAACCTTGCAAATTATTATTATTGTAATATTATTATTATACTTAGTTTTTAAATTGTTAATGTTAACAACATCAAGATTGCATGACTATGTGTATTTAGTGTTTATTAGAGTTATCTGTAGATTTCAATTTCTGTACAGTCCAATCCTAATTGTCAAATGTCATTGTAGTTTTAACCTCAAAACGCAATTTAATGTTTCTTAGAACTTGTTCTAAAATACAAGTTTAATTACTCCATCTTCTGTAAGAAGAGGCTACAAATGACCTTTGCAATCCACATATGTCGTATAGCCTACTAGCCGGGACTCCTTCTTCATGTTTACAGATGTGAGGTAATGACGCAAAGACGAAAGGCGGCACTCAACTTAAAAAACATTATTACAAGCTTACCGTTGTGAATTGGGCCAAGGTAAGGAGATCGTTTTAAACATTGATTGGTTATGTACTTGCTTAGTAATTGATTTTGGATCATTTTTAACCAAAACAAGTTACAGAATGCAGCTTTAATATAAATAAAATTCAGGTTTAATTCAAGGTCACAGGAATAAGCATAGAATTACTTGGCTTATTCCTGCTTGTAAATGACACTTTCATTTATAAGTGGGAGTTGAAACATGTCCTATTAACAAACGCTCCACTGAAAACACACTTAACCTGACCCGGGACATTATGGCTGAGTTCCACACCTCCTCAGCCAGTTCACAGTTCAGCTCAGCTCAATGTTGACTTCCCCTTTTACTCTGTCAGTTTCTAGTTAAACTCTTCCAGCCGTGTGGATTCTTGTGGCATTGTGGGTTTACCTAGGGAATGGATACAGACCAGAAGCACCACTGTGCTGGCATTTATGATCTGGCATTAAAGACACATCCTGACTTTATCTACTGCATGCACTGGCCTGGGATGCTCATCAAGAAATAAACCTTTGGGGCACTGATAAAACATTTAATGAAGGCAGTGGTTTGGTGGTCTGTCATTCATGCGCTAATAGCAGATTTCGTTGTCAGATGGCTGTCACTCTTCCCAGGCTTTTCCACAACATCTGCAGAATCTTTTAAAACGTTCTTCTTATTTTTTTTTTAGCTTGGGATAATCATATAATAATAGTTATTAGAAGTTACAGAAAGTTATAATAATAATAATAATAATAATAATAATAATAATGACACAAAAAATGGTGCAGAAACAATTTTCATTTGGAAATAGTTAGTAAAATTCTCAAATAATAAAAAAAATCGTCAAGTAACATTGAATTAAACATGAAATTTTGAAGTTGAAAAACTGAAATAGTATTTTCTTGTAAATAAAAAAATCTGGTAATGTAAAACATATATAAATATATACACAGACACACACACACACACAATCTACTTTGGAATATTTTTTAAACATTATTATTTAGTTAATTCTTAGTATTTTAGAATATGATATTCTGTGCTCTGCCAGTTTGTGTGAAATTTTCTAACTATTTTTGTCATGTTAAAATGTAATGCACTTCATACACCTCTAAAACTGATTTAACTAAATGGTTCAAATACTTATGGAACTTTGAATTCATAGAAAAAACTCTAATGGTTAACTTACTCTTTTCTCAGCACACTAATTAGAAATAATTATGTTTTCATTTCATTTCACTTTAGGGAACAAGAGATCCAGAGTCGCTGCAGTTCAGATAACTCACCGCCTGAGGACCTGTGGGGGACTGTGAGTAGTGCTCTTGGGTCAGCGGTAAATGGGGGTTGACAGCCGACTCAGTGTGCTTTAACCAGCCATCCCCCCACAGGTTACAGCCGGGGCAGATGGGAAAACCGATGGAAACAATCCCCATTTACCACATGCCAGTCTCTATACAGCAAGTATATGTGCTAGATGATACAGATGATTTCTGAGTCTGGGGCAAGATGTCAGTACCGCTGAGGCCTTTATCGTCTTTCGGTGAACATACTAGAGCCATTAATGTTTTCCTGTGGAGGAAATTATATTAAACTTTATTATACTACTAGCATTAGAAATGATTATAACTCATTTGAGATTGTGTTAATGATATGCAAAATTACTTTGTTTCAAAATCAATTAGTTTGTGGGCTGCCTAACCATTAATTTTAACCTAGGCTCATTGGAAAAAAGTACCTCTTTCTACATAAAACACATTTCAATCGCTGCAGCTTCCAGCTGAAATAAACACTAATGGCAACAAAACACTAGCAACTCTTATTACCTTTCACACAAATTTTGCCATTTAGAACTAATACATTTTGAGGTTTATATCACATAACCAGCTCCATACTGTAACACCCCTGTGAACTGTCTGTTTTGTTTCTCCCGTCTGTGTGCCCATATTTGATTTTCCTGTCATCATCATTATCTCCATCACCTGTTTGTATTCAATTAATGTCCCTTAATAAGTTGTATTCAGTTTATGTTTCTTTGTCCGTCAATAAGGTTATGTGGGTGTGTAAGTGTGCTCCTGTCTTCCTGCCTTCCTGCCCTGTGGATATCAATCGTGTGGATTAATATTAAAGACTTTGAATTTGAATCATCTTCGCATTGCGTCATGTTTACGTACAACCATGACAGAAAGCCGGACCCAAAACAGCAAAGTGACGACGTGCTACACCCCGTTTGATTTCCATTTTTCCCAGTGTTTGTGTTTTTCTTTAACCTTCAATGAATGACCCTCGTCCCCGTCCTCCTGCTAGAGCAGGGGGAACGCTCTCTCGAGGACCACACCAACGACTTTGCATTCCTATTGGAGTACGTGTGCTTCCCGGATGGCTGTCTTTGCAATTTCTACTACACCCTGGACTTAACAAGACCACCAAAGTGCAGCTATCCAGGGAGGGTCCTCAAAAGAGCCTCCAGACTTGCATCAAGTGGGTGCGTCCTGTGGATCTGCCATGACCATCGAGATCGTCATGATGGACAACAGCTCCAATCTAGCCCCAGTGCCCAGCCCTCCATCACCCGCAGAGCAACAACCCAAGCCCACCACGGACGGAGAGCCTCAGCCCGTCGCAATTAACGAGCCGTCGCCAAGAGGAGCGACAGAGCCAAGGATCGCACAGGAACCCGAGCTCGTCATGTCCGACCAGGTGCAAGAGCCGGCTACATCACCCGTAACGGTGGAAGTCAACGTGGAAAGCCCCGCCCACTGCACCAATGCTGAGGGTGAGCAAGCGCAGGTCTCTGGGGATGTTATTAACAATGAGGATATATATGTGGACATGCCCTTTCTTCTTCCAGCGTCATTTGAACAATGTGCCTACCCTGAACCCTCTGTCTGCCCTGACCTTCCTGCCTGCCTGGATTTTCCACCCACCCTCCCTATTTTGCCTCATCCATTCACCGTTGCATCAGCCATGCCACCGTTGTCTCATGGCAGCCCCCCTGCTCACCCTCAGCCCACCATCTGTGCGGTGGGCTCGCCGTGGGTCTGCCCATCTCCATCAGGGTCATGGCTGGAGGATCCCTCACCATCGCCTCCAGTCTGTGAGTCCCGGACTCCGCCTCGGCCCTCCGACCCAGCGACTCCACCATGGCACCTTGCTCCCTCGTCTCCACCGTCGCCCGTCGGGCCCCCAGTTCCACCGGGCTTCCTCATCCCTCCGGCTCCGCCTTGGTCAGTCGTTGTCTCGTCATCGCCTCTGTACTTCACTCCTCTGTCTGCGCTTCATTGCTCTGTCCCACCGGCTCCTTTGGGCTCTTCCCTTCAGCTCCACCTGGGTACTCTGTCGCTCTGGCTGTGCCGCGGATCTCCAGATATCCGCCTTTGTTGCCGGCACCATCTGCTCCGCCTTGGCCCTCTGGATCCTCGGCATCCCCCCGGGTCATCGGCTCTCCGCCTCGGGTTCCACCTCCACCTAGTCCTCCTCTGTCGGTCAGCCCCCTGGAGCTGTCAGCTCTTCCACCGTGGGCCACCATCATGGCTGTGGCCTGGATCCCTCCTGTTTCTTCCTTGGCTCCTCCCTCTGTCGTCACCACCCTGGATTTTCTGTTTCCTCCTTGTACCCTTCCTCCATTGTCACCACCTTGGACTCCAGCCTCCATCGAAGCCTCCCTCGACAAGGACTTCTTTCTGTTTTCCATCTCACATCCACTCCTTTGTCCGCCACCTAAGTCCCCTCCGTCCATCCATTCTGCTACGGCGTGACCCGTATTTTCCCGTCTGTGTGCCCATATTTGTTTTTTCTGTCATCATCATTATCTCCAACACCTGTTTGTATTCAATTAATGTCCCTTTATAAGTTATATTCAATTTGTGTTTCTTGTCCGGCAATAAGGTTATGTTGGTGTATACGTGTCTTCCTGCCCTGTGGATATCAGTCGTGTGGGTTACTATTAAAGACTTTGAATTTAAATCGTCCTCGCATTGCGTCATCTTTACGTACAACTGTGACACATATAGTATGTATGGCTTTTCTGACATAGTAAACTTGCTCAATAGCTCACCTAGTACAATACTTGCATCTATTTTTGGTGAAATTAAACACTTTTAGCTCCACCGACTTGACATTTTCTTGGCTTGTGCAAGAGGCAGCCTAATGTGATTTTACTATAATGTAGCCAAGTCATATTTTCCCATGAGCCTGGGTTGGTTATTTTTAAAGGAATCTTTGAACCACTGAGGCCTTCATCGTCTTTCAGTGCACATACTAGAGCCATTAATGTTTCCTGTAGAGGAAATTATACTAAACTTCATTATACTAGCGTTAGAAATTGTTAAAACTCATTGGAAAAAAGTCTCCACCTAGATGAAACATAAGTTTAAATACAAGTCACTGCAGCTTCCAGCTGAAATAAACACTAATGGCAATTATGATTACAGGGGAGATTATCATTTTAGAAAGACTTATTTTCACATGATTCCTTGCAGAATACCTAAATATGCTTTTACCATTTAGAACTAATAAATTTAAAGGTTTGTATCACATGACCAGCTTCATATGTATGGCTTTTCTGATATAGTAAACTTGCTTGATTGCTCACATGGTATACTGCAGTTGATTAAATCACATGAATCTATTTTGATATAGGCAAAGTCATATTTTTCATTGAGTCTGGGTTGGTTAGGAATCTTTGAATAATTAATCTGGTTTGATTGGATACATTTGGTAGGTAGCATTTACCTAAGATGCATTTTTGCGTAAGTTTGGAAATATTCCCGTCTAAATATATAGTATTTACAGCTGAGGTGTAAGCGTGCTAACTGGCACTGGCATTAAAAACCAGAATGAAAGAAAAAACAGCCGACAACCGTTGATTAGTCGACCAGCATGACCCTACTTTGAGTCGGTTAGTTTGTTTGAAGCATCAAGGTAATTCTGCCCTTTAAATGGGCAAAAATAAACAAATGATGTCCTTTTAATTTCAACCTGTAGGGCCATGGTTGCAAACAACACCATGACAAACATCCTGGAGATGTAATTCTTCCGTGACTTAAACTCACAAGCAAACTACAGAGTAAGCGCTCTTGCTAATTAAATGACATGGCACCCAGCTTCTGTTGCCTTCGTATTGAAGGCTCAGAGTCTGGTCAGACATCTCCCCCCTTTCCCGTTCCCCCTGGTTTCCTCTCTTGTTTGATGTCAGACCCTCCACAGTTATTTAGCTCTTTTAAAGCAGGGTTGAGGACACTGGCTTTTAAGCCTTGCTGGCCAAGGTAAACTTAATTTGTATTGTGTACATATGGTTAAAAGTGCCTTTCTTGTAAAAACCAAGGGTGATGCCGTGGGCCAATAGGAGCGTGTGTAAATGAGTGCAGCGCACTAAGACATTGTGTGATGAAGCGTCGCAGCCCTGCTGAGCCCCAGCTGGAGAGCTCTTATCAAGGCCCAAATGAGTGGAGGTGAGAAAAGACAGACCAACAGAGCTTGCAGGTCCACATTTCACAAGAAGAGGGGAAGAGACGAGGGAGGGGATGCCGTCTGCTATAAGAGACTTTGTTGATAATAGTTCTAAATGAACGATGCGTAAAGTAATGCATTACAACCCATTATAAAAACAACTAATTGTTACTTTCCTATGTAAAAGTAATGCGTAAAGTAGTTGCTTTCCAGTCACTTTTTCTCACCATCAGCTGTCATTTTTAAAGGGGAAAAAGATCCATTGTCAGTTCCTTGTATTACAGATTTCAAATTAAACTACTGGATTTTGCTGATGAAAATCTTCCAGATTTTCTTTTTTTTTTTGATTCAGCATAGGTGTATTTTATGGAAACCCGTTTCTGCCACTGAATAAAAAATAAAGATAATTACGACTTTTCACAATTCAGACTTTTTTCCTCACAATTGCGAGTTTACATCTCGTAATTCTGACATTTTTCCTCAAAATTGTGAGATAAAAAATCATAATTATGAGTTATAAAGTCAAAATTGTGAGATATAAACTTGCAGTTCTGAGAAATAAAGAATTGTGAGATATAAACTTACAATTCTAACTATTTTTCTCATAATTCCAAATGTAAATCTCGCAATTCTGACTTTATAACACACAATTGCGAGTTATTTGATCAGAATTGAGATATAAACTCACAGTTCTGAGAACATATCAGTCTTTTCCCCCTCAGAATTGGACTGTATAACTCACAAATGTAAGTTTATATCACACAATTCTGAAAAAAAAAAGACAGAATTCTGAGATATAAACTTGCAAGTGGGCGAAAAAAGTCAGAATTACAAGATACAAACTTGCATTTGCGAGAAAAAAGTAAGAGACTTTATTTCTTGGGATTTTGTTTATATAACACATTTATGATTTTTTTATATCTCGCAAATTGTTTTATAAACCTTCTGAGAAAAAAAATCTGAATTGTATTTATTTCATGCAACATTGAGAAAAAATATCAGAATTTGACCATATCTTGCAATTCTGACTTTATAACTCACAATTGTGAATTTATACAACAATTCTGAGAAAAAAGGCAGAATTGCTAAAAAAATATGAATTGTGAGATATAAACTTGCATCTGTGAGAAAAAAGTAAGAATTGCACGTTTTTAACTCGCAATGCTGACTTTTATTTCTTGCAATTGTGAGTTTATATAAGAATTATAAGAAAAAAGTCTGAATTGAGTTTATAACTCGCAATTGCAAGTTTATGTCGTGCAATTTTGAGCAAAAATGTCAGAATTGTGAATTTATATCTTGCAATTATGACTTTATATCTCGCAATTGTGAGTTTATATAACACAATTTTGAGAAAAAAGTCAGAATTGTGAGTTTATATCTTGCAATTGCAAGTTTATATCATGCAATTCTGTAAAAAGTCAGAATTGCAAGAAAAAAAGTCAGAATTATGAGATTAAAAAATTACCATATTTATTTTTTGCTTTAATAATATTTATATATGAATCACAATTGCATAGATTACACATTTAACAACTTTCAAGTTTAAATTCATTTAGAGCAAAATAGTATATTTTGTGATATTATAATGTGAATTTGTATTTTTTGTATTAATATGAAAAATCAAAGTAATCTATTCTTAATGTGCCATTTGTAATGTGTTACCCTCAAGACTGGTTGACAAAGAACAAGAAGATAAAATCCACTTCTTGGTACATAGGAAGTCAATAAATCATGCAATTCTGAGAAAAAAGTTTTGGGATCGGACATTAAAGTGGGCAATCTGATTTAAGGTTTTGATAAATATATCACGTATCAGGACAGGAAAGGAACTTACTGTATTATAATTAATGCCTACAGGTAATAATGCAAAGCACTACATTAGTGATTGAGATACAAGTTTCCATGATTAGGTCTGTATGCAGCACATTTGATGTCACCTGTGTCAAAATATGGCAGAACATTTGTTACGGTATATATTTAATGCAAGACACATGATGGATGTGATTGGCCTAAACTGTACAGTATGGACGGCTGGAGGGGCTAAAATATAAGGGGCTTAAAAGTACAGGATTCAGCGACACATTGCACTGATCAATCTAAAAAAAAGAAAGACTACAATTCTGAGACATATGGGACTTGTTACCCTGGCCAGACAGTATGTTAGTTTTTAAAGTGCTTGTTGCAATGACTTTGAGTCCTGCACCATAAAAAAATGGAAGAAGGATATTGGAAAGAAACCAGAGGAGAAGAGATAAGGAAATTGAACCCAACGAGAGAGACCTGAGCAGGCTTAGCGGTCTTTTCCTCTGTCTCATGTCACTGTTTTCTTTCAAAACAAACCCATGTTGCAGGCCAGTCTTTAGGAGGCCTTTATGAAACATCCCTTTTCTTAACCTTTCACCCATCAAGCTGTCCTTTTCCCGCCCCCCACTGACAGAATGGAACAACATAAAGTTTCTACATTAAGTTTTCATGGGTTGATTATAAAGCGTAATTTCTGTGTGACACAAAATGTTGAAACAATAAAAGTAAGCTGTGTCATTCGGCCCTCCCCTTTAAGCCGCTAGACAAGAAAGAATAATAACTTGCAGTTGCTTGTAAGAGATCAATACATGCCACTTGAAATACGGCTTCCACACAATGACCGCACAAAATGACTGCTACTGCTAGCACACTACTGAGGGAGTGACACTGCGGTTAGGAGCTTTTTATACTTTTCATACAAGGCAAACAAGGCCTTTGTGGAAGTTTTTTGTAGTCGGAGGCCATAATGCTGTGACTAATGAAATGTGAAACTTGGTAATCTTATGTAGTGCTTGCTTGTGATCTTTCTCAATAAAGTGGTACGATTTTTGTTCAGTGTTATATTATTATTGTTTCAACCAAAGAATTGGCTTGTAAACATAAAAACATGTATCTGAAAAGTTTTAGGCTATAGTTTTTAAGTTACAAACTGAAGTTATACAAAGTTATGAAGTAGTTAGGTAATTAAACTAGAAGATATTCCTAAGTTACACTACAGTAGGCAACATTTGAAGTGGATTCAAAGTTGTCCTATGATAAAAATCGGTATTGTTTTGGTTTTGGGAACTTTGATCCATTTTAAATATTGACTACTGTACATGCTACTAATAATATGTAGCTCTATTGAAAAATATATTGGCAATATAATTTATAATGCATTATATTATATTCTTTATCATTTATAAGGCAATATCATTATATTCTAATGTATAATGTACAGTACAAATACCAAGTTATATAAATTATAATTGAATCATTATTTATCTCACTGGGTTTTTGTAAGTAGAATATAACTGTTGAAAACATGGATTCTAATATTTTTCATTAAAATGGTGCCAGATGAGTTTAAAATCGCTGAATTGTGTATTTCTGAGTCTGTTTATTGCCATAAGCTGTCTGAACTAACCAGTTCTCTAAAACAAATCAGGCTTTATACTGAGAGAGTTCATGTTTAATCAGCTCACAAGGCTAAAGGTGTGTACATGATACAATGTGATGAAAACGTTTTTTAAACTACACCAGGACTTAAAAAAACAGCTTATTATCCTTCAGAAATCATTGTAATATGCTGATTTATAGTCAGCGTTGGAAACATTTTTCTTTGATTCTTTGATGAATAAAAAGTTATTTTTATTCATCATATTTTCTAACAATAGAAGCCTTTACCACTTTTTATCCATTTAACACATCCTTGATGAATTAAAGTATTCATTTATTTTTTAAAAAGAAGAAAACAAGAAATTACTGACTCCAAGCCTTTGAATAGTAGTTTATATTGTAACACAAAATTTCTATTTTAAATAAACTCTGTTCTTTTGTAACTTTTTTATTCAAAAGTTAAATTAGATTCTTTTTATTAAAGAATCCTGAAGAAAAAAAATACGCAGCACAACTGTTGATAATAAATCAGCATATTAGAATGATTTCTAAAGGATTTTTTGCTTCACAGGAATAAATGATATTTTAAGGTATATTAAATTATAGTTTAAGGTATATTGAAAACTTCTTTATTAAATTGCAATAATATTTCACATATTTCTGTATTTTTTTATCAGCCTTGATTAGCATAAAAAACTTCTTTAAAAAACATGAAAAATGCTAATTTTCAATGCTACTGAAAATTGCATTTAATTAAGTAGAATCAATACTTTCCAGTTTTTTACTCCCTAGTACTAGGTTTAACCTATTATTTCTTTCTTTATTGACCTTGGGGGAAAAGAAAAGGAGAACTAAATGCAATAAAAATGTTTTGGGCACTCCTTATAGCTATTATCTACACTTGTGTGATGACTGAAATTGGGGACATAGGGCCAGAGGATGTTTATTGCTTGCATATGTGGAACGCATGTGTTTTACATTTTCCAAAAAGGCTTTTAAAATGTGTACTTTCTGGGTAATTTTACCACTAAAGTGTCTCAAGACAAGGAGTTGAAGAATTCCGACACATTTTGAATAACTTGGACATGCACATGGTTGTGCGATGACTTTATTAGTTAGAAAATGTCACAGCGTAGTCTGCAGAGAAACGTAGCATAATATTATATTAAAAGGATCACTACATGTCATATGGGGTATGTAATGTATAACCGTTCCTCAGAACAGAGCGCAGACTTTATGTATACACGTTACAGAATGTGAAATTTCTGGATAGCCATTTGAAATGTCAAGACGGCACCTGCTGTTTTTTTTTTAGTTTATTTTATAATTTATATTTTTATATAAGAGAGAATGATCTGTGCTATTTTGAACGGGATATGAATGTTTCTCTGTTTGATCCTCCCTCACATCAGGCATAAATGAAAAATTCACATAGTGTTCCAGCAGCATTAATGGACCTCATCATTTCTCAGCCCTTAAAAGATGTTGCCAAATACTAGCAAAAAACACTTTTTTCATTTTTCTTCACAGTTTTCATAATTTCAATAGGTTCAGCCTCAACTGTTGGACGTTCAACATATGGTGCAAATTTTTAAACGTTTGGCAGTCACGCCACTTAAAATGAAAATGAAATATTAACCCTGTGCTTGCCACAGCTTCCAATGAAATCGGGCGAAACGCTCGGCTTTGCGAGGGCCAGGGCCTGCTTTATTTTTCAGTGAACACATCGGAGTGTTTGCCAGACACAATCATTAAAATGATATTTCATTTTGCAGGATCGGGATTTTGCGCTGTCGGTGCGAGTCTGAATGATATTGTTGAACTATCACACGCTAACCCATTAAATTGACTGTGACATTTCAAAACTCTGATTATTAGTATTTGGTGTGTAGTCTGAGGGAGGTCAGACCTTATTCATACAGCTCTGGAAAGACTCCAGGGTTAACTTCAAATTCCACGAAGCTCTGTTCAATATCCGTCTCAGTAGGCAGACTGATAGAACATCAGAATTTGTGAATAAAAGTCACGGGGACAGAAGTTTTATTGTAACAGGATGACCGGGATTTAGTTTGTCCTATGAAACTCGAGCTTAAACACACTTTATCACTGAAATTCTCCATAATCTGAAAATAAAAAGGATCCGTGATGTTTCACGTTTTGCGGTCTAAAGACAATATGCTTGCCTCTGAATACCAAAGAGGAGTGACCGATCCAACAAAAGTACAGCATTCATATTCTTTTCCATTCTTTTTTCATTACTTGTGGTATTCCCAACAACTCCAACTCCTAAAAAATGTTCATTTTACACACCACAAACTTTTTGACATCCACCCTTGTTGATTCCTTTGAAATTCTGCCATTAACACCACGAGTAGTCGATCGTAAGGGAGGATAGGTGTTGAAACGCTCCAAAAGGCGGTGGTCTCTGATTTTAAAAACGAAGTGTTCCACACAAGGTAAGACATATGTCCTTTTGAGAGGAACCAGACTTGTTTTTCTGTCCAATAAGCAGGTGATAAAGGGGAAGTTTCATGTCAAGGCCAGATGTCCAGCGCTGGCGTTATGTAATGACGCAATGCGGCCTTGAAGACGAGAGCTCCCAGACCTCTCACCGCTGAGAGTCCTCCAAGGCTTGCAGGCAGAATCCCTGAGGTTTCTCATCACCGAGACACACACATACACACGCCATGTGTGACAACACGCCAGCCCACCCAGATATTACCCACAGGAAAACAAAATAATGCATGTGGATGGAATGCTGTGGACGGAGCGCCTAAAAAAGTTTGGATACGGCAAATAGCTACACAACCTAAAGGTATCAAGTTCCTATTTCTTTTTCAGCAAAACCCAATCAAACAGCAAATTGCATGGAAAATGTGTTACATCTTCGCTTTCCTTGAACTAGCTAAATCAATGGTGTTTGTGTTCCTTCGGTCTTTTAAGTTAAACACTTCTTGACATGTTTGAGCCAATTCCAATCTCGCCTTACACATTTAATGCATCGTCTCTCACAACAAATGGAAAAGGTTCATGATCTTGACACAACTGTTGTCATTATTAAAATCATATAGTCAAACTATTCCCATATAGCTTTAGTCTGCTGTTTATTGTGAAGGCCTTGATTTAAGTTCAAGACCGATGTGAATACTTTTTGTGGTATTCTATATCTTGACTCAAACGGATTTAATTACATAACTGTCTGCATTTCTGTGTTAATTGTGTCATGCAACATGTTCACACACACATACTCTTAGTCAATGAAAAGCAGAATGTTCTGTTATGCAACAGTTCATGATGTAACCCCTCGAAATCAGAATGTGCTGACTAACTTTGGGGACAGTCGGTTACATAAAAGCTGTTAAGAAATCTTGCAGTTGCGCAACAAATCCTCGAACATCTCATCTTTGGTCTACTGTACATACTGTAGCTGTCAATTCAAATCAGCCCAACTTTCCATAAAGACTAAACCAGAGCTGTCCGTGGTTCTGAAGCAACTGTTGATCGTACAGTGGCGAAGTTTGATGAGTTTCACAGGTCAATTAAAAGTCTGATTTGTTGCGATTTGCTTAATTCTCTGTAGGCCGCAAACTTTAGAAGGGATGAAACTGAAACACAAGATCAGTTATTGACTTTCATGTTTGAAATCAGTGTGATTATATTGAAAGAAAAATCTGAAAAACTTTTATGAGAAAATGTTCAATGTGTACTTACAAGCACTTATCCTCAACCGCTATAAAGCCTCATGTTTTTCAGGCCTAAATCAGACCCTTAAAACAGATCACAGTTGTCTTTAATCAAGCTCATTTGCTGTTCTCGAAAACAATGTTACTGGATAAAATGCATTAATGTGGTTGACGGACCAAATAAACACCAACTTTATTAGCAGCATGTTTGCCGAACCCCACATGAACATTACGCACACTTTAGTTTGAGCACAAAAAGACCCGTCTTTGCAAGATCTCGTGCTATCTTGCCATCTCAATTGGATACTTTCATGTTTTCAAATTACATTTGACAAGTAATGTTGGTCTTATCCCAGGACAGATGAAAAAAGCTAGAAAAATACACCCCTGCTTTGCTTGTATTAGCTTACATTCAAATGCAGAATATGGCTTGGTATTAGTTTGTAAATTCAGTTCTCTGTTCTCCCGAAGGGTCGGCGTTGCCTGGAGTTGGCAGGCGCCGGGTCTCTCTGTTTCTCTCACTCACTCGAGCTGAATTGATAAACACATGCTTCATCTCAGCCAAAGCCAAGGCAAATGTTTGACACACCTGCTGAACAGAAATTGGAAACCTCGAGAGATCATAACAGATCCAAATCTCAGCCTGAACTGGCCCTGTGTTTAACACGTGCTGTAAGTGCAGTCTGAAAACCACTATATTTAGCACTTTTACTCTTTTATGTTCGCTGACATAAGGTTTCGGAGACCTGTTGATCGCTAATGATAGGAGAGCACCTCTGTTACTGGAACTCCTTGGGCTTGACTCAATGTCACCACATCCAGGTCCAAAAATACGCAGCCGTGCCGCTACCCTCGGGGCTGTTAAAATCGGCCCTGTCTATTGCTGCTCTCCAAGCAACCTTTCTGGAATGAAATATTCACAGCTGCTCCTGTGGTTTGGTCAACAAGCCACAGATTCCTTTGGGGAAAGAGTGAAGTTGTGAAGCTGTGAAGGTCACAATATATATTTCAGCTAAAACCAACAAATGGGAATTCCTTCAGCGCTGCGCACTGAATATGTATGATGCATCTGAATCGCTTTCTCCCTGCGAGAGCCAAATGACTCTGTGGCTCTTTCATGAGTCAACAGGGGACTGCAGACTTATAAAACAGGTATTTGTATTTATCTTCCTTGTTTATTTCTTTATTGAGGCCTAAATGTAATATGTTTGTAGGATTAATAGTTATCAGGGCCTTTTTCTATATATTAAACTGCACTTTGGAGATTAAGCACCATTTACTATGATTTTGGTTCCTTAATGGATCCATTAACAATTCTTTTAAGGAACAAATACTACTGGAAACAAATTGTGAGCTAATTTCAATAACAGTTACGTTTAAATTGATTATTGTAACGGGGAATTGTATAGTCTTTTTAGAAGCAGCATAAATACATTTGAATAATTGGCCTTATATTAAACAAAACAAAACGAAAAAGTGGTATCTTTTATTTATTTTTATCCTATCCACCTTTTTTCTCAATGCGGAAGTAAGCCTATGGGCGAGACTTCCGGTTCATTAGCCGAAAGAAAATAAGAAGAACGGTCAATTTTTTTGCATTAAACCAGTTGTTTATAATTTTTATAATTAAGATAATACATTAAAGTAATATGGTAAGATACACCACTTTGCAATATTACGCAGCAAAACAGCTGAAAATTACGCGGATGAGACCTAAAGCCAGAACATTTGAATTTACAAAACTTAAAAAAACACGGTTAAAAAATATTTGAAAGATTCGTTGTTTAATTCACTAACAACAACCGAATCATTCTTTCGGCAAAAGATCTACGCTGATTACGTAGTGTTTTCCATTCACTAAAAAGAACCAACTCATTCGAATGACTCGTTCAGTAATCGGATGTGCTGTTTCTGATTCACTGAAAAGAACCGGCTCATAAGAGTCATTCGTTCGGGAATCGGACGTTGTTGTCTGTTTCGCGCTATAGATTCATTCGCGGTGCTGAGGTAAAACTGGTTCTCGGTTCCCAGCCCTAGTCTTGAATCCATTTCGGTGTAATTGTACATGAAAAGATGTTTATGAAACACCCAAAAGACCTTCTAAACAAACACATCAATACTCTAGCTTGAAACAATGAGAACTGCCTGGGAAAGTCCGTGAGTCAACGTCATGTTCCCACGTGAAAGCGAAAAGCAAGAGAGACGATGATAAAAGGTGAGACTTCAACCCAGCTTCAAAGTTTTTATTTGCTAATTGCTGGAACTGCTCCGAAGGTTTGAGAGGGGGGAAAGCGTTAGGCCTACGGTAGAGATAATCAGAATCAGTCCATAATCTTTTGCCAATATTTACATACGCACCACATGCCCTTCACATTGACTCTTTGAAGTGAGCGGGCTAGATGATTGAAAGTTGAAAATGAGGCAAAAGGGCATTGAGTGTGAATATAGATTTATATGTGGGTTTTGATAACAGCTGAAATATAAACAAAGATGGATGTTTTCAATTCCGAGTACCAGACTTCTCGGTGCACAAGTGAACTCAGTTTTAAAAGGATCTCTAAGCACAATGTTCCTTCCTTGATTGATACAAGGACAATATGCATGGCAGTGACCGAAGACACTGTTTTGAATTCTTGAATGCTTTTGAAGATGAGCTCATAGTTATCACTGGGTTTTGTTTTATTGTTTTATGAAACAGTGATGTGTGGTTCCAATTATGTCATTTTTGTAGTGTAAACAGCGACTGAGAAAATCACTAAAGCGAATAGTTTTTAAAGGTACAGACAATGTATTGACCGTGCAGTATGTTGATTTGTTTTACAGATGCATTTAGAAGTGAATAGAAGAAGAAAAAGAGCTTTTCTCAGCATCATGGACGCAACTTCTGCTAGGTAAGGAGAAATATATTTATTTATTCATGTGTAACCGATAGAATAGCTTTTTAAAAGAGGAGCATAAATGATAAAAAAATGTCCATTCCATGTTTTTTTGCCTTTGTTTTTCTTTAAATATTACATAAAATAAATAATTTATTCCAAAGCAGTCAGGTAAAGAATGGAGATATCAAATACAGTGGCTTTTGCATGTTAATAATGTTAGAGTTCTTTACGCTATGGTGCTAGCTTGACTAAATTCGGATGGTAGGATGCGGGGTCTCTGTCTCGGCCTCTCAGTCTTGCACCTTGAGCAAGTGCTTCCAGTAAGTGTTTGCATAACTTTCAGTCCACTGAGTCACAGAGTTTGAGAGTCTGTTAGAGTGTTTCGTATGAGTTAGTACAGCATAAATAACTGCATCCAAAGGTCACACACACAAATACACACAAGCAATACACTCTGTGAAAGGTCTCCTCAGTTCATTCTGGGAGGTTGCAATGTCCGATTCCTCTCCGTCGGGTTTGGTCCAACCTTTCCTTCGCTAGAAAAGGGTTTGGCATACAAAAAATGTCCCATATTTTCCCTGGTGCCAATAACTTAAAAACAAATATGTGACAACAATCGGACTCAGTGAAAAGGAGTTCTCTTCGTTCCTTTACATAGTGCCTTCTCCAAATTCTCGAAAAAAAAATCCAAGTCTTTCCTCAGTGCAGTTAAATGTTCCCCTTTGGTGGGGTTGTAGCTACACGATAGGAATGGGGAGAAAGTGTGTGGCTGTGTTTTTTCTTCGGGTCTTTTTGGCTCTCATCGGCTTCCCGTTGGCCATCAAGCCCACGAACATGGGCTTCTTCCTGTTCCTCCACTCTGCCGAGGCGTAGGTGTTGTACCTGTTCTCCTCTATCCGCTCTATCAGCTTGCAGTCAACGCCAAAATCTTTCTGAAAGAAGAAGACATACGTCAGTCACTTCTAGATATCGTCTTTGGTCATGTCAAGTATGTCAAGCCAGTCAGTCAGTCAGTCTATATTTCAGTTTTCTCATTTATTTAAAAAGTAATGATCTGAATGCAAACCATATCAGTATTATAGTAAAAAAAATTCTTTCATAAAATTCATATAATATTGTAATGTAATTAGGGCTGTAAAAATCAATTAATCACAATTAATTGCATCCAAAAAGTTGGTGTTTACATAATATATGTACTGTATATTTTATGTATATATAAATACACACACATGTATATATAATTTATATTATATGTAAGTATTAAGTGTTGACCGATTATCGGCCTGGCTAATTATCAGCACCGATATTAAGCATTTTTATGGTTAGCGGCATCAGTCATTTTCCAAACCAATTTGCCGATTAAAATAATTTAAAAGCATTTGAAGAATATTTTTTTTGTCAGAGTCCTTGTTATTCATAATTTTGACATTCATTTTCATTTTTACACCAGACATATGTATTGGTTCTAAATATTGATTTTCGGTCTATTTGATCTGTAATAACTGGTAATGGCATCGACCACTAATAAATATAAATGTATATTACATATATTTCTTAAATATATAGATGTATGTGTGTGCGCATTTATATATATCCATATAAATATACACAGTACACACACATATATTGTGCAAATAAACGGTTATTTTTTTGGATGCTGTTAATCACGATTAATCGATTTGACAGCCCTAAATGTAATGTTGTATTAATATATGTACAAAATACTGTTATAATATAATATAACATTTAATATTGACCCATCAAAAGGATCAATCCTTACATATTAATTAGTGCTGTCAAATGATTCATTATGATTAATCGCATCCAAAATAGTTTTTTGTTTACATATGTGTGTACTGTGTATATTTATTATGCATATATGAATACACACACATGCATGTATATATTTAAGAGAAAATTGTATGTTTATATATGAAATATATTTATAGATATAAATTATATGAATGTAAATACATCAAAAAATTCAAATTTTACACTGTATGTGTGTGTATTTATATATACATAATAAATGTACACAGTACACACACATATATTATGCAAACAAAAATTTTCATTTGGGATGTGATTCATCGCAATTAATCATTTGACAGCACTAATATTAATATCAAAAATATTTTGTGTATTTTTAACTTTGTATTTACTTTGGAATGGAATTAATGTATTATATGATAAACTGTGTCCACCACTGTCTTCACCTTCATGCATTTATACATTATATCAATATTGCTGCCACTACTTTCAGAAAAGTATGCATAAAATTAATATTATATAATATTGTATATTATTTTAAATACAAAATATTGTTATTAATATAATCAATATAATATTGATCAATCTGTACAATATCAAACATTTCTCAAACTTTTTGCAAATATTTTTTGGTTAATTTGGTGTTTTTTTTTCGTATTTGTCAAAATGTCACGCACAGAACTTCACGGTGGCTCCGAATTGTCAAAGACCTCTCAAAATGCTTGCTACAGATGCAAAAAAATCATAAAATTTAACCCGATCCAAATTTTTTGTTATGACGGATGAAAGTTTCGGAGGCAGCGTGTAACAGTGATTGACACAACGCAAGGTTGTATGTATTTTTTTAACGTGCAGACATTTCAGGTGAGAATTTCGGGGTGTTATTTTTATTCCACATTACCGCATTTTATACTTAGAAATCACAAACAAATATTTTTTCAGAATTTTCAGATTTATTTTACATGGAATAAATGGTAGTGGACGTCACTATATTAATATTTCCGCTGTGAGGACAACAGACCCGAGGCATAGGCGACCACATTTTAGGACTTTCCCCTTCTACTCTGTTGATTTCACTTTTGGGAAAAGCACTGTGCTATTTTTGCCTGTTTCAGGTAACATTTGCCATTCATGAGAGCGGATGAATGAAAGCCGACGGGGCTGGAGAGAACTTGGAACAAAGAGGGAGAAGGGGATTGTATGGCTGGATTGTGAATGGAGGAGAACACTTGCATGGAGCAGTATTGGAGGAGAGACTACAGTGTAAGGAAGAGGGCCTTCTCGGTTTACTTTTTCAAAGATGACAGAACTCTTTTGCTCAAGCCGACTTTTGCTGGGGGATTATTTACAGGCAATGGAGTGGAACTGTCCTTTAAAACAACCCCAGGCTTTTTAAGTGCCCCGAGACATGAGAAATAGAGCAGGCTCTCTGACATCAAAGCCTCCGAGAGGGACCCGAGGGCTGACGGATCTTTCTGGAAGCTTGTAAAGAGCTGAATTTCTATAAATAGTTTAGAAATGCTGAATGTTGTTTAACAATTCCCGATAAGAAGGACGTCTTCGGTTTGGATGGCGAACACGGAACGTTATCATTATTTGTTGTGGAGTCCAGTCATTAACTATAATTAAAAGAGAAATGAAGAGAAAATGATGCTCACCGCCCCGTAGACCACCCCTTTCTTGTTAATTGCAAGGTAGTAATTGCTTTGAATCCCCTTGATGGCAACGATGCCCACATCCACAGACTTGATTTCGAGTGTACCTACAAGACAAACGTAAACATATCATTAACATAACGTCCACATTAAAGCAGTTTTTGGAATTATGCAAATGCTCATTTTACATTATGTCATATGAAACGTGTAATTGCATAATGACATAGAGCCTAAAATGATAGAACAGGTAACAAATATCAACATGTAAATAGATAAAGCCATACAGAAATGACCTCCTCAAACTTAACCCACAATCATAGCCCCTATGCTAGAGTCAGACATGCTCCATCTTCACATGCAGGAGTAGTACTTATCTTCAAAAGTGCTCATTTATGACATGAAAAGTCATATTTTGTTGTCTTTGTTAGAGTTTTCAGTGCTGAAAGGCATACTGGCAGAGGTTTGTAGCCATTAGTGATTCAAGTTGTGGTAACCATTACTGTTTTGCCTTTTAAAAGGCAATTATGTAAACCCATAAAGCCATCACGCTTTAGATGGGATTAGTCCCAGACCGAAGCATGTCCTTAGTAGCAAACAGGGCTATATGATCCCATGTTGTTTGTGTATGGGGTTAAAAGAGCTTTTGCCTGCAGCTTCTGGCCTTTGACGAACACGAGCAGTTCAGTTTACCTCGCTGCTTAAGTGAACTTCGGTGCTTTTATCTGCAACTATTCAACAAGACATCAAAACCCTAAAACCAAACCTCAAAAAGCAAGCGAGTGGCCTACCAGTCCTGCTGGAAAGACTCTATACTCGTTTAGAGTAATTAGTGCTGGTCAAGAAGGTTATCCAACACACTCATGCTGGTTGGGTGATCTACAGTAGGAAGTCTTACTGGTCAAGTAGTTTAAATCATGAACGTTGACTTGATAATAAAGATCTTTTGGTAACACTTTACAAGGTGTCATTTGTTAACATGAACAAACAATGAACAGTACATTTATTACAGTATTTATTAATCTTTGTTAACGTTAGTTAATAAAAATACAGTCGTTCACGGTTCATGTTAGTTCACAGTGCATTAACTAATGTTAAACACAACTTTTAATTTTAATCATGCATTAGTAAATGTTGAAATGAATCTTAAGATTAATAAGATTAAGATTAATAAATGTTGCATAAGTATTGTTCATTCTTAGTTTATGTTAACTAATGAAACCTTATTTGAAAGTATTAAACTTAATATCCAAGAGCATATTTCACTTGTTAATTTTGGATGGTCAGAAATTCAAAACACTGAATCTATATACATTTTTTTTCCATTGTTTTTGGAGACAAATTAATAAACTGTAAAATAATTGAATTTATATTATACTGAATTTAAATAATTATTGAAATTGCTTTTTTTTATTCTATCAGTGTGGTATAATCTATTCCAAATAGCCTAAACCAAGTGTTATTTTAGTGTTATTTATATACATATTTAATTTAAGTAAGCTTTTTTTTTCAGTTTTCATTTTAATTTCAGTTTTTAGTCATTTTTGTTCAGTGCTTATCATTTTTATTTTATTATTTCTATGTTATTTATGTTTTAATTTCAGACATTTTAGTACATTTTAGTTTTAATATAACATTTATATTTGAATTTAGCTTTATTTCAATTAACCAAAAACATTTTAAATAGTTTCCCTTTAAAGTTTTAGTTAACAATAACAACACTGGCCTAAACTGCAAATAATATTTTAAGGTGTCTTTATTACAGTGTAATTACACATTTGTGACTCTGGACCATGAAACCAGTCATAAGTGTAGATTTTTGTAAATTGAAATATATACATCATCTGAAAGCATCGATTCCATTGATGTTTGTTAGGATAGGACAATATTTGGCCTAGATGCAACTGAAAAATCTGGAATCTGAAAATGAAAATATTGCCTTTAAAGTTGTCCAAATGAAGTTCTTAGCAATGCATATTACTAATAAAAAATACATTTAGCTATATTTAGGTTGGGAAATGTACAAAATATCTTTATGGAACATGATCTTTATTAAATATCCAAATTTTTGGCATAAAAGAAAAATCGATCATTTTGACCCATACAACTTATTTTTGACTATTGCTACAAATATACCTGCGCTACTTAAGGTTTTGTGGTCCAGGGTCACATTTAAGTACCGAGTAATATTGAGTAAAACTACATGTACTTACCTAATGGTTAGGGTTTGGCTTATGGTTACTTGCATGAAATTATGCATAATTAGTTGTTATTATAACAGTAAGTACATGTAACCTGTGTAACAAGGACGCATTAAAATAAAAAAGGGTCATCAAACAATCCTGCGACTGGTCGCTTTAAATGTCAGTCAGATAGCCTACTCCAGCAAAAAGTAAACATATTGCATATCTACTTTAAGAACCATGTAAAACCCTCTGTGCCTTGGATGGTTTGCAAAAGCCTAACATTGACATCAGAGTTTTGTGACGCAGAGGAATTGAATAAACACCTGTGGATCAGGGGCACATGCGCTGTTACAACAGGAGGATTAAGTGGATCTGAAGGCAGTTCCTCCACATAGGCTCAGGTTGCAATCACCAAGAGAAGATGTAAGGAGACCTAGTCTCGTATCCTCTCTCCTCCCTCGCCTCAGGTTCATGAACAAGAGCGACAGAATAAAAGGAGGGGGCTCCGAGATGGGATCACAGACTTGGTAGGATTAAGGGGGAATAATCCATGATCAAAGAGCAATAGAGTGGACAAAAGCAATGGGACGGCTGCCCAAAATGACACAAGCACATATAAATTTTGACCAGAAATCCTGAAACACCTCTCATGCAGGCACACTCATCCCTGTGTGAGTGATGTCATGTCATGTGTGCAAACAACATGTCATGTCTACAGTAAATTTGGTGGCTGCTCTTTAAAGCGTGCAATGTCAAAATAAAGCCTGAATCGTCTGGCAGAAAGCACCTGTTTGCTTTCGGCTATTTGATGTGGTCCGTCAAACCAAAACACGCTGATTTCTTTCTTTTTTTTTTTTTTTACGACTCCCTCACGAGTCTCAGGAGTGTTTCTCCTGTCTGCACTGAAGCTGAAATGCAGGTCCGCAACAAAAGGCTGGATTTACAAAACCAAAACATCTCTGAGGGATCTAAGCAACAGGTCTCACTGCATGCTTTCTTCTTCCACACCATAAACATTTAAGATCTGCCTCTCTTTCATTTCAGATTTGTGCCAAATACCACTTATTTAATGTGAGATTTGACCTAAAAGTACAGAGAAACGTTTTAAGGCCAGCGTCTGAAGCGCAGTAAGCTCTCAAGCACATATTATTTAATCAACATTTTTAAGACATTACCAAGAACAACAGCTGTGCGTGCAACAAGTCTGTTACAGTTTTATTTGGCTCATTAAAGTGCGTATGCGCAGTCGTGTAAGAGTTAAACCTCAACAGTAGTGGTTCTCAAACTTTGTCAGGTAGTACAAACCACTTTAACATCAACTGCAGACCACCAAAACACCCCAAGTCTGAGTGAAACCCCTAACAACATGAAAACAATTACTAGCAGTTGTCCTTAGTTTAAAAATAAAATCCTATAACTAATATCTTTCAGTTCTATCTTGACAACTCTCAGAAGATTTTTGCATGGTAATGGATATGACAATGTTAAGGTATTTGGTCTTGGTGGAATAGATCTGCTATGCTGTTAAATTGCTGCTGCTGTTGATAATTGCTGTTGTTGTTGATTAGTCACTACTGCTGCTGCTAGACAGTAATTACAGAAACTTGCTACTGGCAATACATGCGCTGATATGCTGCTGTGAATATTTCAGACAGGTGGAGCTGGGGAGGTGGAGGGTTTCAGAGGAACTCTGAAAGTGCACTGTGAGCGGCTTTAGTAAATGCTAAACAACCATTTAAATGTAAAGCAGCAAGCTCATTGGCTGTGTATTTAACATGAGCTTGCGCCAAGTAGTTTAACCAGTTTGCATTAACAACCCATCAGCCTGCGCCATCTAGGGTTTCTTGACAGAACTTGGCATTTATTGAACAATACCGAGTAATTATCAAAATCAGAAGCCATTTTTCACAACTTAATATTTTTAAATGATTTTAAGATTTTTTTTAAAATAATGCTTAATTTATTTTGATTTCAGTTTTAACAATTTTGGTACTGCAGCATAAGCTTTTATTTATTTGTTTTTTTATTTATCAAAGCAACATTTCTAACTTTTACTGAAGGTTTTAGTCAGCTTTTTAAAATATTATTATTTATATTTTGTTTGGTTTTAGCTGTATTTTATATGAAAAAATGGATGTACAAAATATAAATTAAAAAAATCCTTTAAAAATATAAATTTGTAATAAAGGGCTTCTGCTTCTAAGATAATGTACTTACCCTAGCGAAAAATAAATATACTAAAATGTATTTGTAGTATACTACAAAATACATTTACTAATTATGTACTTAATAAAAAAAAATACCTGCAATTGTAGTACACTGGTATTTAGTCTGCTAAATTGGAACTTTTATACTTAATGCACTTCAGTTGTGCAGAAGTAGTACTGAAGTCCAACTGAAGATTTACTGAAGTAGATTTAATTGTGCTAAAGTGGAACTATTACAAGTATGCTTAAAAATATACTTTAAATATTTTTAAATAATAACAACAAATTTATTTTAATATTTTAATGATATTAAGAGACTTGAAATTACTCAGTATTAAAATAAATGCATTTTAAATCTATTACATTTTACTGCAGTTATAAGCTATTATAAGCTATTTAATTTACTGTATTTTGATTCTTTATATGTTATTTTATATCGGCCAATCCTATTACTATTTTTATATTTTTTAATGTATTATTTATTTTTTTTATCATCAGCCAGAAAAACTTGCAGGCCACTTGGAATATCTCACGCAGCACAGTTTGAGAGCCGCTGCTCTACAGACAGCAAATTCTTGACTCATAAGAGCGTGATTACTTTTAAACAGTTTTCCTGGCAGACCCAATGTTTTGTTACATCTATATCACGGCGCTCCGGTATTCTGACAAACACGATTTCACTGCCTGCATTATTCAAAGCACTAGCCAAGGCATTCTCTCTCAAAAAAAAAAAAGCAAGAGAATTTTCTTTTTTTTTTGTGGCGCAACCTAATCCTCCATGTATTCTTGTTTTACTCCCCGTTAGGGCTCGGATTACAAAGACTTAAAAGCCTCGGCGTTTTAACAAGCCCGGCCCCACCTTTCTCATTCCCTGCCTGTGAGCGGCCATGTGTCTGTGACATTACACTGCCCATGGCCCAACGGTGGTCCAGAGAGTCCCACCCATAGCCTAGCGTGATCTTCCCTCAGTAGACTTGGCTCTTGCCCCAGGCTCTGTAGGTGGCCGCCCCCCTTCCCGCTTAACGGCGTTCAATGTTTTCTTGGCAGGGTGACAGAACTCAGGTTATCGCATCTTGTGGTAATTACAAAAAAACCCTGTAGCCTCGTATTTGTAGCCTCTTGCAACCTGCATCACCACCAAAGCCTGCGAGAGAGTGAAAGAGACCCCCATCCACTTCAAACATGTTTTAAAACAACAATTTTTATCAGGCAGACGGACTTTTCCCTAGCTGTGTTCAGATTGGATCGTTTCCAGACGTCAAAATAATAATCTGACTTGCACTTGGGAATGCTCAACTGCTTGTCAGCTCTCCACACTGCTGCAAAAACCGAATAAGTCAAGTCATATATTACACCAGGGTGCATAATTGTCCTGGGAACCTCAGACCGCCACGCCTCTGACACGCACGTCTTTTCAATTAGCCCCCCACCTATGGGACCATAAAGGGAAAAGGGTCCCCATTAAAAGGCATCTTTGCAGCTGACCTGTCGTTGGCTTCTGATGACAGTGACTTGGACCTTTGATCTGGACTCTGCGGGCCCCTGGCTCCTGGGCTCAGGGAGATAAGTGGACGGGTCTGGGGGGCCCGTCTCATTATCCCACTCTCCTGGTTCTGCTGAAATACACTTTTCTTTCCAGTATAAATATCTAAACATTCTTAAAGCAGAATACTTTTGCTTGACAGGCAAAATGGCTTTAGGTTATTAAGTACAAAATTAGCTGAGTTTATATTTTAGACAAGCCAGTGGGGTCAGAAAAATAAATTCAATTCAAAGGAAAAAAAGTTTATTTATCTTACCCCATTTGCAGTTTTAAAGGAAACGTTCACCCAAAAATGAAAATTTTGAGTTTAATTATTCACCCTCATGTCGCGCCAAAACCGTAGGACCTTCGTTCATCTTCGGAACACAAATAAAGATCTTTTTTATAAAATCCAAGAAATCTCTGAACCTCCATGGACAGCAAAGGCCCTTCCACATTCAAGGTCCAGAAACATTGTAAGGACATTGTTAAAATAGTCCATGTAACATCAGTGGATCAATCGTAATTTTATGGAGCTATGAGACCATTTATGGAGGGTCAGAAAGCACTCAGATTTCTAAAAAATATCCTAATTTGTGTTGTTGAGGTCTTGCACTGTGTCCTAACTACACGTGACGCGACAAGACTCCAGCGTCAAACAATTTGGGTGTCCACACCAGATGCAACGTGACATGACAGAATCAATCAAATATCACAGCCAATCAGAAACGCGTGTGGGCGGGCTCTCCCTGGAAGTGCACTGCACTCACAACGAAATGGATAAGTTTATAATCTAATTCATAAATATTAAAACTTTTAACATTATTAAATGTACTTTATAATAAAATAACTTTGAATAAAGCACATAATCAGTACCTGAGATTATCACTGTCATTAGTTTGAATGCCGTTGTTCCAGCCAGGATGTTGCGAAAATAGAAACAGTTTCTAAAATAGAAATTTCACATGTCGTGGCTAAATAGGACAAAAACCGATTAGGACACCGATTAATATGGAAAAGATACCTTTTATTGCATGTCGTGACGTTGCGTTGCATGTGGTTAGGACACGGTGTTAAGGGTTTGGAGCATGAGGGTGAGTAATTAATCTCAGAATTTACATTTTTGGGTGAACTAATCCTTTAAGCATAAAATCCCTTCATTCTGATAAGACTTAGTTTTCTGAAAAAAGGTCATTTTGCTTCTCAAGTATGCAACCTTTGGATATTTTATGGAAAAACAAGATGAAAATACAGAGTACGGAAATAATTTTGGATGAACTCAGACTAGAAGGACTGTGAAAGTGTTTGTATGCAGCCTTTTTGAAGATTTTATCACCTCTGCTCATTGTTCGCTGGATCATATGGAAAAAAACACAATGTTTTTGATGCTAATAGTTACAAAACAAATCAGTTGATGATAACCTGATGTTCTTGATCATGTCTGTCATGTTAAAAACAAAATCCACAGAGATTTTGTTATTAAATCAGCCTTTCTGAAGTGCATAAGCTGGTTTACAGAAAGCATATGTGGAGACTGTAGACAGACTCAGAATTACAGCTATACTTTTTCAGAGCTGTGTTAAAAGCTTTGTGAAGGATGACGATTTTTCTTAAACAATTTTGTTCATTTTTTCAGCACCTCATAAACAGGCTTTCGTTGCTGATTTTCCTACTGAAACTTTCTAATAGAGCACAATGCAAACTCACTGGTAAAGCGTTACGTAATCCGTTCACCTCCACATCCACAGGTTTATCTTATACGATCTCCATCTGCCTCTAAATATCTGTCTTTAGAGCCCTAGATCCATATCCTTTGCCAAAACATAATGACCAGCCTGCTAAGCCAAGCACACACCAATAGACTGAAGTCAAATGAAGGTGCAAGAGCGGGAAGCAGAAGTCAAATGTAGTGTTTTGGTTTACAATTGTAACAAAGTCTGCGACAGTGTACGTAAAAAAACAGCAACTCTGTAAGTGTTGTATGGTGTGCTCAGCCTAAAGAAAAACATTGGATTGTGAAGGGTTTAAAAGGAACACATGATTTAAGGCCTTACGAATGATGTGCATTTGAATACATGATAACATTACGGTTCTCAGGGGCATATGGTTCAAATGTGCATGTCTTAGTCTGAGCTTTAAACACAAGAACCAGCTCTATTTCATGTTACGTAATGCGTCCTCGGACAGTAGTGAAAACAGTAGTGCTGTTCTTCGGCAATAAATCTGCTAAAATGTGACTCATTGAAACAGCACATAAAGTAGAGAAAGTCAGAAAAGAGTACAATTCTTCTTTCTTATTTCCAGTTGCTAGGCCTAATACTCAAGAGCCCCTATATAATGGGTTGATTTGAGATTTAAGATTCATTTAAGAGAGAACTGGTGTTACAAATTGAAAAAATAATATACTTTAAATATAAAGTAAATATTTGTGCCAGACAAAGATTTACTTTAAATTTCACCAAGCTGACTACTCACTAAAATCTCCCACAGATCATGTTTTCATGCCAATTTAAGTCTTATTTTCACATAACAAGGTTATATCTAAATGTGTGAGTTGCTTACTTACTTTTTAAAATTAGTCTTTCCATTAACGCCATTATATTGTTCATTCAGACTGATTCGTGAATGCGGAAAGCAGGATTTATCGCATAAACCAATCACAGCCGAACATAACCAGTCATATCCAATCATATCGCCTCCTCTCACATGACTTTCCCCATTCCTTCTCAATTACCCCCCAAAAAACTCACTGCAAACTTTTCTTTTAAAACTCAATGGGCTCAGAGGAGGCGAGAGCAACTGTTGGTGTCACTGTTGGACAATGTTTCTTTAGAAAAACTAATGATTTGTACAGTTTTTAATGTTATACTTTGCAATATTGTCGTTGTTTTATTTTTGTACTTTGAATTTGTTTCTTATCCAATATTTTGAGGACACTTGCTACCTCGGAGGAAACGCCCCTGGTAGTGTTTCAGAGCAGAAAAAAAAAGTTTTTGGAACAACATGAGGGTAAACGCTGACAGAATTTTCATTTTTGGATGAATTATCATCCGTTAACTCCTTTTCACATATTTTTAGTTATTCCAGACCATCAGAGCATGTTAAGTATCATGTTTTTGTTTGACTAACTGCCCAGGCATTTGTTAACCACCCTGCACACTGTCAGAGGACTGAAGATTTTGTGCTCAACTAATTTTTGATGACAGACAGATTTGTTCAATGTTTGCATTGCCTGGCCAATGAAACCGCTGAAACACTTTGCGCGCTCACAAGCACATGCAACCATGCATGCACCATCCCCAAACACACACATAACCAAACACCCAGAAAACGTTCTGTGGCGGCAAACAGATTCCAACCTCCTCCTAAATGTCAGAGCAGACACCCAACTTAATGGGAACCAATGCAAGACCTCTCAAACTTCCAGCTCACTTCTTTGACAGGCCAGATGCATCTCTGCTCACACTGGTCCTCGTCTCTCTTCAGTGCTTTGATGCGCCAACCACCGCCATCTGTTCAAGCACATCGCTTAGGAATTCCCCTTGGAGCTTGTGAGAAGATGTGTTTGAGGGAAGCTTCACCCTGCTCTCATTTGTCCAGTACTGTAGTATATCAAACCCTTAACAGATTTATAGCATACTGAAATACCTTGCAAAGTCATTCCCTTAAACTGTCTTGTTTAATGGCTCAGATATCAAAACTAAACTCCCTGTACCCTAGCTTAAAACTTGTTACGTCTCCATGTTACTCTGTAAACTGCTCAGTGATCAGGAAATGTCACCTCAGAGTTTAGTTTCCTGAAAAACAGTTGTTGTCTCAATGGTTTGTGGGCAAGTGTGCTTTTAGTCACCGTCTGTTGGCAATCAGACAGACCACAGCAGAAAAGAGACAGTGCTGTTTCTCCCCAGAACATCCCATGGCACAAATGGTGCTCTGCTTTAGGTAATGGGGTCAGAGGTTAGGCATACATCTGGTCTTCCACTCCTCCAAGTTGAACTTTCAGCAGGGAAAAAATGGATGTATTAACTAGATGAAGATGTTGAGCTGCTACCACAGAATATACACGTGTTGTGGGTTTAACAGTCTCAAGTGTACTTTCACATCATTTTGGAAACGTGGACTTTTACCTCAGTTTACATGTTCAAATTATACAATAAAAGTTATGGAAATCATTTTTGAAGTGCTTTCACAATACATATATTTAACTTATATATAACATAAATAACACATGACCATTCAAAAGTTGTCTGGAAGATGTTTCTTATCTTCTCGCCAAGATGCATTTTTTTTAATCAAAAACACTATTGAAAATAACTCCTTTTCTATTTTAATATATTTTCAAATGTAATTAATTTCTGTGATGGCGATGCAGAATTTTCAGGAGCATTACTCCAGTCTTTCAGTGTCACATGATTCTAACATACTGATTTATTATTAGTATCAACATTGAAACCTCTTGTGCTCTTCAATGTTTTGTTGAAACCATTTTGTTCCAGAATACTTGATAAATAGAAAGTTCATAAGAAGAGCGTTTATCCAAAATAGAAATCTCTTGTAACATTCAAAATGTCTTTACTGTAACTTTCGATCAATTTAATTGGTAAAAGCCGAATAAAAGTATTAAAATCTTACTGACCCCAAACAGAAAGAATGGACAGCTTTTAAGTAAACATGTCAAAGCCGTGAGAGTCGTGTTTCTTGTAGTAATCCTTAATGTCTTGTAAAAACCAGCTCTGTTATTTATGAATCAAAAAAGGAGAAAGTCTATGAGGACGTCAAGGTCAAAGAGAATGAAACACTGACACTAACCTTTTGCACATCAGCTCAATCCTCATAAGTCATTTTTATTACTTGTGTGGTTGGGATTTCCCACGGGAGCTATAAACGGGCACCGTAACCACAGAAAGCACACACACACATGCACACACTTCTGAAGAGTGCCATCCATGTGGCCAGGGCTGGCAACATGTCATTTAAATTCACACATTGCACATGTTCATTCACACCAGTGATTCATTTTACAGCCACATTTGAGCTTTAAAGCAGGAGGTAACTTAATAAACCAATGTTATGATAAAAATGTAGTTATTTAGATGATTAATCTGTGATCAAATAACACATGAAAATGATCACTAACTAGTAAGGCTGCACAATTAATCATTGTGTCAATGATTTGTTGTCATAATCATGCCCTGTTAACTAGTTTTCCATTTTGTCCTAGCAGACATGCTGAGAGTTTCTTGCATTCATCTTGTGATCCTGATGTAGGATTTAATGTTACGCCAGGCCCTGTAAAGCTGTGTCCTTCCATGCTAGTTTCTGAGAAACACTTGACAAAATAGGCTTATTCATCTTTCTTTCTCATTAAAATGACAAAACAACTTTTATATAAGGTAAACCGACAGAAGCTGATGGAGCGCAGGAGGAAAGACAAGTTATGAACATTAACATTCATTCAACAAACAAATGTTTTCATCCAGCAAGGGTTTGTTTGTTATATGGTTGATAAGGTCTAGCCTAACGCATACAAAGAAACTCAACACCTAAAATAAACCAAGCAATTTATATTCTCTCATGAAGAGAAACAGCCCTCGAGTGACCAAAAGCTAATGGGGTTTGGCCTGGAAACACCTCATTAGACCAGCAATAATCTGTATTCTTAATTGAGCCCTATTAGATTAAACTGACCCCAAATGGAGTGAGAGACGTATAATGACCGCTGGTCTGACCCTTGTTTGATCTGCTGCCCAAGAGCTGACACGATGATTGGAAAGACCCCTGCACTTTAGACCTTACAATTCAACCAGTAGTTGAACTCTGATCGGACAAATCCCCTCAATCAAAGCTGTCAAAGACTAATGATCCTCATTAACAATTTCCTCCGGCCATGCCAACACCGCTGAACTAGAGGTTTTGAGCGCTTGTTTCGATACTGACGTTTTCATCAGCGTAAAACAATTAAGCTTGATCAAAACAGGAAAAGAAAGATTCAACTTGGGCCGGTCCGTGTGAGAGCTTTTGCATCACAGTGAGCTTGTTGTTAGGCTCGCTCAATACACCGAGGACAGCTCCGGGTTCCAGCACGGGGTGCCGTTTCCAAAAATGTCTTGGGGGAGACACAATGTGACAAAAGTGATACTGAGCTGATGGATTCTGAAAGGAAATCAAACAATATGGGTGGGATAGGATTTCAAGCTGCACATAGACAGCTCTTTTGTGGACTTGAAAACTAAAGAAGGCTGGACTTGAGAACTCAAACATGGACAAAGAGACTCTCTGACTGGGGAGTTCGAATCTGGGAAATGTAACAATCTATCATACTTAGGCTCTCTGCAAATATTTTTCCACATCGAATATGCAAAACAAATATTGGCACACTCATAAAATACGGGCTTTTAATTTACTGCGAGTGTTTATGGGGGTGTAAATGTAAATTTTGCATCAAGATGTGACATTTTATATGTGCGTTGCTGGTAAATAGGCTGTATTAATGTCTCATTAAAACTTTGGTAAGCAAAATACGTCACTTCTTATACTTATTTTCCAAAAGTTGAACAGAAAAACTATTAATTCCAGCATAATGCAAACTGTGCTCCTCTTAAACATTGAATGTGGGGGTAAAAACTATATTTTTAAAAATTGAGTTTGACAGGCACTGCCTGTTGATAAAATTCAGCTATATTTAAGCACCAGGCTTTCAAACACAAGGATTGTCAACATGACGTCAGTCTACATACAATAACAAGCCGTGCTGTTCATGGGAATATTCTTTTTGTTAACTCGAGAGAAATATTATACCGCAAAGGGACTGGATCCTTTTAAAATGCCAGTGGCTCCAACTGGAGTAAAATCATTTGAGGATGTTTTGATGTTTCAAGTGCATGATGATACAAAACATAGCAAGCCACTCATTTCTTCCCTTTTTACGGGCATTTGCGGCAACAACAATGGTCTCTGATTACAGAATAAATCAAGCAAACACGGTTGTCGTAAAAGCCGCACACTAACATTTCACCGTGGTGCCTGTTTTAAAGCGAGGGACGCAGGGAGCACTGCTGCTACCTTGTGGGCACCGGAGGCCCTTCGAATTCAATTATAGTGCCCGCAAGAGTGCAGGGAAAGCGGAGGGATGGCAGAGGTCCAATCTGTTTTGGAGAAATGATCCATTCACCAACAAGTGGTTCCCCTTTGCTATGCCTCCCGCAGACATTCCAGGCCATATCCACATATATCAGCACTGAAACAAGAAGTGAATCCCCACTGAAACTCAATGCATCTGGCCGGAACATTATTACCAGTATGCTTCATGCCTAAGGGTCACTGTGGGAGCTAACAAGGACAGTGCAATTTTCACATGTGGTAAGTGAGTGGCGGGAAGCTTTAAACTTTAAGCTTAAAGCTTTAAGTACAGAGATCACTGGCGTAGGGATAAGTACAAAAAAACATAGCATGATAGATTAATTTACATGTATTTATTTCCCCCAAACATGCATTAATAAATATAATTATGTAAATATCTACAACACTCGACCTAACAGTGTCCAGCCTTCTGGACAAACTCTTTGATGGTAGTTGAAAGCTTTCCAAAACTCTTCAAGCCTGGTCCTGGATTTATTAAGAGACTTTCTGTGCAACACATTTAAGAGGCAGTTCGGCTAATTGAAATACCCACAGCCATGTCTTGCGGAGTTCCAGCACACCCTTGTCTAAAAAAGCCAAGCAGCACGCACATGGGACCCATATGTCAAAGCCTTTTTTATTAGCAGCAATGTGTGTGCAACCTACTAACGAAAAAGTGCAGAGGGAGATTTCGGTGTGTGGTGGCCAGGTGCTCCGAGCTCCTCGCCGGGTGCCTGGACGTGCCACGAACTGCAAATTGCAATTCTTCTGATTATTTAAAGGTTATTTATGAATGAATGTGATAACACATTCAAGAGAATGAAAGAACTACCTGACATGTGCTTTAAATTAATAAAACCTTGAAAGTAAGCAGCGACAAGGGAGCTACGGCAGCAGTAATAAAGATAACTGATGTAGTGTGTGATGTTCAGGAGTAGCTTCCAACGGTTTGCGCATTTTACAGAAAGGAAAGGCTCCCCTGGTAATTTCAAACTGGTTCCAGGAAACCTGCTACGAATAAATCTGCACTCTGAAACCTAAGGTCCAACATTAGAACCGAATACCTCTCAGCAGCGCAACTCCACGCACAGCAGCTCGCGCCCACCAGCATCAGGTAAGGTTTATATTATCTGCTGGATGTTTGACTGCGAAATCAAAGGAGGCAGGAAATAAGCAGTGCCATTTCTTCTATGGGACCCACATGTGAAAGGAAAGAGGAGGAAAACTGGCATTACTCACTGTACGGATCGTCCTTGCTTTTGGTGCCGTTGACTTTTCCGTTCTTATCGATCCTGAGAAAGAACTTCTGGTAGGAGAAGAGTTTCCTCTTGCGCACGTCCCCCGTGAGGTGGTTGTAGCTGCGCACATGCCGCCCCACCACGGCAGACGACGAGGAGTTGGCGCCCCTCGGGGCACGTACGGCCCTGTGGGTGTCATGGCAGGCCACAGGCAGAGCCGAACACAGGAGCAGAAGCAGCAGAGGCAGGGAAAGGCAGGACAGACGGAACCAGGCTGAGGCACCCTTAGTCACTTTCCATTTGCACATTGTCCTGGAGCTCGGAAGACTGGGAAGAGCCTCACAGAAAGGTACATGCTGAAGAGCTGGCTGAGAGAAAGGGTGATACCAGGAGGTGAAGCCCAGTGAAGCGTCCGTGGCGTTGGCGTCTGCTTGCGTTGCTCAGGCTGGATCCGGTTCCTCTCGTGTCCAGAAGGAATGTGTCAACATCCATAACTCAAAACACCTCAGTGGGGAACCGCTTCACCTCCTCCTGCTCTCCCACGTACAATCCACTGAAGAACCCCTGTTGGACCGGGGGGAAAACAAGGACGGCGAGAGGCAAGGAAAATGTTCTGGAGAAGAATGGCAAAACGACCCGAATGCAACAGGCCAGCAAATCTGTTCTTGATGAAACGAGAGGAATCCACAGTAGGAAAAAAAAGTGTAATCCCTGCTGTGTCCAGCTCTCTCGCTCTCTCTCAATGTCCCTCTGATTAAGAGTGGCTTTCCTTTCTGCTCACCACTGAAGTGCTGAGAGGATCCTGAGGTGGAGCAGACTGAGCTCTGACACTCCTCTCACCTTATTTATTTGGTTCAGGGCCCCAGATGTAATCTCTTTAGCTAATAGGGAGACTATGAAAAGCAGTCGGCTTTGAAGATCCGCGTGTGCGCGTGCATGTTTTGCTTGTATGTGTGCGTCAGAATGAGAGGCGACGAGGGGCATTTTTCCTCGCCCCTCTCCTATCTGTCTCCCTCTGTTTCTCCCAATTGCCTCACCCACTCTGTGTCTCCCTCTCTCTCACTGCCCCTCCCACCCCGTTCCCTCCCATCTGGGCTGGGAGCCCCATGCGTCAGCCCGTACAGGTCTCCTTAGACTAACCGCTACAGCACCCCCCCCCACCCCATGGCATGTGAGCCTTATCAGAGACACCTGGAGCTGATTGCCGCTTTTCCCCTCATTTACCGCCATCCTCATCAGTCTTCTGTCCTACAGTAGGAACAACACGACTCGGATGTACCTGAACTGTTTGTACCTTGAATACACACTCAGAATAAGTTTATAACAGTGCCTTAGCCATTAAACTACATGCCACTGGCATTTACGACGACAAAATGAGACATCAGTGCTGTTGTGGGACAGAGCTCACCCTGAAAACAATCTTTATCTTGAGTCTGGTTTGTGTGTTGTTTAATTTCCTTTTCATATCGTCCAACAGAATCCGTATCTCCGCTTGTTCAACATCCCTCTCTGTTTTTCAGTGGAAAAACTGAGCCAAATTCAACTTGTGCCAAGTAAATATCATTCATATCATATTTGGGCACATCTTCAGTCCTAAATTCCAACCTGTAGTGCAGCCGAGAGCCAAGTCAGTTAGTACTTTAACTAAACAAGGTGTGAGAAGCACATTTCAGGGATTACATGACTGGTCTCTGGATATTTCTGTGAGGGGGTGTCCTGAAGGATAAAGTTTATTTATTGAAATTCTCAGGTCAGGTTGCATAACCGTTTCACGTTCATGACAGGCTTACCTTAGGTCAAAAGAGCGGTTGGAGTCGCGGAGAAGTCGACCGCTAACCGGGGGAGACGTTTACTCATTATGGGTGGGGGAAGGGCTGCAAAAGAAGAGGGAAAAGAAACATGTGTTACTGTGCCCAGGGCATTTGAATGCATTCATAAAACAATATGACTTTCTTTTAATGTCAAGATGTGTAGGAAGTTTTGTTAACAAACATTTCCAATGTGGAAACACTTAAACTTTTGCCAGTTTAATTTATGGTTTACTTAGTAGCTCATATTGTTTAGCAAAAAGCATTGCTTGGCAAATCATTGTCATTATTTTCTGTAGCACAGAGTTCAAAGTTTTAATTCTTGCATGTTTATCTGCATATTGACATTGAAATGGCAAAGATGTGGGATGCTGTGCTTGTGTCTGGAGTTAAAACAAAACTTTGCTGGCACTGGGTCCCTCTAGTGAGACAAATTTTAACAACAGGAGAAAACCCGAAACCTTAGACTAATCCCCTCAAAAGCTCATGTTTGAAGATGAATGGCTGTTTTCAATCTAAGGTGTCTTTCCTCTGCCCATAACCCTCATGAAGCTCCATTTACCCCTAGTGCCGGTCTAACCCGGTGCCCGGGGTCCTCAGAAGTGTTGGTTCAGCACTTAATCTCACGTCTCCCTCCAAACACCTTGGTCTTATCACACACTTCCTCTGTCAGACATTTCCTGCCAGCACTGGGGACAAGGAACCAATCAGGAGAATGGGATCTCTGGGAACTCTGATTATTACAACACACTTAATTGATTTTTAAAGAGGAACTCTGTGTTCTTCTGGTTTCTAGTGAATGTTGGACCACCCTGGAACAACTGATGGATGATAAAAGTACTTTGACCAGTTCTAATATTTGCTAATTAACCTGTTAAAGCATGCGAATGCCTGTAAAATATGTCTCAAAATTATTATTTTGTGTTTTCTAATACACCAAATTATCTTTTCATTTTTTTTTGTTTAAAAAAAGTTTTTTTTTCCTCTTAATTTTACAATTATGTATCTTCTGGGATATTATTAACATGCCAAATAATTGTTTCTATTTCAAAATATTGCTTTTTTAAATTTTACAATTATGTATTTCTAATGCGCCAAATAGTGTTTTCATGCTTTTTCTTAAAATACTGCTTTTATTTTTCCTTTTACAGTTATGCATCTAATAGAATCTAATAATAATGTTAAATAATAAAGTTTGGCAGTGCTTTTTACAAGATTTATCTTATTTAAAATGTACTGAAACCATTTAAGGGTTAATAACCCAGGTAGAAATTAAGTATACTTTAATACACACACACACACACACACACACACACACACACACAAAACTTAAACACAATCAAGTACTTTTGTTGTACAAAAAAGTCTTATTTTTTATGCTAAATAATATTATAAATGTTATACACTATAAATTCACTAATTAAAAGTATATTTCTACTTCAGTAGTACTTCAGTGCACTTAATGTATACTAAATACCACTAATACTTTTTAGTGCATTGAAATTAAATATACTATGAAAGTATACTACCACAAAAATTATACAGAGGAGATTTATCAGTGTATTTCTTAAAAGTGTGCTTTAAATGCTAAATTAGTTCAATCTTGATAGACTTTTATATACTACTTCTAAATTTAAATTAATTTTATTAAAAACATTATTGAAAATGATTACACAACCGGCTTTAATTAAAAAAATGTGCATGACAATCATCTTCAATCAATCGTGCAGCCCCTTCATTTTCTCAACTGTAGTACTTAAATACACTTAATATAAATACATTAATGAGCACTAAGACTTGAACTGATTTTAAGTGTAGTCAGATATAGTACACCAAAAATACAAAAGTGTTTTATAAGTGCATTACTTAAAAGTGTGCTATGAACAATTTACATAAAAAAAATTGTGGATTTTTATTATCACCAAAAAAAAGTCAGAATTGTGAGTATTTCAATGTGACTTTAAGTTTATATCACACAATTCTGGCTTTATAATTCACAATAATAGTCAGAATTGTAAGAAAGAAGTCAGAATTGTGAGATGTAAACTCACAATTAACCCTTCATAATAACCCACCTACCTTAGTTACTGTTGCTATGTCTGACAAACAATCGCCTGTCAATCAAGCTGTTTGCGAATTGTGAGTTTATATCTTGCAATTCCGACTTTATAACTCGCAACTGCAAGTTTGTATCTCACAGTTCTGACTTTATAACTCGCAACTGCAAGTTTATATCTCGCAATTCTGACTTTATAACTCACAACTGCAAGTTTATATCTTGCAATTCCGACTTTAACTCGCAACTGCAAGTTTATATCTCGCAATTCTGACTTTATAACTCGCAACTGCAAGTTTATATCTCACAGTTCTGACTTTATAACTCGCAACTGCAAGTTTATATCTCGCAATTCCGACTTTAACTCGCAACTGCAAGTTTATATCTCGCAATTCTGACTTTATAACTCGCAACTGCAAGTTTATATCTCGCAATTCTGACTTTATAACTCGCAACTGCAAGTTTATATCTCACAGTTCTGACTTTATAACTCGCAACTGCAAGTTTATATCTCGCAATTCCGACTTTAACTCGCAACTGCAAGTTTATATCTCGCAATTCTGACTTTATAACTCGCAACTGCAAGTTTATATCTCGCAATTCCGACTTTATAACTCGCAACTGCAAGTTTATATCTCGCAATTCCGACTTTATAACTCGCAACTGCAAGTTTATATCTCGCAATTCCGACTTTATAACTCGCAACTGCAAGTTTATATCTCGCAATTCCGACTTTATAACTCGCAACTGCAAGTTTATATCTCGCAATTCCGACTTTATAACTCGCAACTGCAAGTTTATATCTCGCAATTCCGACTTTATAACTCGCAACTGCAAGTTTATATCTCGCAATTCCGACTTTATAACTCGCAACTGCAAGTTTATATCTCGCAATTCCGACTTTATAACTCGCAACTGCAAGTTTATATCTCGCAATTCCGACTTTATAACTCGCAACTGCAAGTTTATATCTCGCAATTCCGACTTTATAACTCGCAACTGCAAGTTTATATCTCGCAATTCCGACTTTAACTCGCAACTGCAAGTTTATATCTCGCAATTACGCCTTTATAACTCGCAATAAAAAGTCAAAATTGCAAGAAAAAAAGAATTGTAAGAGTTGTTGCAATTAACATTGTTAATTTTAAAATGGGCTTACATAATTTTGACATACAAATGTACATTTAACTAAAAATTTAAATGAGAGAACACACATAATGCACATGTAACAGTTGGATAAATCCTAGATTTTTTACAGCAAGGTAGAATGACAACTGCAGGTACAGTTTGAAAGTGTTTCCATAAAACAGTGTCTGCTTTAGAGCATTTTTCATGAATATCCCATGAATATTTTACCTATTTGGTTTATTTGATTTTGAAAAAATGTCAATAAAAATCTGCTGACCAAGTTTCCCTTTTCTTGTCTTCTCAAATAATCATTATCATTTTAAAAGCAGAGACTCTGGGGCTACAGACTGCCATTCACGGAGATAACCTATCTATGGAGGGATTTGTGAAAGGAGCGAATATGAGACAGCCAGAGGATTTTTCCCAGCCAGCCTCTGCCACTGAATGTCCTGCAGTGTTTCTCATTGTTTGCTGCCTCATAAGAGATAGCCAAGAGAGCCTGAGAAAACTAAAAAACAGCACTATTTAACGGAATTCAATCTGTCCCAATAGATTTGAATCGCTAACTTACATGTCTGAGTGTAGATTCTATCTGGCTAATGAGGGGCCTGAATCCTTCTCTGTTACTTCAAAGGGGGTGAAATTCTACCTTTCTTGCAGCGAGGACCTTTGCCTGGGCTCTCTCTCTCAGGTGTGTCACTGTGCAAGCTAAAAGAGCCGGTTTCAGGCAGCGAACTTCCAAAGGACTGTTTGTTCCTAACTTCTATGTTGAAAGCTAAATATGGGTAAATATACTGGCCACTTTCAAAGCCCACATTTATCTTGCTCTCATTTAATCCAAGATTTTCTTAATGATTAATTTACAAGCCAACCACAATATTTAAGAGGAAACTCCAATACCGTTCCTGCATTTCTATGCAGGAATGGCTTCGGGCCCCTAAGCTTTCTACCAATAAGGTAATATGGCATCTTGCTTCTAAATGCAGTGCAGTTTGTGAGATTCACATCTGCTACAATGGCAAGTGTTTAACACATCTGACAGCCTTCAATGTGAGAGTAATTTGCCCTAATTTCCTAACCGCTTCCCAAACAATGCTACGCTACTGAATGTGCAGCAACTTCAAATTTGACTGAATTAGTGATTTGATTTTACATATGTGTGAATCTGTGAATGCTGGTCAGTGACCGTTAGAGTTGCTTCAAAGACGGATCAAGACCCTTAACTGTCTTGATTGTGCTTATAGGTGTGTGTGACATTGACCTCTGGGCATTTGAACCTGTGACCTGCCACAATCTCCAAGCTCATTCAATAGCACTAAGTGATCAGCACCTCCAAGACAAAGACTCCAGCTGCCTGGTGTTGAAAAATGCATAAGGTAAGTGTTCACTAATGGTAAATAATGCATTGGTTAGATTAGTTCTAGTTTCAGGGAAAGCGAAGCGGGATGAATAAATGATAACACAATCTATCTGAATCGCTCTAGCGGATGTAAGGTCCTCAGCGCTGGACAGTGCGATGTTTAAGAAAGTGCTACACTGAGAGGAAAAAAGTGCAATAAAATAATAGGGCAATGGTTTTGTGGAACATACAAAACATCTTATTTCCAACAAATGTTGTAATGAAAGCCGAAATGATAATGTTTCTTGAAATAATAATTATACTGTCATAAAGCCCCTCAGGGGTTTTTCATTCAGAAATGAATCTTTCGGTTGGCCTCAGGTGTCAGTAGTCCGTTTTATCAGGTGTTTTAACTCTCAGTGAAAGATATGAAGTGTAAGGAGAGGAAGTGAGGAAATGAGACCCAGGTGGCTTTAGGTACAGACTACAGACCAAAATATTCCCAGGCCCTTTAGGACAAAGCAGTCTCCCTCTAGTTGAAACTAGATAAACTCAATAGAGTGTATTTTCATTCTTTATCTTTTTATAGTATTGCAAATGGGTTTTTAGCTTCCAGCATGCATAAAAGTTAAAAGTGATATTTCTAAAATCCTGATAGGAGTTGTGGGAAGAGTGTGAGTGGTCCACAGTCATCCAGAGGTCACAAAAAGTAGAGGCAAGTAATGACACGGGCGGCTAATCGACAGGATGACACCAGAAGTACCTTTGCCCTCCCTAAGCAGGAGGTTGAATGTCACACTTGAACTGGTGTCAGTGTGTGCAGGATCACTCTATCAATGACTGCCTCAGGTTACTGAGCATTACTACAGACAGAAACATATGTTCTTACCCTTGTACTAAACCAAACACACACACACACACACACACACAAAACTTTGTGAGGTGTTAGAAATGGCAAATAATATATACATATTATTTATTATATATAGAAACTAAATATTTACTAAAAATAATAAATAGAATAAGTAAATACAAATACTTGTTCCCATATTTTCCATATACCAAATTAACTAATTATACACCAAAATATATACCAAAACGAATTATAAAAGAACAACTAATTATAGTAAGAATAAATAATAATATTATTATTATTATTATTATTATTATTATTATTATATAAAGAAATTACACAAACATTATTATTATTATTATTATTAAAAAATAATAATAAAAAATCCCATATTTTTCCATATTAGAAATCTCCAAGCAATAAAATGAATTATAAGAGAATAAATAATTATACTAAGAATAAATATTTATTGTTATTATATAAAGAAATTATACAAACACTTTTCCATATTTCAAATTTCCAAGCAATAAAAGTAATTATAAAAAATAACTAATTATACTAAGAATAAATAATAATAATAATAATAATAATAATAATAATAATAATTATTATTATTATTATTTAAAGAAATTAAATAAACACTTTATTTATGTTTTTTCATATTTCAGACTTAACTGTAATAATACTCATTCATTTATTATTATAATTATTATTATTAATCAATAATTATAATATTCTTGTTGTTATTGTTCATAAATAATGAAATAATAATTGATAATATATAATATTATGTTTGTATTACTAAATATATATTTTTATATTTATTTTTCATATCAATGGTATTATTACTATTGTTATTATATGGTAGTTAATAAAAGTGATATATAAAAAAATAAATATCAAACATGCAATGATATGTTTATATTTATTACATATTGTGTTATTACTATAGTTATTATTATTTTTATTATTATTATTATTTATTTTATTATTTATTATTATTAAAGTGATATAAAAAATATAAAATGTGCAGACAATGTGATGATGATAATATTGTTTCTTGTTGTTGTTAATAATAATTAATAATAATAATAATAATATATTATATTTGTGTTGCTACATATATATTTTTCTATTTATTACATATTATTGCTATTATATTATTATTATTATTATTACTTTTATAATTATACCAGATTATAAACAACAAACTAACATCAAAATGTTAAAGGGGTCATCGGATGCCCATTTTCCACAAGTTTATATGATTCTTTAGGGTCTTAATGAAAAGTCTATAACGTATTTTCTCAATGGTACTGTAAAACAACACCCTTCTACCTTGTCAAAAACAGCTTTGTTCGCAGCAAGCCGTTTTGGTGCATGTCTCTTTAAATGCTAATGAGCTCTGCTCACCCCACCCCTCTCTTCCATGGGGTGACGAGCAGATTTCTGAAACTGTAAACTTTAGCCTGTAAACTATAAACTTTTCCTAACTAGCACATTATTAGGAAAGGCAATTTACAAAGAATAATAAAAAAAAAAACTTATACTTACTTATTCTGTGGTAAAATTTTGTGAAATTGGATCAAACATAGACGCATTTAGGCAGATCGGGGAGTACATTCCCTTCAAAAACTAAAGTAACATTAATCCTAATGGCTCAGATGTTGGGAGTAAATGACAACTTCTACATTCATTATTACATCCAACAAGTCAACTGCTTAGGAGACATTCTTGTCTACTCCTGCGTCGAAACAATGGCAGACCACACTACACTAAAACGAGTCAGTCAACAGCTGTGGGAGTGGCCTTGAGCTGTGTGACGTCATACAACCAAGAATCTGAGAAAGCTTGATCTGAGAAAGGCGTTATGATTTATAGGGATTTAAAAAAAAAACACTGGGTGGATTTTTATCGTTATAGGGTGGTTGTGTACACACACTGCCAACACACATTTATGTTGAAACATGTAAAATGGAAATTTGCATCCGATGACCCCTTTAACAGTAGAGTACATCAGCAGTACAAGCTGTGCTCCACAATGACAGATTGAAGAAGCTGAAGTTAATGCTATACAGTCTCTGATAAACACTGTCCACATTAATAGGGACCAGAGCAGCTGCAAGAGACACTGTTGGTCAGTTTGCTTTCACGTCATGATGTCGTCTAAGCAAATAAAGCAGTAGAAGCTTAAATGAAATGAAGTTCACACTGCAGTTCTTTTTCCGGCTCTGCTTGTTATTCTAACTGTAATCTGTAATCTGTAAATGTCAAAAATATAAACAGTGTATACAGATGAGTCTAATGAGGATAAGGGTTCCATCTTTTCCCTAAAACAAATAATTTCTTGAAGCTTTGATTAAACCACTTCAACAAACATCATAAGTTGCTCGCAGTATAATAATCAAACCATCGATTTTCAACTCCTATAGCTTAATCAGTAAATAAATGCACTGGAAATGGCAATCGGTTCCATTCGCAGGGTCATGGGTTCGATTCCCGGGGAAAAACATTGAAAGCACATTAATAGTTACCAAAAGCATACGTTCATTTCAATCTTGACTTTATTGTGCAGTAATAGTTGCCATAACATGGTTTGACCCAAAAACATTTATCACTTGAGTGTCTCACTCCAAAAACACCTGATGAAACCACATATGAAATATCAGACATTCCACTGTTTTCATACCAGACATGTCCAACAAACATATCCTGTCCAGTACACATACTGCTGTGCATATATACTCCGTCCCCCCCCCCCCCTCCCTCCTTTAATATATCAAAGAGTGCCTTCCATCTGTTGCTCCAGTATGAACTCTCAGCCCCCTCTAGTTCAGCAATTACACTGCAATGATGCAAAGCTAACAGACCACATGTCTCTCCATAGTTTCTTTTTCCCCTTTGAGGCAAAAAGAAAGATGAAGATGCTCTGGAACATTGTAATCACGCAGAGAGCACAACAGAGGGAAAACGTGTGTCCAGTTTACCCTCCGGCCGCTGTGAAACGCAATACTCTGTATATTCTGTTACAATGGTATTCTTTTTTCAATTACTCTTAAATGCTGAAACCAGGTGACTGTGTGCATACATTGGTTCAGAGCTCTTTTTTATTGTTGATAGAAATGGTGGAAAAAAAAATTTTTGCAGGGTATTTTTGTCATTATTAGTTTGTCTAAAGTTTTTAATATTTATATTTCAGTTTTAGTTACTTTAAGACTTCAAGTTGAACTAAATAAAAATGAGAAATGTTACTTTGACAGCTAGCTCAAATAAAATGTATACGTTTTTTCAGTGTAAGGTGATTTAAATTCACAATTCTGAGAAATAATGTCAGAATTGCAAGATATAAACTCACAATTCTGACTTTTTTCCTCATAATTATGTGATATAAACTCACAATTGCAAGTTATAGTCAGAATTGCGAGATATAAACTCACAATTGTGAGAAATAATGTAAAAATGGCAAGATGTAAACTCACAATTCTGACTTTTTCTTAGAATTGCGTGATATAAACTCACTGTTGCGAGAAATAGTCAGAATTGCGAGATATAAACTCACAATTATGAGAAAGAAATCCGAATTGTAAAATATAAACTCACGATTTGGAATTTTTTCCCAGAATTGCAAGATGTAAACAAAATGACGACAAATAAAGTCTGAATTGCAAAATATAAACTCACAATTCTGACTTTTTTTCTCATAATTATGTGATATAAACTCACAATTGCAAGTTATAGTCAGAATTGCGAGATATAAACTCACAATTGTGAGAAATAATGGCAAAATGGCAAGATGTAAACTCACAATTCTGACTTTTTCTCAAGTTTTCCTTTTTTAGGACAAAATTCTGCCGTTTAGAATTGTCTGTTAAACATAATTTTTCAAACTCCACCTGTTCATTAAATATATATAATATAGTGCTATTATTACATAAAAATCCTTGCAGCTGTAATTAAGGAAGTCAAATATGGCTTTATTTTTTCCAGTCTGCTATTTTGATACTGATTTAGACCATACACCACACATTTCATCCACTAAATATATCTTCTCGTGATGAGCGAGATATGAAGACGACAAGTTCTCCATATGGCGCAAATATCCTTTGATGGTCATACGTATGCCACATGTCACTCTATGGAATGAACCAACAGACACAAGCAACACAAAACTTAAGCTGAGAGGGAAACACACACCGCTTCCACGAAACCATAATGAGCGTAAGGAGGCATCAACACGTGTTAATTACTAAAGCAAGTTCCTCATCTCTAATGTGGGAAGACGGTTGATCCTACCAAGCCACCAAAAAAAAAAAAAAAACAATTAGACCAAGTCGTAAAGTTAATAACTTCCTCATTAATTGTACATTAAGCTGATAAATTCCTCATGAGACAAATTATGAGTCAAGAACATCTGATATCAGATTTTGTTAATGTCCATTGATATCGATGAGTGATTGTAACAAAGCTAGAATCAAAAGCTTGAGTCAGCAGGTCTCCTGCTGTGTTTTTACCCAAAACTTCCTCTTAACTGAGAGGCAAACACACTCACTATTCTGCTAATAAACTGTAATTAACCTGTTTGCTCATGTCTTGGTTTGGTCGTCTTAGTCATACGTTCTCATCCAGGTAGTACAGTCTGAAAAGAGTCTCTACTGGTCACCAGAATCAAAGCGTGCCTGACTCTTAAAGAATGTGAACGAAGATGAAAGCAGCTGTAAAGTTTTATGATTCTCACCAAGAGCATGCACAATTTCAACACCACGTGACATACAGCCAATCTCCTACACACAGATTTCAGATTCACAGCTTCGATCTAAAGCTATAAAAACATGTAAATATTAAAACTGAAACAACAAATTCACCCCAAAATGAAAATTCTGCCTTTGTGGACTCTAGTGTCTTTTTTTCCACTGGAAGTCAAAAGGGAAAATACTGTCTAGTCCAACCTGATCTCATGACGAAAACGTACTGTTGTGAGATGCGAAATACATACCAATAAGTACATATCACTGCAGTTTCCAACAGAAATGTCCACTGAGTCTCCCCCCCCCCCCAAATTAACTTGCCAAATTAACCTAATTTGCCTGATTAACCTAATTAACCTAGTTAAGCCTAACAACTAGTAAAATAATATGCACTGTCATCATGGCAAAGACAAAAGAAATTCGTTTGGACTTGAGAGAAAGAATTGTTAACGATCCACACGTTTATCAAAGCATTTTCAAGTGTCAAGAACTGCACTGTAAAAAATAAATAGTTGAGAAAACTTAAAAAAGTAAGGCAACTTGATGCAATAAGGCTTTTGAGTTTTCTCAACAGTAGTTTTTTAGTTTCTCTTAGTAAAGATACTTTGTTTAGCCAACATAAATTTGTTTGTTCATGCAATGCTGATTGTCTTGTTTTGCTAATAGAAAAAGTCTTGTCACAGCAACTGGAACAACAATTACTGTCATTGGAGTAATTTATTTTTTTATGTATCAGTATTTTTGTGTGTGTGTCAATTTGTTTATTTACAAATGACAAACAGTGAATTGTTATAGAATCCTTCATAGATATCTTAGTCTAATATGCAGACAACATTGTCTTTGTAAAACATCTTACAAGGCTAAGATATCCAGCAAACAGAAGTAAGTGGCTGAACATACTCTAGGCCTCAAAACTAGACACACAGACCTCAAGAACGGTTGCAATTAACAAATGTTAAAAAGATGAGTGACTTTAGATCACAGTACAACAAATAATTAACAATAATGACAAAATGACAAAAAGTTTAAATTAAGTCAGTAAACAGCAAAACAATAATCCTATAACAGTAACTGCTTACTTTATTCATGCTGCAATGCATGCTGGGAAACCACAAAGCCTTAACATTTCAACAATACGAAATTCTTTGTTCAGACAACTGTTTGACTAGTTAGAACAACATTTGGGGCAATTTTGTTGGTCTGACAGGGGGTTTTATGTTTATGTATTTTTTATATTTGACACACAAAATGTTTTGTAAAGTGGAAAACATGCATTTGCATTTTTTACAGTGTGCAGTGAGATGCATTATCAAGAAGTTTAAAGAGACCAACACAGTGGAGAACAAGACGGGCAGAGGCAGGAAGTGAAAGATTTCAAAAACTTTGGAAAGAAAACTAGTGAGAGGTTTCTAAAGACCCAAGACCAACTGCTAAGACACTAGTGAATGACCTAGTCAAGTCTGGAATTGATGTCTCAACGAAGAGCCCTGCACAGGAATGAACTGCGAGGTTGCCGACCAAGAAAGACTCCACTTCTGAAGAAGAGACACCTCCAAGCTAGAATGAAGTTTGCTAAGGACAACCTAGGGGAATGTGATGCATACTGGAAACTGTGTCCTTTGGTCAGATGAGACAAAACTAGAGCTTTTTGGCCATAGAGATGTTGCCTATGTTTGGAGAAAGAAGTGAGAGGCATTGAACCCCAAGCACACCGTTCCCACAGTGAAACATGGTGGTGGGAGTATAATGCTGTGGGGATGTTTCAGTGTGTTTGGAACTGGGAATCTGGTCAGGGTTGAAGGAAACATGAAAAAGAATGACTATAAGAAGATTTTGAAAGACAGCCTCAGACAGTCTGCAAGAAAACTTGGTTTGGGTCGACATTTTGTCTTCCAGCATGATAACGACCCAAAGCATACCTCACTTCTGGTTAAGAAATACCTCCAAATGAGCAAAGTGAGTGTACTTGACTGGCCTGCACAAAGCCCAGACTTGAATCCAATAGAAAATCTGTGGGGCACACTAAAGTCCAGAGTTTGTGCCAGAAGGCCAACAAATTTGGAGGAGCTTGAGAGATTTGCTAAGGAAGAATGGGCTGTCATTCCTCAGGAGACATGCTTGAAACTTGTGGAGAACTACAGCAAACGACTAAAGGCTGGAATGAAGCAAAAGGGATACACTATTGATTATTAACTCAGAGAGCTAATAATTTTGACCAGCAGACTTTTTAAAATTCTTGGTTATACATTTATTTCTGTTTGTATTCCAAACCCTAAAAGCTTCCTGAATAAAGAAATATTTTATAAGGGCTAATAATTTTGTTTTCAACTGTAGGTTTGATCACACATTTAAGGTTTTATCACATAATTTAACTGCGGTGATACACAACATGCCTTAATATTCAAATTAAATAAAACCACTTCTCATAAAGAACATGGTCTTCTTTTCAATGAAATACCAAAGGTTATATAGGCTAATTATGCATTCTTTATAGTAACTTGTTTACTATATTGTTCAATATTTGTTTATTTCATATTTCATCCTCATGCATATAGATTAATCTTTAGGACTATATAAGTGATTCAGTCAAGAGCAGTGAGTGGTTTTCTCTTTCTTTTGTTGCTTGATTAACATCAGTGACTCAGACAATAGCAACTAAATGTGGCTGCTCTCCCTTTATAACCGAATGCAATGGATGCAGTGAAATACACTTTCTCCCTACTTTTTTTACGTTCATTTAAGACGTAATCGGCTGTGTTTACGTGAATACTCGTCAAAACGGACAATTCGAGATTACTTTGTGTGTATTTCTCAGTTCATGCAACACGAAAAAGTGTGAGACGTGCTTTCTGTGTGTATGCGCTCAGAAAACAAGACCAAAGAGGTCTCTCTTGCGTCGTCAAATTTATCCATGTCTGCACTTCTCCCACATATTGACTTTTTTTTTTTTTACATTTTATAAGACGTGCAGCAGTGTATTTTAGCTTGTGTCTTGCCTGTTTGTACGCATCTAACCTCCTACTACACAACAGATTTTTCTGAATGAATTTCTTTCCAAATCATCCCTCCCTAACGTTTTTGTCTCATTTTTATTCGTTGACGAAAATGGCAGTTGATTTTTGTCGGTTTTCATCTGTGAAAAAAATGTTGTTGATGTCATTGACAAAAATTATTCGTCAATGAAATTAACACTGGTACATGTTTCATGTCTTGCGAAAAAGTTCTCATCAAGTTTTCGCCATGAGATAAGGTAGTTCTGTTCGTTGTAATTGAATGGAAAAGAGCAACCAGCTCTACAAAGTCTTTAAAATTTCTCATTTCTAGACTGAAAATCAGGATGAGTGAACTGTCGTTTTTGTGTGAAATGTCCCTGTAATGAATTACACACTGGTACAACAGTCAGTCCTGTCCCAGAAGTGAGGGAAATCTTCTCAGGCACTTTTAACACATTTAGCAGCCCATTAAAATTAAAAAGCAGTGTGCTTCATCTGACTTGTTGGTTTTTTAAATGCTAAATATTATGAATAAAATATGTGTGCAGATATTCCTGATTTAAATCATTTAAATAAAAATAAAAAGGACCAAGAATTGTACTAGTTTGTCATAGACCATAGCAGAAAATCTTGCAGACTATATTGTCTAGTTGATATAGCCCATTTTATTGATATGTTTTTACAATTTAAAATGTTTTCTATTGTAATATATTTAAAATGTAATTTATTCCTGCGATGCCAAGCTGAATTTTTAGCTTCATTACTCAATGTGTCACATTGATTCTTTAGAAATTATTCTAATATGCAGATTTTCTGCTCAAGAAACAATTCTTTCATTTTATCAAAGTTGACAACAGTTGTACTGCTTAATATTTTTTGGAAACAGTGATTCTTTCATGAACAGAAAGATTGAAAGAAAAGAATTTACTGGTATTTTTTGGTATGTAAAGTCTTTTCTGTAATTTTTGATAAATTTAATGCATCCCTGCTGAATAAAATTATTATCCACCTTCTTCTTCAAAGTGGAAGTAAGCTTATGAGTGAGATTTATGGTTTATTATCCGCTATAAGGAAATAATAAGAATAACAATGTGCAGTAAACTGTAAAACTTTGCACTACAAATCAATGTGTTCATGTATAAGATACATTAAAATAATACGGTAAAACACACCAATTTGCAATACTAAGCAGTAAAACAAGCTGTTTTGTACACCTAAAATAGCTGGACAGAGATGAGACTAGAAGCCAGAGCCAGTAAATTTACAAATGGCTACACCCACTATGTATTTATACATATACCTATGGCTTCACACATTGAGCTAATAGATGAAACGGTGGCCTCTTTGGATGAGAATAACTCATATTTTATAGACAATAAATGTTAACCCACTTGGAGTGCATGATCTAAAGCCATGGGAAAGAACTGACGCTGAACCAGAGAAGGCCTGATGTTATGACATACTACATTACAGCACACTTGTTAGACTCAGTAATCATAACCACAAGCAGAGCTGCGTTCATACCTATAAATGGTGAGAGTGCCAGCTGCTTTCACCTACACAGAAACCGTAAAGGCCAGACCTCTATTTCTGGACGACAACAGCATTCTGGCTGTTGATAGAGAGGCTGCTGGACTGTCTCAGACAGACAGGATTGTTACTCATCCAGACAGGCCTCTACTCCCTGAGCACTGTGAACATTACTCTAAAGAGGCTCCCTCAATCTCATCCCACCCCAGTGTTGACATTCTCTGCCTGGTACTGTCAAAGAAGAGCCTTTAGTGTAACCGGTCACTCATATGCTGAAGCATAATAAAGCGTTGTCTATGAGAACTTCACAAGAACATCAGGAGATAGATTTCCATAGACTGAAAGGTTCCTCTGCGCATCTGTGACTCCCTTTCCTGACCTTCACCTCCCCACCGTGAATTTTTTCTGTCACTTTACAATGCTCAGGGTTTATGGGTCCTGTGACCTGTGCTCATCATGTCGATAAATCCACACAGATTCACTGGTGGGCGACCACACAGATGTTATCGTTGGTAACCATTTACAATAAGGTGTCATTTGTTAACATGTACTAACAATGAGCAATATCAATTTTTGCAGCATTTATAATCTTTGTTAATGTTCGTTAATAAACAGTTGGTCATTGTTTGTTCACAGGGTATTAAAAGCAACACTCCACTTAAAAAAAAAATAAATAAATTAGGTAACTTCCAAAGTGACCGGCACTGGGGACTATATTTAGTCACTGCGTAATATCATTGCACCTGCTGCACCCATGGTACGGCAGCAAAGTTCATTGATTATTACGCCGGAATGAGAGTATAGTTCCCATCCATATCAGCTTGGAAAAACGTTTCATTTTCTGTCGGTCTTAGTACACGATGTAACTACAGAAGAGACAAGTTTTAAATAGGAAAAATATCGAAACTCTTTATCGAAACTCTGGCCATTTTTGAGTGAGATGCTAATGGTCTAATCAGATTCAATGATTTATGCTAAGATATGCTAAAAGTGCTAACATCAGACCCGGAGATCGGCTGAATGAATTCGAAAATGATAAAAGTCATCTGTTTAACTTTAGGGAAGTTGGAAAATGAGCCTATTTTCAAACAAAAGTGGAGTGTTCCTTTAATAAGGTTAACAGATACAACTTGACATCAACGAAGATGAATAAATGCTGTGGTAGTATTTTCCATTGTTAGTTATTGTTAACTAATGTAGTTAATGAATGGTAACAAATAAAACAGTATTGTAAAGAGTTGTGTTATTTTTAATTGGCTCTAAAACTATTAAAATATAATCAGATGTAAAACTAAAATTAGAAATGTTGCTAGGGCAATAAACTGAAATAAAATAAGTTGTACTAAAATTACTAAAAATGTAATTGAAATAAAAATAAAGCTAAATATAAAAAATATTTTAAAATGACAGAAGCACAATATTACTAAAACTGAAATAAAATGAAAAATTAAAACAAAATTAAAAGCTAATTCAAAATATTCAGATTTTTCATGTTTATAAAAGATGTCTCTTCTGCTCACCAAGCCTGCATTTATTTGATCCAAAGTACAGCAAAACAGTAAAATAGTTTTACTATTTAAAATAACTCTTTTCTATTTGAATATATTTTCAAATGTAATTTATTCCTGTGATCAAAGCTACATTTTTTAGCATCATTAATCCAGTCTTCAGTGTCACATGATTCTTCAGAAATCATTCTAATATGCTGATTTGCTGTTTAAACATAATTTATTAACATTATTATTATCAATATTTTAAAGAGCTGAGTAATTTCTTTTCTTTGATTAATTTGAAAGATCCCATTTAAAAGATCCGGATTTATCTGAAATAAAAAGCTTTTGTAAAATTATACAATTATAGAAATGATAGAAATTAATACTTTTATTTAGCAAGGATGCTTTAAATTGATCAAAAGTGATGATAAAGGCATTTATAATGTTACACAAGATTTCTATTTCAGATGAATGCTGTTCTTCTGAGCTTTCTATTCTTCAAAGAAACCTGAAAAAAATATCTACACTGAAGGATCATGTGACCTGAGTAATGATGGTAAAAATTCAGTTTTTCAATAAATTTTAATTACATTTTAAAATGTATTCAAATAGAAAACAGTTATTTAATATAGAAAATATTTCTTAATTTTGTTTTTGCTGTATTTTAAATAAATGCAGTCTTGGTGAGCAGAAGCGACTTCTTTAAAAACATTAAAAAACTTTTGACTGGTAGTGTACAGTAAATAGTGCTAAATAAAAGTGGAAAAAGGCTTTGTTCTTTGTTTAAAGGGCTTAAAATATAATGTTTTTGATAGGCTTCTTCATTTACGCCATTTGGTTCTACATTAAAATTCTTAAAATAAACTCAGTAGCAAATATAAAAGGGACATTTCATCCAAAGATACGTCACCACCACAGTGTTTTTTCCAAAAATGACTTCCTTTTTTCCTTCCATCAAGATTTTCAGTAAATGACTTAAATTTCAAACTGTTCCTCTGGCATGACATTATAGTGAATAAATATTGACAGAATAAACTATTCCTAATATCCAAGTTTGATATGTTAAATCCAGCCAGTTGCTTTCAATAAACTATATTTTATTTGTAGTTGATTTCTCACACGACAAATATGCAGCAAATAGTCCCTATAAAAGTGAGGTTAGACTTTTGCCTGCTGTGAGAAACACAAACAAGAATCCAGTAAACCTCAAAACCACAGTGAAGAACAAACTAAGATTACTGTCATTTAGAAATTAGTATTTGGTTGGACACCTGATTGTGGACATACTGACCAGCAGATAATATAGCCTAATGTGATTATAGTAATATGATTTACAAATCCCTGGACAGAGCTAAAAGCTTAAAAATGCCCAGATGAGTGATGAACTGCCTCATTATTTTAAGAACTGACGGGCTGTTCACTAAGGGAAATTGGAACAAGATGAACAAAGCACGGCATACTTACAGAGTGGAAAGACACTGAGCATCGGGCATGAATATTTCAGAGCCATAAAGGTTGGATTTCATCAGTCTGGATGTGCTGTCAGAAAACATTAACTGAGCACAGCCTGTAAGACAAAACACTCCAATAAATAACAGCCAGTGGACATTTGCAATACTGTATGCCTATTTTTAACATATTGGCTGTACTTATAAAGCACATATTCTGCATGAGCATATTCTACATCCCTAATCCCTAAATTTAACAACCAATTTACTGACTATTAATAAGCAGTATATTAAGAGTTCATCAAAGTTAAAGTAGTAGTTCCCTTCCAGAACAAAAATGTACAGATAATGTACTCGCTCCCTTGTCATCCAAGATGTTTATGCCTTTTTTTTCTTCAGTTGTAAAGAAATTATGTTTTTTGAGGAAAACATTTCAGGATTTCTCTTCATATAATGGACTTCTGTGGTACCCCGAGTTTGAACTTCCAAAATGCAGTTTAAATGCAGCTTCAGCAGGCTCTAAACGTTTCCAGCCGACAAAGAAGGGTCCACAAGAGAAAATCCTTCAGGTCCCACAAATTCTTTGGTTTTTCAGCATTTTTGTGTATTTGAACCCTTTCCAGCAGACTGTATGATTTTAAGATCCAACTTTTTACACTGAGGACAATTGAGGGACTCAACTATTACAGAAGGTTCAAATGCTCACTGAATTATTGAAGATCAGGGTAAATGTAACTTATTTTGTCTTTTGGGGAACATGTAAGTAGCTTATGTAGCTTCTGAGAGGCAGTACTAAATTAAAGAAATATGATGTTTAGGCAAAATAAAAAAATAAAAATTTTCTTCTGGAGAATCAGTGAACATTTGAACCTTCTGTAATAGTTGCATATTCCCTCAGTTGTCCTCAGTGTAAAAAGATGGATCTCAAAATCATACAGTCAATGTTGGAAAGGGTTCACACAACAGTGCTGAAAAACCAAAGAATTTGTGGGACCTGAAGGATTTTTCTGAAGAAATTCAACAAATTTTTTTTTTCGTGTGGACTATATGTAAACATCTTTGATGTGAAATATCTTATTCAGGTCAGTACTAAATAAAAAATAACATGCATTTTGTATGATTCCTCTTATTTTGGTAAAATAATTAACATTTTGCAGATTCTGTATGAAAACTTTTGACTTCAACTGTATATTACTTACACACATTTTCAAAAAATACATTATCCTGTGAACTCAAATGTAATTTTTACTTCTTTTACATCTTAAAACATTCAAATGAACTAAATCTCCTTAATAAATAGAAGAAAAAAATGAAATAAAGAAATAAAGAAGTGTCATTACTATTATTCGATATCTGAACCAAGTAAACTATGATACCCTTGTCTTGTTTTAATACTTAAAGGCTGCATGCTGCATCCATGGCATCTTATTGTAAGCAGACATCACAGAAGGTTATTTGTTGGGCACTGAGGGGAAATTTATCTGCAACTTTCAAATACTTCTGAAGCATTATCTTCTCCCCCCCGGTAGTTTGGCCGTATACCCATTTACAATGACATAGTGGGCACAATGTGCTTTGAAACGTTCAATCTGTATTCTTCCCTTCGGCTTATCTCACCTCCCATAACCTCCAAAGAAACGTCAGTAGCACCCACTGAAAAACTTCCTCAAGACTGTATCTAAGTGTGTGAAACTTACTGTGGCTTCAGTGTGAGCCGGTCACAATCATGAGACTGGGAAGGCGTGAAATATGCAGGAAGGGTTAGAAGAGTCATCAGTATCAGTTTTCCGAGAGAGATACGTTGTCAGGTTAAGGTATAAGTCACGGATGCGCTCTGGGAAAGCTCAAACACATTCTTGTTTTAATCAAAGTTCTCTTTGTCAACTTGTCAACAGGCTAGACACCTCTAGACTTAAGCAAACAGACTTTGCAAATGAGAACGATCTAATGGACAAACCTCACAGACGTCTCATACCAAAGTAAAACATACCTTGTCTAAATTCTAATGAGAAAAACACAAGCAGCAGCTATAAGCATTAAGAAATGTCATTAAAACATCATCTTACATTTAGTCCTGTCTATCTTTGGTCCGTTTCTACCCAGACACCAGTGGGAGGTCTTCACCTCCCTGACGGATCCTAAGGTAAAGCCTGACCACTTGTAGGAAACTCCACCGCAGAGCTCTCAAGTGTAATAAAGGCTCAGGATGATCCGTTTACATGAGCAGCTGTGTAAATGATGTCAAGATTTTCCAGGAAACCACTCCGGGTCGTATTTGCAAAATATTCGACCTGATTCATCATTTACTAACGAGACTTGACATTGCTTCACTTGATTTATCTTTGCACAAAAACATCCAGGGCCCGCAGATTAGTCATCTTGCTTTGACTTCTCTTCTTCTTGAGTTTCTGCAACAGACATCACATCCAAGCTCCATTTCTGTTTGTGGTCTCAGCTGCAAAGATCTCAGACGTTCTGGGATGTTCGAGTGTTTTTTGCGGTGTCTCACATGTTCAATTATGAGCGCTGTCCAATGGACCTGATAATTCCCTCTGTTTATTTCTCCTGTGTGGTATCATCTGCTTATATTTAATTGCACTGGATATTTAAGACTTCTTTCTTTTTTTTGCTTGACCCCAAATGCATTCATTTAAAACCTGAGGCTTATCTAACAGGTAACACACAGGACTTTTTGCAAGAATATGCATGCCAAGTAAATAAATGTAAAACTTTTATATGTGAAAGAGGGACTCATAAATCAGTGGTGAAACTCACAGGAGACGGCCAATGAAATTACTAATAATAACAGGCCAAATGGAAATGGGAAACATAACAGTGTTAAATATTGCACTTTTTAGAAGAGCGCAATAAGTCCTGATTCCATTCCCCTTTTCTCAAAATAAATAAATAAATGAATAAACAATAATAACAACAACAATTTACATTATATAAATAATAAACAAACAGCATTTTTCTCTGGCCAAAATCTATTTCAAATATATGCAAAATATATATTGTAAACAGTATAGCTCAATTATTTCTGAAATTGAAATGCACACACACACACGCACAGAGTATCAGTCAAAAGTTTTTAATGTTTTTAAAGAAGTCTCTTTTTCTCACCAAGCCTGCATTTATTTGATCCAAAGTACAGCAAATTTTGAAATATTTTTACTATTTAAAATAACTCTTTTCTTTTTGAATATATTTTAAAATGTAATTTTTTCCTGTGATTTCAAAGCTGAATTTGTATCATCATTACTCCAGTCACATGATTCTTCAGAAATCATTATAATATTCTGATTTGCTGCTCAAAAATTATTATTATATTTAAAAACAGCTGAGTGAATTTTTTTCTTTTTTTCTTTTCAAGTTTTGATGAATAGAAAATTCAGAAGAACAGCACTTATATGAAATACAAATCTTTTGTAACATTATAAATGTCTGTATCATCACTTTTGATCAATTTAAAGCATTCTTGCTAAATAAAAGTATTAATTTCTGTAATTTCCATAACTTTTACTGACTCCCAAGCTTTTGAATAGTATAGTGTATAATGTTACAAAAGTTTTTTGGTTTTGTTTTGTTTTTTTATTATTATTATTTCAGATAAATGCTGATCTGGATATTTCTATTCATCAAAGAATTCTAAAAAAAATGCACTCAACTGTTTTAAATATTGATAATAATAATAATACAAAAAAAGTTTATTAAACAGCAAATCATATTGGATTGATTTCTGAAAAAGCATGTGACATTGAAGACTGGAGTGATGATGCTGAAAATTTTGTATTGATCACAGGAATAAATTACATTTTAATATATTCAAATAGAGAACAGTTATTTTTAAAAGTAAAAATATTTCACAATATTACTGCTTTTGCTGTATTTTGGATCAAATAAATAAAAGTTTTGACTGGAACTGTTTATATCCCAAAACATTACTTTTAGTAAATTAGCAGTGGTTCCTCTACAGTAGCTATATGAATAAATGGTTGTGGATTGCAAAGCATGTGTTATCTATTGTGAGCTCCTGTGAACGCATCAGGGGTTCTTACCTTTGTCTTATGGGAAGCAGGATGTGGGATTTCCTACAAAAATCAATGGCTGCTCATAAACACTCAGCAGCACCTGTGTGAAAGAGTATGAGAATATACAGTTTCATGTTTTGGTAATAATTCAAGGCAACATAGAAATATAAAACTGATGAATGGCATTCAGAAGTTTCCAAACTACCGTCAAAAAGTCCGTTTGTGGCATTGGTAATTTGTACAGATGGTATCTGGATCACTCCAGTGAGAGATAAAAGGAAATCAAGACAAAGCAAACTGCAGCTGAAAGGACTGAGATTCCAGATTCAAAATAACTCATTCACACTCATGAGAAACACATGGGTCTGCAGCAGTGTGATGGATCCAGCCTTATTACTTAGTTTGACTTCACAAAATAAATAAATAAATAAATACACTAAAATAAGACAAAATTTGCTAGTTCAAAAACATGCCTTGACATTTGGCTAGACAGCAAAGGTTTTGGTGACGTTGCTGTTGAAATTTGAGCTAAGCAGTAAATTATTTTTTCATATTAGCCATAAAAATAACTTGAGTGAGATATTTGCAATATAATGAGGAAAAATGAGAATGTTTATATAACGTGTCTAGTAAGAAGTGTCAGAACTCTAGCCTGCAAAGAAGGCTGAAATACTTGCATGCTAAAAAGGCACCATTAATTTTTGCTCTAATCATTGTCAGATTCTTGTCAAAGAGTCAAAAGACCTCAATTAATATAAAAAAAAAGCCTTCAGATGTTGAATAAGTAGCAAGACTTGGCCACTAGAGAAAAAAGCCTTTGGAGTAATAAGACTTGGCTATGATGAGGTGCTAAGTGACAATTTGTAATCAATCTCTGAAGATCTGACTGAGAAATACAAGCAGTTCTAAGGGGTTTCTAGTGCTTCAAGATGTTTTAGAAGTATACAAACACTTTCTGTCCTTGGTGTGCTGTGTTTATGGGGACGGTAGCCATTGTCTAAGACATTATGGAAGTCAATGGCTATTATCTTCTTTTGTGTTCAACAGAAGAAAGAAACTCATGAAGGTGTGGAACAACTTGATGAGTGAATAGGAGTTTTTATTTCTGGATCCCTTTAATGTTTTCACATTAACAAATTAAGGTACTTGTTACATATGCTTAAAAAAAATATATATATATATATATATATATATATATAAAAAAACACATATAAAGTTTTTCTCTGTACATCTTACAGGTTCTCAGAATTGACCTCAAAATTGTCAACTATCCCTTTAAGGCTTTTCTGTATTCAGTGTCCCATGATAAACCACATCTGGAGTAGTTGGAATTAAATTGATGGAGACCATAATTTTGATATCACGGCTTAATCCAGCGAGGGTTTTTTTAGTGAAACCCCTGATACTTGTCTCTTTACTTTCATTATCCTCCAAGGGGCCATTTGTAAGCCACTGAATCTCCATCACCATTTTATAATGCCACGAATAAACTTGCAGAGAACATCTAATCCCCATTGCAGTGGAGAACCAGCAAGGGAAAGAAGCTTGGTTGCTTGCCAGCTTCTGCAGAACAGACCTCGCAGCATATTCTTTTGTAATAACCGAAACTGTATATTACCCTGAAATCAAGAACAAACGGCTGGTAATAGCCCAAAACATTGCTATTCTTTCTAGTACAACTTGTGCAGACAGTAACATTTATCCATGCTACAGTAGTGATTACACAGCAAACACAAAACATTTTTACAACTTTTGCAACTGTTTTTGTGTTTTGTAACACAGCAATACTTGAACTCTTGCGTAGTCTCTGCTTCAAATTGAATAATCTACATATCCATACTTTGCTGTTTCTTACTTGGCATTTTGAATTTCGCTGATCTGAAACGTGAAAAACTTACTTCACGCGAAAAAACATCTGTCATATTAAGATAATACATAAAAATAATATGGTAAGACACACCAATTTGCAATATCACGCAGAAAAACAAGCTGTTTTGTACAGCTAGACGCGGATGAGACCGGAAGCCGGATATAAAATGTACAAATTTTATGTGGATTAAACATTTCAGAAATGTTGTGAAAATAGCCCATCTATTACGTTTTCCTTAAGCATTAAAAATCATTTTTTTACTGCAAGAACAAAACCAGATCAAACTGCAACTTTTAGGTGACTTCCACATTATGTTTATGTAACAAAATTAACACAATTCATAAAAATATCAATAACACAGCATTATGTATACTCTTACATAGTCTCTGCTCCTGATATTTGACAATGTTAGAATCGAATAATCTACATATCCATACTTTGCAGTTTCATACTTGCCATTTCGAATTTCACTGATCTGCAGAGTTGTGAAAAAAAAAACTAACTTAACATGAAAAAAGATGAGTTGCATTAAGATAATACATTGAAATAATATGGTAAGACACCAATTGGCAATATCAAGCAGCAAAACAGCTAAAAATAGCTGGACGAAGATGAGACTGGAAGCCAGACCCATAAAATTTACACCTTATTTTTCCCGCTCTTATGGGAAAAATGGGGTAGATAAAACATTTCAGAAACGTTACAAAAATAGCCTATCAATCATGTTTTCTTTAAGCCGTCAAAGGTCACATTTACTACGAAAACGAAACCAGATCAAACTGCAAATTCTGAGTGACTTTTACGTTACGTTTATCAGTAACAGCAATATGTGAACTCTGGCATAGTCTCTGCTCAAATCTGCTCATACTCAAATCGAATAATCTTCATATCCATACTTTGCGGTTTCATACTTGGCATTTTGAATTTCGCCGATCTGCAATGTTGTGAAAAAACTTAACACGAAAAAACATCTGTTGCAATAAGATAATACATTAAAATAATATGGTAAGACTCACCAATTTGCAATAATCACACAGAAAAACAAGCTGTTTTGTACAGCTAAAAAATAGCTGGACACAGATGAGACCGAAAGCCAGATCTAAAATGTACAAATGTTTGTGAAAAAACAATTTTGCGAACCATTTGCGAAAATAACCTATAAATCAATCATGTTTTCCTTAAGCGTCAAAATCACGTTAACTATGACAACAAAACCAGATCAAACTGCAACTTTTGGGCGACTTTCACGTTATGTAAAAAAATATCCAACACAATTAGTAAAAATATCAGTAACGCAGCAATACGTGAATTCTTGTATAGTCTCCTGATATTTGAAAATATTTGAATCGAATAATCTACATATCCATACTTTGCAGTTTCATACTTGGCATTTCGATCTGCAACATGAAAAAACATTTAATGTGAAAAAGACTAAAATAATGCATTAAAATTATATTGTAAGACACCAATTTGCAATATCAAGCAGCAAAATGAGCTGTTTAGTACAGCTAAAAATAGCTGGATGTGAATGAGACCGGAAGCCAGACCCATAAAATTTACACCTTTTTTCCCTGCTCTTACGGAAAAAATAAGGTGGATAAAACATTTTTTAAAAACGTTGTGAAAGCCTATCAACCATTTTTTCTTAAAATTCACGTTTACTACGAAAACAAAACCAGATTCCAGTTTAAATGTTTTATCCACTTTATTTTTCCTGTATGTTATGTAAAAAATAACACGGTTACAAAAATATCTAGTATGTGAAATGCGTCTTTGCTCCTGATATTCGAAAATATTCAAATCGAATAATCAAATTATCCATACTTTGCCGTTTTATACTAGGCATTTCAAATTTCACTGATCTGCAATGTTGTGAAAAACGTACTTAACACGAAAAAAAAAAAAAAACATCTGTCAGATGTTATCTGTAAGATAATGTATTAAACTAATATGGTAAGACACCAGCAAAACTGAAACCAGACCTATAAAATTGACACCTTATTTTTCCCGCTCTTATGGAAAAAGAGACCGGAAGCCAGAACCATAAAATTTACAAATGGTCCTGGATAAAATATTTAGTTAACGTTGTGATGTTTTCTTTAAGCAGTCAAAAATAACATGTAGCACAAAAACAAAACCAGATCAAACCGCAGCTTTTGGGAGACTTTCATGTTATGTTTATGTAAAAAAAAATTACACAATTAGAAAAAATATCAGCAAAACACAGCAATATGTGAACTCTTGTGTGGTCTCTGCTCCTGTTATCGAATCTACTTATCCATTGCGGTTTCCTACTTGCCATTTTCGTTGATCTGCAACGCTCTTACGGAAAAGTGCGGTGGAAAAAATATTTGAGAAACATTGCAAAAATAGCCTATAAATCATGTTTTCTTTTTACTACGAAAACAAAACCAGATCAGTCTACAACTTTTGGGAGAATTTCACGTTATGTTTATGTGAAAAAAAAAAATAACACAATTAGTAAAAAGATCTAATATGCGAACTCTTGTGTAGTTTCTGCTCATGATATTCTAAAATATTCAAATTAAATAATCTACATATCCATACTTTGAGGTTTCATAAGTTTCGTAAGTTTCACTGTTTCATGAGCATTCGTAAGACACGCCAATTTGCAATAATCACACAGAAAAACAAGCTGTTTTGTACAGCCAAAAATACCAAATGGTTGTGGATAAAACAGTTTTTCCCACTCTTACGGAAAAAATAAGGTGGATAGAACATTTCAGAAACGTTGCGAAAGCCTATCAACCATGTTTTCTTTAAGCCGTCAAAAATCACGTTTACTACGAAAACAAAACCAGATTCCAGTTTCTGAAATGTTTTATCCACTTTATTTTTCCCGTAGGTTGTGTAGAAAAATAACACAATTACTAAAAATATCAGATACACTAAACAAATCAGATCAGTCTATAACTTTTGGGATATGTTTATGTGAAAATAAAACACAATTAGTAAAAAGATCTAATGGTGGAAAAAAATCGATATTGCAATATATTGTTGTGCTCTCTGTCGCAATAAATAATCGATACACTAACGGCCAATATCGATATTTTATTACAACACAAAATGATTAATTTACCCGTTGTCAGTGTCACTGTCACTACCCAATATCTACCATTCTGTTTGCGGGGGGCGCTGTTCGAGTAAATAGGGGTAAAGTGGCGGAAGCAGCGGCCAGTGAAGAACACAAGTTAACTAACAACAACAGAGAAGAGGCGCAGAAAAAAGAGAAGCGAGAAGAATGGTGGAAAATAATGAAAAACAAATCAAAGGCCCACCCGCTAGTTTCCACTCTAAAGTGTGGAGACACTTCGGGTTTTACGAGACAGTTGACGGAAAGGCACTGGATAAAGACTATGCCATCTCCAAGAACTGCTTTGCAAAGATAAAATATAACAGCAACACTACGAATCTGCAAATGCACCTCGTTCGCTATCACGGTGAACTACTCTCAGGTGATAATGAGGGCAAACCAAGTCAGCCGACAATCATTACTGCGTTCAAAGCGTTGGGTCGCCGAGGCCACAGAGCTCTCATAAACTAGTATCACTAAGTCCATCGCCGAATTTATTTGCAAGGACCTTCGCCCTTACAACGTGGTCGAGAATGATGGATTTTGCAGAATGTTGGAAATGTTGGCAACTTGGCATTAATAAATGCATAAGATTTCCTTATTATGGGTATTTTTTTTTCTTTTTCAGTCACATATATCGTGATATATCGTTGATGAAATTTCTTCCAATATATTGAATATCGTAGATACCGCGAATCGTGACATTATCATTATCGTGGGCCACATATCGCCACAGAATTGAATCGTGAGTTACCTGTATCGTCCCACCCCTAGTGAACTTTTACGCAGTCTCTGCTCATGATATTCTAAAATATTCAAATTGAATAATCCACATATCCATACTTTGAGGTTTCATACTTGGCATTTCCAACTTTGCTGATCTACAATGACGTTGAAAAAAAAAGTACTTAACGTGAAAAAAACATCTGTCGGATTAAATACATGTATTTTACGACGTGAAAAAAAGTTTTTACAAGGCAGTTGTGTTTGCTGGGTAGCCGCAAATCTTGACAAACGAACGTATTGAGCGATTTATCGACAGTGAGGGTCATAACCAACCTTATTGCGCCGTATTAGCACGTTTCAGGGAACATAACAGCAGGGAGACAAATGTGGTTTCACAAAAGGATGGACAAGAGAGGACAGTCGGACATATGGTGTCTGCCGTTCCTCCGCCTCAGACGGTTTGATCCACCACATGCCGATAGCGCGGCGGACCCTCGTGAGCCATTTCCTTCACATGTTGCTAACGGTTTTCCACCGACACGACTGGCCTTTTGAAGTCCCTTTTAAGAGCACAATTATTCCCCCTTCCAGACAGTACACTCACTTCTCACCTTTTTAATAAGCCACTCATAGACAAGTGTTTGCCTTTTTTACTCGCTCTCTCTTTCTTACTTATTACTAAGTGCTCCCATAAATTCCCTGTCACTTGGCTGCAAACACGGTCGCCCCCCTCACCAGGTTGATTCTCCTTTTAGTTCTGAGTCACTGTGAAGGGGCCTCCACACTTTGATTTTCAATGAGTCAGGTGTGACTGAATATAAAAGAAGCCATTAGGGGCGACGAGACCTAAGAGCCTCGAAAGTCCCAAGGCTGCGTACTAGTGAACTCGTGTTCTATTTACAGTCTGTATAATAAAGAGAATGACAGCGGATCTGGGAATGATGTCATTAATACTATTATCCCGCCTGTTCTGATATGCAATTACCACATCTGGTTCCACTTAGGCGTATCAGATTATGATGGCAATGCTGTCAAGGAGGTTTGGAGAACGCCTGTGGTCGTTCTGAGGGCGGAAAGCGTTGACAAATATAGATGTAGTTCAGAAAAACTCAAATGGCAGTGTCCCAAATTATAAATACAAAAAGTATTATTGTAATAATTATTTAAAGCATATAAATTGCATAGCCACTTTTGTTATTAATCTGAAGGCATTTTCAACTATAAGACATGCTGTATAGCCTACACTTAAGGAATATTGGTCAACAGCACCATCTAGCTGACACAACACTTACTTTGTTGTATGATGCTAAGGATCCAGAGCAGAGGTGGGATTCGGAGGGATTAATCGTGCTCATTTCTTGCTACAGGAAAAAAATAACAGCTGAAAGTCTTAAAATTAATCTTCGCCGAAGTTAACAGTTTTCCACCACAAAGTTCTAAACCTATAAAACTGCTACTGGTATTTCTGCCATTGTCTGTGTTTAGCTCTATAATGTGGTGTCAATTTGGTCAAATTAGATGGTATTCTCTGTGAACAAAGTTAGAAAGAGACATTTTGACGGGGCCATCCCACAGGGTACAACTGGTGACATTACCCAGAATTCAGCTGGCACGATATCTAAGAACATTCTGCTGCTATGTGCTCAGAGTGAGATGGACTATTGTCTCTGGATCGGCCTTCAGGCGCTGACAAGTTGTTCTCCATGCCAAAATGGCATCTAGAAACATTGACAGCAGCCTTCTTCATCAAAGCAGCAATTTTATGAAATTACTAACAGGAAAAGGAACTCACATGTCGGCATGTATTGTTTTTGTGTTGGTTTTCTCTGAGAGAGCTGTAAAATGGAGACGTACCAAATATGAAAGTTTCAGTTTGTACAGCTTTAGGAAATAGTTTTAGAGAGCATGACGTGCAATTACAAATGATCAATGCTGATAAGAATCCTACAGAACTATTAAAAACAATGTATTCTAAATGTAAAAATATTGTAAAAGTTCTGTTACCACAGAACTGTTAGTCATAAAGACTATTGGCTAGTTTGAATTCACAGCAATGGCACGCAAGAAGCTTAAGCGTCAAGGTACAGTGATCCAGTAGTTTATAAAATAATGTAATAACAAAAACTCAATTTTAGAATCACAAATTGCTATGAAATTGGAGCCAGGGTTGAGCTCTTCCTGCATCTGGGAAGCTGTATTTCAAGCTGAATTCACATTTGTAGAATACAAATTAAGAAGCTGGAAAGCGTTTTGTTGCACAAAATGTTCTTATGTACGCCTAGAACAATCTGTAATACATCTACATTATTTGAACTATGCTACTGTGGCATACAGTTGTAGTCAAAAGTTTACATACACCTTGCAGTGTAAAATGTTAATTGTTTTACCAATATAGGAGGGATCATGCAAAATACGTGTTATTTTTTATTTAGTACTGACCTGAATAAGATATTTCACATAAAAGACGTTTACATATAGTCCACTAGAGAAAATGATGGATTTATAAAAATGACCCTGTTCAAAAGTTTACATACACTTGATTCTTAGTGTTGTAACCCAAATGATCCACAGCCGTTTGTTTGTTTTTTCAGTGCAGTAAGAGATTTGAAGATCATGATTAAAGTTAACTTTTGTCTTCTGGGAAACATACGTATCTTCTGTAGCTTCTGAAGGGCAGTACTAAATGTAAAGAAAAAGATATTTAGTCAAAATAAGAAAAAATTAAAAATTTTCATTCAGTTCAAATGTTTTCAAGTGTTTCCTTCTGAAGCAAATTTTCTTTTGTGGACTAAATGTAAACCTCTTTAATGTGAAAGTAAAAAAAAAATAACATGAATTTTGTATGATCTCTCTTATTTTGGTAAAATAATTACATTTTGCAGATTGCACAAGGTGTCTGTAAACTTTTGACTTCCACTGTAACTTCACTGAACTAAACCCAATGTTACTTATAATTTTTTGCTTCATTGAAGACAAATAAGAACCAATTCATAAGTTTAATAACTAGGCAAAAATACTCAGCCAACAACATGTTGTCTAACTTAAAAACAAATACATACGAAACAACTCAAGTGAATATGAACGGATCAAGAAACATGACAACACTTTTAAGAGCTCAATAAAAATATCATGGGCGTTCAACAGGATAGTTTGATAGTTTTGCATTTAAAATTTTCACCTCAGAAACTGAAATTGATGGTACTGGGGCTATATGATCTATGACAAATGTGTTTTGTATATTTTGAACTTTAGAAATGCAATGGCAGTCTGCAAGCAACTGTAATGGATAAGAAACAAAAAGCAAAGATGGCACAATAGTGTTATTTCTAGGTAACGGACACATTAATACAAAACTGGTATAGTTCCTATGAAAGCAATTACTCATAAACAAGTTTATATTGTACTGTATGCGTCCCTCAAATTACATTCAAAAGCTACAAAACTGTACTAAACCAAGTAATGAGCTCAGCTTTAGTGCATGGATAAATCCCATCTACACCATGCTCTAAAGGTGAATAGCATGTTTCCAAGTGCGACTATGTATTAACACTTCCAACTCTTTAAATGGCAAAAAATCCTTCGCATGGCCCACTTGGGGAAGTGTGTTTATCCTGGAGCCTTTAGTACACTAATAACTACAGTATGTGGTTAACGTGTGGTGACTTCATTACTATTACAGACAACATATCTAGGATGTGCAGGCAAATTCAACTCTAAAACTACAATGTTGTAGTGCAGAAACCTGGCTGGACCAAGTATAATGCTTAAGAAATGTAGTGCAGCTTCAAATGTTATGGCCTCTGAAATATTACAAAATAGGCCTTAAAAATGAGCAGAGGCACATGGACCCATCAGGTGTCCTAGAAATGGCAGGTAAATGCTGGCATCAAAGAAAGACTGACTACCGACTAAGAAAAGTGCATTTGCGCATGGGCATTTCGTCAAAGCACCTACCCAGAAAAAGTGGAGTATTCAACGCTACAGAAAAAGGTCGCAGAGTGCTAGAACAAACACTAAGCCACTTCACTTTTCACAGCATGCAGATACTACAGGTGGCTGCAATTTTAGAAAGTCCACACACTACAACTGAAAAAAAAAGGTTGTAAAAGATGCACTGCAATGGACTGCTACGCAGGCAAACATACACTGCTTTGTTTTTGCATTCAGAATCAAATACTGATCATATTTTTTGACAATGTACAAAAATAGAAACATTTTTTCAAAACAGATTGCAGAAAATCATTGACTATAGATTGTTTCTTTGTCTGGCACTGTGTGAGCTAGGAGATTGTGCACACATCAATTGTTTTCCTCTTTTCGTAAATTACGCAAGTTCGCCATACATTTCCAAAATATCAGGGGAAAAGCCAATGGTGATTTCAATTGCAGTGTTTGACTACATGTTTCATTCTGATTGATGGATCTGGACTTTAGTTCTCAGATGAATATCCTTTGATCGCTGTTTTTTGGCAGTTCATGAACAACTCTAATACTGGCTCCTTCACTTGGCCTCGGTTGGCATTTTGCACATTACAAGTATCTGCTTCAAAGCCTTTTGCACATCTTCATCCATCTGGCCCTAAAAAGAAAGGTTTGAGAGTTTAAAAGTGCTATTCTGAACTAAGATTACCAGTAATAAGCTAAGTTAACAGTATAAGGATGGATATTATACTATAATATTGAACTGATTAGAAATAAATACATACCTGGACAGCATAAAGAAGGTGCATCCGGTAGACTGAGACAATTTCATGGTGACGTTTCTTTGCCTCCTATTGTGAAAAGAAAGCAACTACTTTTAATGTTTGGAAAGCTATTTTGAATGTATGTATGGTGCCTCTGTCATGCTCATGTAATACAACCATTTTCTCTGTTGATTACGCAATACCGTTCAAATGTTTGTGTCAGTAACATTCTTTTGACAAATTATTTAGCAAGGATGCATTAAAGGGATAGTTCACATAAAAATTACTCTCATGTTGTTCAAAACCTGTAAGACGGTCACTCATCTTTGAAACACAAATTAAGATATTTTGGATGAAATCCGACAGCTTTCTGACCCTGCATAGACAGCAATTCAGCGCAACTGAAATTTTCAAGGCCCATAAAGGTATTAAAGAAAGACCAAACCGTAAGTCGTAGAGACGTGAAACTTGGAGGGATGGTAGTACTCATACCGCCTACAACATCACAATGGCTCACCCCAATCAGCCTGACGGGGGCGCTACAGCGATCAAAAGTATGAAATTGCTCCTTTTCAGTTATTTAGCATTTTTTTAAAAAACTACTTTTGTGAACTAGGCTTTTTTTTAGCCAAATCTGAACCAAAACAATGCATACAGATTCTCTAAACTGTGAATAACACAACATGTATGTAAGAGCTCAATCTGAGGTCAGATTAAGAAAGTTGTGGAGCTTGGCTACTTGGTGGCACTATAGGCCATAACTACCGGTCCTATCTGCGGAAAAATCGGCACACGCAGTTTTAGTCCAAAGTGCCACAAGTGTATAGAAAAAGTGTGCTGTATGAGTCCTGAAAAGTGAAGCCAAAGTATCTCGATCGCCCCAAGCGGCCGGCAGCAGTAAAGGTCATAAACCCCGCCCTCTTCATGTAATCTAATGAGACATGAGGCAAAATAAATAATTAAATTACTATTCAAATAAATGTTTCCCAAAGGTGGTTTCCATCATTTGAGGTAGTTTTTATCATGCTGATGTATGTTCAAGTGTTCGTTTTTCTAATACATTTGTTTTTAGATACTTATTTGATGCTATAAAAACAGGGCGTGGTGTCATGATTGTGATCTTGCGATTGGTTCTGTGGGAATTTGGGCAGGACTTTGAAACCGTTGCTCCACCTCAAGACACTACTGCACAGACTCTGGCTCCAAATGACATAATTTCACCCAAGATGATGGCGGCCATACTGAGATGCTTTGGCTTCACTTTTCTATAGTGGAAGGAAATATAGACGCGTTGTCCATATTTTTTTACAGTCTATGGTAATGAAGGACATTTACGCATCTCAAAAATACATGGCTGCCATAGGCAGATGAAATTTGAGCACCTATTGGACGAGGTTAACAGAGGCCGATCAGAACGAAACTCAATGGGCCTGTTTGACTCACGGCCCTAATGGTCTGTGAGAAATTTGAAAGAAATCGGCCACTGGTGGGGCGATATCGCATTTTCCGTAAACAATTGTATATTGCACTTTTTTTTTTTTTTTTACACATACGCACAATTATTGTATCATACGACCTCGCGAATTTGCCTCTAGAACCACTGCTGCCATCAAAACGTTTGTTAAATGATTGAGAAGATGTAAAAAACCTACTTTTGCAAACTAGTCTTAGTTTTTTCTCTGAAAAAAAAAAAACACTGAAGTACAATTCTCTAGACAATCTAGGTCTTTTTTTTTTATTTACCCTTTGGGAAGCTATAATAGGGTTGTTTAGAAAATTGGCCTGTACAAATATACCCAAAAGCCTATAAAGACTAAACAATATATGATTTATCTGTGGCTACAGGTTTTTTTCATATATTCTTAAATGCCATAAAGCGTTTGGTAATTGCTGCTTGCAGTTATATTTATTTTTGTTTTCTTTGCACACAAAAAGCATTCTTGTAGCTTCATAACATTAAAGTTGAACTACTCATGTCACATGAACTATTTTAACAATGTCCTTTCTGTGCCTTGAACGTGTCAGTTGCGTTGCTGTCTATGCAGGGTCAGAAAGCTCTCGGATTTCATCAAAAATATCTTAATTTGCATTTCGAAGATCGAAAGTCATACGGGTTGCTAACAACATGAGGGTGAGTAATTCCCATTTTTGGGTGAACAATCCCTATAAAAATCATTACGAAATTGTACCATCCCCAAACATCTGAACAATTGCTATATATTCTATAAAGAAATACAAGATTTAATGCATTGCTAATTTATGACAAAGCAAGGTTTGTAACATACAGCAAGTTGATATTGCAGTTGTTTGATCTGCTGCTGGAGCGAGTCCACCTGCTGGTTCTGTTGTCTCTTAGGGGTGCTAGTGGTGTACGACAGCTGTGAAAGGCTGTTCAGAGCATCCTTTAATTTCATAACCTCCTTTGAGAGCTCATCAATCTGTAGATAATTAACAAACATGACACATTAGTTGTTAACATGACACATCTACATCATTTAGATGGGAACATGAGTGGGAGAATAAAAATCACCTTTTTATTCTTGTCTCGCTCAGATATCACATGGTTTTCCACCTGCTTCTTCAGCTGGACAACAACATCCTGAGCCTCCCTGTACTTGGTATTCAATGCACTGCACTCCTTCTCCCTGCCCACTGCCAGTTCCTGCGCTGCTTCTCTCTCATTCCTAGCGTCCTTCACCTCCTGCCAAGCGGTGGTCACTTCCAGGGCCATTTCATCCTGTTTCCTGAGAGCATCCTTCAGTAGATGGTTCAGGTGACTTATCTCACCCTCTAGCGTTTTCCTCATCTGCTCATATTCTAGTCGGGATAATGAATCATCTGGAGTTACTTCCTTTTTAACTGTCAGTCTGTTCTGCAAAGCATCCACCTGAGAGGTCTTCTGGGCAAGCTGATCTTTAAGAACCTCAACTTCCGACTCCAGGTTCTTGATGGCGTTCCCCAAGGATGCCACAACCTGGGTGTGGTCTGCAATAGCTACAGACGATTGTGCCTGGTTTTCGGCATCTTGTCTAACCTGGGCTATTTCTTTAAGTGCTGCTTGATGCTTCGCCTCTGTGTCCTTCAATATCTTCTGCATGTCCTTCATCTTGAACATCAGCTCTTGAATTTTCTGTTCATGCTCCTCCTTGGTGACATTGGCCACATCTGCCTTGTCCTTAGGCTCTGAAGCTTTGGACTGCAGCTGGTTGCGGGCGGCGCTAAGCTCGCTTTTGGCCTCGCTGTATGATTTCGAGAGCTCCAAAAGCCGCCGCTGCAGCCCATCGATAATCTCGCCGAGCTCTGCCTTCATCTCCTCAAAGTCTTTGGCAGCAGCCTCCACCGGCACAGTGCCACGAAGAGCCTCCTGGAGCATCCTGATCTCCTCTTGAGACTCTTTGTACTTCTCGATCAACAGCGTCTTTTCCTGGTTAACGTTCTCCACCAAAGTGCTGTAGGTGTTTTTCAGTTCTTGACGCTCTTCCTCAGATAGACGGACAGTTTTGAGCTGAGCCTGGAGGTCCCTTATCAAACAAGCATCTTGCTTTTGCTCCTCCTGCGATATGGCCAACTTTCCCTTCAGTTCTTTGACTTCCTGCTCCAAGCAGCTCTTCAAATATTGAAACTTCTGCACCACATTGTCCTCTTGTGCATCTCCCCTCATCTGTAACTCTTCTTGGCATTTTTGGGTATCTTCACCCAAGCTTTTAGATGCAACTTCAATTTTCTCAAAGTCAGTGTTGAGTCTGGCCTGAAGGTTGCGGTTCTCCATTTTGGACTCTAGAAGTTTGGTCTGCAGATTCTCCAGAGCATCCCGCAGCAGTCTGATTTCTTTATCCCCACTAAGCCTTGCGTCCTCCTCAAGCTCATGTTTGATTGGCGAGCCGCTGATGTCCAGAACAGACAACTCTGAAAGATCCTCTTCGTCACCAGTATGGATGTGCACGTCGCTGGAGAGTTCGAAATCAGCTCGAGTGGAGTGGTACGAAGCATTAGATTCAATGCTGTTTGGACGGGAACTTCCCTGGCCTTCCTCTCCTTGAGGAGCTGGACGTTTCTGCTCAGTGGGAAAAGAAAATGACTGACTTAAAAGTGCTGTGTGCAATTTCCAGCAACCAAACAAATTTGTAAAAATTTCCAAACAAGATTCCCAGTCTAGCACTGTTTACACAGGCAGTCTTAAGTCTGGCCTGACATGGCAATAGTTTCTCCAAAAGAAGTCATCCCTCAAAGATTTTATTTACTTAAAAAATACATGTCATTTGTAAGGTGATTTGAAAATCACAATTGTTATGGTGAGTTACCTTTATTATTTGGGCAAGCTGCTGGTTTTCCAGGGAGAGGGAGGCTATCTTTGCTTGCAGGGCTGCAATCAATGTTGATTCAGCGTTCCCAGAGTGCTCCATCTGTTTCAAAACAGGAGGACAACGAGATTATTTTAAAACATATCCTTTTTATTAGGCCTTACACACCAAAAATGCTACAAACTGATTACCCATGATTTGTTACTACACAGAGAGAAGTCACGCAGGCCACCACAAAATGTCAAAATGTCCCTAACATTAAGAGGCTGTTTTGAAGAGAATCATTATGTCTCTAGGCTTCAATGCTTACTCAAGACTCTGTAAGGTCACATTAAAAAAAGTCCCAAAGGTTTGCGTCACTAGTTGAAATTCAAACACGATGCGCAAACTTAAAACAAAACTCATCCACGAGTTCGAGGCCAAGACCGGTGGTGTGGAAGAGAGGGCTGCTTTTGTGTCCCCTAAAGCAAGGTCCTTCACCTGGCCAGGGCCAGTAAAAATGCAGCTGTTAAAATGGGTTCCAGAGAGCAAAAGTGGCTGAAGATCAAAGCAGCTGCCACATGAAGGAATATTAAAGGGCTGTGCGGTACTCGCCTTGGGCTCAGTCTGCTCCACAATCTGCTTCAGATCTTCAATGGTCTCGAGCAGCATGCTCTTTTCCTCATGCAATTTTTCGATCTCTTCCTTCAGAACAGCACTTTTCAGCTCCTCCTCCTCCACCTCAACAAGCAGGAAGTGAAGAACACCCAGTTAATCATGTCATTAAATAATGAACAAAGCATAACAGAAACAATCAATATTATAATAAACAATAATAAATATACTTATTATCTATTACACTCAAATTTATAATGAAATTTACTTTAATTTTGAGACATTGTACTAAAACTGATTCCCCTCAATACTACTTTAATATTTTACCTTGTAATTGAATCTTTTGGATGAATCACTTTTGCTGGACAAAGGAGTTTCAGTTGGAGTAAAATATGGTGGTGAGAAGATACCAGCCGACTAAAAAATATGACAAAGGAAAGCTTTAAAACGAGGCTAAGCTTGAAGTGAGTATGGACACAGAAAAATAGTTAAATATCAGTTGTACATTCAGAAGTCGTCAAATAAATAGTTGAAGTCAAAAGTTTACACCTTGTGGAATCTGCAAAATGTTAATTATTTTATCAAAATAAGAGGAATCATACAAAACGCATGCTATTTTTTATTTAGTACTGAACTGAATAAGATAGTTCACATAAATGTTTACATATAATACATTTATAAAAAGGACCCCGTACAAGTTTACATATACTGGATTCTTAATACTGTTACCTAAATGATTCACAGCTGTGTTTTTTTGTTGAGTGATAGTTGTTCATGAGTCCCTTGTTTGTCCTGAACAGTTAAACTGCCTGCTGCTCTTGAGAAAAATCCTTCTGGTCCAACAATGTTTTTGTTAATTACTGTATGATTTTCAGATCCATCTTTTCACATTGAGGACAACTGAGGGACTTATGTGCATCATTCAGGTAACAACATAGTATTAAGAATCAAGTGCATGTAAACTTTTGAACCGGGTCATTTTTATAAATTCAACTATTATTTTCTCTTGTGCACTATATGTAAATGTATTTTATGCGAAATATCTTATTCAGATTAGAACTAAATAAAAAATAACATGCATTTTGTATGATCCCTCTTCTTTTGGTAAAATAATTAACATTTTGCAGATTCTGCAAGGTGTATGTAAGCATCTAAGTCTTTCAGAAAGTGCAGAGATCACAGATTGAGCACTATGTGCCTTTACCTGGATTGGGCTAATGGGAGGAGGAGGTGCTTTTCTCTTTTTGGGGGTGGAGCTTCTGTCCTCATTTAACTTTTGACCATGCTGAGATTGTGTGCGTGATAAGGAGTGGCAAAAAGAGAGAGGAAGACGAGGTAAAGTGTTTAAGCGGTTAGTGAAATAAACACTGTATACTTAGTTTGGAAAAAGAAAACAATCATCACTACAGCGTGAGGCAAACGCCAGTGCATATTTCTAACAGTGCATTGGGGGAATGTTTGTCAAATGTGAAAAGGGAATCAAGAATCCTGGCTTAAGGTTGATGCTACTGTTTTACTAGTGAACTAAGCATTCAGTTAAAATGTGAATTTTAAGCATCTACAGAGAACCTTTACAAGTTCTGTCAATCAGAAACTAAGGAAAACCATCAAGTCTGAGGGGACGAAAATGAATGAAATGAAAATTAACTTACCTGAGGGGTTCTCGCTGAACTCTTATCTGCTCATACAAAGATACAGGAGAAAACAGAGTGGGGGTTATGATGGGAAAAATGAAAATACCATGTCATTGCCTGGTGCTGACATTAGTCATGCTGTCCTAATCTTTCCTAGTTTCATTATTTCACAAATTTCTGCAAAAATGTTGAATAACCTCTTTCACTCCTTGGACATGGAAGGAGGCATTTAAAAAAACACCACTAGATGGCAATGTTGAGCCAAAAAGCTCTGTGCAACATGAAAGGAAAACATTCATGATGACAATCCACAAATAAAAAATAATCAAGTTTTTTTTTATTTAATACCACTGGGAGAAAAAAATGAAGTTGCAGAACCCAGGCTTTCCTCAGTGAATATTTTACACTGAACAACAACAGGCTTGTGGTTACAGCCAAATCGCAGTTGTGCAGACGTAATGTTCAGTACAACAGCACACAACATTAGTTAAATCACAGACCTCACACTAGTATGTGAGAAATGTTACTGTTGTTCAGTTTTGAGTGGATTGTCAGTTGGTTATTATAGAACAGCAACTATATGGAATTACATGCAGCTCCAAATAATAATGACCAGTGTTATTTTAATTATTTGGAATGTGAGCTTTACAAAAAAATTGAGTTAACTGGCATCGCATTCATATGAGTTTACCTGACTCAGACTGCTGTCTGTGAAGGGATGTGTTGAGAGCGGTTCGGACCTCGCTGCTACCTGACAGTTTGGCGTAGTAAAGCACGTCATGGCCCAACGAGTCCACCATTTGCAGGTCAGCTCCCCTCTGCACCAGCAGCTCAACAGCGGCCGGACAGCTGCTCTCACTGGCCAACATCACTGCGGTTCTGCACATATAACAGCACGTTGCTTACACTACTATTCAAGTTTGCAGTCAGAAATGACTACTTCCATTCAGCAAGGATGCATTATTATGCAACTACTTTTTCAAATTTTCTGAAAAAACATGCACCATGGTTTACACAAAATAAATAAATAAATAAATAAGAACAAAAAAAATGCTGCAGTTTAGTTCCACTGTTGCAGAGGGTGCTGGCTCCAAGGAGGCAATGGAGGCAATGCCTCCATCGCGATATGATTGGACATGACTGGTTATGTTTGGCTGTGATTGGTTTATGTGACATTCTGCGTTCATGAATCAGTCCGAATTAACAAAATAGACTAATTTAAAAAGTAAACAACTTGCATAAATAAATAAATAAATAAAAAATTGCCTGAAAACATGATATGTGGGAGATTTTAGTGAGTAATCAGCTTGGTGAAATTAAAAGGAAATCTCTGTGTCTGTGACCAATATTTACCAAGCTTTGATGATCCGAAAAATTAAAAAATATCTAACTAACATTAACTATGGACCGTTTTCACAAGGTCATCAGCATCGTAAACCCTTAAAAGTGTTTTTATATTTGAAGAGTTCAGATGCAAAAGCCTCTAAATCCATCTGATGTCTTTCCTTAAAGAAAACACATTTTTATCAGGCTCCGATGTATAGGTTTCTACCTAAATAGTGGTACTTCTGATTGGGCTAAGGCTGGGATTTAGCTTCATTTAGATTTTTATTTTAAATGTATGTACATTTATAACGCTATGCTTTGTATTATATCACCTTTGCATCAAATAAAAAAAAAAAAAAAAAACAATAATGCGAGGGTGTTTCTAATGCAGCGTCTGTGGAAGGGATTGTAAATTTGACATTGCTATGTTATCAGTCTCTCTTAATTTAATTTTTTTTTTTCGAAAGTTGTAAAAACACTAGCGTTGAGTTTTTGCTTTGTTATTTGAATAAATGGGAATGCAAAAAATATATTTTTGGTACTCTCCCATTCACTGCTCTCGAAGTTAACCCAACTATGACGACTTCCGCTGATGAGAAACCCCGAAATGTGAAAAAGGTCCATTAAAAACAATTGAAGTTCACAAATAAAATATATTGTTTAAATTGTTGCTACCTTGAGTTTTTTTTTTTTTTTTGGAATAAATGTAAAATACTTAAAAACACTAACTTGATGAGATTCATATATGGCTTTCGTGAATAGAATATTAATTACATTGTTATTGTCAAAACATAAAATAGAATAGTTTTTTTTTTCTGATAGATAGTGTAAGTAATGTTTAACCAAGAAAATGTGACTGGGACATGAATTTATAATTGATTTTGATTTGAAAAAAAAAAAAAATGTGGACTTTGCCTCCTCATTTCAGAACTCCACCACACACCACTGCACTGTTGGCATCCCAATTTAGTTTATTCAGCACACATGACACTTTATAATACCAGGATGTAATGTTTAATCTATGAAAATTTTCCTATCAGCAGTCTTAATATTATGACTGATGACTAGAATCATACCTGCCATTTTTGTCTCTAGCGTTGATGTCAGCGCCCCAATCCAATAAACTCTGGCAGACCTCTGAGTGTGCATGCCTGGCTGCCAAAAGCAGGGGTGTGAAGCCCTCCTAAATGAAAAAGAGCTTTGAGTCAATATCATTTTTCTCTGAATACCATCTTCTACGTTATAATAATAGACAGTCCATTAGACAAACCAGAGCCAAAGCATTAAACAGCATTAAATCATCAAAATGCATTACAGCATTCAATTCTACATGATAGTAATGGACATAGGTGAACTTTTCCTTTCTGGCTGAGAAAGAAAGAGCTCGACGTTCCCTGTCGGCGATCCCAAATGTCACCAGGGTTTTGCCAATTATTCCAGAGTGAGAGAAACTGACACCTCATCAAAGGGCATGGGTCTACAGAACCATGGTGCAGTTTTCAGGTTTGCAGATTAAAACTAACTATTTAATGGTTTTCTGTTAAAACCATTACAACAACAACAAAAGAGGCTGTGTATGCAAAACATTGTGAGCTACAGGATGTTTTAAATTCTACTGATGTTATGCTATATTTTAATAATTTATAAAAACAAACAAGTATAATTTTTTTTCTTGAGGAAGCAAGAGGTGCATATCTAAACTCCATGTAAGCTCACAACATGGTGTGGTTTTTCCCTAGAACATGTGAGGAAACTGACACCATGTTGGTGCTAGTTTATGGTACAGACACGACCATTATTTCATAGGTTCTTTGCGCTTAGGCGTGTTTGAGGTACAAAGTCCTCTTTAGGTGCTTTTCATTTTGTATCTTAACTGATAAATGCTTAGTCATTGCAGTCCAGGGGATGGTTTGAGCTCACATGGCATTAAGCAGAGAAAATTAAATGATTTAGGTTTCTACCCTGGCATGTATTGAAGAGCCAAGACCAGATTAAACTTAACAAGCTAACATTTAAGACATCTGGGAGGTCAGCGCTCAGCCCAACAGGTCAGGGAATGCTATAATTGCAATTTAAACTAACATCTACATTTGTGTGCCAAATATTTGGGTGATAAAACATAAAATAATTACTTTTTTGTAGATATTACACATCAAATCAAGGTGTTTAAGTCACATTAATTTGTACATTCTACAAGCGACCTTTAAATGTTGAGAAAATATATTTGCTCGACACATTTCTTCACAAGTCCTTTAAGAGTGAGCGTTTCTCTCCACACAGCAAACCACATCAAAGATATCATAAACTGTTGCAATCATATGAACTGACACTTTTACTTGTATAGACACAGTTTTGTACCATATTTACTCCTAAAAGTTGAATAGTAGTACTTTAAAGAGATTTAACAAAATGAGTTCAAACTAAAATGAAAATTGTGCCATTACTCACTCACCCTAATGTCTTTCCAAACCCATAAGACCTTTGTTCATCTTTATACACAAATTTTTGATGAAATCCAAGAGCTTTCTGACCCTGCATAGACAGCAATGCAACTGACACGTTCAAGGCCCAGAAAGGTAGTAAGAACATTGTTAAAATAGTCCGAGTGAAATCAGTGGTTCAACCGTAATGTTATGAAGCTACGAGAATACTTCTTGTGCGCAAAGAAAAAATAACTTTATTCAACCATCTCTTTTCCATGTCAATCTTCACAGTGCGTTCACAAGAGTATCACAGCACATGCGTGTGGTGCTGCTGACACAGGAGCCAGGGGTTCTGATGTAGAACGTCTATCTCTCTTAGTCTCCATATTCTGGTTCAAAAAAGTAAAGTAGATTAAAAAATTGTCATCCTTTCTGTCAAAATCAGGTTTAAAAATTAACAAGGGCTTGTGGCAAAAATGACACCAAAATGGACAGAAATGGCCCATAAATTTAAGACAAAGGGGCAGTTAAATATAGCATCCCGGAAAAACTATCGGCATGGATTTTTGCCGATGATCGGAAATCACTGAAAATAGCTTGAGAGCAAATTTCTTAAGTCCGTTGAACACTTCAAATGTCTGGGAAGAGCTGGTATCTCCACCTCTTCTTCACTCCACGGGAGCTTCGCGGCATATGTCCCCTTCCATCATCTTGTCACAAAGCACCAGCAAAAATAATTAGCAATGAATGTGTCGGGGAAACAGTAAGGAGATATTTGAATGATCCATTAATAAACTAGTGTATTCTGAGATAATGTCGAAAAGACCCTGAACTCGCAATCTCTTCTTTGGACGCAACTGTAGAAGGAAATGCATCTTTACGTAAAGGCTTTTTTTTCCTGATTTGTTTTATTTCGTTAAGTAATAATTTAAAGCTTTCTATTTATTTATTTATTTATTTATCATGTTTGTGATTATGTTTTCGCTGAAAAAATGTAAATGATCGCGCTGGCGCCTCAATGTCCTGCAAAGCGGTTTCAGCTTCCCCTCTCCAAAAACGATATGCACCTAATAGCGCACATTTATCTAGCTGACATTGTTCTATAACTACTTTAACTGTTTTAGATCTATAGATTTTATTTTATGCGAGTCGTGATGATTTGAAAATGCCAATTGAACAGTCTTCCGCTGGCCTCTATTCGTTACTTTAAAAAACAAAAACTTATATTTAACGAACAAAAAAATGCTCCAAAAGTTTTTCTAAATTAACTTCATAAGAAAACGAAACCCAATATAACCACTTTGGCATTAAATACAAAATGTAACCATTTTAATAGCTGAAACAGTAGTAGTATAAGCTGTTCTGGGAGAAGGGAAAAAAAGACGGACTCAGGTTTTTTGTATTGCATCACTTATAGCTCTTAAACCTTTAAAATAGAGTTTAGGAAGATGTATGTAACCACAGTCAATAGCTTTGGTTAACTATTGAAGCCTTTTCTCTTGTCAAAAGGCTCAATACGACCACTGACTTTGTTTGCGTGCAGATTAATTTCCGCCTATTAGACAGCCCAGTCAGCTAATCATTTTATTTTGGTATTGCATCACTCATATCTCAATGTTTAAAATAGAGTTTAGGAAGATGTATGTAACCACAATCATTAGCTTTGATTAGCTCGTAAAGCCTTGTCGCTTGTCAAAAGGCTCAACGCGACCGCAGACTTTGATGAACACTGCTGGCAGCAACGACGTCTGTGTCCAAACCATTCTTATCAATGACAGCGTCAGCTCGTATCTCCCTGCTCCCAAGCCATTAACCTTGTAATTAAACTGTGAGACTATACATAGAATATCTATATGATGTAATTTCAATACTATGGCTTTGTGTAGATGTTTAAAGACGTTGATGAAATATAGATGTTGGTATGAAATGGTAACACTTCACAATAAGAGTCCATTTGTAGCATGAACTAGATTAATAAAAGCTGTAGAATGTAAGTACTGCTCCTTAGTGTGTTAATTTCAACATTTGCTGATATTTTTAAATATATAATTAATATTAATACATTTATTCTTTTACAAAGTATGGTTCTTTAAATAGTAGACCACTCTTTAGTTTCCATTCACTGTCCATTTTAAAAACTATCGGTTGATTAATTGGTATCGGCCAGTGTGGTCCAACCTAGATATCGGTAACGGTAAAATCCAATATCGGTCGACCTCTATTGATTAAAGTATTTGGGTAAATTTAAGTATTTGACATTAAAGACAACATATGTTTTTTATAATAATAATAATAATAATAATAATGAGGTGAGTATAAATTTCCACTCACAAATTTCAAAAATGAAATTAATTTCCCCTTAATAGAAAAGTTCATGTCACACGAACTTTTTTTTTTAAATCTATGTCTTTACTATCTTTTTGGGCCTTGAACGTGTCAGTTGCATTGCAGTCTATGCAGGGTCAGAAAGCTCTTGGATTTCATAAAAAAATATCTCCATTTGTGTTCCAAAGATGAACAAAGGTCTTACATGTTTGGAACAACATGTGGGTGAGTAATTAATGATAGAATTTTCATTTTAGGTGAACTATCTCTTACTGTAAGACACTGACATGCAACTTTTGGGGTTAGATAAGATACATGTGTCTCTCCAAGTTTATACTTCTAAAAGGTACAATTTGGGCTGGTAGAATATAAATTTTTTAAAAGGACAAATCATCCAAAAACTAAAATTCTTATTTATTCACCCTCATGTCATTCTGAACATGTAAGACGCACTTTCTGTGAAACACAATACAAAGCAAAGCAATTTTTCACACAATATGATACTTCTGTGTGTCAGTTGTCTTTCATTGAAACTGCATAAAAAAGAGCCTACAAAATGACACCCTTTGTGTTCTGTGGAACAAATAATATCACAATGTGAGTTCGCAATGACATGAGCAGCAGTAAATGATAAAAGTACTATAATTTTAGGGTGAATTATCTCTAAAATATAAACACATCTTTGCAGTATAAATTAGAAATCGATGCACATACTGCATGTCATATACTCCTGCGGGTTTAAGCATCCCAAAAGCTGCAAAGGAAAAGCACCAGGTGTGAGTTTTCTAAATTAGACCCAGTGGCTTTCGCAAAACTTTTAGCGAGTCAAAGTTTTCCATCTATTCCCGAGCTCAAAGGCAAACTCCTAGATGGGTTTTAATCGTAAAAGGAACACATCAGTGGACTCGTCCATTGCTAACAGCTTGGTTATTGAAAATAATGCCCAGTGTCTTCTGAGCAGGCATCAAAGGACCATTGTTTGTGCTCGAGCCCAGAATGCTATTGCGACATTAGTTGGGCTACGTTGAATAATTTAGCAGTCAAAAGCAGGTATTTCCGCATGTTCAAAGCAATATTCTGAGTGGGCGAGAATCATGAGGAAGGTGCCAAGCTTGCCTCAGAGGATGACGACGGTGGATAATCAGTGACCAAAAGCAGAAGCAGCCTCTGATTCACATCTACTCTGACTCTCTCGCTCTTATTCTCGTTTCTGTCTGCTGAAGCTCTTCAGTCACGCTTGTCTAAATGAGAGAGCCACAGCTTGAGGGTTTGCTGCCTCCCACACCGACCCTCTGTCTCTGAGTAATTTACAGCTTGAGAAGAGAAAAATGTTTTATTTCGTCGGAGCTGCTGACATTGTGACAGTTGAGATGTGTGAATTAGAGAATAGGTGATAATGTCGCATAGCAGACAAGGGCTGTCTAGCAGACAAGCACAGTAGTTAAAGGAATTAGGGGTGTAACGATACACGTATTCATATTGAACAGTTCGGTACGAGACTTTCGGTTCGATACGCATTACAAACTGAACGATTCAATTCGTTGGACTAATCCTATTACATTGGGGAAAAAAAGAGCTTACAGTGTGTGAAATATAATGTTCTCAGTGCCACTGTCCTCAACAAGGCAGCCCAAATGACGTAACAGACAAATTAATGTCTGGCCCTCCCACTCCCGAAGAAAAACACAATATTCCAGGAGGGCTGCGATGGTGAGGTAGTTCGTTAGAATTTCCTTCTTTTCCTCGCTTTTAAATAGCTTGTAAATGCGTGTGCGCATTTTACTTTCGCTTTCGAATTAGCGCCAATTCGATGTCAATTGATTGAACTGACAACAACGCACAGTACGGCAAACTCACTTATATTAAACATAGAATGATTCATGCATTACGAATACAAATATAGGCTATAGGCCTAATATAAAATACACAAAGTTTAAATATAAAACACTGGAGAGCTTTCAAACAGCTGGAGTTTCCAAAATCATTTTAGATAAACAGCAAGTTTAAAATATTTTTAAAGCATCGTTTTGAAACTAAATATTTTGCCAACTACTTGTTTTCCTCACCTCACTGGTCAGCTCGACTCACTGTCCTTGTGTGATGACTGAAATCCGACCCCTGCCGCTGATCTGAGATGCATACTTTATGATGTTAGTTTTAATAAATAAAAAATGTATAAAAATCAAGGAAATTTCTCTGGCATTTCTTTCTTTTTGCTGTATCGAAAACATACTGAACCAGGAATTTTGTGAACCGTTACTCCCCTAAAAGGAATAGTTCTTCCAAAAATGTATAAATAATAATTTTGCTTAATTTGCTCACCTTTAGACCATCCAAGATGTAAATGAGTTTGTTCTTCATCAGAACAGATTTTGAGAAATTTAGCAATACATCACTTGCTCATTAATGAATCCTATGCAGTGAATGGGTGCCGTCAGAATAATAGTCTAAACAGCTGATTAAAAACAACACAATAAACCATATTCATAATCCAATATTCACACGACTATAGTTCATCAATTAGAGGTTAAGATGTTAACTAGTGAACTAAAGTTATGTGGATTACTTGTGAATTACTGTGATGTTTTTATCAGCTGTTTGGCTCTCATTCTGACTGCATCCATTCACTGCAGAGCAACTGGTGAGCAATGATGTAATGCTAAATTTCTCCAAATTTGTTCTGATGAAGTAACTAACCTGACAGCAAATTTTCATTTCTGACTGAACTATTCTTTAAGGTCGAAGTTTATTAAACATGTCAAATAGGCTTTGGAACTTTTCCATGCAAAATGTAAAACTATATCCTGCATTTTGTTCTGCCACCTGCAAAAATGGATTAAAAGAAACTTGACTTTAAAAGGAAGTTATGCTTCTGTTGTCTAGATAACAAAGCGGCTCATTATAAATCATTCATGTCACAAGCCATTTTTCCCTACCATACATTTAACGAAGATGACTTAATGAATGTTGTTTAGCTGTTGCCGTTTTCTTCCAGCAGCCTCCCCTGACGGAGCACAGCTATTTGATGCATTATTAGCATGAAATATTTCTCAGGAGTTGCATCAGGGTCGTACATCCTTCCCTGCAGTAAGTCTAATCTCTGGGATAAAAGCGCTGTGAGTCTTAACAGAAAACACCACTATTAAAGGATAACTGTGAATAATTGTGGATTTCTTTCTCAATTAAAATAGACACTGCAGGGAAAGCTTCAACCATCCAGTGAATGTTGAATAGGAATATTTTGGCTTCTTATAGATACCAAGATAAGGCATATGCATAATAAGTAGGAGTAAATAAGGTCAGTACGATGGGCAATAGATAACTTTTAAAATGTTTTTAAAGAAGTCTCCTCTGCTCACTAAGCCTGCATTTATTTGATCTAAAGTAAAAAAAAATAAAAAATTTAAATATTTTTACAATTAAAAATAACTTTTTTGTTATTTGAATACATTTTAAAATGTAATTTATTCCTGTGATTTCAAAGCTGAATTTTATAATTAATAATAATAATAATAATAATAATAATAATTATTATTATTATTATTATTATTATTATTATTTTATTTTATTAAACAGTCGAGTATAATTTTTTCAGGTTTCTTTGATGAATAGAAAGCTCAGAAAAACCACATTTATCTGAAATAGAAATATTTTGTGATATTATAAATGTCTTTCTCAACACTTTTGATCAATTTAAAGCATCCTTGCTAAATAAAATTATTAATTTCTATCAATTATTTCCCAAAAACAAATTATACTGACTTCAGGCTTTTGAACGGCATAGTGTATAATGCAACAAAATCTTTTTATTTCAGATAAATGCTGATTCTTTCAAAGAAACTGTTTTAAATATTAACAATAATAAAAAAAAAAAAAAAAAAGTGAATTCAATGTTCAAAAATCAGCTTATTAGAATGATTTCTGAAGAATCATGTGACACTGAAGACTAGAGTAGTGATGCTGAAAATTTAGCTTTGATCAAAGGACTAAATTACATTTTGAAACATTTAAATAGAACAGTGTTACTTCAAATAGTGAAAATATTTCAACATTTTACTGTTTTTGCTGTACTTTTTACTTTTATTTGCTGGATCAAATAAATGCTGAAGTGAGCAGAAGACACTACTTTAAAATACCAGTCAAAAGTTTTTGAACATTTTTTGTTGTGTGCATATTCTTTCAGTTTGAATTTAATAAAAGACTCTTTCATAAAAAAACTCTCTCTCAGTATACATTTTTTATGGCAATACAAATGTTTCTTATACCAGAAGATGGTAGAAAGATATTTTTAGTTGTCCCTGCTATCTGTAAATAAAGAATACAACTTTTTGTAGTACTAGTCAGTGCTCTTGTCATTACCCAGACAGAAACCATTTTAAAAAAAGCAGCACTGCAAGACTCTCAGAGGAATAAAAGAAAACACATTGTACAAAAAGAAAAACCCTAAAAGACAAGAGCAGAGGAGAAAAAACAACCTTGGACAAGCAATCTCCCAGTAACGGTGACCTCAAGTGTGCCATGGGGATTTTAATCAATGCAGCTAAACACGAATTCAAACCCACAGAGAACAGAATCTTCGAGGAGTTGTGTTTGACAATGCACATGTTTGAGGCAGACCACAGGCACTTGTGAGATGCAGCAAAACACATGCAGGGAAAGACAGGAAAGCCATTTTCTCAGCAGTTCAAATAGCATAAGACTCATACATACCGAGTCCTTGAGATTGACGTGACACTTTTGCTCGCACAGAAGCTGAACTATCACAGTGTCTCCGCTGGCAGCTACAGATGAAAGAAAGAGAGGACAGATAATCAGAAGCAGTTCTTGATTCTCAAAGAGACACAAACAAGAGTTTAACAGCTGGGCAACAAACTCCTTAAAGAGTAATTACTGTGAATACTTCAAGCTTTCCCACAGAGAGCAAAACCAGGCTTATAGTGTGTGACAGCACTCATTCCCTTACAATTATTAGCACCCCTTTTAAAATTTCACGGTGTCCTGTTTCTCAACCAAACAAGGTCATTATTCTCATGCGGTGGATGGGCATAAAGAAATGCATCCTCCCATCAATTTAAGGATTGCTCTGCTTTGTAGTCTGTATGAAACCATGTTTTGCTTCTTGTTTTTCTCTGTGGGATAAATGACATCCTGCCAGCAGACTTCTGACCTCCAGGTGGCTGAATGCTCCTTGCTCTTTGTGGCCCACACCGGTTCAATCCCTAACAGCTGGCAAAAGGCTCAATTATCAACAAACTATACACCTTACTTTTTCTATAGAGAGTGAAATGGGCTTTCTAGGGAGCAATTTTCTGAACGAAAAGTCTCTCCATAAATAAAAACATAATTTTTTTTGGTCTCTACACCTAGCAATTTGGTGCAAATAGTCTACAATAACATTCCATGCTTAGAAGTAGAGCGGCAACAGCAAAGTCATGGGGTTAATGTTTGGAAGTGCACATTTATGCCACAATACCACTCCGAGCAAACAGTCAGTCCTCAAAGAGGTCTATTAAACCAAAATGATAAAGGAAAACAAGTCGTACTGAAGATAAAGCCTCTTGCTTGTCCATGAATGGCTCCTCTCGTTTTTCAAGAAGTGTTAAAGGGGTCTTGAACTGAGAAACTAAAATTCCCTTGATCTTTTGTCATGTAAGAGGTCATTGTACTATAAAAACATCCTGTAAGTTTCAGAACTCAAACTTTGTTGTTAGTTTAAAAACGGCTTTCATTAAAGCCAATATGCCAAAACGACTGGTTGGGAAATGTACCACTTTATGATTTAATAGTGTGGCTAAACTCTGCCTCTGCAGAAGATGATCAATGCCTTGTGCATGTAATGTAAATAAGAGAGGCAAACGCACGTCTATGCAGTAAAGATGGCTTTGAAGACAACAAGATGCTGTGCAGTGCCAATTTGTGGAAAAACAGCCTTCTGATCCCGTTAGAAAAGAGTGGATGAATTTCATTTTTAATGAAGTTCCAGTCCACGTCAGTAAGAACTTGGTCCTTTGTTCACTTCATTTTATCACAGATTTGTTTACAAACAAAGCAAGTGTAACTGTTTTTCAGGGTTCATACAGATACTGTAAAATGAAATTCCAGGACTTTAAGCACTACTTTTTTGATTTTCAAAGACTTCAATCAGAGATCTGACTTATCGAACAATGTCTTTCATTTCAAATTCTAAAAAAAGAGAAATAGATAAATAAAAATATACTAATAAAAAAACTGCAAAAATAAAGTGAAGCATATGCAAAGTATTACTACTAAAGTATTACAAAGTGTATTACACTTTTACTATCGTACAACCACTGTTAATTTTCTTAAAGGATTTGTATTTGTTTATACTTTCTTTCTTATTATTTTCTTATTTTTTTGTTTTATAACTGTATTGCATTAATGGTCTGAAGTTTTCTACTACTTAAGGGAAAAAAACTGAAAAAAAGATTTGTGAAATGGCTTTGAAATCCTGATCTGAATCAAATGATTTGCAATCCACTCTCTGAAGTTCCGATCTGAATCAAATGATTCATGATTCATGCTCAAATTGCGTATCACAAATCATTTGATTTGAATCACTCAAGTCGCCGAATGATTCATGAACCTGTACCAATCTAAATTAAATGAGTCGCGATACATGATTTGAAGTCCCAATCTGAAACAAACGATTTGTGATACGCAATCCGATTGGAGCGCTTCAAAATAGCTCCGTTTTATCCATCACTACGTGCTTTTTAAAATCATTACAAGTGATGTAGAAATTTGAAAATAAATGGCTCTTTAATTTGATCTGGTTTTTGCTAGTGAATCAGTTGAAATGAATGATCAAAGTCACAAGTTTGAATCAATCGGAGCGGTTCTAGCATAAATGACTCAATTGATTTGGTTCATCTGTTCCTCTTTTTGCATCTTCAGCCATGTTTACATGACCCTGTCAATACTACAACTGGCTTATCTCGATTGTTTTCTGACATTAACTGAAATAAAAAAGGTATGATGTTTTTTGAATTGCATGAATTTTGCATGAAAATATATGTGCTTATAATTGACAAAATTAAAGACTTATTTCATAAATACATTGCCTTTTAGTAATTCAAGTACCTTTTCAGGAATATTGCTATTTTCAAGAGTTTTCCAGTTCTTCAAGCACCTTGTACAAGCCCTGGTTTATATTATGTGGTTACTGTAGGTGCGTTCTGATTGACAGGGTCCCTATGCAGTGTTCACTGCTCCCTACTCCCTAAACATGGTATATCTGTTGAAGTGGACACTGCTGACAATAATCGCTCATTTGGAATGCCCTGGAACGTCATCAAAGAAAGGCAATGACGGGGTCACGCAGATTATGATGTTTAGACGGTTAACAGATTGTAGGGGTTTCATCTTGTGTGCTTTCTTTCCCACACGCAGCCTTATATTTAACTATCCTGTGGTAAATAAAGTAAAATAACAAATGAGAGAGCCTCAGCTGTTTCTTGCCGATTTCACTTAGTTCCACCTTTCATACAATATGTAAATGTAACATTCGTCACCCATGAATTCATTCATAATAATCTAATTTATATAATAACAACAACATTTATTGCAACCGCTCCATTGCAGAGCCTTTAAAAATGGCTCTGCTCCATTCTTAGTTCTAACTAGTGATAGTTGGGTGATTTTCCCTTTCCAGTTTCTGTGAAGTGATGTATCGATGTTCCCATTCACAGTGCCCTTTGAACTGAACATGTTCACTCCCTTTGGATTGGAATCTCACTTAAGATGCTGGAATACCTTGTAAAGTCCACTTTGCAGTCCACTTGTGGTCAAACGGAACGCACCTAATGGCTTTGTCTTTTATGACAGATTGTTTGATATGTACTGAGTATTTATGCATTTTTAACCTAAATCACAGCAGCGTCCATCTGTGAAAGAAGTAGGCTGTCACACATACACAACTGTTAGCCAAATCATTGCAGCGGGCGTTTACTTCCAAGTCTACAATTACACCTATTGAAATGGAGAGTTCTGATGAGGGGGGTCAAAACGGTACAGAAAATAGCCTAATACTTCTAAATTCTGATGTTTTTATAAATAAAATCTTGATAACATTATAAGTGGACCTCGGAGAACAGTACAAAATCATAAAAAGGCAGTTCATGACCTGTTTAAAGTAAATTTTACCTGCGTGATGGAGAGCCGTCCTCCCTGAGCTGTCCTGCGCATCCACCACACATTTAGTCTGTAAGAAGTAGTAATAAGAAGTGCATTAGATTAATGCTTCAAACTCATCATCTAAAACCACCATGTTCTACGCAGAAGGAACAGCTAGACACCAATTACGACATTTCAATCAAAACCGCTACACTTTTCACCAAGCTTTTTTTTTGGGTGCGAGTTAATGATGTGTGCTCCTATTAAACATTTAACAGCATGTCATGCTGGCGTTCATGGATGAACAGGCACAAGGCATTTATTTGACAGGCATTATCAGAGGAGAGGTGTAATATATTAAACCTGACTGCAGCAGCCAATCAGTTAAAATTGTGTGGACGTCCCATTAAATGTAATTACTGACTCAGAAATGAACCCTGTAGTCTATACTGTCAGTATTATGTAAACGAAATTCCATATATCCTCCTACAGTAAATCCCTCAATAACTTGTCTTGTATGCCTAGATAAACCAACAATTAGAAAGACTCTTTTTTTGTCATTAGAAATGACTAGCCTTTTTTATCTACTCTACGGGAAATTTAGCCAAGAGAGCATTTTCATATTCATGGAACATTTTAGCACAATCTCAAGGCACTGGGGACATTAGAGCATTTGTTGTGTTTAGGAAGCCAAGTAAGGAGTTTTGGTTTATGACTTCTGGATGAAACTGAATTACTTCTGTCAGGCCCTTTCATTGGTGCAGCAGTTAATTCTTCTGTTTCACAGGATCTCCAGGGGAAAAAGGCTAATGAATTCAACGCCGGCCTGACTGTGTGAAGGGGAATAGATTTCCAAGGCCTTCCTCAGCAAAATGACACCATTCAAAACTTCTCATTATCCAGCTGAGGAACACTTTTCAGGTTGGAAGGTTAATGCTGTAAACTACCATTTGGGGTCAGTGTGATTTTTTTTTTTGTTTTAATGTGAAATCAGAAATGTTATTAAATATGGATCTTGACTAACGTGAACACGGCATTGCCGGAAGTCAATGATTTGAGTTTATAATTTTAAAAATAGAAATATTTTTGTTATAAAATCCCATGGATCCGCTTCAGAAGACATGTGTTAACCCCCCGGAGGTGTATGGGTTTGTTTTTGGATGGATATATGTGCTTTTTGGAGCTTCAAAATATCAGCCACTATCTACCACTGTTATAAAGCTTAGAAGAGCAAGGATAAATTTTAAAACAACTCCAACTGTGTTCGTCTGGAAGGAGAAAGTCATATACACCTAGGATGGCTTGAGGGTAAGTAAATCATAGGGAAATGTTCATTTTTGGGTAAACTATTCTTTTAATATATTTCACAATGTAACTTATTTATGTGTAAAGTGTAATTTATTAAATGTCAAACCACAGATTTGCTGTTAAAAAAAAAAAAAAAAAAAAAAAAAAAACTTGAAATCCTTAATATTGAATAGAAAATGTTACAAATTAGACAGCCTGTTCAAAACAGACTAGAAGTATTTGGATATTTTCTGGATTTTTATGTCCAATGAAAAAAAAAATATACACAAAAATGTTGGGGTTTTATTTGGAAGCCCATTTCCAGCACTAAATAAAATATAAAAAAGGTTATTGCAACGTTTATTTAACAATTGTGCAAAAATGTAAAAATTTGTCAAAAATGAACTGCAATGCAAACTTACAATTCTGACTTCTTTTTCTTTCTCAGAATTGTGAGATATTAACTCTTAACTGCGTGTTTTAAAGTCCAATTTTTTTTAAAAAGTTATGTTCTCAGAGTTTATATCTCCCAATTCTGACTTAATTCACAATTGCGTGGTTTATACAGATCTTGCAATTCTGAGAAAAAAGTCTGATTTGTGAGTTAATATCATGCCATTCTAATATAAAAAGTCAAAATTTACAGTTTATATCTCACAATTCTAAGAAAAAGTCAGAAATGTGAGGTTATATCTTGCAATTCTAAGAAAAGTAGTCAGATTTGTGAGTTTATATCTTGCAATTCTAAAAAAAAGTCAGATTTGTGAGTTTGTATTATGCATTTCTGAGAAAAAAAATTAAGATTTGCGAGTTTATATCACGCAATTCTGAGAAAAAAAGTCAGATTTGTGAGTTGATATCATGCCATTCTAATATAAAAAGTCAAGATTTGCAAGTTTATATCGCACAAATCTGAGAAAAAAAATTTAGATTTGTGAGTTGATATCATGCAATTCTGAGAAAAAAGTATGATTTGCGAGTTTATATCACACAATTCTGAGGGGAAAAAAAAAAATCTGAATTGTAAGTCACTTTTTTTTATTTTTTTTTATTCAGTGTCAGAAATGGGCTTCCATAATTTTGCCATCTCGTTTACCATATTTTTGGGGGGAGATTTATGAGTCCTACAGCGTGAATACAACTTCTGGAGCAGCGTTAAACTGCTAATATTGATGTCTCTTTTAATCCATACTGACAAAGCCAATACTGGCACCCATTAGTGAACTAAGTTAACAGGCTGTGGATATTTCAGATCTGTGCAGCTCTGGTAAAATCACATGGAGACTGATTTGCCCATGATAATAAAAAAGGCGTTAAATAAGGTAACCGGCGCTTCACCAGATCGAGCAGAGTCTTCGAACATGCCAACCTGCCCACACACATCCAAACATGCAACACTCTCCAAACTCACAGAGGGAGGCCGTGGGATTTGCTAGTTTACGAAACTGCAGAACAAAATCTGCTTCCTTTGTTTAGCTGGCACACATTGCATGGCTGTTGTTCCCATTAGCATTCGCTCCATCTGTGCGTGTTCGTTGAACTTTCAGTCTATGATTCACAATCAATCGAAAATATTACCTGAAGCAACTTTTTGGCACACTCAGGATGGTTGTTTTTGGCAGCAAGGTGTAAAGCTGTAAACCCTGATGTGAAGAGGAGAAAACAAAGCTTTTTATTTACATTTAGTTTTTTGTGTTATTAATGTAACATAAAAGTAATGCAAGAAAACATGCTGATCTAGATGTAACCGACCTGACGCGTCCTGCAGAGAAACATCAGCCCCAAGAGCCAGGATGACAGCAAGGCACTCAGCTTGACCTCGTGTGGCTGCTACATGCAGACTGAGAAAGAAAGAAGGGGGAGGTGTCATGAACACTTAATTTTAGTTGCAGATTAGCCATGCCACTCACATTTGGTCAGTTTGTACACCATGTATATCTTGTCTGTAACCTACATCCAGTAAATAGAGGGCTCTTTGATTTCAAAGGTAGGTCAATGACATGCTCTACATGTATGCTTGTCCTGAGGCAATTGTAAAGCATTCTAGTGTGAATGAGTGACATTAGATCAATCATTTTTATTCTGTGTAGCAAGTCAAGCACAAAGCAGCAATTAACATTGTTGTGAAACTACAGCTTCAGAATTTGAAAGAAGGGTGGAATTTATTTTATCAAAAATACAGTTAATAATATTAAATTTAACATTTTAAATTAGCCGTTTTTCATTTGTATGTATTTTAAAATGAAATGCATTCTTGTGATGGCCATTACTAGCTGCCATTACTCAAGTAGTCAGTTGATATATATATAAAACCTTGATTCATTTTTTTGAGGATTCTTAGATAAATAAAATGCTCAAACTGCATTTATTTGAAAATGAAATCTTTTGTAACATTATGAATGTCTTTACTGTCACTTCTGATAACATTTTATTAGGGCCCTATGATTCTAGTAAATCAGAAAATGCAAACAAAATCACAGAATCCAGTCAAAAAAAAAAAAGTAATTTAATGTAAAATGCTGAATGTCATGGAATTTGCCAAATTTTGTATGAGTAAATCAAAACTAGGTAAATAAAACACTTAACGCGTATCTGAATATTAAGCAGAAACTTAAAGGTCTTCACAACAACCTGTCAAAATAAAAGTTTGGTTTAATTTGAAGAAACTGTGACAGAAATATAATACCTAATGTAATGATAGTGCTACTACTTGTGATGAAATTATTATTAAAACATTTATTTTAAGAAATATTTACAAACATTAATAAAATAATTTTTTTTTTTATATAATATTAATTAATTACAGATGATTTTGATTATTAAAATGTAATAAATCCTTTAAAATGGAATCCATAAAAAATTATGGAGAAAACGGAATCTGGTAAAAATTCAAAAAAAAAAAAAAAAAAAAAAAATCACAGGGCCTTAAAAATTTAGTTTTTAATAAACTTTTAATAAATTGCTGTTAAATTATGCACATTTCATGATTTCAATTATTTGGACGTTTTTTTTATATATATGTATTTTTTTATAACCATTAAAACAGAGTCTAAAAAAATTAAAACTGAAAAAAGAAGGGAAAAAATGGAATCCAAAAAAATTAACTGAAAAAAACTGAATTTGGGGGAAAAAAAAAAAAAATGAATTTGAGAAAAAAAAACATATTTCATAGGGCCTGAAAAATGTCGTTTTTGTTAAACATTTAATAAACTGCTGTTAAATTGTGTACGTTTCATGATTTAAATTAATTAGACATGTTTTTTGATTATTTTTTTTAACCATTAAAACAGAATCTAGAAAAATTTAAACTGGGGGGCAAAAGGAATCCAGAAAATTGATACTGGGAAAAAAACAAACAAACAAAAAAAAAAAAAAACTGAATTTGGGAAAAAATAAAACATTTCACAGGGCCTTAAAAATGTAGTTTTTGTTAAACTTTTAATAAATTGCTGTTAAACTCAATGTTTCATGATTTGAATCAATTAGACATGCTGTCTGATTAATATTTTAAGTAAAATTTAAATGGAAAAAAGAATTTAGAATTTAAGAATCTAATTTCCTAGGGCCCTATTTTATGGATCTTTGGCCAGTAAAAGAATACATCTCTTTCAGAAAACAAACCCCAAACTTTAAACAGTAGTGTACAGTATGTTTTTAGCACATTTTAAAGATGTTATTTACATCTTGGTGTTTTCATCCCATATCACCCTAAATGTAATAAAAATAAACTTAATTACAACATTCCAAAATGCACATTAAAATACATGGTTGGAAACCCAGCTAATGAGGAATAAATATTCATGTGCGGGTGAACTATTCCTTTAAATCCTTCATTAGTCGTGAAATCTCTGACCTGAGGGCACTGAAAAAAATTTAGAGTTGAAACTTTCCTTGTGATTAAAAAGTTCAGTGTTCTCTATCACTTAATAAATAGCTTCCATCGAATCACATTGGTTTGATATCTACCATCTCCTCATTAATTGGCTCTTTAGAGGGCAAACTTGAGAAAACATTAATTAATCTACATGAAATTGATTACAACCTATCTGGGAGATAAGGATCAAGATACACTGGGATCTCTCTTCTGGGCAGTAATAAAACTAACGCAAGATGTCCTCATAATGACCTCGATAATTATGTCACTCACGAAGGCTACATGGGTCTGACCTTTAAATGAACAAACCAAAAACTTTAAATATTCAAATATGGCAATTTAAACACAATATCCATCACTCTAATGCTATTAAAAGGTCAGTTCAGGAAAAAAAAACTACACTGTTTTTGGAAGATTAAGTAACACACATCACTGGTGCTTTTAAATTGGCCTGAAACATTATATTTAAAGAGGTAGTTCACACAAAAGTGAGAACGTATTTTTTGTGTTATGCACAGAGTTGGGTAGATTACTTACAAATTGCAATCCGTTACTGATTCCAAATTACATGACATAAATTGTAGTTAGTAAAGTAATCCATCAGACTACTTTTTGATTACTTTTAGATTACTTTTGAACTTAAATGAGATAATATTGTACCACATGTGTCCCTGAACTTCAAAACTAGTCATAAGGGTCAATTTTTTAAAAATTGAGATTTATACACCTCCTAAATATTGAGAAAATCACCTTTAAAGATGTCCAAATGAAGTTCAAATGAAATTTACAAAAATATCGTCATGGTACATGATGCTCACTTAATATCCTAATGATTTTTGGCATCTAAAAAAAAAGTCTATAATTTTGACCCATGCAATGTATTTTTTGCTGCTGCTACAAATATACCCATGCTACTTAAGACTGGTTTTGTGGTCCAAGGTCACATATTGACATAAACACAAAAAGTGTAAGAAAAATATGTTCCATTTCTTGCTATGGTAACACTTTACAATAAGGTTCATTAGTTAAACATTAGTTAATGTATTAACTAACATTAACTAACCATGAACAATACACTTGTTACTGTATTTGCTAATCTTCATTAATGTTGGTTAATGAAAATACAGTTGTTCATTGTTTATTCATGTTAGTTCACAGTGCATTAACTAATGTTAACAAGATTTGAATAATGTATTAGTAGATGTTAAAAGTAACATTAACAAAAATGAATAAATGCTGTATAAGTGCAGTTCATTATTAGTCCATGTTAACTAATGTAGATAACTAATGTTAACTAAAGAACCTTACTGTAAAGTGTTAACGTTGTTATTAATAACATGAAATGCATTAAACATATTACATCAAGGTTTGGGTCAAAACTATCGATTCTTCTTTTATGCCAAAAATCATTAAGATATTAAGTGAAGATCATGTTCCATGAGAACATTTTGTTAAATTTCTACCATAAATATATTGATTAGTAATATGCATTGCTAAGAACTTTAATTTGGACAACTTTAAAGGTGATTTTCTCAACATTTTCGATTTATTTTGCACCCTCAGGTTTCAAACAGCCAAATATTGTCATAAAATTTAAAAAACTGGCACTTATGACAAGTTTTATGGTCCAGGGTCACATATATTAGGTGAAAGAGGATCAGATGACAAAAAAAAAAAAAAAAAAGTTTGTGAGCTTGTGCATTTAAATTTTTAAAAGACAAAAGCTTTCCAAAGACATAGAATTACATGGTTAAATAACCTAGAGATAATTCAAGTAAAAATAGTGTTCATCAGTAGTTGACGCAATACTGAAACACTTCTTAAACCTGTAATAATTTTTGTAAATCAGTGGTCAAATAAATAATGATAACCTATAAATAAATACTCACATGCACAGTTTTAAGGCAGCTTTAATTGCCTTTTTTATACCTTCATGTCTTAACTGACAACATAACTACGTCACTGCATACTGGCAGTTTTATTTGGGTTTGAATATGATACAGCGCTTTAATATGGCATATTTTGAAGAGAACGTGCTACAAGCACAGTATAACGGCTGACAGTACAGGCAAATTCACTTTTACATATATATGGCCTGACAACATCTCATCAGACTGCAGTTTACTGATGTTCTAGTCAAGCTCCTCGTCACTGATACCGTTTCCGCGCTTGTTTGACTCGTGTGAGTCGCGTCTGGTGCTGAAGTGATATTGGAGCGTGTCTGAAAAGTCTCATGTTTGATGTGCTCATAAAAACACTCTAAAAATATGATAAATGTTTTAAACAAGTTAAAATTAAAAAATAAATAAATAAAAAAATCACCTGCTTTAACGCACTAATTTTGACACTCCTAGTAATCATGCAATCTTTAAAAAAAATAACTGTACTCTGATTACAAGTATTTTTAATCTAATTACAACTACTTCATTTTTGGAATCTGAGATTACATGTCATCAGTTACTACCCAGCTCTTGTTACGCAGTAGAAAGAAAGCCTGAGGAAAGAAAAGTTGGGAACCAAACAGTTCTAGTTACCATTGGTTTCTATTACTTATACTATTTCTCAAAATGTAAATTTTCAAGTCAATTAAACTTTTTTTTTTAACCCTGAAAGGTAGAGTTAACACATTTGCTACAGCATCTGTCTTGTGTTTTTCTAGTTAATACGATCAACAGCTCTTTCGCAGTCCTTTTCAAGGTAAATAACATGATCACCAGAGCATATGATTACTAAATCCACAGGGTCTCGTGTCCAACTCCTTTATTATCAGGAAATTATATCTCCATGGTGACTGTGACAGTTTGGAAATACAGCGAGGCTTTGTGTTCTGCATGTGCCTCTCTGGCTCGTGAACCCTCTGGAGCGCAAGCACTCGAACACAATGAACTCCTCAAACGGGCAGATAAGGATTTATTGTGAGGCTATGAGAGCGCTTCGGCTCGAGCCATCCTAACGCAGGACACTAGAGACTCATTCAGGTCGGCAGTGTCTGAGTTCATTACTTACATAGTGAAGAGACCAAGCTCGTCTCTGCACTCACTGGAGCTAATTTATTGATTCATCTATGCTGCGCTGCTTATAGGAATGTTTCTATTCTTTCTTTCTTTATAACTGATGTTTAAAGGTTCTTCTAATGCATTGGACCACTTAAGACTAGGAAAAATCACTCAAATATAGTGGTTGAAATCATATGCTTTTATACACCCTAGCCATTTTGTTGTGAATTTTAAACATTCTTATTTAGGTTAAATCCAAAAGTCAGTTCTGCATGAGAAAGCTAAACCTTCTTGCTAAAATATAAAAATCTTGCAATTGTTGCTAAATGTTGAATTTATGATGTCAGACTCTAAAAATGTGGAGAGCAAATTCCTTTATGGCGGATTTAAATTTCCTGTTATTCTCACAAACACAATAAATCTGTCCACAACATTTCAAAACATGTATATTTTTCCCCCAAAATGTAGACACAAGCATGTAATTATTCAGGTTGAGACTCCAATAAAGAAAAAAATCCTATTCATCTCTGCCAAAACAAAGAAACAAAGCATTCAAACTTCTTTGAACTAGTATAACATATATTTAAAGTGTCCTTCCTTTGACTTCTAAGCAAAACAGCACAAAATTGCTAAAGAAAAAGTCAGAAAAGCCAAGCTCTATTATCAGGATTTCAAGTGTTTAAGTCACTGTTGGTTAAGATGTATGTCATGCATGATTTTAAATCTGGATGACTTGCATAAACAAATCGAGCATTCACTTCTGAACATCTGTGTTCCTGTTACGGTAAATAAGTAAAAATGAGGGCTGATGTAAATGCAATGAAAGAAAACGCTGATGGGGTGAATGAAGGACTAAATTTGTTTGACTGGGGTTTAGATTATCATTTCTACAGCTAAATAAACACTCTGATGAATGGATGTGAAAAAGCATAACTCACATCTCTCCTTCAGCTGGAGTGTAAACACACACATACAACTTCATTTTATGCACTTCTCAAGTGGGCTGCAGAAGATATAGTCTAGAAACTCTCTTGAAAGTCACAATTAGGGCAGTCAGTGTCTGATTAAAGTTGGAAGGAGAGCAATATCAGTTCCGGTACTCACGCAGATTTGCCCTCGCTGTCAAGCTTGGTGGGACAGGCTCCTTTCTTTGACAGGAGGGAGGCAACTTTATCTGCTTCTCCATGCTCTACTGCACTGAGGAGACGCTCGTCGTTCTTGTTCCATTCATGGGCCTAGAGAGAAAAAAAGGGGGGAAATTTTAAAAACATGCACACAGCTCAGCTCTTGTATGGCTCTGAAATATGTAATAGTAAACACATGAAATACAGTTGAGGTCAAAAGTTTACATACACCTTAAAGAATCTGCAAAATGCATGTTATTTTTTATTTTGTACTGACCTAAATAAGATATTTCACCATATGTAAGACGTTTACATAAAGTCCACAAGAGAAAATAATAGCTGAATTTATAAAAATGACCCCGTTCAAAAGGAATTTTTTTTTTTTTTCTTCATCAAAAAGATTTTTCAAAAAAATTGAGAAATCCATATTGTCAACCCAATTTGAATGGCCTCAGACTTTTGGGCCACACTGGGTCTAGCCCATATGATAAAGATGTGAACATTAGCAGTGAAAAGTCACTTAAAATAACAAACAAAAAGTTTTCCCATAATTTTTCTAGCCCAGAAGCAAGGGTTATGGGAGCTGTAAAAACACCATTTTATTTTCTTTAATAGATGGAGCAAATCCGGTCTTAGGCAGTTAAAAATAGTCTGTCAACTGAAAATAAACCTTATGATTAAATAAAGTTTATGATTGATATTGGCTAACAATGTTTTTCCTCTCTTCAGAAGACCCAATAAGAAATGAACTAGCTTCCCTCATTAGTCTTCACCCATGACCTTTGGAAACTGTATACTTATGAGTCAAACTCATTGAACAAATGAGAGGCCATGTTGAGAGAGCTTTTACACACTCTGAGTAAGGTTGAGGAGAAAAAGACGAAAGACTTCAGATCAATCAAAGAGGTTGCTCTTAGTGTGACTAAAAAGGGGAATAAAAGATACGCCTCCTACAAACTTCCAGCATGAAAGACTGACACAATGACACCAATGATGTCTTTTCATCGTAAGCTATTTGATTCAAATAAGGGTTGGCAATGCATTAAATCTAACAAGAGAGATACACTGGAAATTCTTTACAGGGGGCGCTAAAGTCTGTACATATTACAAACCTACCCAGTCAGATTTACTCATAAACTGTATCAAGTGAAGACTGATTGCTATTGACACTTGTGGTTCCATACAAACAAAATTTCCATTAAAATCAGTGAGGTCAAAAGGAAAGCAATCAAGAAACAACGGATGATGTCACCTGAATTTCACCTATAATTTACAGGCATCTCGAAGGGAATCAAACGCCTGTGGCATGAATCATATTATTTCCTTCCAGTTCTTCTGAAACCTCACAGGCACCACAGGAATGGATGAAATGGTTTCCTAACAAGGGCTTATTCACAGCTGAGATTCAAACATAAAAATCTAGTCTTTGTAGCTGTGCATAGCAGTGAAACAATGGCTAATGTTGAACATAGAAAATCAGAGTAACTGTCTGAAGACCGCCTTTGAAGCTACCAATGCAGGAAATCATTTTGAGAAGTCCACAGATACTAAAAAGTTGAACAAGCCAGAATGCAATTGCTGTAAATGTAGTCTAGGCAGTGAGCTGAAAGCAGACCGCAGAGGTCAGCCGGCAAAACGCAGAGGCCACTGCTTAAATCTGTCACTATTTTTAAAATGCAGTGTAACATTACACGAGCCACAGTAAACCCAGCACTATTTTTGGGAGTTGCTTGACTTTGGCCTACTATCTGCAATCAGCTGATGCTATTTAAAGTCAACTCATGAAACAAATGAAGACCATTTCTAAAAGAAACAGATAACATTTGTAGAGAAACAAAGTCTGAATTAGCCTCCTGCTGTTTCCCAGCGCATCAAACATCATTAGCAGTGTACTTCAGGAACACATCGACAGAAACTACATTTCAAAACAGACATGCTGAGAAAATCAATATGGGTCTGTAATATTCCCTCTGATGCTGGAGAAAAACCAGGATCATAAGTACATTTTGCTCTAAGGTACATGTTTGTTTGTTTTTTTTGTTACAGCAAAACCAGAACAGAAATTACAGTTGGAAAAAAAGTGAACAGCAAAACAGCGTTTAACAAACCGTTTGACAATGGAATAAATGAACAGTTGAAACTCTCCGGAATGTGTGTATATGACACATACTGCCACACCAACACAGAGTTTTGGGATACGGTGTTACTCAATGACATATAAAAGTGTTTCCAAAATAAAAATCTCGTTTGAAATGAGTTGTGTTCTTAGAAATGTACGTTTTATATTTACATTCAAATGTTTATTTTTTCTTAAAATTGCTGAAATCATATGGCCCTACAAATGGTCATTTTCAAGGAAATTTTCAATTTGGTAAAGTTAAAAATAAAATTATTTTCCTAACATTCATACACATTTCTAAATATGAGATAGAACTTGGTCCAACTTCAGTGTTTTTAGTTAGTTGTATCATGACATTTTGCAACCTAAAGCTTCTGAATGAATAATAAATTGAATAAATCATAGAAAAGATAAAAAATAATAACATCAAGTCATTGACCTTTTTACTACTAGAACACAAGTAGACTAATACTAGATCATATCAGCTTTTAAAACAGTTTGTTTCCTGTTATTACAGAGGTTTTTGAAATCAAGTAAAAAATATGAATTCAAAAGAAGCACAAAACAATGTTCAGTATTTCGGCTAAATATTGACCTGCTGTGTATGCCAATGATATTTCAGTAGGCATCTTACTGCGATATATTTCATGTTTGGATTAATATCCTTAATCTGAAAACAAAACAGCTTCTGGAAAGAAATAAATAATCAGGATGCAAAACACAAGCAGGAATGCAAGATGACATGACTGGCATTATACTGATATTGCAAAAGGACTGCTCAGATCAAACATCACTGTCAGTCTATTGCCAAAACTGATATGATAATAAGCTTATAATCCTCTCTTAAGTGGGGGAAAAGGACAAACATTAGACTTTTTAGCTATAAAAAGATGTGAAAATCTACATAAACCTCCAAAAGAAACTAGCAACAGCCTGGAGATCTCCTTTTCGTCATGGTGGGCCTTTGCAAAAACAGGAAACACTTAACATTATCTCAAAAAGGCCTGTTGGACTAAATAACCACTGGAGAACAGGGACATATGGCACAAAAATAACCTCCACCCATCGCTCAGTGTAAGCATTTAACTTTTATCTGATGAAAGTCCTCTTCAACCATGCAATATTTAGAGCCAGGGGCAAGACAAGTGGTTTAGATCAAACGCTTTTCATGTTGAATTTGCGTTATCTGCTCATAAACGTATGCAGTTAACTAAGTAGGAAAGAACATGGCAATTTCATTATTTAGACATTAAGAATCAATGGACATCAGGCATACTTCTCTAGCACATTGTATAATCTCTGTTATTGAGTGCTCATACACTAATACATCTCTTGTCAGTAAAATAAACAGGAGATAATTTTAGTTCCTTGCCCACTGTGAAAACAATGTAGGCATGTTGCCAAGTTGTGATCCTTGTACTTGACAGGTCATGCTGAATAGTTTCAGTACGCTAGGGCCTAATGCTAAACTAAACACTTTACTTGTCCTTACTGGTTCGCATGTAAAAGAAGTGCAACAATGTGCTAAATAGAAAACTGACCTGGTGATGAATGGGTTCATACTGCCTGTACCTGTACATAAGCCAACTGGATCAAATACTACCAACGTCAGGCCATGTGAACCAGCCGTTGGCTTTCAAACTAATGGCTTCTCAAATTCGAAAGCGGCAGCCGAGCACCTTGAGAAAAGGCTGGACTATGACCTCTTATCACACGCGTCTCTGTTCAAGCCTGGCACTCGCCGTGTTCTCCGTTTGAACGATTACACTCACACTGCTAACATTTGGACTGCTTCTCTTTCTTGGATTCCTGAGATGATAAGCTCACAGCAGCATGGCAAAAGCTTGGAAAAGCACATTCCTGTGTGAGAATGTTTAAACCTCAGAATCACTCTTTCACACTATTATTATTACGTGATGGATGATCACATGACACAAAAGCTTCAATGTCCACATATGCTTGAAGTAAGATAAAAAATATGGCAACTTTCCACTGCTTTCCTCTTTGATGCAGTTTATTGCACTTTGCTGAACTTCTACACTTATCCCAGGCTTTCTCACTTACACCCAGATACAAAAAAGTTCTACCAAAAGTTTGGGGCCAGTACAAAGTTCTTTTTTTTTTTTTTTTTTTAAGAAAGTTAATGCTACAGTTATTTGAACAATAAATGACATTTTAAAATATATTCAAATAGAAAGCAGTTATTTTAAATACTACAAATATTTCACAATATTACCGCTTTTGCTGAATTTTGGATAAAAAAAAAAAAAGCAGGCTTGATGAGCTAAAGAGCATTCTTAAAAAAAAACGTCAAAAATCGTACTGTTTAACACTAGAACCGCCACGGGGTAAATTTTACCCGTACGTGTTTTTCAAATGTACATAACAGATATTCTATAAAACACTCAAGTCTCCCAGTCATTGACTTTTACTAAAAATGTGTCATTTAAAATTCTCTGCCATTAAAAAGTGTTTAGATAAAACCAGATTGTAAAACGGCGTATTTATACCTAAAAGCGCCAGCGCGGGTCAAATTTACCCTCTATGTAATACCTGTATTTTCGCGCTGTCATTATCTTGCCGCTTATGTTTTAACATTGTACATTAGGCAGTGCCTTTTACTCACTGAATTAGCAGTTATTCGTTTCATAAATAAAGACAACATGAGTAAAAGAAGGCGCTTTATGGATGTCGAAGAGGTATTAGAAGCACTAAATACCATGATGGATTCGGAGAGTCTGATGGTAAGTTATGCGTCCTGGGTTGGTTCAGCATATGACGGCGATCTCATTTTTTGATGTTTTAACCTAATGTTACTCATATTGTTCAGACTAATTATTGAATTTTTGTTTTACTATTTCTATTGTTTATTGTTCACGTTGCTATTTATCCTAGTCTGCACGTTTCCTGAAGAAGAAAAAAAACAATCAGTGTAGCGTACTGAATACAACCATTTTGTTTTAATTACCCAAAGTTTATTGGCGTTTTTCTCTTTTTCAAATTATAAATGATACAACTAAACAAATTAATAATTCATTAGGTGAAGTTGTGTGCTTGAATTTGTCATCGCATCCTATGCAGTGTGGTGAATTATTATTACATGACAATGACAAAGAATAATAATATTACACCTCCCAAAAATGTAGTTACTTCCTTTTAATTCTCTGTCAGTGCGGGCTTGTTCAGCTTATACTGACTGTTACGAAAACTGACTGTGGCTTGCATAAAAAGCCTTGAACATAAAATAACAGGACAAAAATATAGCTGATGATTAGACATTCATTTTTTATGACTCTAGACATTTCTTTATGAAGAAAGTGTCATAATACAGTGAAATAAAATGTTCTTAATCATAACAAAACACTACATATGTGCGTGGGTAAAATTTACCCGCATGGCGGTTTTAGGTATACACCGACCCCCCGGCGGTTCTAGTGTTAAAAATATTCAATTGGTAGTATATATTAGGGATAATCAATGGTTTGCCGTGATTAAAGGATTTTAAATGCATGACGTGGAGGCTAATAACCGCCTGACACAAAGTCCCGCTTATTCCATGGTCATTTGCAAATTTATAGAGTTAAAAATAGTATTGCTCTTTGCAGCGCAGTATTTGACGAATAAGTACAAATGAGTTATTTTTGTCAGTTAGGCACATTATCTCTAGCATTCTGCCAGCATCAAATCAGACACAGAGATGAAATTGTGCGGTACAATCACATTTATGAATTAGAGCTGAATGGCGGAACTATCGCCAAAAATCCATGCCGATAGTTTTTCCGGGTTGCATTCATTGCTGAAGTGGCTGAGAAGGCTCTGCTGTCATTATACAGCATGAGAGCCATAGATATGTACGATGAAAGCGGCCTCTAGAGGCGGAAATCACTGACAATACGTGCTGTTTGTTTACACATGCGATAATGCATGCTGAGCACAGCAGGACACCTGAACATTAGCCACACCTCAAGAGGTTACAACAATGTGACCAAAACAGTAAGTCCAGCCCAAATGTTTAATGTCATGATTGTTACAGTCTATTTGCATTAGTTTATATCCAGCTGATCACATTAATGCATTTGTTAGCCAGCAAGTTGCATATTTAAAGCTAGTGATGTGAGACAGCAAACTGTGCTCATTCAGCCAAAGAAATCCTGCCGCATCACATAGCGCTATCATGGAGTTTTTACAGTAAATACATCTGTCCCAAATCTGTAAAGATTTCACCATGGGCTAGAAGATTGTGTGTATTGTGCATTTTTAGCAAAACGTTTTTCTTTCTGTGGCTCTAATAAAGTCTGTATGTTTCATATAGCGAGCTATAATATAGACCGCACTTTCTCTTTTCGTTTGCTGTGTTGTTTTAAACACTGAACTTCAAACTCAAAAATGCCGTTTTTTTATCTTTTTTTAAGTAAATTTATGTTGGTTTGGTAATTAAATAAATAGTTTTAGACCGCTGTTTGAACTTGATGCAACGCGTCTGGTGTGTGTGATAACTGATATAAAATCTCCAGCCACAGTGCTGGGTTTTTGCTTGGTTTATGACTCAAATATTTTGTTACTTTGATTAGATATTCATCAAGTGTTCTAGAATAGAAGCAGTTAAACTGTGAGACTCTACATACAATATCCATATGATGTAATTTTAATACTATGGCTTTTGTGTAGATGTTTAAAGTTGATATGAAATGTTAACACTTCACAATAGGAGTCCATTTGCATTAACTAAGATTAATAAAAGCTGTAGAATGTAAGCATTGTTCCTGTTAGTGTGTTAATTTCAATTTCAAAGACTATAGAAATACAAAGACAGTTCAGTCCTATATTTATGAATGGGAGAAACTGCAACGCATAATATGGTGGAATAGTCCCGCCTTCTAAATGAAAGAGCCAGTGGCTGATTGGTAAAGTCACTGCATCACTGCAGTGGCTGTTTGGAGCGCCCGTTCCCATAGAAACCTAAGACTAAACCAGTGGATGCGCATGCGCATGTGCAGTTCCAAGCGCGTTGTGGCTGTGCATGCGCATTGGCTGGTCTAGCTTAAAAAAGTACGCTTTTAAAATGCTATTTGAGCATAAGAAACAACATTCATGGGGCAGTTCATTTCAGATTTTGTTGCGGATTTGAAATATGTAATATAATTGCGAGTTCAGCGTGCTGAAATTTCAAGGATTCCCCCATTCATTTTGATAGCACTTGGTCTTGGATGAGCTGGCTAGAGGCGTTGCAAATATTTCCCGCCGAGTGAACAGACTTTCCTTGAAAGGGACTTTGATTAAACTGACTTGAAACTACCTGTGCATTAAACGATTTTACTGCATACCTGCCAGCCAATCAGAATCCAGTATCCAGACATTTCATAGAATAAATATAAATATATACACACAACAGTTTCTGGTCTTCAAATCTGATTGGCTGAGCAGAGTGTAATATTCTAGTGATATCGGAACTCCAACAGTTTCACTTTTTGTATCACTCCTCTTTGTGTCACAGAATGTAGATATTTGTTTTTGTTTTTGTTTTTTTGAGAATTCTCTTATGTTCATTAAGGCTGCATTTAGTTGATCAAAAATACAGAAAAAACAGTAACCTGTGATCCTTTTTTTCAGGATTCTCTGATTAATAAAAAATGAAAAAGAAAAACATTTAATCAAAATAGAAATGTTTTTTAACAATATAAGTCTTTGCTATCACTTCTTGTCAGTTTCACACATCCTTGTTGAATAAAAGTATTAATTTCTTTTAAAGAGAAAGAATAAAAATGTACTGACCTGACACAAACCTTTTTGGTAGTTTATACTGTTAGTTATTTTAAATAAATGCTGTTCTTTTTTTCTTTTTATTTATGGAAGAATCCAGAAAAAAAGTATCACAGGTTCCAACAAATATTAATCAGTAACTGTTCCCATCACTGATAATAAATCAGCATATTAGAATGATTTCTGAAGGATCATGTGACAGTGAAGACTGGAGTAATGATGATGAAATTTCAGCTTTGCATCATATGAATAAATTACATTTTTAAATATATTCACATACAAAACAGTTATTTTACACTGAAATAATATTTCACAATATTACAGTTTTTTTATCAAATAAATTCAGCCTTGATAAGCATAAGAATCTTTACAAATCTTACTTTTGAAAGGCATTTATATAAAATCTATAGATGTAACATAGTGGAAAAAAGATCTTTCTGAAAACTCCCTAGTCCAAAAAGCCCATTAAAGCTGCCTGCTTTAAAATCTGAAAGATGATGTGAATGAAAAATGACGGCTTTAATATTTGTCCATTCAGCCAGCTATACCAGCGATGCCAGTTCAGGAGGGTGAAAGTACACTAAAGACATAATCTCCCTCTTAATCTCATTATTAGACTTTCAGCCATGTGGCATATTGATAAAACCCCAGTGAATAGAGAAGAGCTTGAGGGGTTGAAACGGAAGGCTCTGGATATCCATTCAGGGCTTTACCATTAGCATGGTCTGAATGCAAATCTTTGCAGCGCTTCACTGTACAAAAGATATCCCTATAGAACCGCTGAGATGTCTGAGAGAAAATCCTTGGTTCAGATTCATGCAAATGGTCTGTGCAGATAAACAACAGCTGTTGAAGCAACTCTGTTATTCCCTAAAGCTTGTTTTCACACATATTGAGATGTTCTTAAAACCTGGTTTTTGAACAGTCCCCCAACCCCCAACTCACTAAAAGTGTACTCTACTCATATAACCAACCGCCTCTTCCATAAAGAGCAAAAAGTCTTTTTGTGGGAAACTTTTATTACATGGTGTACAAATGCCTCCCTTTGTTTCACAAAGTTCAGAAGAGAACGTGCCATGGAAGTTTAGAGATCTGAGTAATAACTGCATCTATTTTGCCAGAACTGTTATAGAACAAGGTTCATCTGTGGATTAACCTCTAAATAAATCCCAGAGATGTTGTCTAGGTCCAATCTGAAGCAGACCTGAGTAATATGAGGGGCAAGTATCTGTAGCTCTGGGAAATAATTGTGATGTTATGACTTCCAGTACTCTCTAATGCCAACCATATGAACCTTTTTTGCGAAAAACAATGCATCTTTTCTACTAAACTACATCTGCAGCTGCTTAAACAATTGCACAATGTGGGGTAGTTTACATTGGTCTGAATAGATATGAGGATTAAAAAGACAAAAACCACATGACCCGTTTGAGGTTCTGCGAGCAAGACTTAAAATAGACCTTCTGTATGTAAGTTTGCACATTCATTATCACATTCCACCGAACTCATCCACTCAAAAAGAATGTGCTTTTTAATCCCTTGAACTTGAATTCTGTCCCAGGCCAAATCTCTTGGAGGAACTCTAGAGATAATTTGCCTCTGAAAAGAGATGAAACAAAGGGTTGGAAGACATTGTAGAAAGTAAAGTTTAGAGGGCATGATGACTAAAAGTTCAGAAAGTCTGGATTGGTAGTGATTAGAGATCAGCGAGGTTTGGCTGCAAAAGTATTAAGCCTACAAATAGATTTTAATTTTTTTAAGGGCTGCCCATCAATAAAAAAGTTAAAAAAAAAGTCCTGAATTAATTATAAAACATGTCATTCACTAACAGTAGAAGTCAAAAGTTTACATACACCTTTGCAGAATCAGATTATACAAAATGCATATTATGTTTTTTAGTACTGACCTGAATAAGACATTTCACATAAACAACGTTTACATATAGTCCATAAGAGAAAATAATAGTTGAATTTATAAAAAGACCCTGTTCAAAGGTTTACATACACTTGATTCTTAATACTGTGTTGTTACCTGAGTGATAGTTGTTCATGAGTCCCTTGTTTTACCTGGACAGTTAAACTTCCCACTGTTCTTCCTTGGTTTTTTAGCATTTTTGTGTATTTGAATTCTTTCCTTTCTATTTTGCCTATATAATATTATATTTTTTTCATTTAGTACTGCCCTTCATTCTTTCTGATGCATCAGTGAGCATTTGAACCTTTTGTAATAGTTGCATATGAGTCCCTCAGTTGTTCTTTGTGTGAAAAGATGGATCTCAAAATCATACAATACACAAAAATGCTGAAAAACCAAATAATTTGTGGGACCTGAAAGATTTTTCTGAAGAACAGCGGGCAGTTTAACTTCTTAGAACTCATGAACAACTACCACTAAAAAAAACCCCTCTGTGGATCATTCAGGTAACAACACAATATTAAAAATCAAGGGTATGTAAACTTTTGAACGGGGTCATTTCTATAATTCAGCTATTATTTTCTCATGTGGACTATATGTAAAGGTATTTTATGTCAAATATCTTATCCAGGTCAGTACTAAACAAAAAAGAACATGCATTTTGTATGATCCCTCTTATTTTGGTAAAATAATTAACATTTTGCAGATTCTGCAACATATATGTAAACTTTTGACTTCAACCACAATTAAGAAATTTTACACTATATTATTGTGAGTGACATATTTCTGGGGGTGACATTGCTCCTCATTACAGCTTTACAGCATGTTCACTGTGGTTGCCAACAGTCGCTGATCCCAATATAGAACAACACTGTTCTCTCATGAACAGCTCCCAACCACAGCCATTGCTCACCATTGCACTGATACCCAAAAATAAAATGCATACAAATACACCTCCTGAAATACATCCACTGACATACAGATGCAGTTTTCATATATCATATATAAAAGTTTTACAAGTTACTTCACATTATGCAAGATTCGAATCCAATACTCCTTGCGAGTCAACCTCTAGACCAACAACTAAGCTTTATAACTAACTCTTGGCTGCATGTATTTGACTGGTTAATGCGTAGTTAACTAACGATAATAGTTAACCCAAAAATTAAAATTCTGTCATTAATTGCTCACCTTCATGTCATTTCAAACCCATAAGACCTGTTCGCTTTTGGAACACAAATTAAGATATTTTTGATGAAATCCATCAGGGTACTTTTGTGACAGCGTTTCAAAGACTGACACTTATTTTGTTGAAAATTGTTGAATAAAGTTATTTTTATTTTCTTTGCACACAAAACGTATTCTTGTAGCTTCATAAAATTAAAGTTAAACCACTAACGCTATTGGAATCCGGCCTGGCAAAAACAGGAAGACGGCACCTCTCTAGCAAAACTCTTAATTACAGAATTTACATATTGTTCAGTCACCCTGTTTAATTGCATAAACATTTTAATCACATTTTTCATAATTAATGTAATTGATAATAAATCTCATTAAATTAACAACTCTATATTTCCACCAGGTGACACCCACAGCCTTCTGTCTTAAGATAACATACTATAAAAGGAAAGAGCACAGCTGAAATAAATTGCATTGTTGTAAGCAATCAACACACACACACAGAGACTTATCTAGGATGAGCTTCCTGAAGCAATAAAAGAGTTTACAGAGCCATACGTATTTGATTCATCCTGACGGCTAATTTCTCAACCTGCAAACCCTGTCATTACTTCATCACAGACAACTGTTACTGAGCTGAGTCATGACTAAACCAATTCGAAAGCTCACAGAATGTCACTGAGGAGATACAGATGGGCCATCTTATACTATTAGGACTGCACTATATCAAACCACAATTACATGCAGGGAAAACAATTGTAATTAAAACTAGGATGAAGTCTGGGATAGCTGAGCCAGAGGATGTAATATGTAGACCAGAAGGGATGTGAACGGAAAGGGCTGAGGTTAAGGGAAGGAGGGTGTTACTGGGCCTAGATTTGCTAATCTCTAAGAGCCGGGCAGCTGGGTCGGGGCTAATACAGAAACCATCTTCTTAGTGCAGATACCTGCTGTGCCCATTCTCATCCGCTTTACTGCCAGATTCACTCTGATTGGTTGTTTGGGGCTTTATCTGATTGGTCCTGAGAGCTGTAAACATTTGACCGGTCAATTGAAAGCTGAACTGAAAATGAAAATGGAATAGGGGACAGTTGTTTGAGTACACAATGACCAGACATGTCAAAATAAAGCTCACTTTTACGGATACATTATTTTTAGTAATCATTTCAGTGTTTGGCTGGCACGACTAAAGATATGAAATTAATACACACCTGGCACTGTCAATAGAAGGTGCTATTTATAAGGCAACCTACTTTTGGAAAAGGCTACAGGACCGTTACACGGGTTACAGTAGACTGTGATCCATTCCCTTTAAGGTTTGAATTAAGCAGCGACTGACTGTGCGTATGAAAGGTGTCAGCGTACGACAGAGGATAAAAAGGAATTAGCGTCTGGACAGTCTGCTACGGACAAGCAAATACAGTTAAACACTTAAGGGGGGAGGGATGCTACATGCGTGTTCACTACGAATACTTTAACAGGCCCTGTGAAATAGCATAGATTCAACCCACAGAATAAATATTGCACATAAGACGCTCGTCTTTTCCATTTGAGGTTATACAATGCAAAGAAGGGTTGTGTGTTTTACCCTCACATGGCAGAGACCCCGTTTCTAAATCCCCTGGCAGCCATATCTAACTGATGAGGTAATTCCACAAAGCACAGCAAGCCTTATCACTAGCCAGACAACCCTGCCTCCCTCCTCAACCACTTTAACCTCAACACTGGACACATTTGATTCTTCCCATAATGGACGCAGTGACCTAGGGTGAAACTGAAATTCCATTAACAACATTATGATGCCATTTACCACGTTTTTTTTTTTTTGTTGTTGTTGACTCAAGTTTTACAGGAAGAGTAAAATGAGTTCTTATCTCCTCTGACAGTTTGGGATATATTCGCTGAGGGTTCATCATGTTGAAGGTTGCAGTTAATGTGGAAAAGGGCTGGGGTAAGGACACTAATTAAGCGCTCTGGACATGACTACATTCCAGATGAGATAAATCCAGTCTGCTGGGAGTCTTGTCATGACTTTCTTACAGGAAAAGGCTTGGTGGAGAAAAAGAAATTAACAGCTTTGGATTCATAACACGTTTAGCTTTGCATTAACATCTTGACCTGATGGTTAGATGCGAGACCACACATGAAGCAGGAGAAATGTCACGTCAACTCTATAGAATAAAACCTAATAGTCCTGTGAACATTTTTTTTAAATTCGACAAGATATGTAGATTGCTTCGTAGATTGTAGATTATGGCTCACATGAAAATGTACAACTTTTAAAGGTTCATAGTTCATCCAAAAATGAAAAGTTTCCTGTAAGTACTAACCATACAGTTTTGACTGTCAAATTATTTTCTTGTATGTTCCATAAAAGAAGAAGTCATACAGGTTTGGCATGACATGAGGGTGAGTAAATGATGACAGAATTTTCATAACTGGGTGAATAATCCTTTTAAAGGATTAGCTCATTTCCAGAATAAAAATGTCATCCAAGATGTTCATGTCTTTCTTTCTTCAGTCAAAAAGAAATTATGTTTTTTGAGGAAAACATTCCAGGATTTTTCTCCATATAGTGGACTTCAATGGGTCCAAATTGCAATTTCAATGCAGCTTTAAAGGGCTCCACACAATTCCAAATGAAGAATAAGGGTCTTATCGAGCAAAACAATCAGCCATTTTCTAAAAAATAAAAAAATTATATACTTTTTACCTCAAATGCTCATCTTGCACTAGCTCTGTAAGGTTGTCTGCAGCTTCACCCGTTACATTCTTGGTTAGTTCTCTGTCTGTGTACTCCAAAAAACTACCTAAAACATCAAAATCATCTGACATCGTTGTTTTACCTTTTTTATTATAATTTTTTTTACCTTTTTTTTGCACATTCCCTTCGTAAACACTGGGTGACTGATTGTTTCACTAGATAAGACCCTTATTCCTCGGCTGGGATCATGTAGAGCAGATTGAAGCTGCATTAAAACTGCAATTTGCATCTTCGACTAATTTGCTCCCATTAAAGTCCACTATATAGAGAAAAATCCTAGAATGTTTTCTTCAAAAGCCTTAATTTCTTTTCATCTGAAGAAAGAAAGGCACGAACATCTTGGATGAGATGGGGGGTGAGTAAATTATCAGTGAATTTTGATGCTGGAAGTGAACTAATCCTTTAAGACTTTGGTGAGGAGTTGAACTTCATGGTTTGGTTTAGATTCAGCGCTGTTCATTTTTGTACAACCTAATTTCTTATGCTTTCTTAATCTTGTAGAAATGATTATGACTTCTCATGAGACTAGGTTGGGAAATCATGCTGGAAAGTTCATCTGATTTAAAACGTAAATGACACAGTTCTGCTAAATAAGGATCATCTAGGCCATTTCCCTTTTATTCATTTCATCAACTTCCTCTGAAAAACATGAAGTACAGATCAGGACAACTAGGTGGATCGCTGTTATAGTAAACATAAAAGCCCATATAACATCAGTGGATAGCAAATTACAAGTGAAATGTTCAAAACGATTCCAAGTTTTATTTTTTAAGCAATAAACAGTGCATTCAGGCCACAATGTGCAATTAAATGTTATCCAACAATTCATGATACAATATTTCCATTGCATCATCTAAATTAAGGTAACAACTACATGAGACTGAATAGGAAAATTTGTGACCCCATCAATTACATTACATAATACTGTTAAATTATTTAAAAGCTTGTTAGAGACAAGCTAGTAAATTAAGAGATTGGACTATAACATGAGCAACCTGCAAAACATCAGCTAACATCTAGTCGCTTACATGGGAAAAGAATCCCAAGCAGGAGTGGAGGTTTTCCAAATGTTTCCTGAATGACTTAAGCAGACCCTGTGAGTCCATGAGCAGATAAAAGACAGCTCTCATCATGTCAACATTGCAAAATTAGATACGTGTCTGCAACTGATTTGTGCACACAAAAGGTCTATTCTTGAAAGTGAATGACAGAAGTCAAATAGAGCCGCTATCCTACTGAGATACAATAAACCTGGTCTACACCAAGCTGTTTTTAATGTCCTGTAAATTACACATAAGGTCTGGAATTTCATGCCACCTCAAGCAAGAGGCTAGAAAAAGCTTTTTATGATTCTTTCAAACATGCCACAAATACCAACAAATGTAATAATAGCACTATCTCTCACTCTTTGTTATGCAATGTGTTACGGGTAAATCAGGACTGTTCAAATGGGAGTACAAACACATGAAGTGCTGGTCGAGTAACATCACATATATTACAAAAACTTGGCAATCAGCTGCTCTTATAAAAGTATTTATCCTGGCAGTTCTAATCTCCTGTTTTGCTCAAGAGTGAAAGCCTGGCCTTACATGAAAATTCCTGTACGGTTCTGGACTGACACACAAAACCCAAAATAGAACCAGGAGGATATTTTGTTTCTCTTGTTCTTGATTTACCACTTTTTCTAGAAAACACCCTGTATGGCAAAGAACTGAAACAAGACATTTGATTGGGGAGCGTAAAGGTTACAACTGATACTAATATCAGAAGTGATTATAAAATACAACTGAAAGTAAAAACATAAGCAAAAACTTAGAGGTAGCGTCTTTTTCTTTACCTTTTTATTTATAAACCATATATATATATGGGAGGTAGCTGTTCCACACCCTAACCCCTAAATTTCAACTTAAGAAAATGATAATGAAATAATTTTTGCATTTTATTCTATTGAGGTTTATAAAAATATCTTGATTTTTTTTTTTCTTTGTAAATTACAGATTTACAGATTTTCATGTCACTACTGAAGCACTGTATGTTTTAGTCCATTGACTGAGACTGATTTTAACTACACCCCTACATTTATGATCAGGAAACACTCACATGTTCCTCTCTCTCATAGCTACATAATGAGTAGATAGGCCCCATCATTTGTGTTCAAAAGTATGAAAAATCTGTGTGTAACTTTAAAGAATGTCCCTACCGAACACCATTTTTCTATAATTAAACACACTTTCTGGGATTTATTCTATAACATTTAGTTTTTATAGGTGTACAACTGTTCAGAACTGTGATAGATAACCATGTGCTGATTAGCATTTTTGAAGTAGGTTCAAAAGTATCTAAAATTGTCACTACCGAAACAATCTCAACGAAAACGTTTGGTGAAGTTTCAGTAGTTTGACATCATTGTTTTTTGGGTGTTATCCCATAAAATTGTCACTACGATAACAGTCACTCACAATATGGGTAGGGAACACATAACAAACAAAATTTACATATATATACATACACACATATTTATACACACACACACATACACACACACACACACACACACACACACACACACACACACACACACACATATATATATATATATATATATATATAAGCTTTATAAACTGGGTGAGTGGGTTTCTTAATAAAAAATGTCAAAGTTTTGTTCCTAGGCAACCACATTGTTGTGCAAGCAAACACCCACCATTTAGTACAGATAAAAACAGTGAAGCACGTCTTAGCCACCATACAAGGAGAAAATCAATATTATGAGCTGTGAATGTGGCTATGGCAGGCTTGCTCTTAACAACATTCCGTGCAATGTTGAAAATGCCACTGTGACCATGTGCTGGCAGAAAGTATATTAAAACTCAGCTTAGCTGTGCGGTTTGATGATCACATAGAATTTCACAGTAATCTCTATCCGCTGACTCAGCCCAAGTGGCAATGATTTGGCAAGCCAAAACATGCAATTATAAGCAATACCGTTTGGTTCAAGCACATTCCAATACTTCAGCCTGAGACTGATGAATTTCTATTATGGGCTTAGAAATGATTGCTGAATCACATCTGGTGGCAGGAAGCTTGTTTTTTTTTTCTTGTGTTTTCTTAGGGAGTGCAGAAATTCTCAGCCTTAAAATTATACTCCCAGTTATGACTCAGTCATCATAATTGAGCTGCAGACATGTCTGATTCTGAGTCACTCACCCAGTCTAGAACATTCACACAAGTTGACTATGACTATAACTCAGATTCCAAATGAATGAACATATATGAGTAAACATCAGTTGTTATTTCATTGAGGCGCTGTTTATAGGATTCTCAAGCATCAGACAAGCTGAAAGTACACTAGGACATACTTACATCACTTTTCCTAAACTTTGCCTTCAGGCTCTTCATATTAGTCCATTCAGATTCCAACAGATCCCAGGACACCTGAATAAAAGCAAACTTTAGTTAGTCACACACACATACTCTAAAGCAAACTGTCGCTTAATGCAGCGGAAACTAAGGATCAGGTCAGCACTGTTATTAATGGCAAAACTAGGACCAAGCTCTTGGAGGCAAAACACAGAGGTGGATCAAGTTACAGTGGCCCCAGTGGCAGGAGTACTGAATCTAATGTGTGGTCAACTGTACAAAGTTTACAATGTCAGAGCATTTTGTGTTCCCTTCAAAGTTAGATAGAATCTTGGAGTGCGTGTCAAGAGTCCAAACACTCTGTGAGCTCCATAAATACACATAAACCGAGGTCAATGATATTCTTGGATCTTCCTGAGGAGTCTCCACGGGAAAGCGAAAAGTTTGGATGGAGTGTTCAGAAAGACTCCAACAAGATAAGAAAAGCAAACAGGACTGACCGCGCTTTACTAGGAACAATGGCAACATTGTGTCCAGCTATAGCTGACAGGAATGATGATTGTAAACAACATTGGCATGTACATGTAACACTGAAGCGACATTACAGCTATTTTATTCGGTAGCGTTAAGTCTGCAAGTTCAGCAGAGTTCTACTGGAAATAGGCTGAAATTGGAAGTAAAGAAAAAAAATACGGGAAAAGACTGTTTAGATTTCTGCACTTACCCACTTTGCAAAAGTTAAGCCGGACACACAGACCTCAGGGGTTTGTTGCTAACACACTTTTCCGAGTGGTGTTTAGTGCTTCATATACCATTTAGTGCTATTTGGACTCGCAGATATTAGAAGAAAAGCGGCAGAAAATGCGAGCGGTGGGCAAGAGGGGAGAAACCAGAAGCAAAGTTATACACCGACAACAATCCATTCAAGTGGCGCTCTCGCTGCCTCTGATTGTTCCCCGGGCAGATAGAGTGACGTCACTATCCATGTGTCCTCGTGACCGAGCACGACTGTATACACTTACAGTACACGAGACACTTTTTATTCCCCTTACAAAATGTTACTATGGTAAGCAATAATGTTCACTACTTATCCGCGTGAGTCTTTAATTAGAGCAACTTTAGCCCCTGTAGAATGATTTTTAAGAAAACATTTCTGGTTAATCTTCCCATGTATAATACATGTAAAAAAAAAAAAAAAGTTAACTTAAGGGTAAATTTTATGCAGCATTTTCTCCTAATAACCCAGGAGAAAATAAGTGCAGTAGTGTTTTCTGTTTATCTGTTATTTATGTGTGCAGTTTGTAATTTGTAAACGCTTGTATATTCATAACCATCTGACTTTTTTTTTATTTTTATAAATGAAATGACTGGCAACTAATTTTTAGCGTTAGGAAAAAGCTTCACTAAAATACTGATTAACGTCACATCACACGTCATTACTATCGCACGTCAGTCAAACGCGGGGTTTGATTTATCAGCGAGTTAAAATCTAATGAGGCATTAGTATGTTGTTATTTCTATTGCCACTCGTTAAAAGGCGATACCAGTTTTTTATTGGACTATTATTAGGCAAACTATTACCAAGGTTCACGAGTGTTATTCTGTCCGAGGAAAGCATTTACTGGCTTCAGTAATCGCTCGAAAGTAGATTATGGTTATGCATATAGGCAAAAAATAGAAGTTGTGAGCGATGCAGTAGTCTACTTTCCACTGGGACCATATGAGTGTCCTCGGGGTCTGAAGTCAAACGTGCGGATTTGATATTGACCTACTATCCGGTGGAGCAGTGCCGGGGAAGGGCGCCGCGAGGTGGACACGTCCAATGATTTTATGGGCCATTCTATAGATTTGGTTCTCAAAGTTAGGGTTGGAAACGTCAAAAAATGTCTTTTTTCTTCAAAATTTGTTTGTATGCAAATTGTATGATAACCAAGGTACACATGTCTAGTAATTGTGCAGGTAATTCTCATATTGTGTTTTCAGAAAGTTTTTGGAATATTTGTCCTCTCCCCAAATGTGTCACTTCTGAAGCAGAGTAATAATTTAATTAGAAGGGTTATATTGACATATTAATATTTTGCTTACATCTTCCTTGTAAATATTTATTTTTTTTCTATTTTATTAAAAGGTTTTCAGAGGTACCGTGGTATGCAAAAGTTTGGGAACCCCTTGCAGAATCTGTGAAAAAGTGAATAATTTTAACAAAATAAGAGACAAACAACTAGATCAAATGATTAAAATAACATCCTTCAAAAGTTTGGGAATTCGTGGTTCTTAAAACTGTGTGTGGTTACCTGGATTTTGTGATGGTTGTTGATAAGTTCCTTGATTGTTCTAAACAGTTAAACTGAGCACTGGGGGGTGAAAACTTCTGAACAGGATAAAGATGGTTAAAATTCTCCTATTTGGTTGAAATATAATTTTTTTTCCCATTTAGTACTCCCCTTTGGAAGACACTTGCATGTTTCCCAAGACAAATTAAGAACAATTTACTTTGATCATCAAATTCAAAAAGTTTTTACCCACCGACTCTTAATGCATTGTGTTTCCTTCTGGAGCATCAGTGAATGTTTGAACCTTTTTTAATAGTTGTGTTTGAGTCCTTCAGTTGTCCTCAGTGTGAAAAGATGGATCTTGATCATAGTCATTGCTGGAAAAAGTTCAAGATGTTACAAAACTGAATCTGCAGGACCTGGAGGATTTTTCTGAAGAACAGTGCTTAGTTTAACTGTTCAGAATAAACAAGGGACTCATGAACAACCATCATAAAACAAAAGACCATCCAGGTAACCACAGAGTATTAAAGGTATTTTGAAGGTGGTTATTTAAATAATTTCAGCTATTTTTTTTGTATTTTGGACTATATGTAAATATCTGTTATTTAATAAATACAGTTGAAACCAGATATTTACATACACTTCAGAAAAAAACGCAGCAACTTTTTTTCTTTACTGTCAAACATTAAATCAGAGTAAACTCTTTCTGTTTTAGATCAATAAATATTAACATATTTTCTGCATTTGTTAAATGTCAGAATCGAGCAAGGATGAATTTTTATTTTTTCAGAAGTAGACATACACTAAGTTTATTGTGTCTTTTAAACAAACAAGAAGAAAACTCCAGATGATTCCATTCTGAGCTGAAGAAGCTTCTGATAAGTTAATTGATTCCATTTGAGTTAATTGGTGGCACACCTGTGGATGCATATAAAGGCACACCTCAAACCCAGAGCCTCTTTCTTTGACATCATGGGAAAATCAAGAGAAATCAACCAAGACATCAGGAAAACAATTGTGGACCTCCACAATTGTGGCTCATCCTTAGGTGCAATTTCCAGTTTTTTGTGAAACTGTTTCAGGGCAATTCTAACAAATACTAAGGAAGTGTATGTATATTTCTGACTTTGATGAAAGTGGGAAAAAAATGCATAAAAATTCTCCCTCGCTCGATTCTGACATTTAACAAATGCAAAAAATTTTAATATTTATTGATCTAAAACAGAAAAAGTTTACTCCGATTTAATGTTTGACCGTGTAAAAAAAAGTTTTTTTATATCTGGTTTCAACTATTTTACTCAGGACAGTACTAAATAAAAAAAATAACATGCATTTTGTAAGATCTCTCTTATTTTGTTAAAATTATTCACATTTTCACAGATTCTGCAAGGGGTTCCCAAACTTTCGAATGCCACTGTAAATCAATAACAATTACAATTTTAACAATATTTCAAGTGCGATTTATGACAATATGTAGCTACAAGAGAGAGTGACGCATGAATATTTTCTGGTCATAAATGTAGGGGTGTGGTTAAAAATCAGTCTCAGCCAATGGGCTAAAATACACGGTTTTAGAAGTGACATGAAAATGCAGGACATCTTTTTTTATTTTCTTTTTTCTTTTTTTACATAAAGTTTCATGATTTACAAATATAAAATATTTTTTGAACTTCACTTATTAAAAAAAAAAAAAAAAATTAAAAGATAATTTTAAAAACCACAACGGAACAAAATGCAAAAAATATTAAAAAAAAATTTTCATAAATTGAAATTTAGGGGTTACGGTTTGGGACAGCTAACTCCCAATTGACAGTACCCACTAAATAATGATTTTATATATATTAAGTTCACTGATATTCTAAATATTATTGTGGGTTTCAATAGATAATAGAAGAATCTTAGTAAACATCTAAGATTTGAATGCTTGTTAAATGTGTTTTTTGGTTGTGGGACAGCAGTTTGCACCAATTATGTAGAATGTCCCATATACAAAGTTATAGCACAACACATATGGCATCAAATAAAACTGTGTGGCCCACCGACTCACATTAGGGAAGAAAAATAGCTGCTGAGCAGAAACTGTTTTTGCTGTTTCTTTCCAAATAAACCACTAGGGACAAATAAATGCATGTATTAGAATCACTGCTGTAACATCAAGCACATTCATGCTTCATTATGTAATTTTGGCTTTCAGTGTACAATAAAATGCACTGACAGTAGGACTATTAGACTGACAAGCAGCCCGCCCTTGTAATTTTCTCAGAGCTGCAACACATCTGTGGTCATGCAGCAGCACAAGAACAAAGAACCCCAATACCACGCTTGTCTCTTAGGTTAGTGTGGTGGGTCTGTGCCTTGGTGGTCCATTGCCACAAGCAAATGAGCAATCAACACAACAGTAAGTTTAAACCACAGGTTATTTAGGTTACCTATCAAAAACATTGTTATGAGGAGAGCATGAAAAGAGCCTACAAAAGCAACACAGCCCCAGGATACATAAAAAAAAAAGGTTGCAACACAAGTTCAAGTTCAAGTCTTTTTCTTTTTGAAAAAATAAAAAAGAAGCAAACTAAAATACAGGTCCTTCTCAAAAAATTAGCATATTGTGATAAAGTTCATCATTTTCTGTAATGTACTGATAAACATTAGACTTTCATATATTTTAGATTCATTACACACAACTCAAAGTAGTTCAAGCCTTTTATTGTTTTAATATTGATGATTTTGGCATACAGCTCATGAAAACCCAAAATTCCTATCTCAAAAAATTAGCATATTTCATCCGACCAATAAAAGAAAAGTGTTTTTAATACAAAAAAAGTCAACCTTCAAATAATTATGTTCAGTTATGCACTCAATACTTGGTCGGGAATCCTTTTGCAGAAATGACTGCTTCAATGCGGCGTGGCATGGAGGCAATCAGCCTGTGGCACTGCTGAGGTGTTATGGAGGCCCAGGATGCTTCAATAGCGGCCTTAAGCTCATTCAGAGTGTTGGGTCTTGCGTCTCTCAACTTTCTCTTCACAATATCCCACAGATTCTCTACGGGGTTCAGGTCAGGAGAGTTGGCAGGCCAATTGAGCACAGTAATACCATGGTCAGTAAATCATTTACCAGTGGTTTTGGCACTGTGAGCAGGTGCCAGGTCGTGCTGAAAAATGAAATCATCTCCATAAAGCTTTTCAGCAGATGGAAGCATGAAGTGCTCCAAAATCTCCTGATAGCTAGCTGCATTGACCCTGCCCTTGATAAAACACAGTGGACCAACACCAGCAGCTGACATGGCACCCCAGACCATCACTGACTGTGGGTACTTGACACTGGACTTCAGGCATTTTGGCATTTCCCTCTCCCCAGTCTTCCTCCAGACTCTGGCACCTTGATTTCCGAACGACATGCAAAATTTGCTTTCATCCGAAAAAAGTACTTTGGACCACTGAGCAACAGTCCAGTGCTGCTTCTCTGTAGCCCAGGTCAGGCGCTTCTGCCGCTGTTTCTGGTTCAAAAGTGGCTTGACCTGGGGAATGCGGCACCTGTAGCCCATTTCCTGCACACGCCTGTACACGGTGGCTCTGGATGTTTCTACTCCAGACTCAGTCCACTGCTTCCGCAGGTCCCCCAAGGTCTGGAATCGGTCCTTCTCCACAATCTTCCTCAGGGTCCGGTCACCTCTTCTCGTTGTGCAGCGTTTTCTGCCACACTTTTTCCTTCCCACAGACCTCTTGCTTGAGGGTGTCAATGATGGCCTTCTGGACAGCAGTCAGGTCGGCAGTCTTACCCATGATTGCGGTTTTGAGTAATGAACCAGGCTGGGAGTTTTTAAAAGCCTCAGGAATCTTTTGCAGGTGTTTAGAGTTAATTAGTTGATTCAGATGATTAGGTAAATAGCTCGTTTAGAGAACCTTTTCATGATATGCTAATTTTTTGAGATAGGAATTTTGGGTTTTCATGAGCTGTATGCCAAAATCATCAATATTAAAACAATAAAAGGCTTGAACTACTTCGAGTTGTGTGTAATGAATCTAAAATATATGAAAGTCTAATGTTTATCAGTACATTACAGAAAATAATGAACTTTATCACAATATGCTAATTTTTTTAGAAGGACCTGTATATACAGTTCTGTCAATAAGATTTTTTAATTAATTAATACTTCATCAAAGATGCATTAAATTGATCAAAAGTTCTCCAGAAAAATCCTTTAGGTCCCACAAATTCTTTGGTTTTTCAGCATTTTTGTGTATTTTGAACCATTACCAACAATGACTGTATGATTTTGAGATCCATCTATTCACACTGAGGACAACTGACAGACTCATATGCAACTATGCATTAAGAGTCGGGGGGTGAAAACTTTTGGAATTTGAAGATCAGGGTAAATTTACTTATTTTGTCTTCTGGGAAACATGTAAGTATCTTCTGTAGCTTCTGAAGTGCAGTACTAAAAAAAATAAAAAATAAAAAAAAAAAAAGATATTTAAGCAAAATAAGTCTTAATGCATCGTTTTTCCTTTTGGAGCATCAGTGAGTGTTTGAACCTTTTGTAATAGTTGCATATGAGTCCCTCAGTTGTCCTCAGTGTGAAAAGATGGGTCATTGTTGCAAATAAACAAACATATTTGGTTCAAATAAACAAAAATCCTGAAAAAAGAATTTGTGGGACCTAAAGGATTCTCTGAAGAACTGTTCAGGACAAACAAGGGACTTGTGAACAACTATCACTAAACAAAAACACACAGCTGTGAATCATTCAGGTAACAACAAAGTATTAAGAATCAAGTGTATGTAAACTTTTGAACGGGGTCATTTTTATAGATTCAGCTATTATTTTCTCTTGTGGACTATATGTAGACGTCTTTTATCTGAAATGTCTTATTCAGGTCAGTACTAAATAAAAAAATAACATGCATTTTATATGATCCCTCTTATTTTGTTAATAGGTACACAAATTATAAGTACATACTTATTCAAAACAATCGTAGGGTGCAGCACTTTTTTATACAGCTAAAGATGACAACATTTCTACAGTCTCAGCCAGAATGATACCAAATGGCTTACACAGTACAGAATAATTAGAGCCTTTACCAAAGCCATGTGTTTCTGCATATTCATTGAAACAAGAGGGCTGCAGAGGTCTGTTTATTCTGCTTCCCCCACACTCATCCTCATGGCCAATATGCTGGTTTATCCCCTCATACAGTGGCTAAATAAAGGTTTGGATTGAAGGGAGGCTTAGAGTTGACACAGCCCCTCACCTCACTTCAATAACTGAAGCTGCAGTAAGATTCCACAGAGCTGCCAATGTACCGGAACAGCTATATGTCACAAACCAAGTACGATGAAGCTCAGCTTTTCATCATAACATTTTTTCAGACTTGAAATATATAAGGTCCCAACAGGATTTCAAAGAGCTTTTGAATTACATTGGTGTAGACAATGCATCTACTGGTCACGCAGTTAGTGGCAGTAAATATTTCAGTAATTATGAATATTCATCTTCTGAAAACAGCTTTCCCCGCATTATGAATAATATATTGCAGACATGCAAACCAGCATTTTAATAAACATGTCAAAATATGCAAGCACTAGGCATGCATGTCTCCTACACTGAACAGTTTAAAACTAAAAACATGAAATGTGATCGAAGATTCAAAGATTTCAAAACAACACTGAAAGGCAAATAAGAGCTTCAATAATTACTTCAGACACACTCTGCTTTGGAGGGCTGTTCCTGAAGGGCCTTACACTGAATTAAAAATGTAAAGAAATAGAAGGTGTCAGGCAAGGATCACCTCATATAAACAAACACCTAATCTCTCAAAGGAATCTTCTCTGAAGTGAGTTAAAGTGCATGCTTGATAATTGAAGTTTTCTGTCCAGGAGGGGGTAGTACTGTTCTGTTATAACTACCACGCAATTTCACTCAAGTCTTCCGGAATCCTCTCTCTCCGCTCGTCCTTCTGCGGCCAGCAGATTTGAAGAGTGTCTTGCATCATGTGCTTTCGACGGAAGACCTTTGAATGTTATCCACTTTGAGCTCAATCCTGGCAGAGAGCGCATTCAGCAAAAGAAACTAAATATTCTGATTTTGACCGGTAACTTGTGTTTCCACTTACATTGATTAAAGTTCCTACAACACAAGCATCCACAGCAAAAAAAGCGTTTTAGCGATATCCATGACTCAAGGAGTTTGCTGCATAATGACATGGATGCTGTGTCCTTTTACATCGTCTTTAATGACACGACTTACTTTATTAAAAAACTGCAGCTGTGCTTGCCAGAATTTTACCGTAAAAAATATAGTACTTTTACGGATTTAACCTACATTTACAGTAAAAACACGTATTTCATTAGCTAATATAATATTAATATAACAACCTATCTGTTTTGTACGTTTATAATACACTTAAAACCAGCATAAATGCAGCCGTGATTAATCAAAGTTTCACAAGCTGAAGCAAATACTAATATACCCACCTTATTTTGTCGTAAGAGCAGGCGCAGTCATTTGTACGTTTTGGGTCTGGCTTCGTGTCCAGCTATTATTAGCTGTACAAAACAGCTTGTTTTGCTGCTTGATATTGCAAATTGGTGTGTCTTACCATAATATGTTAATGTATTATCTTATGAACACACTGGTTGGTAGTTCTTCTTCACAAAAACAAAACACCACCATGGTAGCACACACAGTGCTAAAATAATGCAGTATGCATTATGACATGATGTAACATACAACCCTAATGTACACAGTTATTTAGAAGTACAACGGTCAAATGTGGGCTGTCGCACAGAATGCTGGTTTTTCACTTTCATTTCAAGATGACTTAACCCTGCTGAAAAAACAGCTAAAACCAGCCTAAGCTGGTTGGTTGTTTTTAGCTGATCAACTAGCCTAGTTTTAGCTGGTCAGCAGGCTGGTTCTACAGAGGTTTTGGCCACTTCCTTAGCAGGCTGGGAGGCCAGCTAAAACCAGGTACTTCCAGCTTAAACCAGCTAAGACCAGCCAACCAGCCTGGGCTGGTTTAGCAGTTTTTGCAGTGGGGTTGATCCTTTTTATTTCTAAAAACTGTACATTTAACAGCATATTTCACACAAAATGTCTCATTAGATTTATTAATTTTTTTATAGTGCAAGTATTATCTATTATTAATTGAATTCTATTTTCATCATGTTTTTCATTATATTTTTCATCATGTTTTTCATCCCATTCTCATCATTTGTTTTGTATTATCTACACTCTGAAGCTAAATGTAGACTTTAGATGTAAATTCTCAAATCTTTAATCTCTGTTGCACACATTTTCAGAACGCACTTTTAAGCCCAGTATTCTATTCTGTCCTCGACTCGACTGTTTAATGTCCTCACTGGGAGGTCTCTGCTTGTTTTTGACACTTTGAAATATTTTGAGGAAGTGTCTGATTGTGTTTGCATACAAAGAATATTATAAAAGCCAGTGGGGGTTTACTTGACGTGCTTTGGTGTTAATGTAAAATGTGTTCAGTGTAATGGAAAACATGACTAATTAAGCAATTCAGTCATCAACTAGTGAAGTTTTTAACATTTAATTTATCAAATTGAGGATAAAACTTTGTTTCGGTTGGCAAACACACCATAAAAAAGAAGTTTCACCAGCAGTCTCTGTTTAAACATAGTTTCCATCAATAATAAAGCACAGTGGAAAACTATTGTTCACTAAATATTTATTGTATCGGATACATTTACATGAATTCAAATTAGCGCAAGTTCTACTGCTTATTTAAAAATGTGTGAAAAATAATACAGCATTGCTTTGTGAATTATTTGTTTTATCTTAATTCCAAAATCCATTTTTTTTTTTGTTACAGCAATCTGAACTACAACCAAAAGTATCCACCTTTTTCTTTCTGTAAGAACGTGACCATTTGTAAATTTCATAGCTCTGGTCTCATCGGCATCCAGCTATTTTTAGCTGTACAAAACAGTTAATTCTGCTGCTTGATATTGCAGATTGTTGTGTTGTTGTGTTACCATATTATTTTAATGTATTATCTTAATTATGAGCAGACTGGTTTGTATTGCGAACAGTTTTACCGTTTACTGCATGTTGTTATTCTACTCGCTATTTCTCTAGTGGATAATGACTCGGAAGTCCCAGCCTTACTTCCACATTTTATTTATTTATTAGTTTATTTAACAGGGACAGCAGTATAACATTGCTACAATTTCAAGCAGCCGATGCTCCACATATAGGCGTCTAGCCAAAAGCTAATTTGCAGCCCCTGTTGAAGAAAAAGGTGGATACATTCTGGAAATGTTTAGCTTCTTAAATGGTTGTGCTGTTGAATTTCTTTTTCAGTGTCTTATTGATCCAGCTGATATGGTTTTGGGAGAGAAAAGTGTACACAGTCGGTTTCATGGGATTACCACATCCTCTCGACCCTGATACCACTCCAACTATGTTTTTCTTACATTCCAGGGGTCCACCGGAATCTCCCTGAAAAAAAGAACACAAGACCTTCTTCCTTTAGACAGGTAAACGGATGATTTCAGTCTACAACCAGCCATAAATCAAAGACCACAATATGACATACCCAACAGGTGCCTGTCTTATCTTGCTTGCTTCCTGCACATAGCATATCTTTGGTGATCACAAGATCTCCGTCGTAGTAGCGGTTGCACCGGTCCCTGCGCATCACTATTACCTCTAACATTTGCAGTTTATCAGAGGGTTCCCTGACTTTAGAATCAGTAGCTCCCCAACCTGTCACAACACAGTTTGTTCCAGGTGGAACATCTTTTTCCTTTTTAGGGATTTTTTTGGGTTTTGCTTTTACTTTTTTGTTTAGCTGCAACGCACAAAAGCATACTGTAAACAAAAGTCATACACTCACCATGTATAAACAACAACAACATTCAATTCATCCTTACCTTAATGAGCATGATGTCATCTTGTCTAGTCTTTGCATTGAATGTTTTAGGGTACTCGTATCCAAGGATGCCAACACGCTGTGTGCCTTTACTCACTTTACTCAGAGACAGGGATCCTATGAGGACTGTCACAGATGTAATGGGTTTTCTGAAATAGAAACCCGAATTTAGTGTGCTTAGGTACAGATGCTTTATAGCGAGCACCTTAAAGCAGAAGTTTACTTCCAAAATGAAAATTCTTGATAATTTACTAACCCCCATGTCATCCAAGATGTTTATGTGTTTCTTTTTTAAAGGAATAGTTCACCCAAAAATGAAAATTTCCCCATGATTTACTTACACTTAAGCCATCCTAGGTGTATATGACTTTCTCCTTACAGATGAACACAGTCAGAGTTGTTTTAAAATTCATCTTGGCTCTTCCAAGCTTTATAATGGTAGTGGATAGTGGCTGATATTTTGAAGCTCCAAAAAGTGCATAGATTAACACGTCTTCTGAAGTGGATCCATTGGTTTTTATAACAAAAATGTTTCTTTTTTTAAACTTATAAACTCAAATCACTGACTTCCGGCAACGGCCGTATGCACCGTTTGTGTAATGTTACTCCGGCTCAAACAAATAAGGCTGTGCAAAAAAACTCAAGCTCTTCTTCTCTTATAGTGAAATCCGATGACATTTTTTTTTTTATTTCTCATTTTCGACTTTTAATCCATGACCGATTAAAGAAATTACGTTTTTTGAGGAAAACATAATATAATGGACTTTAATAGTGGCCAACAGGTTGAAGGTACAAACTGCAGTGCTTCAGAGGACTCTGATGATGATAAAAAAAACAAAAAAACAAATGTACACACTTTTTAACCACAAATGCTTGTCTTCCACTAGCTCTGCGATGTGCATGTGTGTCTTCACCAGTGGAGTTCTGTCCATATAAGCTGCTAATGCTCCACATACCCAGGCTGTCTGATAGAATGTGTTCACGGGTTAATTAAAATAAACATGGTTATAATTTTATCTCTTGTCATTTGTGATGTAATTTAAAGCTTAATAAAGAGTTGGGAATAAGTACATCAAATTATTTATTTCCCAAACAACGGTAATTCTCTGTAAATCAGTCAGTTACGCTTCCAGGCAAGCGGTTTCTCCGCAGCTTTCTCGCCTCCGCTCTATTGCTATGACTCCTCAGGATTCATGCGCGTTCATTTGACGACTAAATCAAATGAAAAAGTATATAAAATGTGTGTTAGTGTATATATATATATATATATATATATATATATTTTTTTTTTTTTTTATAATAACAAACAGGGTAAAAAGAGGAAATGATAAAATATGATTTCTTCTCTGTTTTTATTGTAGTTTGCAACGTTACTTGGCAATATTCTAAAGATATTATAATTATTTGAATTTTGCATGGTCGTAGTATCACCAGGTGGGAGTTTTATTAATTCACTTGGAATTAATAATAATAATAATAATAATAATAATAATAATAATAAAAAAATAATTCAGTCGAAGCAGAGATATAGAACAGGGAATCCAACACCTCTCCACTCTCAGAATATTACGTGTTATAACTTAATACGTGTAAACGTTGTTTGGCGGTTTTTAATTGGAAAAGCAGCTATGTTTTTCTAGTATGACAATATCAATGGATAAACCTGAAACAATGCAAGAAAGATTAAAGAGGAATTTCATTTACAAATAAGGTAGGAAATGCGCATACTTTTAAATCGACACCTGCCACAGTGTTTTCCTCGTTGAGTTTGTTCTAAAAGTCGGTTTCGGGTGGGGTGGGGTATGGTCTTAGCACTCAGCATACCCTTCACACATTTCATAATCACATTGGAAAGGTCACATGTGGTTAGTTCTTCATCTGTGTACTTAGGTTAAAAAAGGTAGGAGGGGCTCCACCTCCACTTCTCCTCCAACTTCAAAATCGTCCAACATTGTTGTTTTACCTTTTTTTTTTTTTCTTTTTTTTTTTCTTTTTTTTTTTTTTTGTGAAGGGTGTTTGACTTCCTTCCTTTGAATGTTTGCTTTGTACACTGGGTCGGTACTTCTACCTATGATTATGTAATGCGTGAGGTTGAGGTAGTGCAGGACAAGACAAGCATTTGTGTTTAAAAAGTATATACATATATACATATAAAAGTATATATATATACATATAAAAGTATATTTTTTTATTTTTCGTAGAAAATGACCAATCGTTTCGCTAGATAAGACCCTTATTCCTTTATGTGGAGCCCTTTGAAGCTGCATTGAAACTGCAATTTCTGAATCATGGAATGTTTTCCTCAAAAACCTTAATTTCTTTTAGATTGAAAAAAGACAGGAACATTTTGAATGACATGGCGGTAAGTAAATTAACAGGAAATTCTCATTGTGGAAGTGAACTAAAATAAAAATACAAATAAAAATGTATTCAAATTATAATTATATCTTTAATTTGAACAATTATTTTAGCAGAAATACAAAACACCAGCTCTTTGCAGGAGGAAAAAGAGAAAACACTAACGTTATACTAACACTAATACTATGAAAAACATGAATGCTCTTTTTTGTAGATTTACATTTTTTTTAAAAGATAATATTATACTTCACAAAGACTTAAGTTCAATAATATGCTGAAAGTGGTTGCCTTACTCTTGACAATTTGCTGCAGTTAAAACCCACTGGCTTTGGATCAGGATTCCGCCACACACATGGACCTCGTCCTTCTGAATGGACACCATCCATGGTTGAAGTTTTTTGACTTCTTTGCCTCCAATAATGGACACCTCAGAGCATACTGAAATAGAGATTTCAAAGGTGGTTAGAGATTCAACAAAAACTGATGAATATGTATTGTGAACTTTTTAATCAAACTCTTTGACAAGTAAATAACAATTACCTGTCACTTTGAAAAAGGTGAACGCCAGGAAATAATACAGAATCAAATATCTGCAAACATCCATCTTGCTGCCTGTTCTCTCAGCCAAAAGTCAGTGTGTTGCCTCAGACATCCAACAATGTCAAATGTAAGAGCACTGAGGAAATAACTAGTTCAATGCACGTTTTGGTTACTTTGTGGTCAGAGCAACATCAAAAGGTGTGTGTGTGTGTGTGTGTGTGTGTGTGTGTGTGTGTGTGGGAGTGCTTGCTTGCAATGTGATGCATTTGTTTTTGCACATTTGGTTGACATTTAGTTCAGTTTCTCTGTTTAAAAAATACAAAGCTAAGGGAGAAATGCAGTTATTTGGCAATCATCTTTTCTGTAAATGTTGTTCATATAAGAGCAGAATTTTAAAAATAAAGGTGCTATAAAGCTAAAGAAGGGTAGTAAACTCTCTGCTGACTGTATCTGTGGCCTTCTGACAATTAATAATGAAAATACATTTCACCCATAACTCAATTTACATTGACAGAAAGGCACTTACAAAATTCTATGGGACAATCAATGGACAGCAGCTGTTATCCCTAAAGACTTCCTTAGTAGGGGATTGTATTTTACTATGGGACAAGCTTTTGTTTTCTGCAATAATCAACACTATTGATGTCGTAGATCAAATGTAAGAGTCCAGATATGGTATTTAGAGTAAACAGAGGACACTGCAGTATTATTAGATTCTTTGCAAAGTTTTCTTCCCCTATTAAAATGAGTCTAAGAGGGGATTTTTGTGACATGAGTTCAGACATCAGTCTTGAAGGGAGACGTCTCATCGAGGGACATGTAGCCCTCACCAAAAGATTGATGTGAAGCTAAAGTGACTAACAGCTTTTCACACCTTCAGAAGAAAAGCAGAAGCTTCAAAGCAGAACGCACGGCTGCAGTCTCCTGCTGTGCCAACCTTACAAATGTGTGAATCTGTGATTCAAGAGGTTTTTATTTGAGCATCATGTCAAGAAAAAGATCTATAGAGCAAAACAGCTTTTATAAATCTAGTTTCTATACTTGCAAATGAGAGCATTTTACTTTCTTTGACATTTACAAATATAAAGCTTCTGGGGAAATTATGCTGTAAAGAATCTCAGGGCGACTGGTTAATTATTGTTAATGTTCCTGTTATCATATGACAATATCATGAAGCAATAGCTCATGAGGTACACTCTTAAAAAAATAAAGGTTCTTTATTCATATCGATGGTTCCATGAAGAACCTTGAACATCCATGGAAACTCAAATGCAGAAAAGGTTCCTCATAGTCGAAAAAGGTTCTTCAGATTTTTTAAATGCTCTTCAAAATAGTTATTTTAAGAACTGTTCACTGAAAGGTTCTTTAGGGAACCAAAATATGGCATCACTGCAAAAACACCTTTATTTTTAAGAGTGTATAACAAGTAGTAAATCTGTTCATGTGAAATGATGAGCAGAACTTTGGGAAATTTAACCTTTCTTTCAGCACAGGAAACTAAGTACATATTTCCATCTGTTTAAAATGTTGTTTTCATGGGAACAAACACACACTGGCACATTCTTCCAGATGATGCTGGCCAGATGTGCGATCAGATTTGAGAACACCTTTTGAACATCTGCTGATGATCACAACACAAAGCTAAATATGCATCAGAATATTACCATGACAAAAACCATTCTCGCAGCTTCATAACATTACGGTTGAACCACTGATGCCACATGGACTATTTTATCGATGTCCTTACTACCTTTCTGGACCTTGAACTTTTCAGTTGTGTTGCTGTCTATGCAGGGTCGGAAAGCTCTTGGATTTCAGCGAAAATATCTCAATTTGTGTTCTGAAGATAAACAAAGGTTTTACAGATGAGGGGGAATAATTAATGACAGAATTTTCATTTTTGGGTTTTATATGACAAGCCCTGCATCATGCATCCTGTTGAACTGCTCTCACTAATTGATTTCCCCAGATCAGAGGAGAACCTTTCTAATCTTAATCCAATATAGACTCAAAAAGTGCACAGCTCCTCTGTCAGCACACAAACACAATACTGGATGTGGGATTAAAACCCCAAAACTGACAGGAGATCCTCGGGGGCTGTCAGCATTATTCAGGCCACATTATGCATCTGTCATAACGTAACCGCTGGCAACAGTTATTGCTTCCATTACAAAGGCATCATCGGACTGGATGGATTTCAAAAACGGTTTAAAGTTTAATCAGCGATGAGAGCTTATTAAAGCCAAGTAATGGGACTCCAACCTTAAGTAAACAGAATTGATCTTAATTAGCACCCGCAACACACACAACTCGGTACTACCCAGAAATCTCTCTAAAGATCTTTGACTGAAGTGTTTGTTTTTTTTACTTGATGTTCCTGGAATTCCCATGTGGTTTTGTGTTGTTGAAAGATCTAACAATCAATGAGCGCCTTTCTAAACTTTGTTCCACAGACATCTAAAATGTGTTGCACAGATGCTATCGTTAAGATGAGGGATTCACAAATGAATATATTTTATGCTTCAATTTCCCATTTCCATTTTTCCTTTCTGTGGAGGGTTTTAACTTACATCATGGTTTGGTCAGTTACCCGGATACGCAGCTATATTGGAGATACTCGGATGTAAACAAAAGTTTGGATTGCGCAGTCAATGTACTACTGAATACGCTGTTCAGCTAATTTATGCTGTCTAAACCACAGAATAAATGTGTGGAAGCTACAGTTGTGCTAAAAAGTTTACATACCATTGCAGAATCTGCAAAATGTTAATTCTTTTAGCAAAATAAGAGGGATCATACAAAATGCATGTTATTTTTATTATTTAATACTGACCTGAATAAGATATTTTACATAAAAGACATTAACATATAGTCCACAAGAGAAAACAATAGTTGAATTTATAAAAATGACCCTGTTCAAAAGTTTACATACCCTTGATTCTTAATACTGTGTTGTTACCTGAATGATCCACAGCTGTGTTTTTTGTTGCTGTGTTTAGTGATAGTTGTTCATGAGTCCCTTGTTTGTCCTGAACAGTTAAACTGTCTGCTGTTCATCAGAAAAAATCCTTCAGCTCACACAATTTCTTTGGTTTTCCAGCATTTCTGTGTATTTGAACCCTTTCCAACAATGACTGTATGATTTTGAGATCCAGCTTTTCACACTAAGGACAACTGATGGACTCACATGCAACTATTACAGAAGGTTCAAACACTCACTGATGCTCCAGAAGGAATAGCATGCATTAAGAGCCAGGGGGTGAAAACTTTTGAACAGAATGGAAATGTGTACATTTTGCTCATTTTGCCTAAATATCATTTTTTTCATTTACCACTGCCCTTCAGAAGCTACAGAAGATACTTGCATGTTTCCAAGAAGACAAAATTATTTAAATTTACCCTGATCTTCAAATTTCAAAAGTTTTCACCCCCTGGCTCTTAACGCATGTTTTTCCTTCTGGAGCATCAGTGAGTGTTTGAACCTTATGTAATAAGGTTGCATATGAGTTCCTCAGTTGTCCTCAGTGTGAAAAGATGGATCTCAAAATCAGTCATTTATGGAAAGGGTTCAAATACTCAAAAATACTGGAAAACCAAAGAATTTGTGGGAGCTGAAGGATTTTTCTGATGAACAGCAGACAGTTTAACTGTTCAGGACAAACAAGGGACTCATGAACAACTATCACTAAACAAAAAAACACAGCTGTGGGTCATCAGGTAACAACACAGTATTAAGAATCAAGGGTATGTAAACTATTGTTTTCCCTTGTCGACTATATGTAAATGTCTTTTATGTAAAATATCTTATTCAGGTCAGTACTAAATAAAAAAATAAAATGCATTTTGTATGATCCCTCTTATTTTGCTAAAAAATTAACATTTTGCAGATTCTGCAAGGGGTATGTAAACTTTTGAGCACAACTGTAAATCATATAGAGAATGACTTAGTAAGCAGGAAAGGGCACAATATTTTGACAAACTAAAGTTAACAAGTTGTAAAGATATGTACGAGCAGTATTAATTAAGATTTTAGCCTAATATTTCACCTAACTGGAAATTATAAGAACAAACTCCAGAAATCCTGGTTCAGTTTGGCCAACCACAAACGCCGTTCCTCAAGACAGTTTTTTTGCACTCTTCTTCTTGAATTTTTATAACTTTTGGCAGTCTATATACTTCAAATGTTTCTCCCGGTCCGACCAATTAAAACAGCCCAAAACATGAGCAATAATCAGCAAGCTCAGGTTTGGTTCAGTGGAATTGTTTGTTTACGTTCAGTGCTACCAATATGGCCGACTGATGACGTGTCATGAAAACATTACTATTTTTATAATTATAGGCTACACTCTAAAAAACTATGGATTTTTTCAACCCAGTTGCTAAGTTCAGCCTGTTGGGTTATTTTTTCCAGTGTTAAGTTTTTATGTTGCCTAGCTGTTGGGTTGTAGTTGCTGGCCCAATCTCACTGACCACTGAAACAATTGGCCTGTCCCTCCAACAAAACAACCCAGCATGGGTTTACTTCAGTCATTTCCATTCTCTTAAATAGAATGAAAATCGACAGCGCTTAATTCTCTTAATTAACGACTCAAACCCGAAAACTTGTCAGATAAGAGGTGAGGTGCTCTAAGCATAGACAAAAGACCCAGGTAAACAATTTATTAACCTTTTCTGTTTCTTATAGCATTATAGTTTTCTTGTTTCTAGTGTGATCAACGTTTGTGTAAGCAGTAGATGTGTTAGGGAAGTAACACGTAACATTTTAATTACATTTTACTAAAATGAACGAAATGGCTTGAAAAAAGATTTGTTCATTTTGCTGAATGAGACTCAAAGGTCTGAGTCGGTAAAATAATCCGAACTTCCCATCACTATTGCCTTGCATAACATAAACTGATTTTATTCATTATAATACTGATTCTAATTAATTCAGATGTTCAGTATGTTCTCAAAACTGTTGTATACATTTTATTTAATCTATAAAGTCTTTACTGTGCTGTAAATGATTATATTTTATGCAATGTCAGTCAGTGTGTCAGTAACGATCGTTTTGCACATCATAAACTGATTTTAGTTGTTATTATACTGATTCTAATTAATTCAGGTGTTAAAATATGTTTTTGAAACACTGTACTGTTTGTATTTGGGCAGATTATGAAGTCAGTCCCTATACGGCATGGCATTATTCAGCTGTAAATGAAATGCAAGGCAGCAACCTAAGGTTGGGTCGAAGGTTCCCGCGCCTAACAGCAACCGAGACACCGGCGCGAGAATCAGTTCAATACACTTGAATTAAAACGATAACTTACTTAGAAGTCTCAGTTCAAAAACTACAGACAATAGCCAACTAGGTAACTATTAGTACAATGAATGTCTGTGAGTTCCCATATTTCATAAACTCTCAATGATTTTAGCATGTTTCCTTGTTCAGATCTGCCTGAATGAAAACACATATTTAGCACTACAACTCATCTATACAACCACGGTTTGTGCCTTTTCACTGATTAAATTGGCTGTGCCTTGGCAGAGCAAGTCTGAATAAACAGGCAAGTTCAAATAAATGCCCTTGATCAAACCGTGTGGTGTCTTTCATCAAGGAATTCTTGTGCTTGAAGGCGTAATTACAGAGCTCAAGCACCTACAGATTTTATTCATGAACGTGGAAATCCAAGAGGCTTTATCTAATTCATGCCTTCGGTATGACAGCCATTACTTAACAGGCTATTCCTGAGATCTCTCAATAATCACTGGGGTATTTATTTATATGTTTGTATATTTATTTACTGCACCTAAAGTGATTTGTTAAAAGGACGCTTGTGAAAATGGCTGGTAGAGGCAGTGACTCGTCTCATGGATTTTCTGAGGGAACAAAATGTTTTAATTTCATGGCTCAGGAAACTTGTAGTCCATCCAAATACACTGAACAAAATTATAAACGCAACACTTTTGTTTTTGCCTCCATTTTTCATGAGCTGAACTCAAAGATCTAAGACTTTTTCTGTGTACACAAAAGGCCTATTTCTCTCAAATATTATTCCAGCATGTTCCAGTTCTTGCAAATATCCAGCAACTTGAAGCAGAATGGACCAACATTTCACAGGCCACAATCAACCTGATCAACTCTATCCGAAGGAGATGTGTTGCACTGCGTGAGGCAAATGGTGGTCACACCAGATGCTGATTGGTTTTCAGACCCCCCAATACAGTAAAACTGCACATTTTAGAGTGGCCTTTTATTGTGGCCAGCCTAAGGCACACCTGTGCAATAATCATGCTGGCTAATCAGCATCTTGATATGCCACACCTGTGAGGTGGATGGATTATCTCGGCAAAGGAGAAGTGCTCACTAACACAGATTTAGAACAATTTGTGAACAATATTTGAGAGAAATAGGCCTTTTGTGTAAATAGAAATAGCCTTAGATCTTTGTGTTCAGCTCATGAAAAATTTGGGCAAAAACAAAAGTGTTACATTTATAATTTTGTTCAGTGTATGAAAATGGTCATCATTTACTCACTGTCGTGTTGTTACAAAGCTCTTTGACTTTCTTCCTTCTGTGGAACACAAAAGAACATAATTTAATGAATGTTTCATCCGTCTTACACAGTCCATAAAGGAAGGCGGCCAATGTTGTTTTGGACTTTAAATGCCTGGACAAAAAGACATTTTTCTGGTATTTCTATCTGTTATTAATGTGTCCAAACCTGTCTAGAATATTTTATAGTGAAATGATTCATTATTCTTGCACAGATTTAAGAACATAGGGAATCAGAGCAAATTAGTTGTTTTGTATTCAGTCAATGAAAGACAGAACAATGACATTCAGCAACAAACCCCACACCTTTATACACCTTCATTTTTCACAGTTCTTTTTGGCATGTAATTAATTCGTATTTCATAAAGTTTTGTCTAACCTGTCATACTTAACAAATTGATTAGGTAACACCAATGAAATAACACATGTCCAAGTGAGTCTCACAGACATTGTGAGTTCATATCTGACTTATTCATTTGTTGAACAAATACAGTTAGAGATCAAGTGCTAATGTGTTTCCACCAATGTAGATCCAGCAAGGCCCTTGTTTGCATCACCTAGGAATTGGTTTCCTTAGGGAAATAAAATGACAGAATGGCGTATCAATTGACTAAATGAAAAAGAAAATGCGGCACAGTGGGAGCAGCTACCTGTGACAGGTTTGTGACTCATCCATCACTCAGCCTGAAGCAAGCAACAAAGTCAATTACTCCTTAAGACAATGCATGAAATCAAACCTAACTGAAAACCGCAAGGCTTTCTTTGCACTTTTGGTGGAATATGGCTGAAAAACACTATGTGACAGAAACAACATGTGTGAATATTTAAACACCTGCATGTACACAGAAAGTGTCATGTCACTTCAAACTTAACTTTTGTTTCCTTTTTTTGGTTTGGTCATGTCTTGTCTTGCCTATGGCACCAAGAGGACCATCACTGATGCCCAAAGAAAAAATACTAGTTGTATAACTCCATGGGAAAGACCTACTTTTTGAGTTCCAAAACTTTCTCTGGAACCAGCTGGTTTCACATATGGTCTGTAATCTTATGCATAAATTGCTATCCTTTATGCATTAAAACAATCCTTGGTTGGTTATTTATGGTAGCTTCTCCTGCAAATAAAGTCAATAAAAAAAATGAACATATTGTGTTTGAAGAACGTTGCGCATAAAAAAGGTCATATTATTGCACAATGTTCTTTTTCATTTAGCCTTCTTCTCACTCCATTTGAGTTTGTCCTGTTAAATGAAACATTCAGTAAGAGATGTTTGTTTTGGTCTTTCTTGTACAGAGTGACATCGAGAAATCATCCTAAGGCTCCCATCTGAGCTGTCTGACCTAGGTTTGAACTCATGACACAACACACACAGGCTTGTGTTCAGCTTTAAAAACATGAATTGAGACTGTATGCGTACAGTAAAATTAAAAAAGGACAGAGAAAATGCTCTGAGGAAACAAGAATGCTGCTCTCCACCCTCAGCTATCCATGTACCTTGTTTGGTTAAAAAAAGATCTGATGAATCATTTATAAGAGCACTAAAAACAAGCTGCTGTGGAGACCTAATTAATGATTGATTGGACTTCAACATTCTGGATATGCACTCAGAATAATAGACGTCTTGCCAAGAGTAATGTTTGTGGACAATAATTCCCTAATAGTAAGTATTTGTTCCAATTTTAAATTGATTTTAGAATGTCAGAGTTTATTTCCATCTTCACTTATTTTGTTTCCAGATTTAGAGTAGTAAAGGAAATGTTTCAGCTGATCTCAGTCTGACAGCAGAAGGAAACCTAAACCTATAAATGAAGGAACACAAATTAAGACATTTTTTGATGAAATCTAAGAGCTTTCTGACCCTGCATAGACAGCAATGCAACTAACATGTTCAAGGCCCAGAAAGATAATAAGGATTTCAGTAAAACAGTCCATGTGACACAAGTGGTTTAACTGTAATGTTATGAAGCTATGAGAATACTTTTTGTGGGCAAAGAAAACAAAAATAACAAATTTATTCAACAATTTCTTCAATGTCAGTCTCGTTCACGAGGGTACAACAGCGCATGCGTGTGGTGCTGCCGACGCAGAAGCCAGCATTCTGACATAAAAGTCCATCTCTCTTAGTCCATCGTCTGTATATTCTGGTTCAAATAAGTAAGGCTGGGCAAAAAAAAAACGAACCCGCTCCGAACTCCTGGTCAAATCAATGATCAAATGATTCTTGATCCACGCTCTGAAGCAAAGATTCACAAACTTGATCCGACATTCCGATCTAAATCAAATGGCTTGCAGACCCATCCAAAATCCCGATCTAAATAAAGTGATTCACGCTCTGTGCTCTGAAGTTCCAATCTGAAGCAAAAGATTCACCTGCTTCGAAGTTTGGATCTAAATTAAATGACTCATGAACCCGCTCCAAAGTTCGAATCTAAATCAAATGATCTGTGCTCAAAAGTTCCGATCTGAAGCAAAAGATTCACAAACCCGCTCTGATTTTTCAGTCTAAATCAAATGACTGGCAATCAAAATCAAATGAGCCCACTCCGGAATCCTGTTGTAAATCAAATGATTCACGATCCACGCTGCCAAGTACTGATCCAAAGCAAAAATAATCACAAACCCACTGCGAAATCCTGATCTAAATAAAATGATTCATGATCCGCACTCCGAAGTTCTGATCTGAATCAAAAGATTCATGAACCTGCTCCGAAGGTCCGATCAAATGACTCACGAACCCGCTCCGAAATCCCATTCTAAATCAAAGTTTCCCGATCTGAAGCAAAAGATTCACAAACCTGCTCTGAAGTTTCAATCTAAATCAAATGACTCGCAAACCCGCTCAGAAATCCAGATCTAAATTAAATAATTTGTGCTCCGTGCTCCGAAGTTTGATCTAAAGCAAAAGATTCACGAACCCACTCTGAAAACCCTATCTAAATCAAATTATTTTTTGATTTAATAATTTGCTCTGGAGTTCCGATCTGAAGCTAAAGGTTCATGAACCCACTCCGAAGTTTTGATCTAAATCAAATGACAATGTGAACCCACTCTGAAATCCCAACCTAAATCAGATGATTCGTGCTCTGAAGTTACGATCTGAAGCAAAAGTGTTATGAACGCATTCCAATTTAAATAAAATGACTTGCGAACCCGCTTTGAAATCCTGATCTAAATCAGGTGATTAGTGCTCCGTCGCTCCGATCTAAATCAAATTATTTGCGAACCTGCTCCAGAGTTATAATCTATATCAAATGACTCATGAACATGCCCAAAAATTCCGAACAAAATCAAATAATTCACAATCCGCACTCCAAAGTTCCAATCTGAAGCAAAAGATTTACACAATCTGGTATTTGCTAGTAAATCACTTGAAATGAATGACTGAAGTCATGAATCTGAAACAAAGTTTTACTATTTTAACCATGTTCTTACTACCTTTTTGGGACATAAATGTTTCAGCTGCATTGCTTTCTATGCAGTGTCAGAAAGCTCTTGGAGTTCATCAAAAACATCTTAATATTAAACAAAGGTCTTACAGGTTTGGAAGAACATGAAGGTGAGTAATTGATAACTGAATTTTCGTTTTTGGGTGAACTGTTCTTCTAATGGGTGCCATAGATTCCCTGTACCCAAATCCAAATATGAATTAAAAAATAATATAATAATAGCTTTAACTAAATAAATAAATACAGTATGAAGAATTTTGGACCACATTCCAATTTAATATCCTTTATCCAATTCAACTTGCACTTGTCAGCTGTCACTTCACTTGTGCACCTGCACAGTGAAAAGCCAAGCTCCGCCACTGGCACAGAAGTGAAAAATTGAGCCTGTTCTATGCTATGATGAGTCTGATTCAAACTGACCTTTGAAGTTGTGACAATTCCTGATGTAACATTGTTGGTAAGAAACTATTTTGCTAGGTAGGCTGCTGTTAGAAACCAAGTCTTATTATTTAACAACGGACAAGAATGCAAAATGACTAAAGAGAGTGACTCTGGTAAGCAATAAGAGATTACAGAAATCATGTTGTGGAACATCTTAGTTCAGCATTACCAAACTAGACCTTCATATCTCTGCTGCCTCAAATCAGACTCTCATCTGTTTTATTAAGTAAAAATGATGAGGTAGAATTTAGAGTTTTACAGTAAACATGTTTTTCAAAACCAAACACATTTACTGCATATACTCTCGCCTCTTAATCCAACCATAAATCCCACAGGCACTGCAAAGCATCATTAAACAGGTTCTGTACACCATCACACGCTGATGATGAGGATTTGGAGGGGGCAGAGATCACTTTATTAGATCTGACCTAACCAAACAGCGTATGCGCAAAACGCTTTTAAGTATTTTTATTTTTTTGAGATTTATTTTTTATGATAAATCTTTTTAAGGTGCCTAATGCTAATAAATAGAAACCTAATCTGAAACCTTGTATCTGTGTATTATCATCAGTATGCCATTATGAAAATGTTTTTGTTTAATAACTGTCACCCCCCATTTTTAAAATCTACATGAAAGGGCACTATCCAAACTTAAATTGCTGTAATTCATGAACACTTTGGAATACAGATTTGAGGTTGGTCTCTTTGTTAAGAAGACAATCAGCTGATTATTGCAGAAATGGAATTTTTGCAAAAAAAATAAACTCTACATAAGTTATAGAAGTTTAAATTTACTGTAAAGAAAATGCACTGTACCATTTTTATTTTATTTGATATAAAATAAATATTTTACATAACAGGTTTTTCCCTAAATTTGCTATTAAATTAAAGCCCTATGTCTTAATAAGTTAGTTCCAAATTTGATGCTGATCTGAAAAAAAATTAGGTTCCTGTGAAAGTTTTTAGGGCGTCATACCACAAACAGCCACCGGGTGCCATTGAAACTCCATATAATTTTTTTAATGCATTTTTCTGTCCAGATATGGAAGACTCAGACCTTTCCAACGATATGTTTTTTGTCAAGATTCTAAAAGGTTTTGATTATAAAAGGCCGTAATGCGTGACACTTGACACCGCCGCCAAAGGGGGAGGAGACCGCCAAAAGATTTTAAAGTACTATTTCCATAGTAACGCAATGTCCGATTTTAAAATAGTTTTCACTGGATGATTCTTGGGCTTCTAAGCTTTCAAATGATATATAATTTAATTTATGACAATTACTAAATAATTTGATAGAGAAAAAGAACAACGAAAAACCGCCAAACGTCCCACAGGTGGGACGGTGACAATTAAGGGGTTAATCAAATAACTGACACTAAAAATGGCATAAGAACAGGTGAAAACTTTCAGCATGTCAGTAAATAGCATACCTCTATCATACTGAAAAGGAATCATTTCAAAAACAAAAGCACTTTATATGCAAATATGTATCTTTTCTGTCCTGAGGATAAAATACAAAAGATAAAGTAACTTCGATTTTTACTTCGATTAAAAAGCATGTGTGGGTTTATTTTTTGAAAGTCAATCTCAGTATACCATGTAAAAGTATACTGTCAAAGTCAAAGTATAAAAGTCAAAGCTGGAACCGTCTTGAAAAAATGTCTTTTTCCAAAAATTTTGTATGTGTACTAATGGTAATATCCAAGCCACACATTTCTAGTAACTGTGCAGTTAATCCTCATATTGTATTTTCAGAAAGTTTTAAAATATTTGTTCTATTTAATTAGAAGGGTTATATTGACATTGTACTTTTTTTTTTTTTTTTTTGCTATTTTATTATTAATATTGACCAGTTAAGATGCTTCCTGTCACACCCCTGTGGACTGTATATGTTGGTTTCTCCCTCATGTGTCCATATTTGGTTTTCCTGTTCCAGCCCTCGTTAATTCCCTGCCTGTGTGTCATTAGTGTCCCTTTATAGTTGTATTCAGTTCTATGTTAGTTTTTCTGGTCTCAAGGTTGTCGTGTGTCTACCCACTTAATATGGAATTACCTGCTGTATTAGAAACCTGTTGATTATATTAAAGAGTTTTGTCTTGATCTTTCATCTTCGTGCATCTATATCGACACACGTCCATGACAGAAGACTAGAACCAAAACAGTTAAACAGAGTTAACCCACGTCTATTTTTCCATTTTCAACCAGTGTTTCATTTTAGTTTTCCACTATGCATGACCCATCTGTCCTCATCCTCCTGCTGGAGCAGGGGGATTGCTCTCTTGAGGACCACACTAATGACTTCATGTTTCTTTCCAATCTCACGCACTACTTGGACAGCTGCCTCTGCTCATTTTATCAAGCTGGACTGAACATCACCACTTGAGCGCAGCTGTCCGGGGATGGCCCTTGAGAGAGCCTCACCACCTTCATCGTGTGGGTGCTGGTGTCCTGCAAATCGCCTTTAACTGTGAACATCCTGGACAATGACACCAGCCCCACTCGAGACCCAGAGCCCAGGAAACATCACCCCAACTTGCGGAGCATGAGCCCGAGCCCACTGCAGATGGAGTCCAAAGCGACTGAGCTATCACCATCGGGAGCGACAGAGCGACTGCAAGACTGTTGAGGGTGAGCAGAATCTTGAGCTGGGTATACAGGATTTAATAGACTTTTACTTAGATCTCGATGCAGACTCGACCCCTCTTCACCCGCCTTCTGTTATACCCTCCGTCCCTGAACTGTCTGCCCAACCGGAATGGTCTGTTAATCCAGAAAAAAAACACTCATGTCATTCCTCTGTCAGCCGCACTGCCTGTATTGAGAGTTGCAATATGGTGTGTGTGGGTGGCACACACCAGCCCTGAATCCACCCCCAGTCAAGTTTACCCACCCACCATCCCTCATCCACTCATCCCTGCTGCTTCAGCCCTTGCCACCACTTTCCCCTGACAGCCCCTCAGCTCACCCTCAGCCCACCATCTGTGCAGTCTCCATCGGCATCATGGCTGGAGGATCCCTCATCTCTGCCTCCAGCCTCCAGTCCTAGACTCCACCTCGGTCCTCCGACCCAGCAGCTCCACAATGGCACCCTAGCTCCCTCATCTCCACTGTTGGCCCACCAGCTCCACTGGGCTCCCTTGTCCTTCCGGCTCCGTCTTGGTCAGGCCTTTTCCCACCATTGGGCTCCTCCCTCCCTCCTGCGGACCTCCAGATCTCCGCCTCGGGTCGCCAGCACCATCTGCTCTGACTTGGCCCTCCGGTGTAGCCTCGGGCTACACCAACACGTGCTCCACCGATGACGGTCGGCCCCCAGGAGTCGTCAGCCCTTCCTCCACCATGGCTCCTCCCTCTGTCGGCTCCACCGTGGGCCACCATCATGGCTGTGGCCTGGGTCTCCTTGGCTCCTGCTGCTCTGGATCCCTTCTGTCTCCTCCTTGGCTGCTCTCTCCATCTGATCCGCCATGGCTCCTCTCTCTGTCGTCTCCACCCTGGACTTTGTTGGTTGTCTTCCTCCCGGGTGTCCGTCCTCCACCGAAGCCTTCTCCTACATAGACTTCCTTTTTTCCATCCTACATCCACCCCTTTGTCCACCTCCTAAGTCCCCTCCATCCATCCCTCTTCCTCTAAATCACAAGGTCATGCCTTCCGGGAGGGAGGCGTCATGTCACACCCCTTTGGTTTTGGTTTTGGTTTCTCCCTCATGTGCCCATACATGGTTTTCCTGTTCCTGCCCTCGTTAAGTCCCTTATTAGTTAATCACCTCACCTGTCTATGTCATTATCGTCCCAGTTGTATTCAGGTCTATGTTAGTTTATCTGGTCTCAAGGTTATGTTGTGTGTCTACCCTCTTAATGTGGAATTACCTGCTGTATTAGAAACTTGTGGATTATATTAAAGAGTCTTGTCTTGATTTTACATGTCCGTGGCACTTACATCTACATTGTAAATATTTTTTTGCTATTTTATTTTCAGAGGTAAATCAATAATTACATTTGAACAATATTTCAGGTGTAATTTATGAGATTTGTTGTATTTTGAATCCAATTTTTCTTTTTATAAGGCAAAAAGTTGATCATACTGATTTCAAATATAAGGATTCATTAATTTGAATATACATTGAACCAAAAACTATAATAACATCTTAGTTCCTAATTCCGTACACTTATATTTTTGACAAAACATCTCTGTTTTGATAATGACAGTAATGGTAGTGACCATATCACATTACAGAATTTTAACTTGCAAACACTACTAGAACACTAAACATTTGCATACATTTACTTAAATGTTGTTTATTTCCCCCAAATATAAGGATTGTGTGTTCCCCTTTGTCACTACCGAAACAATGATGACATTTTTCAGTCGTGACTGAAATTATCACAATGATGATGAAAATACCTAATTCTCTTAATTATATTCTAAATTCGTCTCTCATTACACTTCCCTGAAAGTATGTCAGTCTAGTTTTAATAAATTGTGTTCACATGTTTACCCAATTGCTATCATTAAAAATTATATTGAAAGTTTGAAGAATAAATACATGTACTATTAAACTAATTTTAAACCATAACTACTGCTATAAAAACAAAAAATTGCGTAATGGGATTCGAAACCTTATAGCCATTAAGACAATTCCCTCATGTGACAATTAGACCCGTCTCCTCTGTCTGCTCAATAATGTTTAAAAAAAAACTCAATACGGTGAATCAGTTCTTAAGTCATTAGAATGTTAATTGTATAATTCATCAATTTCTTCGCTCTTTTCATCTATTCTGAGCACCGCATCGAAGGGAGCACCACTCTCTGTGCTGCGTAAAAGCGCACGCCATCCAATCCATTGCAACTTGGCTCTATAAAAACGCAGCGAGCTGTCAGTGTGCGTGAAGCCCCGCACCGGCAACAGATTTGTGCGATAAATATTATTAAAATACGCTTAATTACCCAACATAGTTTGATTTTGTTACATTGATCCAAAATATGTCCTAAATATCTCGGTTGCCATGTACGCGCAAAGACGTTTTTTGCGGAAACCTAAGATGGGAATGACAGACAGTGGAGACGAGAGAAGTTGGAATGATAAGATTCAAAAGTAAGTAACTCCACCAGGATGGAAAAAATACACTAAAAACGAGCAATGCAAAAGACTTCCGAGATGCAAGACGAGCGCACCGAGTACGCGTCTGGGAGTCTCCCGTTAAGTGAATACAACACGAGCTTCACGGAGAACAGGACTAATTTCTCCTGGAGTGACTTTCAAGATCTCGCCGATTTGGATAAACCAGATTTCATGGGAGACGGATCTGCGGTCCTGAGAATAATCATCTCTGTCATTTACTCGGTGGTGTGCGCACTGGGTTTAATCGGAAACATCCTCGTCCTGTATCTCATGAAGTCCAAACAAGCATGGAAGAAATCTTCTATCAACCTCTTCGTGACCAGTTTGGCGGTCACAGACTTTCAGTTCGTTTTGACACTTCCCTTTTGGGCTGTGGAGAACGCCATGGATTTCACTTGGCTGTTTGGGAAGGCGATGTGTAAGATAGTTTCTTATGTTACTGCTACGAACATGTACGCCAGCGTGTTTTTCCTCACGGCTATGAGCGTGGCGAGATACTGCTCCGTGGCTTCGGCGTTAAAAAGTAGGAGACGCCGGTTGCGTTTCCCCGCGCAGTGGATGACTATAGTCATTTGGATATCAGCTGTCGGTGCCGCTCTGCCAAACGCGATATTTTCAACGACCGCCACGGTGTCTAACGAGGAACTGTGTCTGGTGAAATTTCCCGACCGGAGCGGGGACGCGCAATTTTGGCTGGGTTTATATCACGCGCAAAAAGTACTTCTAGGGTTCCTCATTCCCTTCGGAATAATCACAATATGTTACCTGCTTCTCCTGCGCTTCATAACGAACAAAAACGTGAACACCTCCAGCGCTAAACGGAGATCAAAAGTGACTAAATCTGTGACTATCGTCGTTTTGTCTTTTTTCCTGTGCTGGCTGCCGAATCAGGCGTTAACAGCGTGGGGAATCTTAATAAAACTCAACGTAGTGCATTTCAGTTATGAATATTACACTACGCAAGTGTATATTTTTCCAGTCACAGTATGTTTGGCACATTCAAACAGTTGTCTCAATCCCATTCTGTACTGTCTGATGAGAAGGGAATTCAGAAAAGCGTTGAAAAAGCTGTTTTGGCAAATCACATCGCCTTCTGTGACGAACATGAGACCGTTTACCGCGTCCACGAAGCCCGAGCAGGAAGATCACGGTCCCGCACTGGTTCCGCTCAGTCCCGCGGAGCCCGCGCTTATTTTTTATCCTCCGGGGGCTGTCATGTATAACGGCAGAAACGACCTTCTACCTAACAGCACATAACGAGAAGTTGTTGGTGATGAGAAATGTTTCAGACACAGACAAAATGGCTCATTAATTAGTTTTCAACGTTAAGAATTTTTCACTGCCAACTAAAAGCAGAGTAAAGAAGTTCCGGTCTGGAACACCTTGCATAGGCTAAGTGGAAGGGAGCCAACCCATTCAAAACGTTTAATTACCCGCTCTAATCCATTCTGGATGTTAAATTTTCACCCTCTCACTAGTGAGAGAAACAGAGCTTATTACTCCATGCGAAATCACACGAATTTCGCTCCCTTTTTAACTTTCACGTTGCACTGATCATAGCCTACTCTAATCTGAAACTGTGAAAACAATCTAATAAGAAAATGTTTGTATACGTATTCATTATAATATTTGACAGACTTCTCACAGAGCACAACGTGGATTCATATAACTTACTAATGTATCAGTTGGTTTACAAATAAAAATACATTTGCATTGTTTGTTGACTTTTTTTTATGTGTCAACAGTACCTGATTTATATTCACCTATTAATTCACAGTAAATGTGACCCTGGACATTTGAAAGCTGAATAAATAAGCTTTCCATTGATGTATGGTTTGTTAGGACAATATTTGGCCGAGATACAGCTATTTGAAAATCTGGAATCTCAAAATATTGAGGAAATCGCCTTTAAAGTTGTCCAAATGAAGTTCTTAGCAATGCATATTACTAATCAAAAATTAAGTTAGAATATATTTACGGCAGGAAAATGACAAAATATCTTCATGGAACATGGATCTTTACTTAATATCCTAATAATTTTTGAATACTGCATAAAAATATATGTCCTATTTAAATAAATAAATACACTACCAGTAAAAAGCTTTTGAACAGTAAGATAAGTCTCTTCTGCTCACCAAGCCTGCATTTATTTGATCAAAAGTACAGCAAAAACAGTAAAATTTAGAAATATTTAAAATAACTGCTTTATATTTGAATATATTTACAATTCTAATTTATTCTCGTGATTTCAAAGCTGATTTTTTTGTATCATTTGCTGCTCAAGAAACAATTATTATGTTGAAAACAGCTGAGTAGGTTTCTATGATGAATCCGAACCCAAAATCTTTTGTAACATTATAGATCTTTATTATCACTTTTGATCAAATTGAAGCATCCTTGCTAAATACAAGCCTAGACTCCAAGCTTTTTAATGGTATAGTTTATAATTTTACAAAAGCTTTTCATTGCAAATAAATGCTGATTTTAAATATTGATGATAATAATAATAATAATAATAAAAGTTTCTTGAACAGCAAATCATTAGAATGATTTCTGAAGGATCATGTGACACTGAAGACTGGAGTAATGATGCTGAAAATTTAGCTTTGATCACTTATATTGAAAAAGAGAAAAAAAAATTAAATAGTAAAAACATTTTACAATTTTACTGTTTTGGCTGTACTTTGGATCAAATGAATGCAGGCTTGGTGAGCAGAAGAGACTTCTTTAAAAAACAAGTCTTACTGTTCAAAAACTTTTGACTGGTAGTGTATGTATATGAAGTAATTACAAGCTGAAACACTTTACATCTGAGGCAGTTCATTGGTTAACATTGAAATAAGTAAATCTGAAATGTTTTGTTTAAAGTACTCATTCCCTCAAAAACCATTGCCCTTAAAACAGGAATGAACATTCATAAACAAAACATCCAAACCTTGCAATTTTGTCAACTGTTCTTTGAGTACATATAATCTTTCTTTCAGCTTGACTGATGATGAAGGTTGTTGTTTTAAAATATGGCATGTAAATTGGAGTGCACAGAGAAAAAGAAGAGAAAGAATCAGTGAACAGTCAAGTAGAACAGTAGTTTGGAACACATTTGTTTCTGAGTAAATAAAGGAGATGGACCGTATGAAATAGAGAAAGGGTGTTTATTTGAGGCTTAATCCGTACATCACATAAAAACAGCAATAAAGAGGCAGCCAATTAGGGATACTGATGAAGCAGAGAGAACCACCACAATCACACTGCCTGCTAGATTGACCAGGGCTCCAAGACCAGCTCCCACTATGACCTGAGCCAGCTGCACCATGCAGGTAAGAGCTGCACAGTCCATGCCAGTGCCACGGCCCTCCAGAGCTGGCTCACCACTTCGCAATTTCCTTTGCTCCTATGTCAAAAGAGGCACAATGCATTAAGGGAAAAAAAGCTATAATTCTCCACATGGACATAAAATACAGCATTGCAAAAAATAATATATGTTTCTATCATCTGAAGATCTGAAGTTACTTATAATGAACTGTGGATTCCAGGAAGCCTTGCAGAGAGTATTGTTTTCTCTTTGATAGTTCTAAGACAACATATTCACAAACTTCTAATATAAGCAATTTTCAAGCTTTTTGAACCAACACACAACAGTGAGAACAATTTAAATGCAAGTAACCCGCCAAGTGGCATTTGCAGGATTTAAACAACATTTTGATTATAATTCAGTCTCAGTTTCAGTTTCATGGAAGGATTTAGATTTGTAATTACATTTTCTGTTTCCTGGCAACTTCATTAATGCTTTGGATATTTCAGGGATTTTAGATAGAGGCTAAATAAAGTTAAAAATCAATGTTTAAAACAAGTGAAGCACTATTTTGAATTAATGTGCTTGGTAAACTCCTTAGGGTTTTTTGGGGGTAAAACTCACAGTTTTGGTGTGTGCTAATCATATATACACAAACACACACACAGTCATTCAAAAGTTTGGGATCAGTAAGATTTATACAAAAAAAAATAAATAAATAATAAAAAAGTTTAAGCATCATTACTCCAGTCTTCAGTGTCACATAATCCTTCAGAAATCATTCTAATATGCTGATTTATTATGAATGTTGGAAATAGCTGTGCTGCTTAATATTTTATTGGAGCCTATGATACATTTTTCAGTATTTTTTAATAAATAAAAAGTTAAAAAGAACAGCATTCATAAAAAAAGAAAAAAAAAAAGAAATCTTTTGTAACAAAAAATACCATTTAAAAGTTTGTGGTCAGTAAGTTTTTATTCTTTCTTTCTTTTTTTAAAAGAAATTAATATATTTATTAACCAAAGATGTGTTAAACTGATAAAAAGTGATAGCAAAGACTTTATTATATTTATACAACATTATTAATAAAGATTTCCATTTTTAATAAATGCTGTTCTTTTAAACTTTTTATTCATCAAAGAATCCTGAAAAAAAAAGAATCACAGGTTTTCCCAAAAAATTTTAAGAAGCACAACTGTTTAAAGCACTAATAATAAAAGTAATAAATTAGCATATTAAATTGATTTCTGAAGGATCATGTGACAATAAAGACTGGAGTAAGACTAGAGTGTATATATTACTTCATTATAAAAATCTAATGAACTTTTAAAGTCACTAGAAACTAGAAGCAAACTTTGTTTAAGCACTCAATTTCGCTAAATAAAAGTATTAATTTCTTTCAAAAAAAAAAAAATGTATAGTTTCTTGTTTATAAATATATAAAACTGTCAAAAAACTTTAAAATGATCATTTTTTTGTCCTGTTGTAAGACTGACCTCTTCCGCCTTGTGGTACTCTGAGATGAGGTTGAATGGGATGGTGTAGAGAGTGCTGGACATGACTCCAAACACACAACACAGCGTCAGCGTGGCCACAATATTTGGAAAAAGGCCGATCAGACCGGTTCCCAAACCAAACACAAAGTAGCCTAGAAAGTACAGTCCCTTCAGGCCAATATACGGCAGGAGCAGCCTCTGCACATCTGGATGAACACATATGGAAATCATTTAAGCAGACTGCAACAATGGCCTTCAATACAGAACAAATGTTGAATTGAATGAATGGGAAATGCAGATTAACTGATCAAACGAATTCACATCACTGATAAAATGTCTTCACCAATAAAGCCCTCCGAAATGGCCTTTTCAGTGACATACGACTTGAAGCCCTAATTAGAATGACGGGTTGCTGAAAAGGACTGAGTGTCTCATCAAAACAGATTAATAACTCTGGAAAAGTGTATTATCCCATTTCAACCCTGAACTGACTTGGTAGGGTCGTGTATTATCAAACTGTAATAGAACAGGCTTCTTTTGTCTAGGTGCATTAAGAAAGTGCAGGTTTAATAAAGTCAGAAAGAATGAACAGTTGAGTCACGATTCAATATTACTCACATGAATAGAGTGCAGAGGAGACGGCGTTGATGCACAGGCCCCAGCAGCCCACTTCAACCCCTCTCTCATACGTCGCATAGGAGGTGGAATTGTGTTCAGCGTATGGGTTCCCCTTATATACAATCTAGAGATGAATAAACAGAGCTCATGGACGTTGCATAAGTTACAGCACGTGACAACAACACATCCTAGGTGATCTTTTGTCAAATGGGATAAAGACCTAGAGAACATCTCAACAGGTGTCTCTCCTTCCATTATGCACTTCAAGTGAAGTACAGAAACATCACAAAGGCTTTTTTCCCCATTCAGACACCACGTGGAAATTCAAAGGAACAACATTCTCTGCTCCGCTGTGATCTTGTGGGTTGGTTTCATAACTCTTACCTCAAACTAGCTTTCGTTATAGGTCACAAGTCAAAAACTAATTTATCGAGGTTCATACAGGTTTCTCTAAAGACCCTGAGCTTTCAAAGATGGAGACATCTTCTTAATTCCACCATGCCTTTTGTTACTGCTATCTTACAGTGAAGATCTAATCATATTCTCGCACAGCCAGGTTAAGTTTATCACTATTCACTTCATCGGTGATAAAAAAAAAAAAAAAAAAAAAACACAATTCAGCACTGAATGAACTAGCTCTGCAAAAGAAAATAAGAAAGAAATGGCTACCATTTAACCACAATTAAATGCATATATTGATCCATTTTTCAGGTTCATAATGCTACTCTTTCAGGAGTACTGAACTGAAATATGATGGCTTGGTAAATAATATAAAGATGGATGTTAGAGATATGATGATAAGCTTGCTCTTTTATTTATTTATACCACAGGCTTGGTGAACAAAATAGACTGCTAAAACATGTCAAAATCTCATAATGTGTAAAGGGAACCATGGATATTAAGACTTATATGGCTTAACATAACGTAAATGAAGTATCTTACTGGAATATGTAGTAGAAAACCCATTAAAGATTGTTTTATTCATATTTAGGACTATAAGGGGCGCCATTATTTCGATGACGTCAAATGGTTGCACTCTGTGAGCTACTGGCACAACCTGATGGTATTTTTACCGCAACACAACTTGTAAAATAAAATACAGATACAATGATGACCACAGCTACTGAAAAGAGCTTACAGGTGGTGATGGATATAAGCATAGCTTTAAACCAAAGCAGTACCATCGATTTTTCCTTACAAGAGGTCTAAACACCTGGGGATATCAAGTGAAATCCATGCTGAGAAACTCCTGCACCTGCATGACAAGTGTCTGCATTTTTAGAGTTTCTTGTCTCTGCCGTTTGTAAGCTCTTTCAGTAGCTGTGGTCGACGAAAAGCCTCAAATGCATCAGGGCTAAAGTGGAGAGAAGAAAGACGCAGGTCTTTAGGATGTTTTATTCGCCCACAGGCACCTTCCTATTCTTTTTTTTCTCCTCTTATAGCTAGAAAAGCAGTGAAGACTTATATCGCTTATCTCGTTACTCTTCAGCTGAAAATTACAACCAAAAGGTGGCATGGAATTAATATTTTATTTTGTGAGGCAGCACCAGTAGCTCACCAAGTGTAACCATTTGACGTCAGCGAAATAATGGTGCCCCCCATAGTCCAAAATATGAATAAAACGTAAATATTTAATGGGATTTCTACTGCATTTTAGTAAGCAAGATCATTTAACCATACAAGTCTTAAAATGCCCCTATTATGGATTTTTGAAAAAACAGCTTTGATGAGCAAAATAGACGGTTTTATTAATTTTTCTTTTACTTGTCAAAATGTTTAAAAGGTAACTCCGGGTATTAAGTCTTCTATGGATTAATATAAAGCAAATGATGTCTCTTGAAAGGTGTCATAGAATACCCATGAAAGATTTATCTTATTTAACAAAATCCACATCGTTTTATATGTATTTTGGACTACAATCGGCACCATTATTTTAATGATGAAATGGTTGCAATCGGTGAGTTACTGGTGCTACCTGATGCTATTTTTACCACAACACAACTTGGAATACGCAACTCGGAAAATAAAATACTGATACGATGACCACAGCTACTGAAAGAGCTGCTTAAGTGGTGTAAACCAAAATCTGTACCATCTTTATTTCCTAACAATGAGTCTAAACGCCCCCCAGATAGCGAGTAAAATCTGCACTGAGAAACTCCTCAGTGGCTGCGGCGTCATGACAAGCATTGGTATGTTAACATCCTGCCAGGATGACATCTAGCATTTCTTGTCTCTGCCGTTTGTAAGTTCATTCAGTAGTTGTGGTATACTAAAAGCCTCATAAACATCAGGGCTGAAGTGGAAAGAACAAAGACGCAGGTCTTTAGGAAGTTTTATATGTCCACAGGAATCTTCTTATTATCACTAGGAAAGCAGTAAAGACTTGCATCACTTCTTTTGTCACCCTTTGACTAAAAAATACAACCAAAAGCTGCACAATGTGGCATCGTATCAGTATTTTATTTTTCGAGTTGTGTATTCTGAGTTGTGTTCTGGTAAAAATAGCAACAGGTAGCGCCAGTAGCCCACTGAGCGCAACCATTTGACGCCATTAAAATTATGCCACCCCCCATAGGCCAAAATAAGTATAAAGCAATGTGGATTTGTTAAATAACGTAAATCTTTCATGGGTTTCCTACTACATTTTAGTAAGAGACAACATTTGTTATATTAAGCCTTATGAGTCTTAATAACCGGGGTTCCCTTTAAAAACTAAAATTTCACGATTATCAGTGATTACAAAACCAACAAGACTTTACATCCAAGAATGTATCAAATGGTGGTTGACTAGCAGTTCTACCTATGACTGTCAGTCAGCAAGTCAGGGATTTCAATGGAAGACACTAGTCTATGGTGCACTAACATTCAGCATGTGTATTTTCTGGCTGTTCTGAGCACTCTCTTTAAAGATATGGATGTGCAAATGAAGCACAGCTCAAATTCTTCATTCACTCACCTGCCCCATGAAGTCAGTGAAGAAGAGCATGTTGCACAGGAAGGCTGTCCAGCCTAACAGATGACTTACACACAGACAGCGGTAATGGCTGGGCATGCTAATCATAGCTGACAGTAGAGATTTCAGGGTCATTCTCTTCTGTACCTGAAACACAGTTATGCACACAGGTTACTAATATCTACTGAACGGTTCAAAAACTCAAAGCCAGAAACACTTGCCAGTGAATATTTAAGAATATATGCATTTAAAGGATTAGTTCACTTGCAGAATTAATTTCCTGATAACTGATAGATCATCCAAATTGTTCATGTCTTTCTATCTTCAGTGGGAAAGAAATAAAGGTTTTCAAGGAAAACATTCCAGGATTTTTCTCCATATAGTGGACTTCAATGGGAGCCAACAGGTTGAAGGTCCAAATTGCAGTTTCAATTCAGCTTCAAAGAAACCGAGAAACGGTGTCTTATCTAGTGAAACAATTGGTCATTTTCTAACAGAAATATAAATTTCTATACTTTTTAAACACAAATGGTCGTCTTGCACTAGCTCTGAGATGCGCATGCATGTCTTAATGTATTGCGCTATCACGTTGGAAAGGCCACACGTGGTTAGTTTGTACTGTGTACAAAAAGGTAGGGTAGGGCGAAAAACTCATTTTCTCATTTTCTCCTTCAGCTTCAAAATTGTCCAACATCTTTGTTTCCTGGAATGTTTTCTTAAAAAAAAAAAAAAAAAAAAAAAAAATTCTTTTTGACTGCAGAAAGAAAGACATTAACATCATGGATGACACTGGGGTGAGTAAATTATCAGGACATTTTTATTCTGGAGGTGAACTAATCCTTTAACAAACCAAGCTTTATTCAGCGAGCTATGATACAGTATACCACAGTGATCGCATGAATCATCGGGTTTTTACAAACCTGTCAACTTCATGTAGTACGACGGTCTTATAGTTGTCTCTTCACATTATACTGGGAAACCAGACATTAAAAATATAATACATGTTTTCATAACCACAAAGGGTTGATTTGATTACTGCGATCACATCACTAGTGACAGGGATGTCTCTGTAAATAAATTCATTTTTCTTTTCTTTTGCTAAAATCGAACCATGATGTAAAAAATATATAACATCTGGGAAATGGTGTGAAATGAATGAATTAGTGCTCTTATGAACAGAGTTGTGATTTGTTAAAGGTCTTGTAATGAATATGGAGATAAAGTCAGAAACTCATCAGTAAAACTGCTTCTCCTGAGGAATTAGAGCATTAGTTTGCAAATTTTCACTAGTACAGATACTAGCATAATATATGATGGAATACATTCAGTGCTTCCCCTAGGTTTATGTTTTTTTTGGGGGGGTATATATATACATATATACATATATACATATATATATATATATATATATATATATATATATATATATATATATGTGTACATTATACTGTACAAGTAACACAAGAGCAATATATTTTTGTTACGCCGACAGGTTGCCGTGAAGTTTCTGTGTGTATCCAGTATGATGCTAGACTAGTTTTCTCAAATGAAACAGTAAAATGATCATGAAGTGACACTCACAGCAGCTCTGGAGATTACGTTTATGTGTTAATGTTGTCATATAGTGAGACGCAAAGGCCAAAAATTACCAGGAGAGTCATGCGTGCACCAGTATCTGTATAGTAAACAAAAACGCGTCTCCGCCATTCATACACAAGGAGACAAGCGGAACGCCTGTTTGCGTTTTAATATTCAAAGACACTAGTCCATATCCTGATTCGAATTAAGTGACAGACCTACTTTTGATTTATTCATCAAAAAATTGACGAATTCCGTGGGATTCCATATAGAGTATTCCGTTTTTATGAATGGACTCCACGATCCTGTTCGTGTTTTTGCGAAGGAGAAATTGCGCGCAATCATATAGAGACAGAAATATGCCATCATGTAAATAAGATAACTTAAGGTCACTTAGTTTGTTTAATAAAATAACAGGGTATATATATAAATAATAGGGTTTTATAGGAAAGGTAAAGGTAAAATAATGGCAGGGGAAACACTGACATTTTTATCATCATTGTGAATATATTGTTACAAATGTCAAAGACTGACACAGAAGAGAAGAAATGGTTGAATAACGTCGTTATTTTTGTTTTCTTTGCGCACAAAAAGTCTCATAGCTTCATAAAACTATGCTGAACCACTAATGTCACCAAGACTATTTTAACAATGTTCTTACTACCTTTCAGAAAACTCTCAGATTTCATCAAAAATATCTTCACTTGTGTTGTAAAGATGAACGAAGGTCTTATAGGTTTGAAACGACATGAGGCTAATTGATTACAGAATTTTCATTTTTGGGTGAACTATCGCTTTAAAAATGCATCTCTAAAATCAAAATTAAACTTTGTCAGCCATTTCTTGCTTTGCATCTTCGTTTAGCCTGTTGTACTGATTTAGTGTTTAAACACACTCATGCATGAAATGCAACTGATGTCTCCCATAATTTGAATACAGTTTCCCTCAGGTATTTACACTACTCTCCGTTTCATTCGAGACCTTTCTCAGCCTAATTACGCAAGTGTTCTATCTGTCATCCTGTAAAACAAGCCTTCCATCACTGCAGTACATAACAAGAACTATATGTTCTGAACATTTTGTCCAAGAGCAGTGTTTGGTGGAATAGAACTGTTTCTCAGAGACAGCTGGCAGATTATGTGAGGTTTGTAGCAGGTTAATGTTTGCGAGACTCAGTTGGGGTTTAGACTGACAGGATTAGGGAGATTTACAGTTCCTTTTACCTTAGTGGGATTAACAATTTGATATGAGCATTGAATAAAAAATAAAGTTTGATCAAAGTTACCAGAATATTTTGACCCTATATTCTGATTAACACAGATAAACTGCTTTGCACACAGCTATATCTGGGAAAGCATTTTACAGATGTAAAATTGAGTTGCATTAAAGCAGTACTTGGTGTGACTCACTGGCATGACAAACTGCAGTCTGGGTTAAGGACCACAGCGGATGTTTCACAAAGTGCATGCACAAATTTTATGATTCAAAAGGAGCAACTGAATGATCACCTGAAACAGGATTTGACACACTAATGGTGATCTAAGAGTCTAGGGTCTAAACGTCTGAAATATGTGGTTTACAATATGTTTGTAAAAATTTTATTTTTTTTTTATTATTTTCACTTTTATTATTATCACTATTATCACTATTTTGGGTCATTAATCAAATAAGTAAATGTTGTTCTTGCTTCCATGGTAAAACAAGAGGCTCTTTGCATTATTATTATTATTATTAATAATAATAATAATAATAATAATATAATAAATGCATATAAAACTTTTAAAGGATTATTATTATAACCAGTATCAATTAGTTTTTTTTTTATTATTATTGTAATTATTTTTTAATATCATTATTCAAATTTGTAATAATTCAATAAGTAAATGTATGTACTCTCATACAGACAATAAAGTGTTCTTGATTCCTTGGAAAACCAGATGCTCTTTGCATCATCATCATCATCATCATCATCATCATTTTAAACTCATTTAAACTTTTAAATGATTATTATTATAAACAGCATGAATAACAACAATATTATTTTTCAATGTTAGTTTTATTATTGTTGATGTTATTATTTACTAATATTATTATTCAAATTTTCAATAATTCTAGTAAATGGATGCACTCTTATACAGAAAATAAGATGTTCTTTCATTATAATTTTTTTTATTATTAGAATTAATTAGAATTAGAATTTATTAATTAAATAATAATATATTATACATAATAATAGAATATTATAAAACAATAATACATATTAAACGTTTAAAGGATTATTATTATAAGCTGTAACAATAACAACATTTTATTATTTTCAATATTTTATTTTATATTTAATATTTTATTATTATTATTATTATTATTAATATTATTATTATTTTTTATTTGTGTAATACATATCAAACTTTTAAACAAATTATTATTATTATTATTATTATTATGATTATAAACAGTAACAATAAAAATATTTTATTACTATTATTGTAATTAATGAAATGGATAAATGTATGTACTCTTAAACAGACAATAAAAAGATGGTTTATTATTACTATTATTATTATTATTATTATTATTTAATTTTATTTATTTGTATGATGATGATAAAAAAAATTAATAATAATACATTAAACTTTTAGGGAGGGATTATTATTAATAAAGGATTATTATTATTATTATTATTATTATGATGAACAGTAACAACATTTTATTTTCAATATTTTATTATTATTAATATTATTGCTATTGTACCAGTGCAAAACAGCATTATTTTCTAGTGGATTCAGAACTGTAGACTCATCCATAATAATTAGATACATACGTCTAAAATCCCCTGCTATGTTATGTAACTATTTTTTTTATGGTAAACCTGGACCTGTTTTAATACTTAATGATCTAATAATATATGGTGTGAACATTGAGAGCCATGTACATTTTTCACACCTCATAATTAAGTTACACACAATATGGCCATAATGAGTAATTATGATGGCATGACTTCATCACAAAGACCTCTTAATATGCCATTATTTGTTATATTTTTCAAAAACGGAAAAAGCACATGCTCATTTTCATTATCGACCAAATGAGGAATTGTTTCTGTGGAAGGCACGAGTATCCAGCCTAATTACAGCTCACAAAGGCTGATGCTCCATGGTCTGAAACAGGTCATTAAAATGTGAGGAGAAATTGGGTGCAGACTGAAGGCAAGAATAAAAGCCACATGAAAGGGATTCAAGGTAACACAAATGACTAACCTCGCTGTTAGGCTGCTTGGCACTGGGCGTGACCGCATTGGCTTCACTCAGGGCAGAAAACGAGCGCTGCCTCATTTCAGGCAAAGGTGGTGGCTCTTTGTAGACCGCGCCGTAGCCGTTATGATGTGGGTCTTCCAGGAGCAGTGAGGTGGCTGGACAAGAGTCTGAACTGTGATCTTTCATCAGTGGTTTCTCTGGGATGCTGAAAAGGTGCATGGTGAGAAAAAGGCCCCAGGTCAGTGACGAGAAAAAATAGATAACTTGGTATTCTGAACCCAGTATGACACCAAGCACAGAGTGACCCCAGTCCATGGCTCCAATCAGGTATCCACAGGCTCCACCTAGACCTGCAAGGAAGCACAGCAGATTGCTTTGAAAAGTCACACTAAGAAAATCAAACGCAATTCAAAGTTTCAGTGGGATGTGAACCAAAATGCTCCTCCAAAAGGAAGACAGAGCACTAAAAGTACTTTTACAAGTGTTGTTCTTGTTTCAGGAGAGAAAGAAAATAGATTAGCTCTGGTTACACCAACTACAACAGTGACCTTTATAAAGGAATAATTATTTTGAATAAAATCTCTGCTGTGATAATACAGTTTTACATTATATATAAAAACTATGTGCTCTGTCACATTACATATTTGTTTTAAATGTTCTATCTATCTAATCTAATTTTTTTTACTTCAGTGACTGAATTGAGACCACAGAATAATTTTCACCACTGATTTTCAATATCCATTTATTGAACCAACAGGAAATCTTCTCTGCATCACATGTGTGTTAAATACAGGAGCTATTGTGTTTTTCTGGAAGAGCTGCTAACCAGTGGCGGCTTGTGGGTTTTAAAATAGAGGAGGCACACTAATTGTATTGGTCTCCCTGCTGAAAAACAAAACAAAACAAACAAACAAAAAAACAGTCATAGCTGGTCACTAGGCTGGTTCTAGAGGGGTTTTGGCCACTATAACCAGCTACTTCCATCTTAAACCAGCTAAAACCAGCCAACCAGCCGAGGCTGGTTTTAGTTGTTTTTTTTGTTTTTTTTTAAAGGGCTGTAGAGAAACGTAAAGAAAACACATACACATACAGCAAGATAATATAATTTCACTTACCTGGCCTATCACTTGAAGCAAACACAATTAAAAGAAGTCTGTGTTAAAAGAGAGCCTCGTGCCATTTAATTAAACTGCTGTAGTCTATATCCAGCTTACGCGTGTTCTCCCTTTTTTCATTTGTAAGTTACTGTTTGAATGACAGCTTAGTAAATCTTTTGGTTATCAGATATTATTGCTATTCATCATAGGTACTTGGTACGTTATCAGCGCAGCGGCAGATGTTTAAACAAACATCGCTCATTTACGTCTCTATGATCATTGATATACCAGAAGGGAGGCTAGCCTCCCCTGCGAGATTTCTTTTCTCAACATTTCTCAGTGCTGAAAGTCAACACTCTACGGTGATCGGCTATTTTTTTTTTATTAGCTCTTCCCCGGCCTCCCCCTCTCCTTCTCTATCACGTAGCGGGTGTGATTACATCAGCAGATTCGGCACATTCGCGATAGAAAAGTGGCGCTTTCCAACTTAAGTAACGTTACGGTATGACACATTCTTAGACAGGAACTTAATTAATTGTGAATTTTATTCATATTAAATCGTCCTCGTCCATTTTCACCACTGCTGCTAACAGCTTTTATTGCGTGAAACGGTTTATCATAACATCGCTGTACCATTTCTTTTTTAACCTTAACATCACTTGAGCCTTTGTTCAGGTCCTAGCATGTGAAACATGAAAAGAAAGCTATTACAATAAAGAATGACATTGCAATTACCTTATTTAACCCTCAAGCATCCTTCGTATAGAAAGGTCCAATCTTTTAAAATAAATAAATAAATAAATGTCATATCACAGTCTTCAATAAAATAAAAATCAATTCATGCTAAAGTTTTATTGATTTTGATGACTTTCAATTTTAAGGCTGCCAAGTAACAAACAAGGCTGTTAAGTTTAACAAACAAATAGTTGTTCTAAGTTGTCACACATCATTTTAACTTGAATAACCTGAGTTGACTGAACTTTTTTTTTAAGGCAGCAGGGTAACAAATTATTTTAAGTTGACTCAACAAAATTATGTTTCTTACAGTGTAGCACTCAATGGCTGCATATAGGCTGAAATCTATAAAACAAGTTAAAATTACAGAATTATACAAAAAAAAAAAAAAAAAAATTAAAGTTGGGTGAGACTGTAAAAGATGCCAAAATATGCTTACAAACAAATCTGACCATGCTATAAGGAAAAGACAATGTAAGAGACAGAGTAATCATTTATTTTGAAAAAAAAAAAAAAAAAAAAAAAACCCATCAAATTTCAAAACCTCCAAAAAGTAAAATATAACCAAATGGTGCCAAACAGGAAAGAATAAACAATAAGCCCAACAAGTAGCATGTTCCAGACATTTTTTGTTTGGAATCATCACGAAACCTTGCAGTAGGACTTTGATCTGACTTTGAAGTATGTATGTGTTTATGTGAGTGAGTGCACCCAAAGTGTGGCACAAGAATGCTCAGACATTGGCTCATTTAAATCTTTGGTTTTGTATGTGTTGTTAATGACTGTTTTTATTCAACAAAATGAAATGTTATAGGCTCATCCAATGCTTTGTATTTGTGTGTGTGTGTGTGTGTGTTTGCCACATTGAGAATGTTATATATATATATATAGACTCACCCCTTCATTTATGTGTATATATGATCTGCATTGTGTTGGATTTATTGATTTTTATTGGACAAAGTATAAAAAATGCTCTGAATTTAGAATTTCTCATTCATGTCCTATGGGTGCCCATTTTTTGTTCACAAAGGACAAATTAAAGTGTTTCTTTTTTTCAACGACTTAACTTTTTTGTGTGTTCAGGTGGCAAACTTAGCCAAGTCTTGTACCACTTTAAGATTAAGGAAACCAGTTTAAGGAAACTCAAAAAATATATATTTTGCCCAAATTTGCCCGAAGGATGCTTGAGGTTTGAAGGGATAGTTCAGCCAAAAATTTCAATTCTGTCATTAATTACTCACCCTCATGTCGTTCCAAACCCTCAAGACCTTCGTTCATCTTCAGAACACAGATTAAGATATTTTTAATGAAATCCGAGAGCTTTCTGACCCTTCATAAACAGCAACACAACTGACATGTTCAAGGCAAAAATAACATTATTAGGATTCTACATTCTACGCATGCATCATGGTACTCTCATGAACGCATGTTGAAAATTGCTAGAGAAGAGAGGTTGTTGAATAAAAATGTTTTTTTTTTTATTTCTTTGTGCACACAAAGTATTCACATAGCCTCAAAAAGGTTGAACCACTGATGTTATATGGACTATTTTAACAATGTCCTTTCTACCTTTCTTGGCCTTGAATGTGTCAGTTGTGTTGCTGTCAAGTAAGTTTTAACAATATTTGACAATGCTGACAAAAATCATTGTCAGATATTAGACAACTGTACACCTTTTAAAAGAGATTTATTTTTAAAATGTACTTCTTTTTGTAAAGGCAGTATTTTATTTATTTTTTTTTAAAAATCAAAGATACACTACTATTCAGAAGTCTGGGAATTTTTTTATATATATAAATAAATTTACAGTAAAAACAGTAATATGTGAAATACTATTAAAATTTAAAGCAACCGTTTTAAATTTTGAAAAGCTGAATTTTCAGCAACCATTACTCCAGTCTTCACTGTCACATGATCCTTCAGAAATCATTGTAATATACTGAGTTACTGTTTAAAAAACATTTATTATTATTATCAATGTTAAAAAATAATTTAAATAGATATATTAGATATTTAGGAATCAATAAAAGTATTATGTTATAGTCTGAGGGCAAATGGTTTGAGTTGAATGGTTGAATGGCTGATCGAGTGAGCGATATTAGTGAGTGATAATAAAATGTCAAAATAGAGAGAAATGATACACTTCATATTAAGAACATTCTAGTGAGTAATTATAAGGTGGACATTTGCTATTAGTAATATGTTACAACTGCTAGATCTGATTACTGATCATCTCTTTTAAAAGAAAACAAACACAACCACAAGTATTTATTCAATACAGTGGCTAAATTAACAATAAATATAACATAAGCAGGTGCAGATATTTCCCAGCAGCAATCCCAAAGTAGTAATGATTTTATGAACTACTTTACTTCCAAGATCAAAATTATTAAGAGATAAAATTGTAACCATGCAGTCGTCAGCCACAGTATTGCATTAGGTGTGATATAGATCTCCTGAAGAAAACTCCACTCATTCTCTCTATAGGAAAGGAAGAATTGTATAAACTTGTTAAATCATCTAAACCAACATATATGTTAGACCCTATTCTATCTGAGCAACTAAAAGGTGCTTCAAGAAGTCATAGATCCTCTTCTGAACATTATGGACTCGTCATTGGGATATGTAAAAAAAAAAAAAACACACAAACACACCTTGACCACCACAAATTAATTAATTACAGACTGATCTCAAATCTTCCTTTTTTGTCACAGATACTAGTATCATCACAACTATGTTCCTTCTTAGAAAAAATAAAAAAGGTGTCTGCGAGGATTTCCAGTCAGGATTTAGACTGTATAATAAAAGTATTGAGACTGCTCTCATTAGAGTTACAAATGACCTGCTCTTATCATCCGATTGTGGCTGTATCTCTCTATTAGTTCTACTGGACCTTAATGCCGCGTTCAATATTATCAACCACAACATTCTTTTAAATAGACTAGAAAATGATGTTGGCAGTAGAGGAATGAATTATCTGACCACCATCAATTCGTAGCAGTGAATGAAGAGGTATCATACTAATCACAAGTGCAGTATGGAGTACCTCAAGGTTCAGTACTAGGACCGTTATTTTTTACGCTTCACATGTTACCCTTAGGAGATATCATCAGGAAAAATGGTGTTAGCTTTCTGTTATGCTGATGATGCTCAGCTCTATATTTCTTTGTGCCCCAATAAAACATACCAATTTGCAAATACCAAGGCATAGTTGATATAAAAAACTAGATGAGTATTATTTCCTAATGTTACATTTTGAAAAAACAGAAGTCAATTACAACCTAAGCTCTCAATGGCTAATGCAGAAACGTTAATTCATGTTCAATGTTCGTGACCTCAAGGTTACATTACTGTAATGTTAAATTGAGTGGTTGCACCATGCACATAATAAACAACCGCCAGCTGGTTCTAAATGCAGCAGCTAGAGTTCTTACTAGAACCAGGAAGTATGACCATATTAGCCCGGTTCTGTCAGCACTGCACTGGGTGCCTATTAAACATAGTATACATTTTAAAATCTTGCTTATTACCTATAAAGCCCTGAATGGTTTAGCACCTCAATATTTGAGCGAGCTCTTATTGCATTATAGTCTTTCACAGCCGCTACGATCTCAAAACTCTGGCCTTTTGATAATACCTAGAGTATCAAAATCAATTGCAGCCGCCAGATCCTTTTCCTATTTAGCTTCCAAACTCTGGAACAATCTACTCAACACTGTTCGGGAGGCAGACACACTCTGTCTGTTTAAATCTAGATTAAAATCCCATCTCTATAACCTGGCTTACATGTAACACACTAACACACATCTCTATAATTCAAATCTGTTGAAGGATTGCTAGGCTGCATTGATTAGGTCAACCAGAACAAGAAACACTTCCCAAAACTCCCGATGTACGTTACATCGTTAAAAGAATGGCATCTATGCTAATATTAGTCTGTTTCTTTTTTAATCCGAGGTCACTGTAGCCACCAGATCCAGACTGTATCCAGATCAGATTGTCACTGTAGCCACCTTGATCCAGTCTGTATCCAGTCTAGATGGTGGATCAGCACTTGGAGATGACCTCTACAGCCTTGAATGTCAGAGGAGACCATGTCAACTAGACAGATGCCCTTCGATGACCTCATCACCTAGATGGCCATCGGAACAAGACCACGGGAATCAGACGAGTCCACGCACACACTGCAGCTAAATTCGATTGTCAGTTCACCTTTTACTCCTTAATCGTGTTCTGCACATAATTCACTAAAATACGGGAGCGACAACCACATTTGACAACCGCATTTACAGAAATTCTGCGCAGTGTGTACGGAACTGAACTGAACTAGCTGTTAATGACATATTTAAATGCGCATCAGAAATGTGTCTTCGTCTGTATGTGAGATGCAAGAAAATAACCTTAAAGAAGTCTTAACCTTAGCTCATTTGGACACGGGGCTCAGAAGAGATGCACTGAAGTGGCAGTGTTGCCAGATCATCATAGAAAAAACAACAACAACAACAACAAACAAGACAAGCGCAAAAAACAATAAAACACCCAAATGCTTATAGGTTTATAACACACACACAAAAATCACCACAGACCACGTTTTTTAACTCCATAAAGCGCCTATAGCTTTATGAGCTTAGACCAAACAACATGCCTAAAAGTGCTTGTAAAAGCGAGGACATGGCAACACTGCCAGACAGCACTCTCTAAAGCAGCCTTCGGAGCATAAACAAAACACAGCATCTTTATCAGCAGTAGTTTAGTTAAAATCGCCAGACAAAAAGTGTCTTTAGCCAAAAAATGGCAGATACCAAATGGCTAAATTCGTATTCACTCCCGCAAGACGCTAAAATGTTGGTATGGTTACAAATGCAGGAGTGACTCCTGTTCAATACACACATGGAACGATAATTTACAGGACTCACTACCACATTTAAATACGTTTGTCAGTCCTGAAACTTGCAGTGTGTACGTGGCCTACAGGTACTGACAACTGCATTTAGAAATTTTTTATTTTAAAACAAAGTTTTATTAATGCCTACACCTACCCCAACCCTTAACTTAGCCCTTACTATAATACAAAAACAGTATTATTGTTGTACAGTGTGACAAAAATAACGTTAGACTGATGTGTGCATGCCGAGATTTACCCTGATTTCCGTGCTGCCAAGTCCACGGATTTTCCGCGGAATTGGGCTACTTCCATACTATTGCCGCGGATTGTAGCGACCCCAATAACGTAATATTTAGACCCTGGAATGCTAACTTTACCAAAAGAACCCCACTACAAAATGTGTATTTAACCCCTTTCTACCCTTGGAAATGCGATTGGGCTACTTTTGGGCTAATTTTGAGGCGGGTTTTGTTGTGAAAACCTGGCAACCCTTTAAGAAAATAACAGGCTAGTTGCACTCACGAGCCCTTCAGTGAAGTGTCAGTGTTGCCAGATCTTCATAGAAAAAAAAACTACAAGGACAAGTAATGTAGTGATGGCAAAATGTTGCTATGGTTACAAATGTGGCTGCTGTTCCGTACACACATGGAGCGATAATTTACGGGACTCACGCCCACATGTAAATACGGTTGTATCCTTAAACTTGCAGTGCGTATGTAGCCATTTCTGACTTTGTAGCAGCCTAGAATTAAACAGCTGGTTTTGTCTGGCCAGAGGAGAACGGAACACTATTTCCCTGTTAATACTGTAAATCTGCTTTGACACAATCTGCATTGTAAGAAGTACTATATAAATAATGGTGCCTTAACATGGCTTAATCAAAAGAAAAATACACTGTATAGAAGGTTATGCACAATAACACACACACACACCCCTGAGCCACAGGAGCGATCCAGTCATGTGGCTCTGAAGCTCTCAGCTTCAACCCATGATCTCAGCACATGACTGGGCCTGTTTGGATTAGGATACCCTTAGTGCACACAGACCCCTCCGGTGCCTGAGTGCCACGAGTAGACTGACACAAAATCATTGCCAAGTTTTACTATAAATGGATAACAGTCCTTAGAAGCAATTTTTTAGGGTGCTATTTTTCTTAAATGATAACTGTGCATAAATATAACATTAAATCATTTATAACAACAGCATCCGGGTAATGAAATATCTTCACTTTGTTTCATTAACACAAAAAGCTTCCACATTTATCAAAGAACAGTGAGTAAAAACACACAAGTGTCTTTTGTGGTGTAGATGTTATTCACACGAGACTCAAAGCACACGTGTCTCTAGTAGCCTAAGCCTGACTAATATGTTGTTTTCACTCTTTCTGAAGAGATTTAGACTGTGATGTCCAAGGATGGCTTTTTTCCTTTCCAGGTGGTGGAAGTTCATGCGTGACAGTGATGAGAAACACGGGGGGAAAATCCTCAAAAGACATCAAGATTTTGACCAGTAAACAACCCAGATTTTCCTGAGAGGACAAAAAAGAAGGTGTTTTCTGATGTCTTGCTAACACAACCAAATCCCCAAAAGGCACTACCGCTGCCGACACCAAAGCACCCTACTAACCATGTTACAGATGGTGAAAGAGGAAACGACCGTTGCCATAGCGCCAACCAATTTCACATAAGTACTTATATTCAGTACAAATAATATTCTTAGTAGCTTTCAAAAATGCTTCCAAGAGAAAAAGTTTGAAACAAATGCTGTCAGTCAGCTTCATATAGCAAAACGATCTGTAATGTACTGGCTCCTGTAGCGGTAATTGCAGAGAAGCATGTGCATCTTAAAAACTGCACATTAAGAAAATAATAGGTTTTTCCTAAAGAACTGACAGGATACAAATGGTAGAAGTAAAAATAAGTATCAGAAACACAGTAGCCATAAAAGTACCTGAAAATGTAGCTACACACTTAATGGCATAGAATTGGATGGCACTTAGCTTTAATGAGTGCAAAAAGCAATCCGTTTTATGAATTATATTGCTACAATCAACTGTGAATGGACTTATGATACCTAGGAAAGACAAATTAATATAGACATGGAAATAAACTCTGCAGTCCTTCACAACTGCACAACAATTATTAATAGAGCTATATGTACGTCAAACAAGCTTTATGTCAATGTACAAAGTTTTAGAAGATCTCCACAGCAACAGAAGAGCAGGGTAGGAAAGATGTAAATTATGGAATTGTCAAGGTAACTATATAGCTCTTAACAAGACAAATGGAATTTTTCTTATGTTTAAAAGCTATTTTTTCTTCTGTTGTTTTGCAATAAAAATTTACATTAATTAAAGGCACTTTGAAACACCATTTTCATCATATGAAGCAAGGCCAAGCAAATCATTCATTGTTGTTTCTTACCTGTGAGTAAGGCGTGATAATGAAGCCCTCTCTCCTTATCCCGATGGGAACACACGTCAAACAAATAGGCTTTAATTGGTCCGTCAATGAAGTCTGCCGCAAAGTCAAACATCACCACTCCAAACATGACCACTACGATGGCCCATGTCCTTTTAACATTTCTGTCCTCTAGTACAGCTGGAGGAGAGAGACAATCATGGTTACTCAAAAGCACATTATACATTAAATAGGGAATGTAATTTTACATTTTTAAAAAACAGAATGGTCTGACTTAAAGTTTGTGAAATTTTGCTACATAAAACATATGAACGAGACAAAAACAGCAGCCGTGATTCACTCTGAACATTGCTTTAAGTATGAAATCATTGACAACGTGCCGTTGAATTATTCAAAAATAATGCACACCCGAGGTGGTGATGGGGCACAAAACAATTGGCATTTTTATCCTATTTATTTGCTTGGCCAGTCTCATTGTGAGTTTTTATTATCTTTTTTTAGGCTGTTTTAGGCTGTAAGGACCTTTGAAATAACTGAAAACTTTTGGCAAAGTGATATGCAGTCAAGACCTGCCTTGAAGTACATTCACCGTGCGTTTCCCTGAAATTAATTGTACACCTTAGAATGTTTGTCAGCCAATCAGATTTGAGCATTCAATGGTCGAGACGGAGTCAAGATGAAAAGAAGACAGACAGTCAGAGACACATTCGTACAAACTTCTACCCCCAATTGTATTGCAATCGCTTAATATCTCAACCGATTTGAATTGTCACATATTTGTATCGATTTCATAATAAATATATAATAAATGTATATAAATTAAATCAAAAAAAGTAAAGTAAAACCTTTTGTTGCTCAAAAGGCACATTATTAAACAAAACATGATTGTTTTCTTGTTTTTTTGCAGTTATGTTTACATTCTGTTAGAGAGAAAATCACCTTTAAAGTTATCCAGATGAAGTTCTTAAAAGTTAAGTTTTGATATATTTAGAGTCAAAATATCTTCATGGAACATGATCCTACTGATTTTTGGTTTTTAATTTATAATTTTGACTCATACAATCTATTTTGGCTATTGCTACAAATATACCCCTGCTTTTTAAGACTGGTTTTGTCTTAAATAAATGATTATAACAAAAATAAATAAATAAATAAATAAAAGTACATTTTCAAAAGGCCAAAGAACACCAAACTGTAGTAATACAGGATTATTACTATACAGCACTTTAAATGTGTGCTTGGTAACAAGCAAGGAAAAGTACCCTTTACTGCAAATGATTACAATTCTATTTTTTGTATTTAGTAGGAAATAAGGTATGTGTAAAGACTTTCTTCCTAGAATATGTAAAGACCCCCCCAATGCCATTTAAAAAAAAAAAATCCATCCAATGTCCAGCTGTGTTATATTCCCGTCTACTTCCACACGGCTATTTTTAAAACACATTTCCTTTGGTCATTAAAAAAGCTATTTGATATAATGTGGAAAAACCGCAGGGGAGAAAACCAACTGTAACCAATTTTTATAATTATTTGCTATAAATATAGTTTCTATATTTGCTCACCCTTATTCCTGTTTTTTAAATTCCAAACTAAAACATTTCTTAGTGATCAAAGAAAAGCAGATATAATTTGCCAACTTGTTTTTTTTTCTTTTTTATTGCATTGCCAAACTACAGATCCTTTTAACTACCAGCCTAGATACAAGTAGTTCCAGGTTTCATGATCTAAACCAGAGGGCACCAGACTTGGCCCTTGAGGGCCAGTTTCCTGCAGAGTTTAGCTCCAACCCTAATTAAACACATCTGAACCAGCTAATCAAGTCTTACTAGGTAAACTTCCAGGTGGGTTTATGAGGCAAATTGGAGCTAAACTCTGCAGGACGCCAGCCCTGATCTGGACAGATCCATCATTTACTTAGGCTGCACCTACCTGATGTGACCGCATCTCCATTTAAAAATAAAGTGAGGCCCACTAACATCATAATCCCAAGCAGGAGTATGTACGGTCGCCTTCGGCCCCACGGGGACCTACAGTAGTCACTTGCCGAGCCGATGACAGGTTGTAGGATGAAACCCAAAATAGGGCTGATGAGCCACACAAGGCTGTACAGGCGTTTTGGGAGTCCAACGCTCAGCAACACCGGCGTGACAAATGCTGCCTCAACAGCATAGCAGAATTCCCTTCCAAACATGACCATGCCATGCATGATAAGCCTTCCTCTGGAGCGCTTCAGAGGCTCTACTGCTCCAAACACAGCTGGTTCCATACAATCCAAATAGTCTTCTTTCGGTCCCGAGTCCACTGGGTAGCACTCCATGGATGCAAGCGGGCTGTCCGGTGCGGAGAACCTGCAAGGCTGGTCCTCGGTTAGGAGAGTCATGGTTCTCTGTCCTGAAACGTTTAATTCCTACTGCATAGCTGAGCGGTAAACCTCAAAACTTGTATTTACAATGTCAGCTGAGCTGAGAAGAAAAGGAGGTGGTCGTCTGGCTCAGATCAAGGGAGTAAGCTTCACTTTTTTTCTTGGTTTTGCTGGAGTCGGTTGTAAGCACGTGACAAAGATTATGAGCTGTGGATGTTCTTCTCTTGCTCCTACTTTGTTACAACAGGGTAGAAGTTCAGAACCTAAATTCGTAGTTAATGAAATACAGTAGCTATCAGATAAAGAAAACAGTAGTTTAGAAAAATGTAAATTTTAGAAAAATGTTAATGGAGACCTAACAAGCGTTCTTTTGTGTCTTGTGTGGCAGGATGGCCTGTTAGATAAATGAAGTGATGTACCATGTGATTCCTCAATAGATGGCTTTAAGGGGGTTGGAAAATAGAAGGGAATGCATTTATTGCAGAGTCAAAGCACACAACTCTACGCAAATGCTCCCTCTCCATTCATACAGACTAACCCCTGCTGCTTTGGTGTACTCAAATCTGTCATGAGACATTCACTGAGTCTCTTTAAAAATCATGTGAGCTTCTCACGGAACATCATCCACTCTCTCTGACTAAATCTATAGAGGTCAAGCTGTGGATCACAGGGAACCGGTCAGATGTTGCCATGTGGATTAAAATGCCACATTCCACACATATTTCAACATGAATGAGAACTGATTTCAGGCTAGAGTAGTTTAGAAATACTTTATGCAACTAATTATTTGAGTTTACCATAAGTATTTGACTTGAGAAAAGATGATTCAGAATGTTATCAAAAGAAGTACTGTTTGAAGATATTTCAATATGATCTTATCACAATCTTCAAGCATAAGAAAATGTATCTTGATCTGTACAATATATCTTCTAAATGTTAAAATGGACTACTGTTTAAAAGTTAATTAAACAAAATGAATGTTTTTATTGCGAAAGGGTGCATTCAATTTCAAAAAGTGACAGTAGAGACTTTGATAATGTTACAAAGAAAATTTCCAACGAAGTTAATTATTCGGTTCTTTTTAAAAAAAAATGTATCACGATTTCAACAAAAAAGGCCAATTTACACCTCATTAGCAGACAAAGAACCAACGCTGATGGTCACCAATGTAAGTTTTAATACACAGATCCAATCTTTTGTCCATGTCCAATTTTTTGGCCCGTCTATTTACATTCACTTTAGATACGGCTGGTATCCGATATCTGTGTTTACATTAATTCCCGCCCAAAATGATTGCCAGTGATTGCTTTACTATGCACATGGTAGACCCTTGAGTTTTGAATGGCTGTACTATTAAAATTATTTATATAATTCACATTGAGTGGCCATTATTAGGCTATTTCCCAGCATAGACAACAGTCGCCATGGACGTTTGCAGTACAAAATCTGACTAAACAGATAAAGACCGGAAAATAAATGTCATTTTTATTTGTTATTTCATCTACGGCTCGTTGAAGGCAGATTTCTTTAGTGAACCAAAACCAGTCATAAGGGTGCATTTTTGGAAATCAGGAAATTTAAGATTTTTATAGCATACAGCAGAATAAATGAGCTTTCCAATGATGTACGACTTGTTAGGATAGGACAATATTTGACTGAAATACAACTATAACTACAGTGTAAATAAGGGGATATCTAAGCTTTAATGGCAAGGACAGCCCCTTATTCTAGCAATGTGTAGTCATTGTGTTTTCTTTTTTAATTTATAGTACATTAAAGAATAATCATGTGACTTGCGTATGCAAAGTGACCTGTAAAGGTGAAAAAAGTTGTTTCCATTGCAATTTTGCAAAATATTCCTTTTTCAAATTGCCTGAAAAACCACCTCATGCGAGTATAGGAGTTTTCGCAAAACTGATGCGTTTCCATTAGGCATTTTTTCAATTGGTGATGTTGTGAAGCGTCGCAGTTATAGCATCGGACGTCAAAATTAAACTATTGAATCATGCATCCCGATTAAAATTTTAAGTTTAATCAACTCAAATAAGTTTATTCAAGTTGAAATGTTAAGTTGTACTAAGTGATGACTTAGATATTCGAGTTGACTAAACAAAAAAATTGTTTAACTTAACAGTTGTGTTTGTTACTCTGCTGTTTGTTACTAAATTTTAAAGTTGAATCGACTCAAATATGTAAGTTGACTCAAGCTATTTTAAGTTAACTCAACGAATAGTTTTTTACAGTGTACAACTATTTGAACATCTGGAATCTAAGTGTGCAAAACTATCAAAATGCATATTATTTTAATATATTTACGGTAGGAAATTTAAAAATAATGCTGCACTCATGCCATGTTGTAATTCCAAGATGAAAACACGTGACATTCTACTCTATCTGAATGATGTGTTACTATGGCAAAACTATCAACAGCAAAACCCTCACAAGCTCCTAAACTCATAACTGACCTATCGCTAAGCCCTGCCCCCCTTAGTTACTGTTGCTGCCTCGGACAAACAAACGGAGTTTCCCACTATATTGCAAGGACAGCTGTCAGTGTGAAAACCTTGTCCGAAGATGTTTTTGCTGAATTTTAAACATGGAAGGACCACCTCTCGTCGAGGAGCATTCAGGTAGGGCTTTAATATGCCATGGAGAGATATATAAAGGATTTTAAATAAATATGGAGTGTAACATGATTCATTTGAAATCAAGGGTTTACAGATCGCAATTTAAACAGAAGAAATCTCATGTTATGGTCGTCATGATCGCAGATGACAACATCCTGGATCAACACTTTTCATCTACTGCAGCGTAAGATTAATTATTTTACATTTAACCAGCTTAATATGGAGAAGCACTGAAATGTAGACCTTCATTTATGTGTTTTTGAGCTACACTGTACATGACGTGAGAATAGTTAGCTGAGGTTTGTATGTTAGCGTGGACTCACTAAATTTAACGTTAGATAGTTTCAACCAGAGATATTAACAGTATTTGCAGACATTACCTGCTTGAGCAGATGAAAAGGCCACTTAATAAGAGTATGACAACCAGAAAATAAATGTTAAATAATCAAATAAATTCCAAATTCCATTGCCAATCCTCTCAGGATACCTGGAATCAGTGTTACAGATACCTCAGGCACATTGTTTTATTATTTTTGTAGCATAAACACCATTAAAATGATGAGAGCTTCAGATCTACCAATGTTTCTCTATGACGCTGTAACCTACAGATGTCCGAGTTCCATCTCTGTGCAGCTGATACTCAACTGGCATTGGCTCATCTGCGTTCTATGGGCGGGGCTCTGAGAGTTAATCTGATGTTACACAGGGCAACTTTTTTTTTTTTAAGCAATGTTGTTTGGGCAATTTCCCATTGAGAATGGGTAATAAATTTCCATATGGATAATTTAGATCAGTCGTGGGCCCTGTATTTTACCTGGCTGCCTGTGACAGCAACATTTGCCAAAGTTGCCCGGCAACATTGTTCAAAAAGTTGCCCAGTGTATCATCACCAGCATTATGACTTGGACCAGTGACAGCCGTACCACGTGACTACTGCCAGGTTCATTTTGGCGCTAATTAGGTGCTGCCTCTAAGTCAGAGAACATGGACATTTATGAGTAAAAAGTCATGTCTTGTCATCTCGGAATTACAGCAATTACGATATTTAATTAATATGGCGTGAATGCAGCATATATTCATGGAACATAACCTTTATTTAATATCTTAAAGATTTTTGGCATAAAAGAAAAATCTATAATTGTAACCCATACAATGTATTATTGGCTATTGCTACAAACTGCTACTTGTGACTGATTTTGTGGTCCAGGATCACATATCGGCTCATATCAGATGTGAAAAAAAATTGATCTTTTTGTTTACACATGAGCAACAAATTCTGAATCTTACTTTTTGTGCCAGTGTAAATGCAGCCTAAGACCTTACAAATGTAAATGTTCCGATCAATGGCAACAGATGCAGACGGGGCAGACAGATGCAGAAAGACAGTAAGGTAAAACAAGTAAAACAATTCATGTTACATCAGTTGTTCAACAGTAATGCTATGAAGCTACGAGAATACTTTTTGTGTGCAAAGAAAAGAAAACAAAAAAAAAACATCAGAATTTTCATATGGGTGATCTATCCCTTTTAGGTGAGAAAAAAAAATAACCTTATGGACCCCGCTACTTTCAGTAAATACAAAAATGGACACCTGTATCATAATAAAGACCACTCATGTCTTTACCAAGTGTGATATTTGTATACAACTAGTGATATCATGACAGAAAGCGTCATCTTGCACTGAATCCTTAATTGGTTTAATCCTAATATCATTATCTTCATCGGTGCTGACTAAAAATGAGGCAAAGGCAAATGTTTCACTCAGTTAGTTTATGACTCACACTCAGCCATTCTAACTAAAGGCACTTATTAGGCACGGATTTCAATTTACAACTAACATACTTTATTCAACTACAAGAAAATGCCCTCAACAATATTATTGGTAATTGAAAATCATCTTAAAAATAAGTTGAATATTATATATCTTTGTTGAAAGGCTGAAAGATGAGGCTGCTGACAAAAATAGGGATGTGAAGGTTAATACAGTATATTTGAAATAGGCTCTAATTAAATCCCACTTGACTTTCCCTGCAGCAATTACAAATAAGAGCTGAATTTTTTGGACGTTTTAACTTAAAAGCCCAGGATCATTTAGTCCACTTCAACTGCAGCACCCAATGATTCACAAGGGAGGGTAATTTTGTTCTGAAATGCCCCCTCACACTCGCTCAACGAGACAGAAGAGTTCAAGTGCTCAGATTCCCGGGCTGCATCATTGGCCACAAAGTTTAATGCTTCTCCAGTCAGAGTCTTTGATTTATAGACGCGCTTTAGCTTCGTTACACTCCACGATACCGCCAGACAGGAGTTGGTCTATTTGACCTTGCTCAAACCCGTACTCCTTCAGCACAGAGCGAGTGTGCTCTCCGATGAAGGGGTCCCGGGAGCGGCAGGGCTCTGCAGGGGAGCGGGACAGAACTGGCGCAGGTCGAGGGCTAACTTCCCCCTGAGAGTCCTTGAAGAACGACCCCCGTGCCTTGTTGTGGGGGTGAGAGAGTACCTCATCCAGTGACAGCACAGGGGTGACACAGGCATCTGTCCCATTGAAGACCTGACTCCACTCTGCCTGCGTCTTAGTGGCAAACACCCGGATGAATGTCTCCCTGAGCTGTGGCCAATCAGATACACTCATTTGCGTGGGCAGGTCAGCATCGTCTAAGCCCAAGCCTGTGGTGAGAGAGAATTAGATAAGGGAGATAAAAGAGGAAAGAAATCAATAAAGGAGTTTAGAGGACAAAGATCAAAGAGATTATGAAGGACTATGAATCCAGAAGCCATTAGAACATTACACTGGCCGCAGTAGGTGACTTATAGAGACGGTCTTCTTTTGAGGGTCAAACATGAATAGCAATGGAGTCATTATGGTTTCAAAGCAAGATTAAGTACGCTGAATTCGCACTTGGGTCATCAGGACGCAGGGTGAACGCCTATGCACATACTAATAAAGCATCCTGTGGTTTCGCTCTAATCTTTGCATGCCTGTGCAAAAATCGACCGCCATGTAGCCAGATAAATGTGACCCTGAGAATCTTGTGGTTAATTGTACTGAGATGTCTTTTAGGTTACAGGGTTATTTTAGGTGAATTAAAAGCAGCTAGATGTTTAGATGTACGCTGTGTACTTTGTGCACATTGTACTGTGTTTAGAGAAATAAAAGAGTGAAATAATAAAATGCAAAAAAATAAATAAATAAATAAATACAAATAATTAAATAAAACCCATAATATAATATTTAAAAGTTAAAGTAAATAAAAATGCAAAAATAAGCAATAAAAATAATAAGAACATACGATGCAAAAATATGATTAAAATGAACAATAGAATAAAATTAAAGAAAAATGAGAATAAAACAAATAAAAATGAGATCCTAAAATGCAATAAATAGATAATATAACAGTATTTAATCTAGATAGATAATAGATAAATAGATAATAATAAATATTTAAACGTTAAAGAAAATAAAAATGCAAAAACAAGAGATAAAAAATAACAAGATGCAAAAATATGAGACTAAATAATTAAAAGAACAGAAAAAAACAAAATTGAGATCTTAAAGTGCAATAAATGAGATGATAAATAAAATAAAATAAAATAAAATAAAAATGCAAAAATATGAGAAAAATAATAAGAACAAGATGCCAAAAATATGAAAATAAATAATTAAAAGAGCAGGAAAATCAAATAAAATAAAGAGAATAGAAAAAAAATAAAATTGAGATCTTAAAGTGCAATAAATCAGATGATAAATAAAATTAAATAAAAATAAAAATGCAAAAATATGAGAAAAATAATAAGAACAAGATGCAATCATTTAAAAGAACAATAAAATAAAATAAAATAAAATGACAATTGAAAAAATACAAATTAGATCTCAAAATGCAAAAGATAAGATTATATAAATATTTAATATACATAATATTTCTATATAGAAATATATATATATATATATATATATATATATATATATATATATATATATATATATAGTAAAAAAATAAAATTAAGATCTTAAAGTGCAAAACATTAGATAATATAATAATAAATATGTAATATAGATAGATAACAGATAATAGCTTATTAGATAGATCATAATATTTAAAGTTAAAGAAAATAAAAATGTAAAAATATGAGATAAAAAATGAGAACAAGATGCAAAAATATAAGAATCAATAATTTAAAATAACAATAAAATAAAATGAAAATAAAACTTAATCTCAAAATGCAAAAGATGAGATTATATAAATATTTAAAATACATAGAAAATAGATAAATAGATACATAATAATAAATATTTAAAAGTTAAAGAAAATAAAAATGCAAAAATAAGTGATAAAAATAACAACATAAGATGCAAAAATATGAAAATAAATAATTAAAAAGAACAAGAAAATAAAATGTAAAAAAATGAGAATAGAAAAAAACTGATCTTAAAATCCTAATAATGAGATCATAAGAGAATAAGAAAATTAAACAAAAATAACTGAAAAGAAAATATAACAAAACAAAAAGCAAAAAATAAATAAATAAATAAAGACAGAAAGACAGAAAGAAATAAAAGACTAAACATAATAGAATAAACAGAAAAACAAAATGTTAACCTAAAAAGATTGAAAATGTCATTTTTATATTTAATTTAATTTTTATCAACTTTGGCTACCATATTCCACATAAAGAGTGACCATATTGACTTAGATTAAGAATATCACAAATTATGATAATAAGGGGTTTTGCACACCAGCCACTGAAGTTGTCATGAAAGTATCTGGCAGCATGAATTAAAGATCTCATAGCATATTATCCAGAACGATGTCAAAAGCTCTTCTGAAAGCTGTCTACATCCATGCCTACATCCATCATTGCATAAATATGCAAATACTTAAGATTGTTCCATTACCAAAACACTGAAAGTACATCAGACAGCTATCCTGAAGTAGCCAGCAAACATTTATACTGCAATCCACACCATGAGGACATCCATCACATTCAGACGATGACAGCACAGCACCATATTAATAAGAAATATAATGCACTGACCTCGAATAAGCTGTTGATAGAACTGCGGCTCAATTGCCCCCACTGCCATGTACTTTCCATCAGACGTACGGTACGTATCATAGAATGGAGCACCACTATCCAGCAAGTTTTCTCCACGTGGATGATTCCACAGGCCGAGGCTACGGGACTTCCACATGAAGGAGCCGACATACGCCGCACCTTCAACCTACACATAAACCATAAAAAACATACGATGACAAAAACATCATTCTGAATTTTTGGTATAAAGCAACAAGGTGCTTGTCAATAAGAAAGGCTACATCCTCATTAGAACAGACCAGGTCACATAATTCAGATTGCAATACATTTTTATGCAGAAAACGGATGATTTACATACATGAATGCATTGAACAAGATAAAAATGTGGTACAACAGGGGAAGATTTAAACAAGTTTGTAATACAAGCACACCACAGTGAAACACAGCCTGCAGTTCTGTAGAGGTTTGCAGTTTGATTTCCACATCATGGCACAGCAGGACTCGAAAGCTGCCATATCATGAGTAATCAAAATGTCTTTGATCTTTTATGCATAATAAAGCTTGATGTCCTATGAAAACATAATGTAGCCTTCAAATATTTCAAAAAGAGCGTTTATCTAAACTAAACATCAAAAACGAAGTTAATTTTGCACCGATATACTGATTTCATCAAACACATGACTGTCCGTGCTTATGAAAAATAGATTACATTTATTTTTAACAAGGTCCCTGATCTTTCAGTTTGATTTAAAGAGTTTGTGTGGCATATTTTAGCATTTTTGATTTTATGAACTAGTCACACTACTGCAGTTTTCACAAAAAATGGAAAAGGTAAAAAACTACACATGACGCAACAATAAACTCTCAAAGGTTGTGTGAGAAAGCAATACATGCAGTTGATAATTTCACATGCAATGGGGACATTTCTCAAAGGGACGGCAATAAAAAAACAGGCTGTTTACTTCAGAAAAATGGTGAAACTGGCAACGAAAAACTAGAATATGACAGTGTCTCACACAAATAAACTCACTAGCATAAGTAGACGTATGTAAAATATGTATGATATGACCCCTTTAAAGTATTAGATCTCAAACTGAATCGGTTCTGAATGACAACTTTGGCATCAAGGCTGAGGTTAAAGGGTCGATAGCAAGTGTTTCAAAAACATTTTCACAGATGAAAAGAAACGTTTGTAGGTCATATCCTCCAGATTGAAGCATAAAAATAAATATACATGCATTTCAAAGACTGTGACCTCGCTAAATTAACTTCAGTGTGGATATACTTCATATATTTCCCAGTGAAGGCAGCCTTCAAAGAGACGTTGACAATCTGGGTTTCTATTTGCGCATATGATTGGCCTGACCACCAAGAAGTCACTCTCCCAGAAGATGTCTGTTGCTTGGCCTAATACTGAATGTGTTATCACATTATGCCCTTAAAAAGCTGTTTCTTCATACTTTCACTTTTCATACTGGTCAGAGAAAGACGTATTAAAACGGAATATTTCACTATAGTTCTGTAAAATAATAGTGGGGTGTGCAATCTATATTGCAATTGTTGTTTAAACTATATGCGATTTGACATTGAGTATAGAGTGCTTTCACAACGTTTCATATTGGTGGCACTGAACATAAACAATGCCACTGAACCAAATGAAACTTCCATATTTTGCTGATTATTTCTGCTGAAAATGATCAATTATTGTCCGGTTTTGGGCTGTACTAAGCAGTCAAACCTGGGAAAACATTTGGAGTACTATACACTGCCAAATGTTACAACAAATCAAGGAGAAGAGTGCAAAAAAGCTGCCTGTAGTTTGCCAAATTGAACCAGGATTTCCAGGGCAAGAATCTTGACAACATTCATGTCTGTTACTATAATTTCCAGTCAGGTATGTGAAATATGGCTAATATCTTAATACTGCTCGTATGTATTTTTACCACATGTTAACTTTAGTTTAGTATTGCGCCCCTTTTCTGCTTACTAAATCCTTCTCTATATTATTTAGCAGCTTCCACATGTTTTTTAAATTTAAATAAATTCCAAATTCCCCCAAAATTTAAGATAAGACGGCAAAAACGACTTGTGACTTATGACTTTTATATTTATATCATCTGTTACTGTTAATATCACACGAAGAGTACATTTTTTTCCAAATATCAGTGCCATTGAAAATGTAATCATGACTTAATAAAGCTAATATTAATTGTGAAACATTTTAGACAATAGTTTTTGCTGTATTTCGTCAACGAATATAGTTTCAAACAAAGCCACAGGAGTTTTCTCTGAGCAACACATCAGTGTTTCGTTACTGAATTTTGAATGACTCAATTACTCACTCATGCAGTGATTTGCCGCCACCTACTGATGATTTTAGGTTTATATTTAAAGTATATTTTCCCATTTTTTATACCCTGTTCAAAAGTTTACATACCCATGATTCTTAATACTGTGTTGTTACCTGAATGACCCACAGCTGTTTTTTTTTTTGTTTTTTTTTTTGTTTAATGATAGTTGTTCATGAGTCCCTTGTTTGTCCTGAACAGTTAAACTGTCTGCTGTTCATCAGAAAAATCCTTCAGCTCCCACAAATTCTTTGGTTTTCCAGCATTTTTGTGAATTTGAACCCTTTCCAACAATGACTGTATGATTTTGAGATCCATCTTCTCATACTGAGGACAACTGAGGGACTCATATGCAACTATTACAGAAGGTTCAAACACTCACGGATGCTCCAGAAGGAGCCGGGGGTGAAAACTTTTGAACAGAATGGAAATGTGTACATTTTGCTCATTTTGCCTAAATATCATATTTTTTTCATTTAGCACTGCCCTTCAGAAGCTACAGAAGATACTTGCATGTTTCCAAGACGACAAAATTGGTTAAATTTACTATGATCTTCAAATTTCAAAAGTTTTCACCCCCGGCTCTTAATGCATGTTTTTTTCCTTCTGTAGCATCAGTAAAATATCTTATTCAGGTCAGTACTAAATAAAAAAATAACATGCATTTTGTATGATCCCTAATTTTGCTAAAAGAATTAACATTTTGCAGATTCTGCAAGGAGTATGTAAACTTTTGAGCACAACTGTATATATATATATAAATTCTGAATATCAAATATATATGTTTTTTTTTTTAAACATCGAAACATTATTTATCCATTTGTAAATGCAGGTTAACAGCATTCATGTCCAGCATTAAATAACTTGTATAAATGCATCTAAATGCCACTTCAGATGCAGAATCTGTGCCACCTCTGCAATTGCAAACACATTTTTTGTTGATACTGATTTTATTTTACTGGTAACAGCCCCATAGTGTCTTTAATTAATTTTAATTTTAATTGTATTTTAATTAATTTATTAAATATATGAATCTGACACAAATGATGATGTATAGATTTAATCATATTACAAAAAAATGGCATTATGAAGGCAAAAATGGCCATAAAAGGTAAAAATTAACTCAAACTTTTTGGAAGAGATCATTTATGTTACTCCTGCTAACAATCAAACACAACAGAATAAGGAGAATATCAAAAAGAGTCCGAAACTTGTACTGAAACTCAACAAAATATACAATAACATTTTATGTCATTGTCACACACCCCTAAATGTAATATGTTTTTCCTTGACTCGTTCACTACGACACCCTTGTTTGGATGTCAATGTGAAGATGACAGTGGTCAAACACTATTTGGGATTTAAACTAACAGTGTACACAGCCCCAAAGCAAATGTTGCGTAACACAATTATGAAATGCTAATAAAACACCCAGGCCACCTCTTAAATTTCTAAAGTTTCATAAAGTTTCCAGGGTATAATACATCCAAATTAGCATGCGAGAAAAAACTATTTGCCTGCCTTACAGGTTAATAACACTGACGTCGCTAAAAGTGGCTGTCAGTATCAAACGACAGGTTTTATCAAAAAGTAGCAAGGTGACTCTCACGGGAACATGCTTCAGATATCTTTACTGCCTGACAGGCAAACATCTAATCATCATTACCACAGCTCCTGCCCACATTGACATTAGCTTGGTGCACACGTGTCTATCAGGAGAAACTCTCCACTTGCGCTGCAGCTTTGCTCCAGGTCTGAATGTCTAATGTGAGAGGTGCTTCAATATTGGATTGTGACATATTAAGCTTTACATTTACCACTGTTTATTTCCTTCAGGGGCTTCAAGTGTCAGAGATCAAACTGTGTTAAAGTAAATTACATAACCTCAGTCGAATTAGAGCTTCATTGTTTGGTTGAGGCTTTCTAACGCATAAAAACGCACTTAGGGCTAAGTGAAATGTCATATTTAATTAACAAGCAAAATAGCATTTGTTAATCGCCATTACACCAAACCTAGTGTAGCGTGAATAGAACAGGGCATTTTAATGAACTGGCCAATGTGCCAGCAAACCTCAAATAGCTTTTTTCACCCCAACTGCTGCAAACAAACACCAACAGGTTAACACACAGACCTAATACAGCAAGTGTGAATTAGACTTTAATTTGTGCTAGATGATGTAAAACAAAAACCAAAAGGAAATGACATACTAGAGTATTTACTACTACTACTACTACTTCTACTAAATATTACAATTAATAATTATAATTATATACCTCAAAAGTAATATATATATATATATATAAATATGACAATACTCTTATTATTACTTAACTAGAAGCCACTTTGCAAATATTCTTTAACTAGGAAAAAACAACTTTAAATGTCTGTTAACAGAAGACGAATGCAAAGAGGAGAAGGTTCTGTAGCAGGCAGAGCATGCTCACTGTTCACAATGCACAAAATACTGAAAAAAATAAACAGTACTGAATTGGGAGAGGGGGTTTATATGAATGTATCTGAGGGGAACTGACTGTTTTTAGAAAAAATTATATGGTATTTTCTTGTATAATGCATATTAATGTAGTATTTAAAAGCGCAGTGCTGCTTTGTTTACAGCAGGACCAAGAAAACACTGTATCACTGCTGTTCCATAAGCTATGGAAGCTCATTTCAACCACTGAATTAAAAAAAAAAAAATCTCACAGTTCTTACTTTTTTTGAATACAAGCCTGCAATTCTAGTTTTTTTGCAATTGCGAGTTTATACCTTGCAATTACAACTTATTTTTTCTCAGAATTGTGAGATACAAACCAAAAAGTCAAATTTTGTGGGAAAAATAGACTAATGTGTTATCAGAACTGTGAGTGTATATCTCACAGTTCTCACTTAATAACTCACAATTGCATGTTATAAAGTCAGAATTGCAAGATGTAAACTTGTAATTTTGAGATAATAAAGTCTGAATTGTGAGTTAATTCTCAGAATTGCAAGTTTATATCACGCAATTCTGAGAAGAAATCACTTTATAATTTGCAATTGCGGGTTTATATCACGCAGCTCTGAGTTCATTTCACAGAATTGCGTGAAAAAATTCAGAGATAGTGTCACAATTACATTTTTTTTTTATTTAGTGGCAGATACAGACTTGACTAGACTTGAATTTGCACTCTCATTCAGTCTGTCTGCTCTTTTTGTTTTGTGCAGATAATTTATGTAGGATAATTGCACAAAGCTAAGGTCAGTTTTTGCATTAAATTTTGAAAGTATACCATAAATTAACCCCCGGTTTTACAGATATGGCTTAAGCCTAGTCCTAGACTATAATGTAAGTCTGAACTGTTTCAGCTGTTTAAAAATATATCAGTGCTTTTGTTTTGTCTCAAGATGGACACCAGTAATGTTTTTTCTTTTTTTTCAGTTTTTTCAGCAAACTATCAGATATTATACAGATATTACAGATATTATATCATTACAAGTACAAGTCATTGCTGTCATGTTTGTTCTGTTTTCTTAACTGAACATATTTAACTGACCACATCACATGTATTATGTTACAGCTGTATATTACTGCCATATCAATATTACTTTGAAACACACTCTGTCTAATAACAGAATACTTTGTAACTGTAAAATTGAAAACTGAAACAATATTCTAAAAAAAGCTATATGAATAACCCTTTTCCTTATTTCTTTGTTTTTCCCCCTTTGACGTGGACTTGTACAAGCCACTTTTTCACACCATGGAATCGCTCTAAGAACACAATACAAGCCTTTGAGCAAACACTTCAGAAAATGTGAGAAAATGTCAGATGCTAATAATTCAAGCAAGTAATTTTCGCAAATATAAATAAAAGTAGAAAGTGTAAATCTGTGAGGGTAACCACTACGATATGTTTTTTTTAAATAATGATTACAAATATAAAAGAGACTAATAATGTATGAGAATCTCAGCAAGCTGTAAAATAACATAAAATTTCTCATGCTTGATAGAACTAACTAGTTTTCATACTTTATTGGTTACCAAGAATTAATGATGACCTTTACAGGTCCAAATTCAAAAGCACAATAATTGTGAATAAGTAGCTAAACAGTGAATAACATTTAGGCTCTCGATGACTCAATGGAGAATAGGCAAGACTACAATATTAGCAATTCCTTATTTACTGGGTCATCCTACTTGGAAAATAACCACTCTAACAGTATTCACACGTAGCTGTGGTAATGAAAACAGATAGTGCCAATATAAGCAACTTAAAAGGAAAAACCAAGCAATTATTGGAAAATCCAGATTGCAGAAAACTATTGACAGGTTGGTCAGAACATGAAGCGATCATATTGACTTGTAATTGCTTCATTCCATGCAGTGAATGGTCAAAACAAGTAGAGAAAAAAAAGATTTTTAGCACCGTGGGGGGAAAAACACCCTCAGTATGATATAAAACTGATGGTATGGAATGAAAGCAAGCAAGCACAAGTGCTGCTATCTCCAGTCACTTGATCGTTAGCTTTAGCTAACCAGCCCAGGAAACAATCGCATTCAAAAGAGCTGGTTTTTCAAAGAAAAGCTAATAACAGTTTGTCAGTAGATTTACAAGGGGTCGTCGAGCTAACTTTAATTTGGGGAGTGAAATAGTTACAGTTTGACCCTATCCAAGATGAATTTCCTGACGGTACTACCGTTTAATCATTAAAACCGTATTTGTTTACTAAATAAACTCAAACAGTCAGAATAATAAAATTTCACCATATAAAAATGAAATACAATTTTTACAGATATTACTGATTTTGATAATGAACATAAATCTACATCTGCATTCTAAATCAAACTACTACTAAACAACGACTAACTTTTTGTTATTTTGTGATAATTATTGATATCGAATGATATGAAAAAAAAATGATTGTGATAATTTTTTGGCCATAACGCTCAGCCCTACTCTGAAGGGGAACTGACTCAGAAACATTTTATTGTTGAAACATGTTATTTTCTTTTCATCTTTCATCGTACTGCCTAATAAAACAATTTATTAGCACAGCTGTTTTGTTTACAGTGGTTACTGGGGAAACATCTCTCTGTACCATATGCGCTTCCTGCTGTCAGACAGTGGATTTATATTTTCTTTCAGCCTGTCTCTCCTCTCGTTGTTGTTCAAACAGCACAAAAATCTGACCGATTTTTTTATGCAAGGTTGTAAATTTTAATAACCTAATGTGCTTTATATATATATATATTTATGTTTTATTTTTTTAAATGGGGGTCATTGAAAATGTAATGTTAACATAGGGTTCCCCTGAAAAAAAGGTTGGGAGCCACTGGTTTAAGATGAGGTGCTGTATCTCACCATGCTGGCATCAATGATTTGGCCTTGTCCTGACATGCTTCTTTCCAGGAGAGCCAACACAATCCCAAATGCACACATGAGACCTCCTCCAGCAAAGTCTGCCACCAAATTCAATGGAGCGTAGGGTTTCTCTGAGCTACGGCCCAGCATAGACAGCAATCCTATTACAGACAGAGATGAACAGGGACATACTGAGAACTGCAGAATGGAGAATAATTACTGTAACAGTTATTTTTAAATCACAGTTAAAGGTCAGCTAAAAATACCACCAATTAAGTCACTTGCATCACAAGCAAGCATTTGTTTCCTCCCTCTGTGCTTTCAAACTGGTTTAAATATTATTGCCTGTTCAGTGATGTTAAGAAAAGTGTAGCGAATAAACAAAATTAAAAGAACAAATGCGCATTAATACAAGTGAAAGCATTAATTAATTCTGAAATAACGCACAAAGACTTAGCAAAGGCCAACGTCATTACAAATAATTAGGTTACAAATGGATATTATACTGTTAGCACATAAAAGGTCAAAGCAAATAGACAACAAAGGGCTCAAAAAATGCACTTAAACTTGCATTAAAATATTCTTTGTGCTCCCATTTAGTTGGGCCAGTCCTGACCTACATACCCCATGACAGCAAAATTAAAAAAAGCATAACATATTTACAATTATATGTCAGGCAATGACATTAATAAAACTGTTAATGCAATTATATTTTAAGACACTATCTAAATCTGTTGTTGTTGTTGTTGTTTTGGATGAAAGCAAAACTGAAATGCACCTGCCAGGATGATCTTACTTTAATGTAGCTTACATATGGCTTTAATTAATATTTTATTCAGTTAGCAGATGCTTTAATCCAAAGCCACTCAAATTGAATTCTAAGTATATTTGATTACCACTCAAAAGTTTTTGAACAGTAAGATATTTAATGTTTTAAGAAGTCTCTTCTGCTCACCAAGCCTGCATTTGTTTGATCCAAAGTACAGCAGTAAACAGTAAAATGTTGACTTTTTTATTATTTGAATATTTTAAAATGTAATTTATTCCTGTGTTATAAGCAAAATTTTCAGCACCATTCCAGTCTTCAGTGTCACACAATCTTTCAGAAATCATTCTAATTTGCAGATTTGCTGTTTAAGAAACAGTTTATTATTATTATTATTATCAATGTTTAAAACAGTTGAGGACATTTTTTCAGGATTCTTTGATAAATAGAAAGATCCAAAGATCAGCATTTATCTGAAATAAACAGGTTTTGTAAAATTATACACTGTACCATTTAAATGCTTGTAGTCCAAGCTTTTTATAGAAATTAATACTTTTATTTAGCAATGATGCTGTAAATTGATCAAGTGGTGATAAAGAAATGTATAATGTTACAAGAGACTTATATTTCAGATAAATGCTGTTCTTCTGATCTTTTTTATTCATCAAAGAAACCTGAAAAAATTCTACTCAGCTGTTTTCAAGATAATAATAATAACAGGTTTTTTTTTTTGTTTTGTTTTTTTTAGCAGCAATTCTGAATATTATTATGATTTCTGAAGTATCATGTGACTGGAGTAATGATGCTAAAAAAAATTCATACTTTGAACACAGGAATAAATTACATTGTAAAATATACTCAAATAGAAAACAGTTGTTTTTAAATAGTAAAACTACTTCACAATTTACAGTTTTTGCTGTACTTTAAAATAAATGCAGGCTTAGTGAGCAGAAGTGACTTCTTTAAAAAACAATAAAAATCTTACTGTTCAAAAACTTTTGACTGGTAGTGTATATTTTATCAGTTCATGCATTAATGGAAAAAAACAAAACAAAAAAAACAACCCAACTACTTAAGGCTTAAGCAACCTACTTAAGCTAACTACTTAAAAGAAAAACTTTACTTAAGATTTTTACTTAAGGAAACATACATTATCAATGCATTTACTGTCGGTACGCCTGAATATATTAAGAACATTAGGCCTGTAAGTCCTGCATCAGTTCAGGCTTCCATATATTTAAGCTTATAGAAATAAATGAATTTAAATCATAAACCACAAGGCTAAAACTGCACCTTTTTTTTTTTTTTGGTTGATTAGCAAAAGTCATTTTCACAAAATGCTAAAAATTTGTGCTTTGTAAAAATCCACACATACACAAAAACTCTAATTTTGGAAATTAATTATCAAATGCAATTTTCTGTTTTGAAAGTTTTGAGGGCTGCATTCTAAATCGATTTGGCTCAAAAATCTGAAAATTTGAATGCACATGATGCCTCTGAAGCTGTGCAAATCATAAAATATTAAACATTTAAATTCATACAGAAAATTATCTCATACTCAAAAATCAACACAGCATAATTTCCATTGAAATTCTTTTAATTAACAGCACCACAGATCCAGGTGCTAGTTTGCATTCATGCCTCAGTGTAGAAGAAAAAAAAAAAAAAAAAAAAAAAAGTAAAACGCTGCTTATACGAAACGTGTAAGAAAAGTTTTCCAGATATTTTGAACTTCACATAGCTCAAGCTCTGTAATCTACTCTGCTTTACAACCACTGTGCCTGAGGGCATTCTGGAAAAGCTTATTAGCCGGCTCCTCTGCACCTGTTTAACATCGGTCTTTACCTGACATGGCCAGGTAGTTGATATCATGCCCAGCAGCCTTGGCGTACGATCCGCTCTGACCATAACCGGTAAGTCGTGCATAGATCAAGCGTGGGTTCTCTTTTAGTAAATCATCAGGACCTAATCCCATCTTCTCCATAACACCTTGATTATACCAGAGAGATAAAATAATGAAGCATGAAAAGAAACAAACCCTGAAGGTAAATAAATTTGAATTTAGAGGACCAGAGGTTATACTGTAGCAAATTATTCTTGTTTGAATTTAAAATCAGGAAAGAAATGGCAATCACCCATTTAAGTCAAGAACTGTTTTTTTTAAACCTCATTAATCAACAATGCTTTCATTAAAACAACTACAATCACTTAGACAATATGGACTGAGGGTAATTCATAATTCATTTGCAAACAAAAAGAACTAATTCTGATAGAACATGCTGTACCATCTTGCATTAAAATAAAAGAACATTAATTTATTTTGTAATTACTGTTTATCAGAACTGCCATTATAATTAAGATTAGTAGAGGGAACATTGTTCACTATTAGAACTAGGCAAAAAACTAAATAACAACAAGCCATTTTATATTATTTTTTGCATTACATATTTTATATATTAAAAAAAATAATAATATTGTGTCAAGGATTATTTGGCAAAAGCCCAGTCTTCGTGTGTAGAGTCACGTTTGCTTCTTTTAACGAAGACACTGACCTTTACGATAGGGCTCCAGAACCACATCTGACTGGACACACAGTCTTTTCAAAACAGCGACACCTTTGGGATTCTTCAGATTCAAGGCTATTGATTGTTTGCCTCTTGCTTGAGTATCTACAGTCATTGCCACCTTTGTGCGATCTACCCGAATCACTTTTGCACCGAAATCCGACAGTATCATTCCGCAGAAGGGTGCAGGTGCCAGTCCTGCAAGCTCAATTACACGCACTCCTGCCAGAGCCATAATGGAACCTGTTCCTAAATATTACACGTCAAATAAATACTTTCAAATTATAATTATGCAGTGTAGAAGTGGTGGAAACACACCAAACACATGTGTACAATGTAGTAAACAATGTGCGATGCTCGGGGGAAAAATATATTAATAAAACACCACGTATAAACAAATGACAGTTGTTATTTGGGTGACAGTTCACTCCAGCTGTCCATTCCAAACTTATCATTAAACTAGTGGACGTTAAGTATCACTACATAACAACAGCTCGTTACGTGTGTTTTCTGCTCAAAAAAACACCTCTGAGCAAACAACACCAGATAAAACACTAGGAGTCAAGACTTTGATACAAAATACACAATACATACCTTTTAAATTTTGCACTTCGTGCCAAACGGCTCGGCGCGGATTTATGACGCAGGCGCACAGGATTGTGGGTGTTGTAGTTTTAATTCGCGTTCTCTTTTGATGTTCTGTTGTGTGAAAGTGACATTATGAAGGCACTTTAATCCATTTTCATTTGTTTGGTTCTGTATTTCAATAGTGTATCAACAATTATTTTGCTTAGACAACAAAATACAAGTGAAGTAGACCAATTCAAGAATCAGGATTGTTTCCTTGTCATTTGATAACAATGGGTCTGCTGACGCGTAGCCTACATGTAACTTTTTGTAGATAAAAAATGATTTATGAACACCGTTTCTCACTACAATTACAGTCTGTCACGGTGGGTAATGTATTTACATGACACGGTGCGATGAATGATATCGTTTATTTTATTTACCCTAATCTTTCTGTTTCACTTTGTATTTCAAATTCGGCTTTGAAAATGAAGGATTGAACATGCTTTAATGCAGTTTCCAAATATTCAAGCTCAGTCAGGAATGAATAATGTGTTAAATAAGTGACAAACGGGATCAGTTTGAAAACATCTCTTGGAAACAGCCACGCTCAATATTCCATAAATAAATGATACTCGTAAGCCAGATTTGAACTGACAGGAAAGTGTTTGGAGACTCGCTGTAAATGAATTTCCCAACACTATGCTACATTCATGCATGAGTTGACTGCATAGTCTAAGTTCACACAATAGCAGTCTTGCGCAATATATCAATTTATTAATTCATGCAACCAGTGGTAAAGGAAAAAGATACACAGCACATAATATTTAATATATTGTATACCAATTCTAAAGATGTTTTGAATGTTTTATGTGTTGTGTGAGTAAACACTCAGCAGCAAGGTCAATCTCAACTGACCTTGACTCAAGGAAAAACACTTCCAGTGGCGCATTTTTAACATTCATATGCAAATCTCACTGACATAGAACTGCATTTGCTCATTTTTTTATGTTCCCCTGTTATCAATTAAATAGTCTTTGTTACTGGACCTCCAGATCCATGAGGATTTTCTTTTTTTATATATATATATTTATTTTATATTTCCTGCTTTATTATTAAACAATAAGCCTATGGCACTACCTGCATGATTTATTCAATGCATGTTGTGAACATTTAAAATAATACTCTGTTCTTAGTATCTGAGTATTTTCTTAGTATTTGTGGATTGTTGTGATGTTTTTAAAAGGAACCCCAGGTATTAAGACTTGTACGGCTTAATATAACATAAATGATGTGTCTTACTGAAATATGTATTTGAAAGATGTCCATATTGTTTTTTGCATATTTTGCCATTTTTTCAATGATGTAAAAAGGTTGCACTTGGTGTTCTACTGGCGCTACCTGTTGCAATTTTTACCACATTACAACTTGGAAAATAAAATACTGATACAATGCCACTGATACAGTGTGGCTTTTAGTTGTACTTTTCAGTTGAAGTGCAACGAGATAAGTGATGTCTTCAATGCTTTCCGAAGAAGAGAAAAAAATGAAAAGATGCATGTGGACGAATAAAAGCTCCTAAAGACCTGCGTCTTTGTTCTCTCCACTCTAGCCCTAATGTCTTTGAGGCTTTTTGTTGACCGCAGCTCTTAAAAGAGCTTAAAAACGGCAGAGACAAAAAATGCTAGATGCCATTATGGCAGGATGTAAACATGCTGATGCTTGTCATGACACTGCAGCCACTAAAGGAGTTTCTCAGTGCTGATTTCCCTGGATATCTGGGTGTGTTTAGACTCCATGGGGGGAAAAAAATCTATGGTACGCCATTTAGTTTAAGCCTATATATATAATAATGGTGCCCCCACAGTCCAAAATATGTAGAAAACAATGTGGATTTACCTTATATTAAGTCATGCAAGTCTTAATACCCAGAGTTCACGTTAAAATCCCCACACATGGCTCTGTCTTTTAGCTAAACAGTCCCAATGTAGTTTGTCATGACATTTTCGTATATAGCATTTATTGTTCTACCACAGTTCATACTGTGCATCAAGATGTTTTCTGAATCACCACTTTCTGTCTGAAGTGTTTCGTTTAATTACATCAAAATGATTCAGAAAATGTTACCACAATTAACACCTTTTGTCTTTCAGCCATAAAGTTTCAAATCAACACAGCCAAAGTAGCATGACAGCAACTTTGCAGAGTCATTTTGAATTCATTGTCAGACTTCCAACAGTGTCAGAGGCAATTAAAATCAACCTTATTCTCACTGAGAAGTCCTAGTTTTGCTTATAATTTCTTGTCGGTTCATGAAAGAATTTTGATTGCGCTTCAGATGAAAGGAGCTGACATGACTTGTCGCTGCCTAATGAACTGATGAAAGCGAGAAGTGCCCTCTATTTGAGGACAGAAGAGACTCTAGGAGACATTTAACTAATGTTAGTCTTATTTGAGTTGGTATATTCAATGAATTCAGCTCAGCACAAAAGCATCTATTTATGTTTGACAGCTCTGACGTGTCACTGACAGAATGAATTGCTTTACAAGAATCTCGTTCATTTACTGCATGGCATTTTGTTCACATTTCTCATAATGAAATCAGACATTAGAAAACAGACAAGCTCTCTTCTTTGTCAATGAGTAGAACAATTGCTCCAATAGGAAACAGGTTTCCTTTTTGACATTAGCTCTGTTACAAAACCTATTAAGCTCCGTTGCTGCTTATATTCTCATATAGCTTTATAAAATTAAGGTTGAACCACTGACGTCACATGGACTATTTTAACAATGTCCTTACTACCTTTCTGGGTCTTGAATGTGGTTGCATTGCTGTCTATGCAGAATAAGAAAGCTCTCGAATTTCAGCAAAAATATTTTAATTGTGTTCTGAAGATGAACGAAGGTCTTACTGGTTTGGAACAACATGAGGGTGAGTAATTAATAACATTATTTTCATTTTTGGGTGAACTATCCCTTTAAAATGTGGCTAAAACACTAAGACAGCATAAGGCAAGTTGCTAACTTTTTGGAATTATCTTCACGTCACCTATGATGTCCTAAAATGCTTTTTCTTTATGAACTCACTAGTTTATAAAGAACACATGTCATGGTTGCTTAGAAACAATGTGTGGTTAAGTAGCGCAGCAAAAAAAGACAAAGCAAAACAATATAAAGAATGTTCTTTTCCACAATAAGGAATGACATTTTCAATGTAATCCTCAAAGAATCCCAAAATACTCCTTTGCCATCTGCTGTTTATGAAGTATGACATTTAAATAAATAGGTGTGTTTGTTCTGAAGCTAAGTAAAAATCTAAGTCTATGATTGGCAATAACGCGCAGGTAAAAAGTACATATCAAAAGAATTATGTAATCAATGGCAAAAGGGATGTCAGAATCATTGGTGACAAGAAAAATAATGAATTTCTCATATAGAGAGTGATCATGGAATCATTTGGACGCCATATCGTTCTTTGGTATTTGGGAATTGGATTCATTTTAAAAAGCCAAACGGAGAACAAGGAATCAATTTGTTCATATTCATGTAGCTACACTGCATGTGCCAATTATGTGCAAGCAGGAACATCACAAGGACACACAGAATAGCTAGTTTTCATAGAGATTATATACAGACCATTTAGCACACTTCAGTTTTACACATCACAACTGATATCTTGTCTGGCTGTTGTGTGTTATGTATTTTTTTAGTTATTCATGATGTAAGTATTAAAAAATAACATTTCTTCTTGTCTTTCTCTCGTTTAAAATGGCAAGCGAGAACAAAAAAATCAGTTTGTAAATCAATCTATATATATATATATCTATGTAACCTTGTAAACAAAACAAAGAGTGTGTTTTACAAGATTTCAGTTTTATAAATACAGATGATATAGGTAGGTTATTTTTCATCATGATGATGGCTTTTTTTGATGAATATATACAGTCTAAAAAATGCTGGGTTAAAAACTACTGTGTGAAATATGGACAAACCCAGCGACTGGGTTGTTTTGAACCAGTGGTTGGGTTAAATGTTTCACCCAACCTCCTGGATAGTTTTATTTAACTCAGCTATTGCTTAAAAATTACTATATGGCTTAAACTGCACCCAAAATAGGTTGTAAATTAAAAATCAGACAAATAATTACTAGAGGCATCAGGAATTATCAAAAGGGTGTACATTTATTAATAAGCAATTTATTATTTATTTATTATTCATTCATCTTATTAATAAGTGTTCATTTATTAAACATTAATTTCCAACATATTTTGGGTTCATTTTAATCAAGAAATACAGTAATTTGCTTAGTCTGCTGGGTCAAAACAACCCAGTTGTTAGAGTGAATACTGGTTTAGCTTGTTAGGTCATTTTATTGGGTTATTTTTTACAAATATTTTTTTCCCCAGGTGCTAGGTAATTTATGTAGGCCTACTCTAAAAAAAATGCTGGGTTCAGCCTGATGGGTAATCTTTTGTTTTGTTTTGTTTATTAAAAAAAAAAATTACCAAGGTGCTGGATAGTTTTTCTGTAACTCAGTTGTTGGGTCATTTTTACTGTCAAATGATAAACCCCCTCACACACCTACCCATAGCTGCAGTGTAACCCAATGCCAAACCAGTTAAAACTGGATGCATTTGTAAGTGGTAATTTCGGGTTCTGTCTTGAGAGAAAACCTGACTGACGAAAAACTTCCCGCATGAAATTAAGTTATGTAGTACGTTGTATTCCTTTCAAATTACCGCTGTATATCAGAGAAGCGACTGTAGTCTCACATTATTTTCTTTTTTTTTGTTTAAATGTACGCTGCAGCTACCGTCTGCTTGGAACGCTACGCTAGCCTTCTACAAACGCAGCATTCAAAAATAGCTCCATACATTCACCAGATCTACACTCAACGAACTCCCTCTAAACGAATGAGCGCTACTGATCTAGAGCCCCATATTGCAGTTATGCGTCTGACGGGTTGAAATTTACGCTAAATATCTGACAGACAAGATGACACGAGGTAAAGCGGGTTTTGATGTAACTTTTCAAACATGAATATAACATAAATCATGAATATAAGTCATTTAATGAACCGGGACAACCTACTGATAGCAGTTTTCTTCCCACAGATTCTCATAGAGGGTTTGCACTTCACGATTTGGTCAGTTACCTGGATGCACAGCCATATTGGCGATATTCGGATGTAAACAGCATGGATTGCATGTTTAAGGTACTAGTGAATATGTTGTTCTGCTATTTATGTTGTCTAAAACAGAAAAAACGTGCAGAAGCTGCTAAATCATATAGAAAAGTACTTAGGAAGCAGGACAGGGTGCAATATTAACTAAAGTTAATAGGTTGTAAAGATACGTGCAAGCAGTATTAATTAAAATATTAGCCTAATATTTCACCTACCTGACGGGAAATGATAAGAACAAACATGAATGTTATCAAGGTTCTTTCCCTGGAATTCCTGTTTCAGTCTGACCAGCTTTTTGTTCCTCAGTTTTTTGCACTCTTCTCCTTGATTTGTTATAACTTTTGGTGGTCTGTAGTACTCCAAGTGTTCTTCCTGGTCTGACTGATTAGCACAGCCCCAAACATGACAATAATTGACCATTTTCAGCAGCAATAATCAGCAAAATATGCAAGTTTAATTCGGTTCAGTGGCATTGTTTATGTTCAGTGCCGCCAATATAGCAGACTGATCGTGATCGTGAAAAAACTTTATTGAATGCTATTGCTGCTCCTGTCACTTCCTAAAACGTTTCTTTTTAATGTTTTTGAAGATTTTATTTTTATGACCCAGCACTATATCAAAAAACAACTCTGCAAAAGGGGTTAATGTAAAAAACCTAATAAGCAAAACGTGTTCTGTCCAAAATTTAGCCAGTGCTAGGCCAGATAACCTAGAAATGGTTGTTTTTAACCCTTTAACCCATCTTCTCAGTGGGACGCCTAAGTTTACTTCACCATATTATAAAAAATGTAATCTAACAGTTAAAAATGGGAGGGTTAAAGCTTTTTTAGAGTGTATGACTAATGCAAATTTATGAGAGCGGCATGGTCAGTCTTGCATGTGAATTAAAATTTTTTTTACTTGAAATTAGGAAACGCAATCATTTGGAGATGGGGATCTCTGCCAGTGTTGTAGTTCAGCAAGAGTGTATGGCTGACATTTACACATTTAGTCTAGCTTATCTTCAAATTCTTGTGAAAGCTTTAAAGCAGATGCTCCAGAAGACCTGGAAAGGGTTTGAGGAGGAGTAAACATTCCCAATTAAGCAATCGGGACATTTGTATTGATCTGTTTAATTAACCCGAAATATAATCTTTATTATATAATCTTTAATAATCTTTATTTGAGCAGCAGACCTTGAGGCTTCATGTTCATTCTATCCTCCCAGATCTTTCTAACATATCTTAGACAGCTTTTAGCTGCAAATACGCTGCATAATCGAACATTTCCCAGCAGCAGCAGAATTTCAGCAACACAGATTCTGGATCAAGTCTGCCCCATAAATGTCCTCAGCCTTCCTCATTCATATGTATTTTTTTATCTAAAATTGCCTAGCTCTTTCGAATAATATAAATGTATTAGAAGAGATCTTACTTTGCGTTTTTATGAAGAACCTTCTTGTGCATCTCAACTGCAGGAAAGAGACACTTACATAAGAGGATTAAGAGAAAATGTCACAGAATATGAAATTTAGGCTTTGATTAAATAATTCACTGCCTTGAATTTATTGCTTGATGTGTAAGTAGGCTACTGTCTGTACTGTATAGAGAATGGAAACATTCACTTATTGAGTGAATTTATAACATTTCATGACTAGCTCTACAACAAAATCCACCTGATATATTAAAATGGACAAATTTAAAGGGACAGTTCACCCCAAAACAAAAATTCAAAAATATTTTTGTTTTCAGATTCAAAAGAGTTCAATATCATTACCATTCCTTAACATCTTTTATCAGTCATGCTAGACTGAATTGTGATGACTGTGGCATATATAGAAGAATTGCATGCATGATGTTGTTTACTCGGAATGAGTATTTCTTATGCAAACGCTTTTGAACATAATATGAATATAACATAATAAGAAATAAATCCCCTCTGTCATGAGCAGAGTTTCTGATATGTCTGAGCATAGCTTTGAGAATATATTAAAGGGAACTGTTCAAATTAGTTTGATATTCTTGATTATTCATGCTGTCCACTGTTCAGAAATTATGCGTTGGTGTTTAATATTCTTGAAGATCTCCTCTGTACACAGTTAATTAGGCATTACGCAGGGATCAAAGATTGTGCCAACTGACAGTCCTGCTCTTTTCTTTCCTTTATGAAGTTTTGTAGATGTTATTTCACTTCTATATATACTCTGGGTATTAAAATAAAATAAAATATAAAATAAAATAATAGAATAAAAAAATCCAAGCTCTTTTCACTTCTTCATGAAATTTCGCAGATTACTTTTTTTACTGTTAGTATTTTATATTAGTATAAGGTATTTAAATAATACAATAAAATAAAATAAATAATAAAATAAAATAAGCCCAGCTCCTTTCAGTCCTTCATGAAATTCCACGGATAATTTTTTTTACACTGTTGGTTATAAGATGCACTGTGTATTTAAATAATAAATTAAATAAATTAATAGAAAAAATGTCATCCTTCGTGAAGATGACTTTTGCACTGTTAGTATTTTATAAAGATGCACTGGGTATTCATAAAATAAAAATAAATAAATAAAATACATTTTTTTTCTCCTTTATGAAATTTTGAAAAAAAAAAAAAAAAAAAAAAAAAAAGCTGTTAGTATCTTATTAAAAATGGACTGGATAAAAAAATTATAAATAAATAAAATAATAAAATAAAATAAAATCCAGTACTTTTCACTCCTTCATGAAATTTTGAAGATGAGTTTTCACTGTAAGTATTTTATAAAGATGCGCTGGGCATTAATAAAAAAATAAATAAAAATAAATAAATAAATAAAATTAAATCCAGCTCTTTTCACTCTTTCATGAATAAACTAAAATAATAAAAATCCAGCTTGTTTCACTCCTTCAGGAATAAAATAAAAATACAAATAAAACAAAATAAAATAAAATAAAAAAAATCCAGCTCTTCAATTTTGCAGATGACTTTTTATTAAAAATGCACTGGATAAAAAATAAATAAAATAATCAAGCTCTTTTCACTCTGTCATGAATAAAATAAAATAAAACAATTTTCATAAAGATACACTAGGTATTAATAAAATAAAATATAAATAAATAAATAAAATCCTTTCAAAAATCCTCCAAAATCCTTTTCTCTCCTTTATGAATTTTTGCAGATGACTTTTCTGGGTATTAAAATATATAAAATTCAATTCAATTCAGCTCCTTTCACTCTTTCATGAATAAAATAAAAATAAAAATCCAGCTTGTTTCACTCCTTCATGAATAAAATAAAAGAAAATCCAGCTCTTTTCATCCTTCATGAAATTCTGTAGATGTTTTTTTAAATAAATCAAACTTTTCTCTCCTTTATGTTTATGTCCTTTATGATAAAAAAAAAATAATAATAAAAAAAAAATAAAATAAAATAAAAAAAATAAAATAAAATAAAAACAATTTATATTTAAAAAAAAACAGCGTTTTTCATTCCTTTATGAAATTTCACAGATAACCTTTTCACTGTTAGTATTTTATTAAAAATGCAGTGGATAAAAAAAAAAAAAATATATATATATATATATATATAAATTAATTAAATAAAACAACAAACAAACAAAAACAAATAAATAAATAAAATCCAGCTCTTTTCATTCTTCATGAAATTTCGCAGATAGCTTTTACTGTTAGTATCTTTTAAAAATGCACTGGGTAAATAATAATAATAATAATAATAATAATAATAATAAATTAAAAAGCCCTCACATTCTTGTTTTTATTTGAGAAAAAACATATTTTTGACTCAACTGGTCAGTGTTAGACCACTAAAATCTTTAAATAGCACCTGACATTGCTAGTAAAATTATGTGTAAAAAAAAAAAAAAAAAAAACGTTTGATTTGAACATTTCACATGCACCTGTATATTTAACATTCAAATCACACTGCTTCTGCTTCAACAAACGCCTTTTGGCTTTAGTGATTACTGTCACATAATGTTCTTTGTTGTTCCATCTGTGCATCGATGGGGGTGAGCAGGGTGCTTTTCACATAAAAGCAATATAAAATCACAGAATCACATGAAAGCAACAGAGGACAAATGCAATGCAGTATTAAAAAAAATGCTTTTATGCATTTCTGTAGGCTGGGTCCATTTCATGATGATGATTGTGGTCAGAGGAGATAAGAAATGAGTAAAAGCCTGTTAAAAGACAGCAATAAGAATAACTATTAAGAAGAATCTTCAAAACGATTTCAGAGCGGGTCTGTCTTGTTAAGCAAGGGAACCTCTTTCCTACTGTTCTCTACATCTTGGTTCAGCAGTGGTCAGGATGGTGGAACACACTGCCTTTGATCCTTAGGGAAGATTACATCATCCATTCTTCAAGGAACGGAGGCAAAAAATGTGTGTGAAGCAGGTTATAATAAAGGAAAGAGACCAAATTCACCTGCCTAGTGACGCACAATGCAACACCCCCACACATCTCTGATGGAAGGAGAGATGCTGGAATGTCTGGTTCTTCCTTCAATTAGTATTTCTGCACCTACAGAGCTGAGATCAAAGCAGATGTTCAGATGCTGGTGGAGTTTTCTACTATACCATATGTGTGATAGATGGAGGTGACCACAGCACATAGCTTTTTTCTACTATCTACTTATCTATCTATCTATCTATCTATCTGGCTGTCTACTTGGGATCTGAGAGGGCTTTCAGTGTATGTGTGTTTTGTTTTTCTATTAAACAGCTGCTGTCAGTCTAAAATGTTAAGGACTAAACTAAAAACTGAAACTAGTTGACAAATGTAAATTGTGCTTACAAATGAATTTCTTTACAAAACTTTAAAAATACATGTATATGTATATATAAACAGCACTGGGATATTATTTTATGGAAGCCCATTTCCACCACTGAATAAAAAATAAAAAAGGTAATTGCAACATTTTATCTTTATTTATTTTATATTTATTCATTTACATCTTGCAATTATAACAACTGTTTCTCAGAACTGCATGATATAAAATTGCAGTACCAATTTTTTTCTTCAAATTGTGAGATATAAACTCACAACTGTGAGTTATGAAGTCAGAATTTCGAGATGTAAACTCAGTTCTCACTTTTTTTCTCAGAATTGCCAGACTTTATAATGCAATTGCGAGTTATTTAATCAGAAATGTGAAATATAAATTTGCAATTCTGCGAACATATCAGTCTTTTTTATCAGTCTCCCTAAAAATTGGAATTAATTGCGAGTTTATATCTCAATTCTTAGAAAAAAAGTCAGAATTGTGTGAAAAAAAGATAAATTGCGATATACAAGAATTGCACATTTATTTCTGACAATTCTGAGAAAAAAAGTCAAAATTGCGAGTATATTTTTCAGAATGACATGTTTTTTTCTCATAATTGCGAGTTTATATCTCAGAATTACATTTATTTCTGAGAATTCTGAGTAAAAAAGTCAGAATTGTGAGTTTATTTCTCAAAGTTGCATGTTTATTTCTGACAATTCTGAGAAAAAAAGTCAGAATTGCGAGTATGTTTTTCAGAATGACCAGTTTATTTCTCAGAATTGTGAGTTTATATCTCAAAATTACATTTATTTTTGAGAACTCTGAGTAAAAAAGTCAGAATTGCGAGTTTATTTCTCAGAATTGCATATTTATTTCTGACAATTATGAGAAAAAAGTCAGAATTGCGAGTTTATTTCTCAGATTTGCAGGTTTATTTCTTAGAATTGCAAGTTTACATCTCAGAATTGCATGTCTATTTTTGACAATTCTGAGAAAATTCAGAATTGCGAGTTTATATCAGAATTAGGGATGCAGCAAACAATTATTTTGATAAACTATTTCACTGATTAATCAGTAGACTTTTATTATTTCACCTTTTGCAATTAGTAAAAATATTTTGTGCATATTCTAACATATAATAGTCACTTCAGCTTTAGAAAAGCATATTAAGTAATTAAAATTAATTGGTAATACTTTACAATAAGGTTCATTACTTGACATTAGTTAAATGAACAAAGAATGAACAAAACTTTTACAGCATTTATTAATCTTAGTTAATGTTAATTTCAACATTTACTAATGCATTTATAAAAAAATCACGGATCATACGGATAAGAAACAAAATAAAGGTAAGTGATAAGAGGCTCTATTTTTGGGATAAACTGTTTTATTCAAAAGATAATGTCTTAAAATACCTTATAGGGTTATGATAACCAAAACAGTCCTGACCTAGTTCAAGCTTTGATCTCTGTAAACCAAACTATCTCTGTAATGAAATGTATTTTTTTCCCCACCAATAAAAATATTTTCTCATTAGCTAGCTCCACACTGGAGAGCTGATTTATAACAGGAAATCAAGTTGTAATTCTAACTGAAAACGACAGGTTTTTCATGTTAAATACCGTAAAGCTGTTTGATTTAAGGGTATCTATTGCATAACAGACTATATAAATAAACATGATGTGAGCGGACATTATTGGAGTAAGTTAACGTTACTGAACTGCAGAGCTTGTGTAAACATCCACATTGCTGTAATCAGATGCATTTTTAACTGCTGATTTCACACTGCTGTCACTTTTTGTTATGTTTATTTTGTTACTGAGAGGAAATTGTGCAATATGTATTTACATATTAATGCAAACGCCACTTAGATTCAGCTGCGTTTGCTCTGCAGTGCTGTGTGTCCTTTTTTGGAGGGCTGAATCAGTGTTGCCAAGTCCGCGGTTTTCCTGCGAAATTGGGCTACTGTAACACTGTCGCCGCGGGTTGTTTTTGATCTCCGTGGGTTGAATCGACCCCAGTAACGTCATATTTAGCCCCTGAAATTTGAGTTTACAAGGGGAACCCCGACAAAAAAATGTGTATTTTATCCCCCGGAATGCCATTCTTAACAGGGGACCCCCCTCGAAACGCCACTGGGCTAGTTTTAAGTAGCAATTCGGCGGGTTTTGTTGTGACAACCTGGCAACCCTGGGCTGAATTACAGTCTTGCGCTACAGCGTCACGCTGGTCAAACCGCATTATGGGCTACTTGCACTGAGCCTCGTGACGCACTTCCATTTTGAAATGTTACGACTCATGATTCAGTGTGCTATAATCATCTAGTTGACTTAAACACCTAATAAAATGAGAAATCGCGGGACAATTTTCAAAATCCGGATATTTTCAGAGACAGGAGAAGACATTCTGATGACTACTGTGTACAGAATTTTCCAAACTTAACGGAACGTGAAGATTTACAAAAACTGATCTGTCAGTGCTCTACACTCTGGCCTAATCACGACGCTGCAGTGTTTGTGAGATCTCTGATTAATAAGATCATAATGAACCTTTATTCATCTGTATTAAATATGTTTAGTCATTATTCTGTGTCATAATCTGTCATAAATACTGTTCGTGAGAATGCGTCGGGTTAGTGAGGAAATATATTTATTTATTATTCAGAATGCACATACGGAAGGGAAATATATTTATTGTAACATTTCAGCAGGTTAAAGATAATTCATGTTAACACAGAGAATATGATTAATTGTTTTTTTCAAGAAATGTCAGCCCTAAAATGTAGAGTTCTCATGAGAAACTGTCTGTATGTAGGTGCGCTGAACACTAACCGGAAACTACCGAGCCGTATCGGGTAGAACGCGGAAGTAGTTGTGCAAGTAGTCCATTGCAGACACTTACATTAGGCCATATGACATCAAACGACTACTCGACAACAAAAATATATTGATAATGTTGACTAATCGTTTTGCCCTAATCAAAATTGCAAGTTTATTTCTTAGAATTGCGAGTTTACATCTCAGAATTGCATGTTTATTTCTGAGAATTCTGAGTGAAAAGTCAGAATTTGTGAGTTTATTTATCAGAACTTTATCTTTATTTCTGACAATTCTGAGAAAATGTCAGAATTGCGAGTTTATATCTCAGAACTGCAAGTTTATTTCTTAGATTTGCATGTTTATTTCTGACAATTCTGAGAAAAAAGTCAGAATGGCGGGTTTATATCTCAGAATTGCAAGTTTATTTCTGACAATTCTGAGAAAAAGTCAGAATTGCAAAGTTTATATCTCAGAATTGCGAGTCTGTTTCTGACAATACTGAGAAAAAAGTCAGAAATGTGAGTTTAGATTACATATCAGAATTGCGAGTTTATATCTCAGAATTGCATGTTTATTTCTGACAATACTGAGAAAAAGTCAGAATTGCGAGTTTATTTCTCAGAATGGCGAGTTTATATCTCAGAATTGCAAGTTTATTTCTGACAATACTGAGAAAAAGTCAGAATTGGGAGTTTATTTCTCAGAATGGCGTTTATATCTCAGAATTGCATGTTTATTTCTGACAATACTGAGAAAAAGTCAGAATTGCGAGTTTATTTCTCAGAATGGCGTGTTTATATCTCAGAATTGCAAGTTTATTTCTTAGAATTGCGAGTTTACATCTCAGAATTGCATGTTTATTTCTGTCAATTCTGAGAAAAAAAGTCAGAATTGCGAGTTTACATCTCAGAATTGCATGTTTATTTCTGACAATTCTGAAAAAAAAGTCAGAATTGTGAGTTTAGATTACATCTCAGAATTGCATGTTTATTTCTGACAATACTGAGAAAAAGTCAGAATTGCGAGTTTATTACTCAGAATTGCATGTTTATTTCTGATAATTCTGAGTAAAAATGTCAGAATTGCAAATTTATATCTCAGAATTGCATGTTCATGTCTGACAAAAAAGTCAGAATTGCAAGTTTATTTCTCAGAACTGCGAGTTCATATCTAAGAATCGGATGGATGCCTCCTGAAAATTAAAACTAAAGGGCGGCAATAAATTTGTGCGTCTTCATGCAGGCCAACTGTGCCATGTAGGAAATCTCACTCAGATGTCAAATCAGTTGCTGTTCCTCACACTGTGTCAGCATGATTTCTGAGACAATTAAGAATAATGAGCAACACCTCACTATATTACCATATGACGTCTGTTAACATGGGCAACACAAAAATGTACATAGGCATACTTAGTACAACACTCCTTCCTAAAACACACTAATTTATTTGATCAGTTAGTGTTTTGGCACAACACATTGTCTTGTTTTTGATTGTCATTGTGATTTTTCACTCATCCCCTGTTGCTCCACATGTTCAGTTCATCCTCTATTGTACTGTTCATCAGCACAAAGGTGAATCAGATTTTTGCATTACTATATACAACAGGGTGCAGTTATATAAGCTATAAAATGTCTAGGTGAATTTCAGACAACAGAGAGCTGACAAAAGAGAGCAATTCATTCTCAGTCATCGCAAAAATACCACATCAAAGTGACAATCAATCTTACCTTGGCTAAAATAAGTATAGTTTGTTGTGATCTGTGAATACATATTGGCTTGCAAACTGTCGTCGTTACTTAAATGGCCAGTTCCTGTGTAAATATGATGGCTATAAAGGCTTTTATGAGAAGCAAACTAAATACGTCCCCAGCTGCTCAGATACAAAGTCAACTCCGCAGCTGACATCCTCGTAATTAAGTGATAACATGACGGATGCGTTTAAAAATGCTCTCTGATGGTTCACAAAAGAAAACATATTCCTCTTGTTCCCCGCGCTTAGCAATTTTCAAAATAAATGACTACCCCTCCTAGTGATTACTGTTCTTTGACGAGTCAAACAAAAACAGATCTATACTCTGTCAAAATAAAAACGAAATTGTTTTTTAATAACAATTGCTTATGATTTATCATTCACCTCTTTGTTTGAATAATACACTTATTTTTTATTATATGCAATAATCCACATATACCTTTGTAATTTTCAAAACACTGGTAGCTAAATTTCAAATCTCTGAAATTGGTTTTCTGTTATGAACTTTGATAATAGAAACTGGAAATGTAAATAAATTAGAATAATTAACTTTGATTTATATGCTGTAACCAGAAGTTTAAAAAAACATTTTAATTTACGTAAGATCAGTACATGTTGTATATAGGGATGGGCGATGTATATCGATCGATAAAGTCATGCGCATCTCATCAGTAAAGCCGGTTCTTTGATTACCGGTAAATCTCCATCACCTGTTTTCAAATGGAGCGCCAGTTTATTCACAGAGCCGTAGATCACTGAAAAGCTACCCCAATGAATCACCCGCGAAACTGAACCCGCATATTGCGTAGCTTGTCAGTGATATACGGCTCTGTGAATAAACTGGCGCTCCATTTGAAAACAGGTGATGGAGATTTACTGCTAATCAAAGAACCGGCTTTACTGATGAGATGCGCATAATATCGATCGATATATATCGCGCATCCCTAGTTGTATACTATTTTGATTTAGCTATTTTAATTACATTATATCAGAAAACCCATCAAGGACTTACCTTATTTAAAAAATCCACATTGTTTTATATTATGGACTATAATAGGAGGGGGCATTATTTCGATGATGTGAAATGGCTGCACTCAGTGAGCTACTGTCGCTACATGTTGCTATTTTTACCGCAAAACAACTCTGAAAATAAAATAATAATACAATGCCACATTGTGTGGCTTTTGATTGTAATTTTCAGTCAAAGGGCAAAGAGAGGCAATGTAAGTCTTCACTGTTTTCCAAGCAATAAGAAGAGGAGAAAAGCATGGGAAGAAGCCTGTGGATGAAAAACTTCCTAAAGACCTGCGTCTTTGTTCTCTACACTTCTGCCCTGATGTCTTTGAGGCTTTTAGTAGACCACAGCTACTGAAAGAGCTTCCAAATGGCAGAGACAAGATATACTAGATGCCATCCTGACAGAATGTAAACATGCTGACGCTTGTCATGACGCTGCAACCATTATCTTGATATCTTGGGTGTTTTACTTTGTGTGGGGAAAATAGATGGTACGACATTTGGTTTAATGTCATCGTATCAGTATTTTATTTTTTGAGTTGTGTATTCTAAGTTTTCTACTACACGTTTTAGTAAGAAATATAATTTATGTTATATTAAGCCATACAAGTCTTAATACCCTGGGAAATAATTGCCACATTGCAGCTATGACGTTTGTGAAAGGCCCCTTAATGACCACTGTTTGAGAACTATTGATGTAAATCTCTTCCTTTTCTCTGTCTGTAACTAAAAATATACAGTATTTAAGCTATTAGCGATAGTGAACGAACACAGGATTGTTTGTCTCTGAAGATAAACAGCATTTCTGAAGAGGTTAGCTGTTGCCATGACTATGTCATTAAAGCATCCTTGGTGCTGCCGACCTCATAACTGTGCTACTATATATACTTACAATATTTATACTGAATTTTTCGGAACTCAAATGTTTATTTATGTTTATAAATAGCCCTTTTTTAATATGTGACCCTGGACCACAAAACCACTCATAAGGGCAAATTTGTGAAAGCTTCCCATTGATGTATGGTTTGTTAGGCTAGGGCAATATTTGGCCTGAAAATCTGGAATCTGACAGTGCAAAAAAAATCAGAATACTGAGAAAATCACCTTTAAAGTTGTCCAAACGAAGCTCTTAGAAATGCGTATTACTAATCAAAAATTAAGTTTGGATACATTTACGTCAGGAAATTACAAGATATTTTCATGGAACATGATCTTTACTTAATATCCTAATGATTTTTGGCATAAAAGAAAAATCGATAATTTTAACCCACACAATGGCTATTGCTACAAATATACCTGTGCTACTTATGACTGGTTTTGTGGTCCAGGGTCATATATTTAGTATTTTTAGTCAAGACATCACCACCACTTGGTGGACCCCCATTGTGCCATTTTTGGCAGATTTATATGAAATCATGCTCAAGCACACTCCATTTAAAACCGTCTCACATCATTGCCTAAAAATAACACAGCAATTTCGAATCACCTTGACATTCGCTGACTTTTTAATTTAACCCTCAATTTCCGTATTGATCCTTTGTTATTGTAAGGAATAGCTCTTGCAGTCACCTCCTGCAGGTCTCTTTTTTGTCCTTATATAGTGTGTGTTGAGTCATGCTGACATTCCCACATATACTGTTACACACTAGAAGCATGAGACGGAATGAAACATCATTCACCTTTAAGACCATGTCAAGATCAGTTCACAAGACCTTGAGAGTAATATAAAGATCCAGGTTTAAACCACACAATTTAGAGTCTGCCAAATGGACCGAATCCCAATCTGCTGGGTCAAAGCATGGTCAATTACTCAAAGCCACCTGCTACAAGTGCAGCGCTGGGTTCTTGTGAAACTCTCCACAGATCTCTGACAAAAAGCAGATGGAACTCCAGCTGTTCCGTGATTATGAAAGTGTTAATGAGGTGTGCAAAACGATAGCATCGTACCAGTTTCCGTAGAGTAAAACAGATAAGAGACGTTTGATTGTGGTTTCTCACCCTCAGGGTAATATAAGTTGCATTATGTGAGTGACTGGGGACAAACGAGAAAAAAAAAGTTTATCAGCGCTTTTGTAATGATGAAAAAATGGCAAAAAAATGCACAAGAACTACATGTGGCATCCTGTAGATGGCAGTGTGTCCTCTTTAAAAATGACAAGGAGATTTAAAGGGATAGTTCACCCAAAAATGAAAATTCTGTCATTAATTACTGACCCACACGTCGTTCCAAACCTGTAAGACCGTTGTTCATATTCAGAACACAGATTAAGATTTTTTTGATGAAATCCGAGAGCTTTCTGACCCTGCATAGACAGCAACACAACTACCATGTTAAAGGCCCAGAAAGGTAGTAAGGACGTTAATAAAATAGTCCATGTGACATCAGTGGTTCAACCATAATGTTATTAAGCTAAATTCTCGTGAACACATGTCGAAGACTGACACGGAAGAGAAGAAATTGTTGAATTGTTGTTATTTTTGTTTTCTTTGTGCACAAAAGGATTCTCATAGCTTCATAACCGGGGGGCGCCAATCCAATATTCAGTATCTGGCATTTCCTGCCAGATCGGGTATCATTCAGATGAGACCGATCCAAATCAGATATTCTGCGTATACTATTGTGTTATTGTTAAGCCCCACAAAAACATTATAAAGCACAATGAAGTGTTCATGCTCTATATTTCAAGTGTTCTGAAGCCGTTCCATATTTTAATGTGAGGTACAGACAAATATTTAAGTCAAGTTGACGTAAACTCTTCTCTCTGCTGCGACTGTCTGTCATCCTCCATTCAGCATTCAATCTTTGTCTCACATTCAGTTACGACAGTCAAGATGAAAAAACTCTGTCCAAGATGATTAAATGTTCCTATTGTTATATTTGATATGTAAAAAAAGATAAATGGTTTTGCATAAAAAGACTTTATCTTGCTGGAGTTTCATGCCATTTCTAAGTCGTGTTAGTTTTTAACAGGTGTCTGTTAGATCACACCACTGGAGTAGAGAGCACTACTCTCGTGAAGAACAGTGTAGCACAGTAACTGCAATTTAAAACTGTTAAAAGAAAAGGCTCAACACTGTAAAAAATAAAACAATTTGTTGAGTCAACTTAAAATAATTTGTGAATCAACTCAAAAATCACGTAGTACAACTTAACATTTCAAGTTAACTAAACTTCTTTGAGTTGGGTGAACTTAAAATAATTTGTTACCCGGCTGCCTTAAAATTAAGTTAACTCAACAAATAGTTTTTTTTTTTACAGTGAATAAACTAACGCACAGATTCAATACACTAACCAATATCCCTTTCCTTTGCTCTTTGATGCGGAGCAAAAATTTATTAATAGCATTTTGTGTTTGTCTTATCTATCATATGTTGCTGCCTTATTACTTTGCTATACATTTAAAATAAATGTCTTTTAATTTATACTATATAGTATATATGATTTTTCTAGAGTAACTTTTGCTACTGAATTATCCACTAACATAAATTCTAATAGTTTTTTGTAATAGATTATGATTCTATATTTTTTCACGTCATTTTTCTTTATAATTTTTTCAAGATTTAGTAGATTGATCAGTGATGATCAGGTATAGAAATTCTACACTGATTAAAAAAAAAACTGGATCTATTCTTAACATTAAGTTTTGAACCATTGAAGTCACATGGACTATTTTAACATTGTCCTTACTACCTTTCTGGGCCTTAAATGTGTCAGTTGCATTGTTGTCTATGCAGGGTCACAAAGCTCTCAGATTTAATAAAAAATATCTTAACTTGTGTTCCGAAGATGAACGAAGGTCTTATGGATTTGGAATGACAAGAGAGGGAGTAATTAACAATATTGGGAAAAGTTACTTTTAAAAGTAATGCAGTTCAATATTGCGTTATTCGCTAAGAAGTAACTTATTACGTTACTTAGTTACGTTAGCAGGGCTTGCTTGATAAAAAAAGTTTGATTTTGGCAAATGTAAAAGCCCTTTCACAACAAACGTCTCAGTCTGAAGGAAAACTAAAGTAAATTCACATATAGTAGAAAGCAGAAGAATAAGTGTAACACTCTTCGTGTTTATCTGGAGTAATTTTTTCTTATTAGTATGGTTGAATTGGATCACTGAAGGTCAGAAGCAAAAATGGTTAATAAATGGTTAATAAAATGGCTAAAATAGTGGTTAATAAAATAGGATTAAATACATAAATGATATTTGTGTTAACATATTTAGTTATTGCAAGTTAGCATCATATTCAAAGTTGCATTTGACTGTTTTTATTCATTTTGAGGTGCAGTGAATCTGTTTTTTGTGAGTGAGATTAATTAATGCATGTTCACATTTATTCTAGAACTAAAGTAATATCTTACTCCGATTTCTTTCAACATGGGGATGGTAGAGCTTTTAATGAATAAATGGGGAAAAAAGTAACTGGCATTACTTATTTGAAAAAGTATGTATGTTAATGTTGTTAGGAGTTACTTTAAAAAGTAATTTTTAAAGACTTTTTATTTTTAGGAATTGGAATTGTTCACCCAAAAAATGAAAATTCTGTAATTATTCATTGTCTTTTTTTCCTGTGCAGTTCCAGACCTGTATGGTTTTATTTCCTTGGAACATCTATGGTGAATTTCCTGCATCCTTTTCAAAAGAATGCTGATGGATCACCCTGGTTCCCGCAACCAAAAAAACAAAACAACCAAAAAAAAAAAAAACACACCCATAACATTTTTCCACCAGCAAGCAGTAAAAAGATAAACGTCGGCTATAAACAAACTACACCACATTTGCTTAACTTCACGTCAACATCAAGTTTCCGACAATTTTTTAATTTAGTTAGAAGCTTGTGTTAACCACAGACATCATTTCAGGCATTTAAACAAAAACCCATTGTCTTCAGGACAACTGAATCCTTAGTGCTAAAATGCTAACTTATATTTACATAATGTCTGCAAGCACTCCATGAAATTGATTCAGGATGTGCATGGGGCTGTCAAGTTCCACTGATGAATGAGCAACATTTCATCTTCCAAAGCATATCAATAGCTTAATTTAAGTCAGTATTCACTTAAATCTAGTTTATTCATAAGACTGAGTCTGTTTGTCAGTGAACCAGTTGATTCAGTTAACAAAAAAACAAATGATTCGCTCACAAATTGGACTGATTCTCGATTCTCTTACTGTCACACTGATGAAGATATCATATGGCTTCAGAGGACCTAAAGAAAAAAAATGGTGAGATCAGAGTGACACCCTTATCTCCTGCTGAAAGCGTGTTGTATCGGTTACCCATTTCATTTTCTTTCAGACACACCTTACGCTTTCGTTTCCTGCTGCTTTAGTTCAAGGGAAATTCAGCTGAAGGACACATTCATCACAAGTCTTTGCTATGCTAGGTGGAACAGAACCTCAAAAGGCCCTCAGATCTTCATATAATCCATCACAGCCTTTGCAACAAAAAAAGATTCTAAATTCTCTATAGCTTTTGAAAGTATCAAGAAGACAGGCTTGTATACAGTTGTCTGGTTAAGTGATGTTCTGATGAAATATTTGACACAGCTTTGATAAATCTCATGAAAAGAAACCCACCAACTGAGGTGCTGGATTCCTGTCGCTCTCCAACCCCTGACATCAGGCGAAGGCAAGCTATTTATGGCTGTGCTTGAAACACGAGGTCTGGTCACACCAGCCAGTTTCTATTGGCGTTGGCCCACACTGAGGATTCAAAAATTTATGAGTAATAAAAGTTCTTCAGACAAGACGGCTCTTCAAAGCTTTATCTGTAATGATAAAGGTTAAATAGCCTCACAGACTGGATTTTTGAGGGCAGTCGTAACTAGGGCAAAAAACAAACAATAAAGCAGATGGAACATTTCTTGGAAACAGGATTGGTGGAGAGTTTATTCTAGCTAAGCACCTTAGCACATTCCATGGACATTTTCCACCTTGGTGTGAAGAAATGATCGGTTTATGTGCCACATTCACCTTGTTTACAGAACACAATGCAAGCATTTACAATACCACAAAAATGCAACCACTAGATCACCCACTGTAAATTAAGCCTTCTTGTGTAACATAACAGAACAGTAATAAAATACTGACATGCGCAAGAAAAGTGAATACATCATAGAATGAAAATTTCATATTTTTAGTGCTTACAATTAAAATCTTCGGGCAAAAAGGGGGAAAAAAAGTGCAACATACATCTAACTTTATTATCAATGTTTGTCATTATCAAATATTTCCATATAGTACCTCATAAAAACATATAAAAAGTTTTTTTTTTTTTTTTTAAATCAAAAAAAAAAAGGTGTTGTTCACTTACAAATATTTTTGCCCAAACATATGATTTAAAAATATTTATTTATTATGGCTAATACTTCTTTCTCTCTATCAAAAAAAAAAAAAAATACACTCAATTTCACAATTTATACTCTAAAATATACTCTTTTAACACCAAACAAACCAACACATTTTCTATGTACATGTTAATAAATAAATCAAAGTTAAAGAGAACATTTTGGTCCGATAATGTCGGAAGAACTACTTCCAGAAACTGGATATAACATTTAATATTTAATTTAATATCTTAGCATCTATGAAATCCAATATATGGTAACTTTTTTTCAATATTCTGTGCATCATATGCAATATAAATAGGCCTATAATTAAACAGCTTTGTTTGCATTCAACATATTGCACGCCACCTCTTCAATTACATGAATTATGAAACACCTTCTCATTACAGCATATACGTTCAGTTCATCTCTAACTTTTCTTATGAAAAGTGTGAAAATGAGTTGTGGCATGAAGAATGAGGTAAACAGTAGCACAGAGAATGGCAAAGGTTGCCTGACACACCGTATCTTCAAAGTTCATTTAAAGTCCACTGAGGATTACCATAAAGCACCGGCAGGACAAGTCCTCATTTCCACACCACAATCACGCCATTACCAACCCTGGCAGGATCACATCACCGTTTCACTGAAAGAAAAAGATCATTAGATCCATCTATTTGAGCTCAAATTTGACCTGACTGCCTGGCAACCAAAATCAGAATCAGTCACACACATTTTGCTTATTGTTTTCATACTTTCCCTTATAGAGCCTGCTGTGTACTTCTATAATGCTAGAGGAATACAGGTCAATATCCTTGTACGGTGTGGAAAGAATGCTATTCAATTTTATAGAGCTTGAGCACTTCAAAAATGGGATTGGAGCAAAAACTTCATCTGATAAAGAGTAAGATGGATATTTTGTTTAATAAGAATAATAATAATAATAATAGGATGTGATGGGTCAGCAGAAAAAAAAACTAACAAAAAGAATAAAAACAATAAAAAGAGGACAAAATGTTTTGTTCTGATGCCAACACTTAACGTTCAATAACATTTTATTATACTAAAAAGTAGGGCTGGGTTTTGACACAAATTTCATGATTCGATTCGATTCTGCTCTACAAGCTTGCAATTCGATCAGTTCCGATTTCAATTCAATATTGATTATTTTGGATATACATCAGGTAGAGTACATTTTTGCAAGAAAATAAAAATCTCACATGAGAGTCAGTTGGTACTACATTACCATAATTTAGAAGATTAAATTATAATACTAAGATAAAGTTAACTTCTTTAAATTACATCCAATATGTTTTCTTTTTTCTTTCTTTCTTTTTTTATATAAACATTTAAATGGTGTCTGTCATAAACACTTGACAGATTTATTCAAGCTTAAATACTGAAGAATGGTAAAAATGACAGTGATTATTATATGGTGCATAAATTTTGCAGAATTCTCTCTAGAGCTAATTTTTCTAGCTGACTAATGAAATATGTCACCAAATATGTTTTTTTTTTCTGAGGTAAATGTTACGTTCCCTGACATTGTTTACAAGCTGTTATACTGAAGTCATTTTGCAGTTGCAGATACAGTTTTAGGTAAGCTGTACTCTTTCTTTTAACACATCTTTGGATGTTTATTCATATTTATACAACAGTTCTGTTTGGTGCTCAAATCTAATTGGCTAATAAGAGTGCGATAAATGAATCCAACAGCCATTTCACCATTTGTAACTATATCACCCCGCTTGTGGTACTTCTCACAGTGAGTGTCATAGTGGTAGGGGTGTGCGATATATATATCGTCTCCGATCATATTGTAATTGTTGTTTGAACAATGTGCAATTTGATTGTCGAGTATACATTATGTGATAAAGTCTAGTAAGTAAGCATTTAAAGTGCTTTCTTCCACTGCATGATTCAGTCTATTAAAATGCATTTAGAATTATCACATAATTCAAGATATGAGGGCTGGAAATGTATACATTTATATCATTTCATATAGTTAATCAATATCACACGACGAGTGCCATTTTGTCCTTCAAAAATCAGCATGACTACAAATGTGATATTGATTTTATACAACAGTTCAATAAACAAGAAGTTTTTTTATTAAAAGACTTATGTTTTAGACAGCATATTTCTTTTGCCTACAAAAATCCTTCCAAAAACAGCCACAGCACTGTTTTGCGTCTCTAAGCAACATGACAGTTTTTCATTCCTGAATGAATCAACCATTTAATGATTTGGTTCAATCGCAATGACTCACTTATTAATAGCAACTTACTGCCACCTAATGGTGGTTTTAATTTCACATTCAAAGTATCTTTTCACTTTTAAAATCATTTAAAATATAGCTGCATTAACATGTGTAAATACATCTAAATGCCACTTCATATGCTACTTCTGCAAAGATGAATTTTGTTGATACTGATTTAATTTGTTTGGTAACAGCCTAAAGGTATTATTATAACTGATTAAATGTAAGAATTTGACTCAAAAGATGATGCACACTTTTAGAAAAATTTAGATTTATAAAAAGTAAAAATGCCCATAAAAGGTAAAAATCTATTTAAACTTATTGGAAAAGAATCATTTCTATCACTGCTGTGAACTGACCACACAGAATATGAAGAATATCAAAAACTTTAGGAGTCAGCACGGTAGTCCTTATAAGCACAACAACACACAGCGAAATATCGCCCAATTATCGTTAGCATTAAAATCCCAGAAAATATTGAGATATTTTTTGTCAATATCGCACACCCCTACATAGCGGACTACCAAATTCACTATAATTTTAAAAATACTACTGTTTTTGTGTCACGGAATGTAGTTAAGACGTTTCAGGTGAGAATATACTTGTTTATAGTTCAAATATGCAGTTGATTAACAAAGATAAAATCTATTTGGAATTTGTCAATGTTTCAGAGATGTGAGCTCCAGGGCATCAGCTGCCGTTCAGCGCTCATGAACCCGTTGAGAGAAGCCATCGGCCAGATCTTCTGTAATTTGCCGAATTTTAAGATCTAAGAGTAAATTATCTGTACATTTTTGTTCTGCAGGTATACTTCTCCTTTAACAGACGAAAGAATATTAACGTTACGACAAAGATAACGCTTTCCTCAGCTGACATTCAAACTAATTGTGAATATGACATTGAGTTGAGGAATGAATGATGTATCAGACGCAGGTAATCTCACTCTCCCAGCATAATACTCTGCATAATACAGTGATCTTTTAACGCAGTAATACAATAAGCTTTCAACAAAGCAATTCAACGGTCCTTTGTTACTAGTTCTAAAGTGACATTTTCAAATTAGTAACAAAGGCTTGGTTCAACTGTTAAACTGTCAACTTTAGATTTGAATCCGTGTTGGAAGAAAGAAGTTCTGCACAAAAGAGTGTTCTTAAAGACACTCCGTTGTTGTTTCTTATGCATTTACACGTGCCATCGAACTGCTGTATAAACGCAAAATCACATGAGTAGACCTGAGATATGGCTGTATATCAGCGTGGTGTGATTACCGACGGCTGAATCACAGCCGTGCTGATATACAGCCATATCTCACATCTACTTGTGTGATATTGCTTATTTATTTCATTCTATAAATGTATCAAAGTGAAGAGCACGATCAGTTTATGTGCGTTTCACACTGCTCTTGAACTGAGGTGCTACGGCGATCTGTCACTCCACATTAAACAGCGGCAAAATGGCATTTATTCTTTGAATATAGTAATGAAACAGACAAAATCTGAAATTGAGACTTTGTTTCATATCAAAAGCTTATTGCGATTTATTGAATGGGAGGCGCACTGCAATGCTTTATTAATTTAACTGAAAACAGGCTAGATTAATTGATTCTTGGGATTTAAAAATTAATATAGTTTTGTGAAAATAAGAATAGATTACAATCGAGAAAGCCCTACTAAAAAGCATAGTCCACTCAAAAATAAAAATTATATCAAACAACAATACAACATATCAAAATACAACGCATACTTCATTAAATACGGGTAAAAAAACAACATTGATTGTACTGACCACAGTACATTTTATGCAGTGAATTATTTGCATTTTCATTAATAAGCCAATAAAGAACAATAAATCAATTTCAAAGTTTATTTTCAAGGATGTTTTGTTTCGTATGATAAACAATTCTGGTAGTGCATTGGGTTGGCAGTTGATATCCAGAGTAAAATCTGAGTCATGAACCATTTGAGAGCTGCTGGTTTACATGATCTAAACAGTAAGTGGGCCTAATGCACCACTTGGTTAATGTTAACTGAATGAGGCAAGAGAAGAAATAAACACACTCACTTCATACAGCATTTGTGTCTGATGTGTCGACTGGAGCAGCTAAAGCTTCACGTGCGTTTAGTGAATTGAGCTTCTCATCTTCATCACTTGTTTGCTTTTTTCTCTTCTTCTTTCTACATGGTTTATATCGTTTGCTGTGAAATGAGACAGGAAGATGGGCAACAGAAAAACATTCAAGGTTAAAATGCACTGACTTTTTTAAGCTTGACTATGAATGTATTAAATAATGCAACGCATCACTCACTGTGTACAGACGCATATGAAGACAATGAGCAGAATCAGAAAGACCAATCCTGCGACCACACACGCAATAACTATTTTCCTTCGTTCTCCTACATGGTAATCAAGATCGAGATATTCACACCTAGTTCCAATATATCCCGTTTCACATCTGTACCAAAAAAAAAAAATATATATATATTTTCAATATTTTCTTGAGACCGGATTTGTTGAGTAATGGACGGGTCAAAAGTCTTACCTGCATGAAGGAGTGTTCTGCTCCTTTACAAAACGGCAAACACCATGGATACAGTAATGCATGTATTCTTCTGGACACTCAGAGAAGTGGCCACTCCATTTGGGGTCATCATTTGAATCTGCATAGATGTAAAGCAGGGTTACATATCACCATTAAAGGGATAGTTAACTTGTCATTAATTACTCACCCATTACTCAGAAAGCCCTTGGATTTTATCAAAAATATCTTAATTTGGGTTTCGAAGATGAACGAAAGTCTTATGGATTTGGAACATGAGGGTGAGTAATTAATGACAGAATTGTTATTTTTGGGTCAACTATTCCTTTAAACACAAACTATCATTCAAATGTTTGGGGTTTGCAAGATTTTTTAATGTTTCTGAAAATCTCCCATGTTCATCAAAGTGGCATTTATTTAATCAAAAATAGTAGAAACAGTAAAATTGTGAAATATTATTACAATTTAAAATTACTGTTTTCTTTTTGAATATATTTTAAAATGTAATTTATTCCTGTGATTTCAAAGCTGAATTTTTAGCATTATTACTCCAGTCACATGATCCTTTAGAAATCATCCTAATATTCTGATTTGCTGCTCAAAAAACATTTATTATTATAATCATTATGTTGAAAACAGTGGAGTAGAATTTTTTTCAAGTTTCTTTGATGAATAGAAAGTTCAGAAGAACAGAATCTTTTGGAAATAAAACATTTTTTGTAACATTATACATGTCTTTATAATCACTTCTGATCCATTTAAAGCATCCTCGCTAAATAAAAGTATTCATAATTTTTTTCCCCTAAAAGCTTTTAAATGGTATAGTTAGTATAATGTTACAAAAGCTTTTTATTTCAGATAAATGCTGTTCTTCTGAACTTTCTATTCATCAAGGAAACCTGGAAAAAAAATCTACTCAGCTGTTTTTAACATAATAATAATAATAATAATAATAATAATATCAAAATCAAATCAAAATCAAAATGAATAAATTGCATATTAAAAATATATTCAAATAGAAAACAGTTATTTTAAATAGTAAAAATATTTCAAAATGTTACCGTTTTTGCTGTACTTTGGATCAAATAAATGCAGGCTTGGTGAGAAGAATAGACTTCTTTAAAAAAAACATTAAAATTGCTTATGAATAGAATTTATGAATAGAAACTTTAAAAGACTTCACTGTCACTTTTAAACTATTTTCTGCATCCTTGTTGAATAAACAGTGTATTTAGTCATGAAAAAACTGCTAAGTAAAATGTAGTGCAGATTTAAAAAGCTTAGTCTGTACTTATGTTCATGTTATTAATGGGTATTCTTAATGTGCAAATATTGTACAGTGAATTATACAAGGATTTAATTAATCAATTAAAATTACTTTTATAATGCATTATACATAAAGGTTTTGAGTAAAATGTTATTATCTATTATAAATATTATTATTTTCTCTAAATAAATTAAAAACAAACACCAAAACTAAAATAATTCATTTTAAATGTGAAAGTGAATATGGACCTCACAACACTAATACAGCATAAATAACAGCAAAATTCAGATTTGTTAAAGACATACACAAATATCCAAAAAAAACTAATATAACTAAAACAATTAATATAACGTTTATATATTGTGAATCCCTATAAAATACAGGGTAATGTAACCAGGGTTGTCAGTTTACTCATTAACAATATTATGTGTGTCATCATTATACAAGCCAAATGTGAAGGCCAAATTCAGTTCAAAGGACTGAGGAAGAAAAGAGACCGGTCTACAAACACTGAAACTTGAGCTTTGACTTCAGAATGAACTAAAAGTTGAATGGAAAAGGATCTAATTACCACCTCTGGCCACATGTAACATGATCTGAGTTCAGTCAGAGAGGATTACATGCTATACAGAGATGCTAAACTTGAGCTTGGGAGTGTTATCACTTCTTAAATAAAATTACAAGGCTTAAAAGGAACTTGGTGATTATCATAACAGCCCAATTTTCCTCAGTGAACGGATTATATATCCTTCACGTTAAGCAAATGCATTTGGAAGAATTCTGCAGCGCTCCAATACCACCAGTGAAACATTTTTTATGCTCTAAAAAAGTCTTTTAATTTAATATCCTATTTATCTCTACAGCAGGTGGTCAAGCTATCAAGACTTTCATGTCATGCCCAGGGGAAGCCCATTTTTTTTTTTACAACACAACGGGGGGAAACACAGTGTTACATCTAACGCCTTCAAAGCCAGTGGTGGTCGAACCTCACCACAGCTTCGAAATACGCTTTCTGCATGAGGTGAAGACAAATCATATGGAAAATAATCGAAGCCTTGGTTGACATTCACTAGGGGTGCCTATGGTATTTACCTGTGCAGTTGCTGCAGTTGTCATGGTGATTGTAGGACACAGTCCTGTTCGCTGGTGTCTTTGTGGTATTCCATTCAGCCTGGGAGTATTTGCATAGGACAACAGCTGAGGGCAGACAACAAACAAATCACAGGTGGCACGATGCATGACTCCAGAACTCTGGCATTTGATTGCTTTGCAGCATTCCAAGAAAATTTTATACTGGATTATATAGGCCTTTTGATTGCACTTACACTTTGAAACCCCTCCCTCTATGATTAACCAATAGAATGGCTCCTAATGAGCTAAACTGGCTTCCAGTGCTAAAAATAGAAACCGTCCTAGTATTATAAAAGAAGTCAGGCACACAACTGAAGCGAAGACGCACCCGCCGCTGATGTCACTAGCAGACATTCATAAATACAAGCGAATAAAGAAGGAAAAGTTGGCAAACGGGTACTTCTACAATCTGCAGTGTCGCAAAATGTGCTATAGCAGTTGCAAGCGAACAAAACACAGTGGAAGGCGTTGATTAAACCAACAATGGTGGATAGTACCTGTTATTATTCCCAAAATGAACCTGCGCGTCCTGTCCATTTGTACTTGCGTTGCGCGTCAAAGCGAAGACTTCGTTGCCAGTGTTGCTTCAGATGTTATGTCGTTCATTTTAAAGCAATTTTTTATATTAAACGACTACATTGAGTTGCTGAAAACTTTTCAGCAGTCTTCCCAAAGTTTGTCTTCGGGTTTCCTCACGTCAAGTTTAGAGGGGAGTGACGGGTTGGCTGGCGATTATTGAACTGTGTGGGGGAGGCGCTAGTGAGTTTTCTCCGCCTTTCTGTGTGAATGAAATGGGATTTTACATTCGTTTAGAACAGTAGAGAACTTTTAATAAGCAAAGGATTCATAGATATTGTAGAAAATTCAGCCTTTTCTTATAACGACGTGAATGTTGTCATAAGTAATACATTTATTTATAGTCAAACCAAAACTTATTCAGACACCAGATATATTTTTTTATATTTTTTACTAGTGGGTGCAGGACACTGTAGTTTATTTATGTAAGTGAGGATAACAAAATAAACTGAACTGTAACATGTTATACCCAACAAATTCTTTATACAGTGGACTACCAGTAAATTTGGGATTTGACACTTTGACCTGACCGTGTTTTGTTACATTCCTTTCTATCAAAGTTCTATCTGACATTATCAAGATGAATTGGTTCTTCACAGTTTAACTCTGAGTTCTTGTCCTATTTTATTACCATTTTCTATACTATAGTGAATATGAAGCTTGTTGATGGTGTCTGAATACATTTTGTTTAGACAGTATATATTTATGTTGCTTACATTACAAAACCATTAGAATAACCTGATTTTTTTTTTCTTTCAATCACAGATGTAGATTCATTTGTAGAAGAACTTACTTTTTTAATATACAGTCAAGCCAAAATTGAGTTTTCTCACATTATCTCAGTTTATTCACTATAGCTCTTATTCACTAAGAAGTTAAACTGTGTCAGAACAAATTCATCTTGATAATTTCAGATAACTTTGATAGAAAGGTATGTAATGGATTACAATCAACCAAAAATTCTGACAACTGTTAGTATGACAATATTTACACAACTATATACTTTGATGACCAGTTACCAAGCAGTGCTTAATTTTGTTCAGTCTGTGGTGTAAAAAGGTTGCATTAGAAATTAGACACTTACTAGAGGAAAAATTATATCTGGTGTTTGAATAATTTTTGGTTTAACTGTATAAATGTAATATATTTTTGTTAAACACATTTGTTCATTCTTTCTTTCTTATTTCTTTGTTTACACACACACACACACACACAAATAGCTCAAGATCAAATAATAACTGGCAGTCCTACTTTAGACCACCTACTGGAAACCCCGGGACTCCAAAACGTATAACCGTAGGCAAAGAATGGCAGCAAGGCTTAGAGAGAGGCTAAAACATGTTCAATAAAATAAAGATTTTATTGAGTGCTGAAAAATCAATGAGGCAGCATCACACAATATAATCTTAAAGTGGAGGAGCACCAACACTGACATCTTGATGAAAAAAGAAATCAAAAAGAAAAGAAAAATGAAAAAGAAAAAAAGTCATAAGCAGAAAGTTTTCAGAGCAAGATGGCCAACAAACAATTTGAGAAAAAAAAAAACAGCTGTCCACAAGTCCACAAGAGAAAATAATAGTTGAATTTATAAAAATGACCCTGTTCAAAAGTTTACATAAAAGTTTGATTTTTAATACTGTGTTATTACCTGAAGGATCCACAGCTGTGTGTTTTCTTTTAGTGATAGATGTTCATGAGTTACTTGTTTGTCCTAAACAACCCATTGTTCTTCAGAAAAATCTTTTAGGTCCCACAAATGCTTCAGAAGGAAACACGATTCATTAAGAGCCAGGGGTGAAAACTTTTGAACAGAATAAGGGTGTGTACATTTTTCTTATTTTGCATAAATATCATATTTTTTCATTTAGTACTGCCCTTCAGAAACTACAGAAGATACTTATGTTTTCCAGAAGACAATTGAAAAAGTTTTCAGGTAACAACACAGTATTAGGAATCAAGTGAATTTAAACACTTGAACAGGGTCATTTTTATAAATTCAACTATTATTATTACTATTACTATTATAATTTTCTCTTGTGGGCTATATGTAAACGTCTTTTATGTGATATTTTAATCAGGTCACTACAAAAAAATAACATGCAGTTTGTATGATACCTCTTATTTTAGTGAAATAATTCTATTTTAGCAGATTCTGCAAGGTGTATGTAAACTTTTGACCTCAACTGTATTAAGCATGTTTATGTTTTAAATGCTGTTTTTTTTTTAAGTCTGTAATTATAAGATGAATCAATTCCCATTTTATTATATCGACAGTCTTTTTTAGCAGTAAGTAGGCTAATAAAAAATGGTTTGTGAAAGGAAAAAAAGTGTGATAGCGTGATTATAAATACAAAAGAAATATATAAATAGAAGAAGAAAATAAGTGCACGTGATATTTGTGAGGCCTTGGCATCAAAAGGTTCGAAAACCCCCTGGTTCACTGAGTCATTAGTATAGAAATACATCAGGCCGGGTTGCCCAAAGGGTAGCCTGAGTCTCTGACGCTGGCTAAATCCCCTCATGTTTCCAGAACGCGCCTCTTAATGAAGCTGAGAGGGCTTTGTGGACACAGCACACTGCTGGAGTGAGGATTTGTGTTCATTGGCCGTGGGATTTCTCATGGGAGATGGAGAAGATGTGTGACTGGCAGGGGGTGCCAGAGTCTGCTCTCCTCATCGCACACAAGCCACGTATTATCAAGGGCCACTGCAAACAACGACCCCTTCAGCATCTGCCATGCTCAACTTAGCATAGACACCGCAGGGCTTACTGCGCTCATTCATGAGAGAGCCATGTAAACTGTGGTTTTCAGTAAAATGTTCTTAGATAGTGGTACAGATTGATTGCATATTATTTAAGGATTGAACAAGTAGAAATCGTATCAATTTTAACTAGCCAGTTATGCACGTTGGCTTTGTAAACACTGGGTCGGTACTTCCGCCTACATTACGTAATGCATGAAGTCGAGCTAGTGCAAACAAGCATTTGTGGTTTAAAAGTATATAAATTTGATTTTTTTTAGAAAATGACTTATTTTTCTAGATAATACCCATATTCCTCAATTTAGCACAGATAACATAGGGCTTACTGCGCTCGTTCATAAGAGAGCCATGTAAACTGTGATTTTCAATTAAATGTGCTTAGAAAGTGGTACAGATTGATTGCATATTATGTGTTTAAGAATCGAACAAGTAATAGAAATTTAAAAAAATTAGGAACATTATTCATTTTCACCAGCCGATTATGAGATACTAAGTCAGAATTATAAGATAAAAAGTCAAGAGTTAAGAGATGAAACAATTGTGGGATAAAAATATTTATGATAATTGTGAGTTAAAAAGGTTACAATTCTAACAAAATGAATTGACAAAAGGTCTAAAGTTATGAGTAAAAATTAGTTCATAAGTCATAATTATGACAACTCAAAATTAGGAGAGAAAACAACAGACATAAGTAAAGAATCCGAGACAAATTATTATGAGATAAAAAGTCTTAATTATAACGTAAATTGAACAAATTATATTATATGAGCTAAAAAGTCAACATTAAAAGATTAAAATTTCTTGATAATTTACTCAACCCCAACTCATGTTCAAGTCTTAATTTCTTTTCAGCTGAAGAAAGAAAATTTTTTGAGGAAAACAAATCCAGGATTTCTCCATATAGTGGACTTCAGTGTGGATCAAACTGCAGATTCAATGCAGCTACACGATCCCAGCTGATGAATAAGGGTCTTATCTAGCGAAACTTTTCTAAAAAATAAATAAATAAATAAATACAAATTTATATACTTTTTAACCACAAATGCTCATCTTGCACTAGCTCGGCTTCACTCATTACATAGTCATGCCATCTGTGGTTAAAAAGTATATATATTTGAACTTTTTTTTAAGAAAATGGCAGATTGTTTTGCTAGACAATGCCATTATTCCTTGGCTGGGATGGTGTAGAGCCCTTTGAAGCTGCAATTTGGGACCTTTAACCTGTTGGCGCCCATTGAAGTCCACTATATGGAAAAAAAAATCTGGAATGTTTCCCTCAAAACCTTAATTTCTTACAGAATTTATAACTGAAGAAAGAAAGACATTAACATCTTGGACATAGGAAGGAGTAAAACTATAATTTACCAAAGCATTTTTAAGCTTTTCCCACAGGATGTATCCTGCAAAGGATTTGGTAATGAACCTCTACACCCTGGGGCAACAGGATATGCCAAATAAAAGGTGAAGCATTTATCCCAAACTAAAACCACCAATAAATAATGCTTGTGGTGTCAAAGGTCTGTGGTCTACATTCCCACATCATGTAATGGGGCTTCCAAAATTATTCTGGCAAATTCAAGCTCTCAACAGTGGTATACATCGCCGCCCAGTGGGGAAAACAACCTACTGCAGGGTTTTATCCACTTCATTTAACACTTAAATTGGCCCTTGAGCAAATCAAATGTTCAATAATTTGCTATTATTTGGAAATCTATGCAAAAGCCATTTTAAAACCCCATTAGCAAACCAACAGGTGGCTGGTTAAATAAAACGGCAGTCATTACTTCACAAAAAAACAGTTTTCTTTTTGAGAACAATTCATATGCTGGGGGTTTATTTCAGATGAGGTCATAATGCCCTTTCCATGCTTTTTCAATCAGTTTAAATGTTAATGTTAAATGATTACATGACTAAACTTGTCATGCTGTAACAATCTTCTGCTATGTTTTTAAATAAATCAAACTTTTTGCACCGATTACATAAGCAGCCAGAGTTGAGGAATATTTATCTGTATTTATACCAGCTGTGTTTTCACTCATCCCAGATGTTTTATTCCTCTAACATAGACTCTCTGCTACAATCATCACGCACAGAGCTTAACAAGTGCAATGAGTCCTCTAAAGAGGATTCTTAAAAGTCTCAATCATTTTATGATATATCGCTCTCTAAACGTAGCTGAACACACAGAGATGTGAATCACACAGACAGAAAATGACTAAGCATCAAAAGTCTTGATTGCTATAAGCGTCTGCATGGAAAATAATGAATCACTTTGACGTCAAAACAAAATGCTCTGACAAATGAGCACTTTGGGTAAAATCAGTTTATTTAAACAGATGGAAACTAGATTAAATCCAGTGTATGTTGTTTATGAACAAAGTTTGTAATAAATATGAATCTTCATAAATAAAAAATGTTGATTATATATTAATCGACTGATTCGTTTTATTCAAGTTTGAAGTTTCCTCGCATAGAATAGTGTCACAGCGAAATATTGTGTGTGTTATTTCCCTGATTCTCCAGTAAAAAGCAGTCTTTATGAGAGCTCATTTGCATACCGGAGCCTGTGCTTCAATCAGAACATAGAATGCAAATGAGAAGCCAGGCAGCTTGATGTGTTCTCCAGGCGGCAGCTCATGTCCCTTCAGCGGAGGAAGTGTTCGGTCATCCACCATCTTCAGCACTTGTCCATTCAATTTGACTGACCTGGAAAATGGACCAAAAGTTGAAATTTAACAATCTCAAGGTTGTCACCAAAATGTCTAATGTCGTTCCAAACCCGTAAAAGGTTCAATCATCTTCAGAACACAATTTAAGATATTTTTGTTGAAAACCGGTAGCTTTTTGACTGTCCCATTGACTGCCAAGTAAATACCACTGTCAAGGCCCAGAAAGACGTTGTCAAAATAGTCCATCTGCCATCAGTGATTTAACCACAATTTTACGAAGCTACAAGAATACATTTTGTACGCAAAGAAAACAAAAATAACAACTTTATTCAACAATTAGTCTCCTCCGCGTCACTATAGCGCCATTTTGGATAGTATCCCCTGGACGCAAACAGTGTACCCTGTTCTCTGTCAGCTACGACACGCGGATACACTGTTTTCATTCGAATCAAAGTGTAAATACACGTAGAAAACGTATCCGTATGTTGTGGCTGACACAGACGCTGTTTACGTCCAGTAAACAGCTTTCCAAAATGGCGCTACGGTGACACAGAGGAGATGAATTGTTGACTAAAGTCAATATTTCTGTTTTCTTTGTATACAAAAAGTGTTCTCGTAGCTTCGAAAAATTATGGTTGAACCACTGATGGCATATGGACTATTTTGACGTCTTTCATCCATTTCTGGGCCTTGACAGTGTTATTTACTTGGCAGTCAATGGGACAGTCAAAAAGCTACCGGTTTTCATCCAAAATATCTTAAATTGTGTTCTGAAGATGATCAAACCTTTTACAGGTTTAGAACGTCATGGAGGTAAGTGATTAATGACAAAATTTTCATTTTGGGGTGGAGTAACCCTTTAAGGTAATCAGTTAAATGAGCTAGCTGTTTTTATTGTGTACATTTTATTCAATATTTGTATATAAATGTTAGTGAATAGACTAAAAAATAAAAAAAAATTATATATTGTGATGCGATCTGGGAAAACCCGTCAGATGTCACGCTGTGACATTTTCAGGAAATTCGAAAAATAGGTCTAATGATGTCTAATATTTTTTTTCATAAAATTAGGTTTCATTAAATTATTATTCCATAACATCTTGTCTATCATCTCTGAAAATATTTTGGCAAACTTCACTTGTTTAGTGCAGAAAAATAGCGATTTAGTGCAGCAAACAGAAAAGACTGCCTTTCTCTTATGTTCAGAATGCGCTGTGGAGGTGCTTTCCCTTAACACTACTACAGTTATCAAAATAAACCACGTAACATATATAATAAAGGTGCATCAGTGCATATTCCCCAACAATCCTGTGTAAACTACGGCAGCAAGACTTGTTTAGCAGAAAATGGAGGTCTGTTGTGCATAACCCCTATTGTCATAGTGTGAATTTTCCTATTCTCATAGAATTAGAACTATTTTCAAAACATTTTTATTGCTAAAGTCCTTGGAGTGAATGGCCTATAGCTGGTCATATTTCAGTCTTTTTTTATACTATGTTTAATTACATGTCTTACCCATTTGAAACAATCTTGACAGTTAAAGGTTAAAGTTGAATGTAATCTTCCTAATAATATGAAGTAATACATGTATAATAAAGTGTAGTGTAGTATGATTGTCAAGATGATTGTAAAGATAATTGCACTGCATAGTCAAACATTGTGAGATCATGAGACATTACCTGGAATATAGACTTCCTTCTTCAGCTGACTGTAGTACAAATGCTTCAATTGTGCTTTTGTCTATATGCGCAGGCAGACTAATTGTGACTTCATTTTTGTTTAGGTTTAAGGCAAATAAGGTCACAGCACCTGGTCTATAATATGTACTGAAGAAAAAAAAAAAGATACCATATGTAAAAAAAAACATAAACCTTTTAAAAGTGAACTCAGATTTACTTTTAGCAATTTTTAAAAATCTTTGTTAATGAGAATACAAGTACCTTTTTTTGTTAGTGCAGTGTAGGTAAACCCGTATTGGTTTCTTTGGTCCCGAATTCATAGGAACTTGTGCTTTTAAGACCTCTGGACCAACAAGCCTTTTGTATAGCAGTGATAACCAGTAATCCTGCCATATGCATAAAATAGTTTAAAATATAAAATGTAATGTAACAATAGATAAAAGCGAGGATAATTGACTGGCCCACATTCCTGGGCCGATACAGAAGTTATGTAACAAAGATCAAAAACACTTACTGGAAGAGGATCTAGGTTATCATCTACTAAATGGTATGTGCCAGAACCAATTAACACTTGTCTGATGACAACATCCAAACCAAGCTTGGCAGCAAGTCCCAGTTTGTCCAGCCACCTTTGGATACACAAAAGCAGATATAAATATCTATAACAAAATAAAGATTTTTAAAGACATGTATCATTTTACAAAAGATTTATACTTGCTATGCTATTTTTTTGTACTTCTTATTTGAGAAATCCTGACAAGATTTTTCACAAAATTATTAAGCAGAACAACAGTTTTCACCACTGATAAGAAATGTTTCTAGGTGCACCAAATCAGCATATTAGAATTATTTCTAAAGGATCACGTGACACTGAAGGCTGGAGTAATGGCTGCTGAAAATTCAGCTTTACAACCATAGGAATAAATTACATTTTAAAATATGTAATAATAGAAAACAGTAATTTAAAATTTTAATAATATTTCACAATATGTTCACTATTTTTACATAAAACATTCATAAACTACCTATCCCAAACTTTTGAACAGTATATATATATATATATATATATATATATATAAAAATATACACACATACATACACACACTACAAAGTTTGGACACACCCTCTCATTTAATGTTTTTTAAAGAAGTTTCTTATGCTTATCAAGACTGTTTTCACTTGATCAAAAATACAGAAAAAAAATGTAATATTGTGAAATATGATTACAATGTAAATCAATGTTTTTCTATATTAATATACATTAAAATTTAATTGATATCTGTAATTAAAGTTGAATTTCCAGAATCATTACTCCTGTCTTCGGTGTCACATGATCCTTCAAAAATCATTCTAATATGCTGATTTATTATCAGTGCTGGAAACAGTTGCGCTGCTTAATTTATTTTTTTTTTTGGAACCTATGATACATTTTTCAGGATTTTTTGATTAATAAAATGTTAAAAAATAGCATTTTAAAATAGAAAGGCTTTCTAACAATATACACTACTGTTCAAAAGTTTGGGGTCAGTAAATTTTATTCTTTCTTTTTTTGAAAGAAATTAATACTTTTATTCACCAAGGATGTGTCAAATTAATAAAAAGTGATAGCATAGATTTACAAGATTTAAGAATCACAGGTTGCAAAAAAATATTTGGCAGCACAACTGTTTCCAACACTGATCATTCTAATAATAAATCAGCATATTAGAATGATTTCTGAAGGATCACGTGACACTTAAGACTCGAGTGACAGCTGATGAAAATTCAGCTTTGCATCACAGGAATAAATTATATTGTAAAGTATATTAAAATAAAAGAAACTTATATTATAGTAACATTTTGCAATATTACAGTTTTCTCTGTGTTTTTGATCAAATAAATGCAGCCTTGATGAGCATAAGAGACTTTAAACAACATTAAATGAGAGGGTGTGTCCAAACTTTTGACTGGTAGTGTGTGTGTGTGTGTGTGTGTGTGTGTGTGTGTGTGTGTATGTATGTATGTGTGTATATATATATATATATATATATATATATATATATATATATATATATATATTTAAACCATTGAATTCACACTAAATTATAATAACTTAAATGCAAAACCATTTTTAATTAGATATAATTATGGCAATAGAGTTAAATAATGGCAATAGCCATTTTTCTTTTATTTTCATTGCCATTTGTATAACCTGGTTGATTGCACATTAAATACATTGGACATTTTAATTTACTGACACTTTGATCTATATATAATATTTTTTTTTTTTTTTTGACTTACATGAAACCAGCTACAAACGTGTCGGAGAGACCAACAGCACCTCCACCATATGCCGAGCTCGTCTCTCCTAGCCAAACCTTCTTTCCCGGAGAAACAGATTCAACAATCTGAAGGCAAAATGTTTATCAGTTAATTTCAGTCATTCTCACTGCTGAATGTGAGAAATTTGAGTGCCACAAAAGAACGTCATGAAGGTAAGTGATTAATATATTGTTTTAATATATTGTGCAGGATTGCTGTGGTACCTCAAGGACTTCGTTAATTTTTGTTGCGAGAGTATCAAGCACTTCAGGGTCAAGGAAATCCTCTAAAGATGTGTCTCTGCCATTCACATAATAGCTGTTAAGAGGAAAAAGGAGATACAAAGACTTATTAAAAGTAAATCTGAATTATTTCTGATTTTGTGAAAGGAAGTAAATCATAACTTACTGATGCCAAGTGCATGCAGTAATGGCCTTTGCTCCAGTCTCCAAAAACCTATAAAAGTAAATGTTCAACCTTGTTACCCTTCCTAGGTACCCAAATGCATTAGACTGATGGTGCAGACAACATGCGTCTCTGAAAATCCATTAAAAAATAAGAACTATTTTCTCTGCACACTTACCCAGTTAACAAATCTTTGCGGTGGTCTCGTGGTTGGCTAACATCTGGTCCATATAGTCCTGTGGAGTGGTAGAGCGTAGATTCCTGAAGGATTTGATGCAAATGGACAAAATCCTGACCGAGCTGGTACCCATCCACTCTGATGCCAGCTTTTTTCTCATAGCTGTTGGGTTCTAAAACAAGAGATTTATTACTGAGGCATCAACTTAAATAACAGATAATCATATCAAAATTAATAGGTACATGTGCACATGCATAAGGAAAAATCAAAAAAGAGATCCTAAGTCCTACCATTCCCCAGCTCCCAGGACATTATGTACTCCTTGGACTCACAGTACTTCAACAGCAGTTCTGCGTTTGCGCTGTCCCATGTGTTTTCGCTGGTTCGAAGCAAAGCATTCAAACCGAAGATGAGGTCCAAACCAGAGCAGTTCGCAAAAGCGTATAGCAAATCGACTGCATATTCTGTAATAAACATACACACTTTAGCAATAAAGATCCGTGAAAATCCAAAAACATTACTGTGTTTAACAATAAAAAGTTACAGAGAGTTGCATCTCTCTCGCCCCCCACAGATCCCTAAAGCGTGTGGACGATATGACTGGTTATGACTGATTTGTACAATAATCACGCGACTTGTATTTGTGCATGTTCAACAGTCGCTAATCAGTCTGAACGAACAATATAATGGCGTTAATGGGATAAGTAATTTAAAAAGTGAGTAAACTCAGATATAACCACTTTATGTCATCAAAATAAGACTTAATGTGGCATGAAAACATGATCTGTGTGAGTTTTTAGTGAGTAATCAGCATGGTGAAATTTAAAGTGAACATTTGACGAAAATTTTTCATGCTTTGATGACAGATGATATGAAAAATTAAAATGTAGTTAAAAGTTAACTATTAAAAAGAATAGCTGAATGTAAGTTCACAAATAAAATATATTGTTTAAATTGTTACTGCCTTGAGTTATTATTTTGGAAAAAATGTAAAATGCTTAGAAATGTTGATTACATTGGTAATGTAGAAATATAATTTTTTTTCTTTCTGATTGTGTAAGTAATGTTTATTTAACCAAGAAAATGTGACTGGGACAATTACATTCTTTCTGTAAAAAAGGGAAATGTATATATATAAAACTTCACGTCAGCGGAATTTACATCATTGCTAGAGAATACTATTTTGCTGTCCTGACTCACAAAAAAATTCCCTAATAGGTAATTAGTAGTTATTTAAAATAAGTGAAATTTAACTTACCAGAGAATTGTGTCTTTTTGCATTTTCCCTCTAGTTCCTCCTGAAGTAAAGTCTTTGAGTGTAGGACCCATTCTTGCTTTAACCTATTTTCCAGCAATGGAGGCAATTCAAGCCTTTCACATAATTTTCCTGTAGGAAAAACAGCAGATGTGGCTGATTAAATAAATCTAAATCTCTCTCTCTCTCTCTATATATATATATATATATATATATATATATATATATATATATATATATATATATATATATATATATATATACACACACACAGGAATATACCCAAAAACATATACCAACCAAAAAAATAATTTTGCTGCTAAAAGCATTTAAACATTTAAAGCTTAGATGTTTATTAAGATCTTTTTATTATCTGTTGAAACCCATAAAAAATCTGTAAGCTTGAAATATATAAAATCATCATTTATAGAGTATTTTAAAATGGGAGTTGGCTGTCCCGAACCCTAACCTCAACTTATGAAAATTAGATTGAAATCTGTTATCGAAACGTTTTAAATTTATTGACTGAGACAAATTTTAACTACACCCCTACATTTATGATCAGGAAGTATTCATGTGTCTCTCTCTCATAGCTGCATGGTGAGTAGATATAAAAAATGTGTGTGTAACTTTAATTTTTCTGCAATTAAGCACACTTTTTTTGGGGAGTTATTCCATAACATTTAGTTATACATCTACCACTGTTCAGAACTGTGCTAGCTAACCATGTGCTGATTAGCATCTTTGAACTAGGTTCAAAAGTATCTAAAATGGTCATTACCAAAACAGTCAGGACCAAAACATGTCATCATTCTTTTGGTAGTGACAAAAGGATACACAATCCTCATATTTGGGGGAAATAAACAAAATTTTAGTACAGTTATGCATTTTTTGTATTTTAGATATTTTAAAATACAACAAATCTCATAAATTATACTTGAAATTTGCTAAAAATGTAATTAAATAATAATTAAATAATTAAATATGTTAAATAATACAAATATCCTTTATGTATTTAATCCCACTTTATTAACCAGTCTTTGCTACCGACCTTCGATGATCCAATTCATCCATACTAAAAAGCAAAAATTACTGAATCACATTATTTTATTGCTGAATAATTTTTTCTTCTGTGGTCTACTGTATGGAAGTGAATTTACTTTTCTCTAAGCGTGGGGCTTTAGGTGTGTAAAAGCTTTCACATTTGCCAAAAATAGAACTGTTTATATTTTTAAAAACAAACAAGCAAGCCCTGCCCAGATTTCAAAAGTCAAAAAAAGGCAAAATTTTGTAATGCATTACTTTAATAAGTAACTTTCTCCAACACTGATGATTACACACACAAATGGTAAATATGTATATATTTGTGAGTGAGTGAGTGAGTGAGTGAGAGAGAGAAAGAGATTTTTCAAGTTTTTCTATCAGTTTCAGTTATGTTAAATGTGAAACAAAGTTATGTGATGTACAGTACTACAGCTTACACTAAAAACCACATTGAATCCAGGTGGTTAAAAGTCATTGGAAAAATTGTGTAAGTGTCCAAATAAATTTGGGAGCATTTATAATCTTCAGATACAACAGGCTATGTAGGTGCATAGTATGTTCAGGATGTTTGGGTGAATTAGTTTACTGTTCCCTCATTAAAGTCATGCTGTGAAAGTCAGATGACAACACCACAGTCAGCCACAGTCTTTCTCAGCTGCAGGATGTGGTTTACTTAACAAGTTTTAAGGCATGTATTGATGCTGTGTGAAAGAGGTTACCTAGAACAGCGCCGCTGCTGTTGTCCCTCGCTTGAAAATATCTTCCCCGTGGGTTGAATTTCATAAAATCCTGTTTGGTACCTCCAAATCGCAGAAACGCTGGGATCAAAGCTTTGGCAAGGGTTCTCAACTTTGGTGAGCTACATAAAGACCATATAATTTCTTTTAAAGTTATATCACAACTTTATTCAAGAGACATTTTGAAGGACTTACTTCAGTAGGTTCATGAACTTCTCCTCGGCAATTAAACTCGCATCTATCGCCACAGAAAGAAACCTTTCGTCCACGCGTCGGGCCACATGGGACAGATTCAGGTCCACACGCACTGCCTGAACATCATTAACAGGTATCACTGTTTTGGCTTCGACATATAATGCGGCAAGCAAACCAAGAGTTACAATCGTGGAAACTGATGTGGCCGCAGACTTCATCTGTTCAGTCGACCGGTGTCCTCACTCAAGCTTAGCTGTCATCGGTTTCACACGCTCAATCCGAAACACACTGGAACAAATACGACAGATATATTTTTAGTTGTTTTTGTTTGTTTGGTACCGTCAAAACTACTTCCTCCTTTCTTGTTAGACCAGTTAATGACAATGTTTTAAAAAGATCTCACTCATAGTGACTCCTGGGCGTGGCTTCAGGCTGATTCACGTATTTGCATATCTTACCTGATTGGCTAGAACTCACAACATCATAGGCAGCGCTAGAACTTTAACATGCTGTGTGATTGTTTCCTTTTTTGTGGCTGACAGGTTGTAAAGTTTTTATGACACAAAAAACCCCACATGATTATGGAAATGAGTAACAGAGATGTTACTAAAAACGATGTTACTTCCATTTTTATTTCACCAGACGTACAGGCACAAAATAGTTTACATGATGCCAGGGAGATTAAATAATATACATGCTATTTACATCATATAAATATACAAAGTTACAAAGATGGGATATCAGATGGCAGCATAAGCAGGTCATCCACCTCCTCCTGCAAGGCCTCTGCTTTCTCTTTTATTAACATCTGAAAATGAACATTGAGATATGTTAACATGAACAAACAAGTGTGTTTTCACCCATAAATGAAAATTCTGTCACAGCCTCATGGTATTCCAAACCTGCATGACTTTCTTTCTGATGTGGAATGAAGAATTTCCTGAATGTGCTGGTCAGGATTTTGCATGCATTGACAATTGACAATAAATAGTTACAAAAAGGATTCAAAATCACCAAAAACATCCTAAAATACACTTTGAGGAAGTCTGAAGGCCAAAATACATCAATGTGCAGTGTTTTAGTCATTTTAAATGTTTCTATTGTAATGGCCATAATGTGAATGAAGGCTTTTTATCTTTTTTGGACCAGAAGAAGTGCCTTGATCATGCGAGAAAGTACCTTTATGATGCTTTTTTGATGATTTGATCTTATTTGAGAACCAACATTAACATTTGATGTCAATGCATGAAAAAAACAAACATTCAAAGCATTCTTTAAAATTTCTGAAGTAAAAAAATGTCATGCAGGTGAAATAATTACAATTTTCTTTTATTCCTGATAAACTTAAAAAGAAAAGCTAAGCCTGAAATATAATGTTGCTTTATAATGCAATATTGTACCTACTTTTGCTGATGCTATAATCTGATTTGCTTGTCTTGTGAAGAGGTTTTCAACAGTTTTGACCAGAATTTTTGGATCTGCGTTGGCAAGATGTGCCAGTGTCTTGTAACCAGCGTTGTACAGCTGCTTAGCACGATGCTGAATTAAAAGAGAATGAAAGAAGAAAAAACAAACTGAGCTCTCAAGCAAAGGTTCTTGTCATAGTTATTTTAGAAAGCAGCAAGAACACACACCTCCATGACTCCAGCCACCTCCATAAGTGGAATGAGCTCAGCCTGCACACAGTAAGTCAATCTACGGGTCAGCTCTGAGAGAAGAGCTTTGTAGGCCCAAAACTCCTCCAGCTCCTGAAATGGACAGGCAAATCTCATAGTATTTCTATCCATTAATGACTGTAAAATAGGAAAAGATGTACAGTGCCTTGTGAACGTATTCATACCCCTTCATTTTTTTCACAATTTGTTATGTTGCTGCCTTGTTAAACTGCTTGGCTGCTTTTTTTCTCCCCCACATTCATCTACACTCCATGCACCATAATGGCAAAGCAAAAAACAGGTTTTTAACATCTTTGCAAATTAAAAAAAAAAATAAAACACTTCAATGATTCCATTGCATAAGTATTCATTTGAAAATTAGCTCAGGAGCATTCATATTGCTTTATGATTTGGAAAGGCACACACATCTTAATAAAATGCTTAACAACTAAAAATGCATATTAGAGCAAAAACCAAGCCCTGAGGTAAATAGAGCTCGGAGCTCTGCCTATAGAGCTCAGAGCTAGTATTTTATCAAGCCACACATCTGAGGAAGAGTTTAGAACAAAAATGATGCTGCCCTGAAGCTTCACAGAAGCATGTAGTCTCCGTTAGCCTTAATGGAAGAAGTTTGAATCAATCATGACTCTTCCTAGAGCTGGCCTCCTGGCCAAACTGAGCAACTGTTGGAGAAGGACCTAGGCTAGAGTGATGACCAAGATTGTGATGGTCACTTTAGTTGAGCTCCATGATCATTTATGCAGGTAGGAGAAACTTACAGAAGGACATCACTGCAACACTCCACCGATATGAGCTTTATGGTGGTAAGACTCAATTCTCTCCTCAGTAAAGACACAAGAAAACACATATGGGATTTGCAAAAAAGCACCTAAATAACCCTTAGACTGTGAGAAACAACATTCTGTGGTCTGATGAACGTCAATTCCAAGTATCATGTTTGAAGGAAACCAGGCACTCTAAACCTGCAGAGTACCATCGCAAAAGTAAAGTGTCCTGGTAGCAGCCTAATGCTGTGGGCTGTTTTTCAGTGGCAGGGACCAAACGTTTAAAAAAAAAAAGCACCAAACATTTGAGATAGCTTTAATACAGTCCAGAGCAGAAGGTTCACCTTCCAACAGGGCAATGACTCCAAGCACACATCAAGAGTAGCTTATAGACAACTTTGTGAGTGTCCTTGAGTGGCCAATCAATTTCTGGAGAAACCTGAAAATGTTGGCCAGACCCCATCTAAGCTGACAGAGCTTGAGAGGTGAGGCGGAGAATGGCAGATATTTGTAAAATGTTGACGTGCAAATCTTGTTGCATCATACCCAAAAAGACTTGGGGCTGTAAAGGTGCTAAGTACTGAGTTAAGGGTATGAATACTTATGCAATGTACTCTTTTATTTATTTATTTATTTAAATATACATATGAAGTTGTGACAATTCTGTTTTAGCTTTATCATTATGCTGCATGGAGTGTAGATTGATGTGGAAAAAAAAAGACATTTAAAACAGTTCATAAGTAGCAATCAAAAAACATGAAAAAAATTACTTGCAAGGCACTGTAGATGCCTGGATGTGCCCTAACCTCAGTGAAGTGCAGCACGGAGGAGCCAAATGCAGAAGCTGAGCTGAGAAGAGTCTGTACGAAGCCTCTGGTCAGCTGAAATTTATCGGAGACGTTCCACAGGTTTGTCTCCTTCAGTAGGGAGTACAGCACCAGAGCCAGATATAACCTATTCACTACCACAATGTCCACAGACTGCGACAAAGGTAAGGGAAAACAGGAACAAAAAACATCATTGTGAAATCTAGTTCAGATGATATTTCACTTTAAGTCATATTAAACCATTTTTTTTTTTTCACCTTAGAAACTTAAGATGGGTTAAATGCAGATTTAGCATTAAAACTCTGCAAATCCTTTAAGAGGATTAATATACAAGTAAGACATGTTTAATTTTTTAAAAACATTGTCAGCTAATGATATCTTTTTTTCAGCAGTTTTAAGCTTAATATACCTACACGGTTTAATCCTAAACAAATGAGAACAAAGGTTGTGCATTGCTAGTTTAGTATTCTGAAGTACGAAAGGAATGCTGTTCTACCAACCTTCCTCACACTTTGTCCCGCTGCCTTTCTAGCCACAAAACTTTCAGGCACTCCGACTGCAGTGGCCATCTTCTGCTCAGCAGCCGATAAATTTGTAAACTAGTACAATGAAACATTTGTACTGAAGTAAGAATACACAGCTGAGACTAAAGTAGATGAAATCACTGACATTAATAAAAAAAATACTGTTGCAATCTATATAGGTTTAAAAGTGTTTTTTTAATTAATATACACTACTGTTCAAAGTTTGGGGTCGCAAAAGGGATAGTTTACTCAAAAATGACAATTTTACCATCAATTACTCACCCTCATGTCATTTTAAACTTGCAAGAAAACTGACACGGAAGAGAAGAAATTGATGAATAAAGTCATTATTTTTGTTTTCCATGCGCACAAAAAGATTTGTAGCTTCATAAAAAATAACCCACGGATATCACATGGACAATTTTATCGAAGTCCTTACTACCTTTCTGGGCCTTTAATGTGGTAGCAGCGTTGCTGTCTATGCAGAGTCAAAAAGCTCTCGAATTTCAGCAAAATCTTTTTTTTGTTTCATAGATGAATGAAGGTCTCTTTGGAACGACATGAGGGTGAGTTTTCATTTTTGGGTGAAATATTCCTTTAAGTTTTATAAATAAGTTAATAATTTTATTTACCAAGGATGCATTGAATTGATCAGTGACAATAAAGACAATTAATTAAAACATTCTATTCATCAAAGAATCCTAAAAAAAGCATTAGCCTAATAATTTAGAATGATTTCTGAATTATTGTACATAAAATGTAAGTTATTTTAAACAGTAATAATAATAATTCACAATATTATTACAGTTTTTACTGTGTTTTTGATAAAAATAAATGCAGCCTTGGTGAACATGAGGATTCTTTCGAAAACATAAAAAAAAAAAAATGAACTGAGCCTGAAATTTTGAACGGTAGTGTATAACTAAAACAGGTTTAATCTGATGAAAGCATCCCACCTGCCTGAAGTAGATCATCCAATCTGGCTTGCATTGCTGCACCATGTCATATGGAGTGACCAGATACACTAAGTGAAGAAAACTATTGAGGAGTAAACCCTCAAGCCCCTTTGACAAGTCTCGGTAGAGCAGATCACAGTAGCTTAGGTCTACTGAACCTGAAATAGAAAACATTGCAAAAAGAAAACTCTGAAAAACCATTGATAATAAAGAGAAGCTAGATATATGGCCCTATACCACAAAACCAGTCATAAGGGTAATTTTTTCTGAAATTTGAGATCTATGCATGATCTAAAAGCTGAACAATGGGGAAAAAAAGCTTTTCACTGATGTATGGTTTGTTAGGATTTGACAATATTTGAGGGAATATAAAAAAAAAAACATAAAATTACGTTTTGATATATTTACGGTACATTTACAAAATGTCTTCATGGAACAATGATCTTTACTTAATAACTTAATGATTTTTGGCATAAAAGAAAAATCGTTTTGACCCATACCGTGTATTTTTGGCTATGCATATACCCGTGCTACTTAAGACTGGTTTTATGGTCCAGGGTCACAAATGTGTATCATTTTTAAACTGGGTCATATTGCCACCATGTGGTAAATATACAAAATAATTTCTTACTCATCAAAACATTGCATTATTCAAATCCTCATGCCTTGCTTGGTTTTACCTTTGAATGTTGCTCTCCCAAGCCTGGTGATTTGCAGAATGGTTTGATTGTTTACGTCAGCAGAGACTTCGATAAGGCTTTTCTGCTTCAGCGTCTCTATGGACTCCACTGTAAGATCCCACAAACTCCTCTCTGGACTGACCTGAGCCTCCTGCACACTAAGCAGTGTGCCTTTCATGAAATCCCTCACTTGTTCTACAGTTGTAGTTATCTGAAATCAAAGGAAACAGGATAGTGCTTGCACTTTGCACTAGACATAATTTATCATTTATCGTTACATTAAAACATTTTGCATACTTTTAGCCCAATGAGTGACAGAACGAGACTGAAGAGGCCCCTTCCTCCATCATGCAGCAGGTTACTGTAACACTTCTCCATTGGTGCAGACAGCAGATTTTTGGCCTGCAGAAAACAAAATATATAATATAATATAATATAATATAATATAATATACAGTTGATGTCAAAAGTTTACATACACCTTGCAGAATCTGCAAAATGTTAATTATTTTATCAAAATAAGAGATCATACAAAATGCATGTTATTTAGTACTGACCTGAATAAGACATTTCTCATAAAATACATTTACATAGTCCACAAGAGAAAATAATACTTGAATTTACAAAAATGACGTTGTTCAAAAGTTTACATACACTTGATTCTTAATACTGTGTTGTTACCTGATTGATCCACAGCTGTGTTTTTTAAATTCAGCGTTAAATTATTTTTTTTTTCTTCAGAAAAATCCTTCAGGCCCCACAAATTCTTTGGTTTTTCAACATTTTTTTGTATTTGAATCTGTTCCAAGTTCCAGAAATGACTGTATGATTTTGAGATCCATCTTTTCACACTGAGGACAAGTATTTTGTTCAAAAGTTTACAACTCTGGCTCTTGATGTACTGTTTTTCCTTCTGGAGCATCAGTGAGCATTTAAACCTTCTGTAATAGTTGCATATGAGTCCCTCAGTTGTCCTCAAAAGATGAATTTCAAAATCATACAGTCATTGTTGGAAAGGGTTCAAATACACAAAAATGATGAAAAGCCATAGAATTTGTGGGACCTGAAGGATTTTTCTGAAGAACAAAAGGGCAGTTTAACTGTTCAGGACAAACAAGGGACTCATGAACAACTATCACTAAACAAAAACAACATAGTATTAAGAATCAAGTGTATGAATGTATAAATTCAACTATTATTTTCTATTGTGGATTATATGTAAATGCCTTTAATGTGAAAAATCATATTCAGGTCAGTACTAAATAAAAAATAACATGCATTTGGTATGATCTCTCTTATTTTGTCAAAATAATTAACAGTTTGCAGATTCTGCAAGGTCAGCTTTTGTATTTTATTGTTTTTTAAATCAGTGTTCTTTACCATGTTTATATCTTTGTCCTGCAGGATCAGGATACTCTCACCCATGGCATCAATACCTGCTCGTCCTGCTCTGCCCACCATCTGTTTGTACTGACTTCTTTTTAAAAACTCTGCAGCTACATACGGAGACCGCAGAATCACCCTGAGAAGTAGCACATATATATGATTAAGAAACACAATACAAGAAAATCAATACAAATTTGATTTGACCACTTGGGCTTTTAGACACATAGGCCTATACAAACCTGCGTGCAGGAAGGTTGATGCCAGCAGCGAGAGTAGAGGTGCAGGCAAGGAGGCAGAGCACCCCTGAGGAATAGGCCTCCTCCACCAGCTTCCTCTCATCACTGGTCAGGCCACTGTGGTGGTAGGCCAGGCCAAAGGGCACAGTCTTCTGCAGCACAGGACACAAGGATCCATTCCCACTGCTCTTCAGTTCACCAAGAAGAGTGGCCTTTTCTGCCTCTTTGTGTTTCAAAAACTCCCTGAAAAAAAACACGTCTTATTTCATAAGTCAATGACTCAAAAAAGTTCTAAAAGCACCCAAATATTGTGATATTTTGAATGTTTGGTTCAGAATCCAACCGATTACCAATATTCTTCAAAATATTTTATTCTGTGTTCCACAAAAGAAATAAAGTCATACAGGTTTGGAATGACATGAGGGTCAGTAAATGGATGAACTACCCTTTTAAGGAGTCTGAAGGTGTACTCACTTATTTAAATACTTGCAGATCATTCCAGCTAGATTCTCGCAGTTCTTCTTGGTGGCACAGAAAATGAGGCAGGACTGCTGAGGGATGACTTCAGTAGCCAGAGCTATGATGTGGTCAGGATCCATTTTCTGCATTCCACTGGAGTACTGAGAAAGTCCATCATACAAAGGTTCAATGAGCTCATCAGATCAATATCGTTTTTTAAGGTAACAGTGTGGGGCTTTGTCCACGAGAGACCAATACCTTAAAATCCAGAAGTCGTGAGAAACTGAAGCATGTCTCTTCCCTTGGGTCAATTTCATATATGCTATCCTTTATTTTTACATACTCTTTCAGCTCAACCTACAGAATCACCAGTTATTTGAATATGAATTGAGTTGATCAAATTTAAAGCCTTATTAAATCACAGTCACAATCTTACAGGTCTGAAGTCATTGGTGTAGTTATCAGCTCTCAGAAAGGTCTGAAGATCCCCCACGTTGCCTAGTGTTGCACTCATACCAATAATTTGGGTGGATTCTGTGGAGAAATTACAATGGAGTTAACGGAATCTGTCATGAGCGACCATCACACAGAGTACTGCATATGTGATTTTCAGATACTCACTGCTCATGTAAAGAATCTTTGACAAAGTCATTTCAAGAATTGCCCCTCTGCTTCCATCACCAAGCATATGGAGCTAAAAAAAAAAAAAAACACAACCACATTTATTTGAAAAGCATATATACACCGCTGTTCAAACATTTGGGATCAGTAAGATTTTAATGTTTTTTAAAGAAGTTTCTTATGCTCATCAAAGTTGCATTTATTTGATAAAAAATACAGAATAAACAGTAAAATTGTGAAATATTGTTGCAATTTAAAATAACGGTCTTCTGTTTTAATATACTTTAAAATATAATTTATTTATGTGATGCAAAGCTGAATTTTCATCATCTATTACTCCAGTCTTCAGTGTCACATGATCCTACAGAAATCATTCTGATTATTAACAATATGCTGATTTATTATTAATGTTGGAAACAGTTTTTGCTGCTTAATATTTATTTGGAAACTGATACTTTTTTTTTCAGAATTCTTTGATGAATAAAAAGTTAAAAAGAACAGCATTTATTCAAAATATAAATCTTTTTTAACGGTATAAGTCTTTACCATCACTTTTTATTAATTTAACACATCCTTGCTGGAAAAAATATTAATATTACATAAATGCTGTTCTTTATACTTTCCATTCATCAAAGATAAAAAAAGCACTTTTCGACATTGATAATAAATCAGCATATTAGAATGATTCTGAAGGATCATGTGACACTGAAGACTAGTGTAATGATGCTGAAAATTCATCTTTACATTGCAGGAATAAATTGTTTTTAAGTATATTAAAATTGTAAACCATTATTTGAAATTGCAATAATATTTAATAATATTACAGTTTTTTCTGTATTTTTGATCAAATAAATGCAACATTAATGAGCATAAGAGACTACACTACATTTTTATTTTTTAAGAAATTAATCATATTATTCAGCAAGGATGCATTTAATTGATCACAAATGGCAGTTAAAACTTTTTACATTGTTAAAAAATAATATTTAAATACATGCTGGTGAATCCTAAAAAAAGAAATAAACAAAAATCTTAAGCTGCACAACTTTTCAACATTTTCAATAAGAAAAAAATGTTTTTGAGCACCAAATCAGCATATTAGATTTCTTATGGATAATGTGATACTGAAAACTGGAGTAATGGCTGCTGAAAATTCAGCTTTGCCACCACAGAAAAAAATGCATTCTAAAATATATTAAAATTGACAATTATTTTACATTGTAATAATATTTTACGAAGTTACTTATTTCTTGTATGTACTGTATCATCAAAAAAAGCAGCCTTGATGAGCATAAGAGACTTCTTTTAAAAACATTAATAATCTTACAGACCAAAGACCTTTCTGAAGTTTATCAAAACAAAACTGAAATGCAACAGAAATATACTTTAAATAATAATAATAATAATAACAGGTTGTGATACATACCTCATCCACAACAACCAGGCCAATATTGTCTAGACGATCATTTTCGATCAGTGAATTGACAAGACTGTGTCCCTTCTCAATAGTTGTGATGTACAAAGAGTTTTTATTTCTTCTCTTGACCGGAGGAAACTTCCCTTTACTGCCAGCATACTCCTCGACCATGAAGTCCAACTCAATTCCAAAGCCAGATAAGCCTCGAACCTAAAGGCAAATGAGTAGATTAACAATACAGTAATAATTATCCAAAACTGCTTGATTTGCAATTGCCCCGCTCTTTAGATAATACATAAATAATACATACCTTTTCCTGAACCAAGGATATGTACGGCAAAATAAGCAGTGCATCTTTCTTTCTACACAAGAGCTCTTTAAATATGAGAATCTCTGCTACTAGAGTCTTTCCTCCACTTGTTGGTAAAGAATAAATGAGATTTCTCCTTTGCTGCACTGAATCCAGGCTCAAACATGTCTTCTGCCAGTCTGCAATCAAACGAGAGTAGAAAATGTGTGGTTTAAAACACTGATTTACCAAAACTGAAAGGAAAGGATGTGAAATTCTTACCATACAAGTCCTGGATTCCCTTTAACCTTAAAATAAGGTCTTTAACTTTGGATGGGAGACCAAAAAAAGGACCCAGGTCCGGCTCAGCTGACATGGACTCCATGGCCTGCATGGCAAAACTCATTTCTTCCGTCATCACAGCTTCCTTTTGTTGTACAGTCTTGGAGACAGTACTGGATGTTGCTGCATTGTCTATTAGTACTTTCTTAAGATGGTCTTTCATGCTTCTTCTGGCCTTTGGGGGCGGCTTGTTGACATTGAGATCTGCATGATTGACAGCTGGCCTGGGATTCATCAAATCAGGGGTAGAGGTGTTATGTGTACCCTTTGAAGGGCTTTTCTGTGGTGTCATGACAGCTCTTTGAAATTCAAGTTGAGAACTCGGCAAAGCTCTAGGTGGTGAATCTCTGAAATCCTCTGCTAAGATTGAGTCAAGATCATCCTCACAAGCGTTCGGAGTCTGCTGGTCGTGACACTGCCTCATCTGGAGCTCCACATCTTCAAGCTTAGCTAGAAAGGAGCTGTCACCCACAATGCTGTCATACCCCTCAAATAAGTCCTCATTGTCACTGCAGCACTGGGTGAGAAGAGAAACACCATCATCATGTTTAAAAATCAAAGTACATCTTTGAATGAAAGAAAGAAGGGGCTGCTTACCAGCTCTGTGTCTTTATTCTCACTCATGTCTTGAGTATTAGTGTGTCCTTCAACAGCAGAGCATGTTTCTGAGGTGAAACTGGACCGCTTCTTGGCTGGAGTGATGTGACTTCTCATGCCATCTCTCGATCTCTTTCTTGAGGATGAAGTGTTGCGCTTTACCACAATCTCTTGCATGTGGTTGTCGGTATACATTACTACTTTAATATTACAGCATTGTGTAATAACACTAACGCACTGTACGGTCAGTAACTGACAACAACCACAACAAAGAGTCGAAGCTGTTTATTCATCAAAGTCAACTCTGTATGACAGTTGACCGTAATCGCTACATTAAAACATAAAAAACAACTAATTACCAATTATTGCACAAAATAATACTTAAATAGTGAGTGGTGACAAGCTAGTCAATGTTTACCAAAAGCGAGGACTTTCGAAAAGATGAGTGATGGAGATGACCAATGGGAGTTCGTCTTTGGAACACGTGACTGTTAAAGCGTCAAGACGAGAAAAAGCAGAACCAAAGTCCCTCCATTGCTCCACAGAAACAATTTAAATAAACACTTACGAAATGCAAATACTAATACTACAATACTAAAAACGTCAAAAGCTCTTTATATAAATGTCCTATTTTATTTTATTTTATTTTATTTTTCGTTATTGAAACGCCTTTTCATAAGACAAAAGCTGATTGCAATGTTTTTAAGAATGCAAAATGATCCAAAGCTTTTTAGACAATTATTTTATTATATTTTTATTATTTGCCATTGATTCTTAATCAGTGAAGTTTTTATCAATTAGGCCTATTTGGGCCATTCTTCAGAATTTGTTTAAATCAGAGTTGGAAACATCTGTCTTTTTCCACATTTTTTTTATGTATGCAAATTCTATAATATCCAAGATACACATTTCTAGTAGGCTAATTGTGCAGTTCATACTATTGTATTTTCAGAAAGGTTTGGAATTTTTGTCCTCTCCCTAAATTTGTCACATCTTACCTGTAAATGTGTGTGTGTGTGTGTGTGTGTGTGTGTGTGTATATATATATATAAATATATATGTGTGTGTGTGTGTGTGTGTGTGTGTGTGTGTGTATTTTTATTTATTTATTTATTTCTTTTTCCAGTCGTGACAATAATGTTTTGATAGTGACCACATCACTATCAAAATTTTAGCAAAAAAATTACTAAAAATGTGTTTAACTGTACTAAAAATTAAGTTTATATGCTCCCGAATAACTTTTACAAAGACTTTAACTCAAAAAATGCTAATCAACACATGGTTAGCTTGCACTGTTCTGAACAGTTGTACACATCTAAAAACTACATTTTATGGAACAACTCCCAAAATATGTTTAATCATAGAAAAATTATAGAATTATAGAAATTGTGTTTGGTTGTGATATTCTTTAAAGTTTCATACAGATTTTTCAGACTTTTGAACACATTTACCTCAAAATGATGGGGCATATCTACTCACCATGTAGCTATAAGAGAGAGAGAGAGTGACACATAGGCCTACATATATCCTGATTAAAGAAAATATAAAATAAAGTACCCACTAAATTATGATTTTATATGTATATTGCGCTTACATATATTTTAGATATTATTGTGGGTTTCAAGAGATAATTAAAGGATTTTAGTAAGCATCTAAGACTTGAATGCCTAAATGCTTTTTAAATGTTTTCTTTGGTTGTGGAACTGAAGTTTGCACCAGTTTTGTAGGATGGCACTAGAACTTTTTTTTTAATGTATTTAAATATTCTCTTTTTAAAAAAGAGTGGGATAGCTGATTATTACAAGTCTTTCAAGAATCCAGAATGATCCGTACACAAAAAAAAAATTGATTGCGAGTCTTCCAAGATGCAAAATCTATAAAACTACTAACTTTTTACTCATTTACTCATTTTACTCATCATCAACTCATTTCTATTTAATATTAATCACATTTTAATATGTAAACGCACTATTTACGGATTTCCATTTTGAAGCAACGCTCGCTTACTCCGGTCTTGTAGGTGGCGGTAGATTGCGACAAATGTAAGCGTTACCGCGCTAAACGACTCTACAGAAGAAGCGGGCAGAAACTGTCATGGTGGCCTCCTGAACACATCGAGGAATGTTTGCCCTTTCTTCATGTCGCCTGCTATTGCAGGCTCTTCCCAAGCAATCGATCACACCTAGGGCTACAGGTATCTCTGTAACATTATTTTCTCAATCTTTTTGTATGCAAATGTTTTCCAGGACATCCATTTATTCTCTTGAGCGCGCTTGCCTATAATATACATTTAATAATGTGATATTAGATTAACCAAGATGTAATATAAGATGTTGTGCTTATGTGTTTAACGGGATTTTAAGTATGATAGTATGTTAGTCATGAAATGTTGTACCTGTATCTGTTCCAGCACAATGCATCAGAAGTCTGACAACATCTCAGCAAGAACCTCTTAAGAAAGATGATATGGTAAGTGTTTTACATGTGTTTCTGCCTTCTTTAAAACCATATGAATAATTATTTGCACTAATATTACGTGGTGTTATCCAGCCTATCAAAATGGAAAACCCTTTCAAGTCACCCCCAAAAACTTGCATCCTGTGTAATATAACTGTAGACTTCAAAAACGTTCAGGTTGGTAAAATGAACAGGTATATGTAAATCAGTTATCTTTTTTTTTTTTTTTTAACTGGCAAAATAATCAAAATGCTCTTTTTCTCTAGCTGTTGTCCCAGTTTATTTCACCACACACTGGCAGAATATACGGCAGACACATAACAGGTGAGAGGACTGAGTTCAAATGTAAACAAAAATTATTTTTTTTAATAAATATGATTCAGTAATTTATGACATCATAATTCTTGCTTACAGGCTTGTGCGGTCGAAAGCAGAAAGAAGTATCAAAAGCAGTCAAGAAAGCTCGTTCGATGGGTAAAGAACACTTTTAATTTGATGAAATATGCATGTGCTTTCAGTACATCCATGGATATACAGTAAAACCAGAATATTCGACTAACAAAGATGTTTGTAATGTCCACAGGTTTTATGTCAGTGACTCTGAAGGATCCACAGTTTATTAAAGACCCTGATATTTGTGGTATCAAACACTTTGAATAGATTCTGTATGAAGACACAGCAGAACATCTTTTTATTTCTGTAAATCTGTTTGTAAAATATATAAAATGGTGAAAAAAATAAACAATGAAACATTATAACCTGACAAACCAGAAATCCATGTAGTACTGTACTACTATAACAAGAAAATGAATAAAATTAAATTAAAACACCACATATGTGAATTCAGTATTTAATTTTCAATGTATAAACATTTACAAATAATAAGTTTAAAACAAATGATTCTAAACAATTCACATATTAAGATAAAGGCAACCTCCAGGTATAAAATGTTTAATGCTTTCCAGTCACGGCTACATTGCGGTACCAATAAAAACCAGGCTCAGTTGTATTCTTTAAAAGACAGGAGAATTACTTATGCTCTGTCCGTTCATGTCAATCTCTGTATCTGAGCCGCTCTCTGAAGCCGACTCGCTGGTATCATTCATTTTCCTCTTTCTTCTAAGTCTTTGAGGATAACCAGCAACAAGACATTTTTTCCTGAGTCTGGGGGCTGTTTCCTTCCTCCTGGTGTGTTGATTCTCCAGAATAAGAGGCAGCTTGGTGGGAATATCAATGTTGTGGTCAGTATTACAGCACAGTTCTAATACAGGGAAGCCCTGAACAGTGAGGGTTTGTGTCCGTAATGAAGGCGTTTCAGGGAAGAGTGTTCGGAGAGCTGAGCACAGAAGTACATTCTCTTTGGGTTCATCTGGTGAGGGTTGTTTTTGGGCTGAAAGGCAATGTTATTCAGTTATTCATAGGGTTACAACTGCAAGTCTGCAACATTAAAGTATTAGTTCACACCCAGAATAAAAATTTCTTGATAATGTACTCACCCTTTTGTCATCCAAGATGTTCATGTCTTTCTTTAGTTGAAAATAAATGAAAGTTTTTGAGGAAAACATTCCAGGATTTTTCTCCATATGGTGACCAACTGGTTGAAGGTCCAAATTGCAGTTTCAATGCAGCTTCAAAGGGCTCTACATGATCCCCACCGAGAAATAAGGGTTGTATCTAGTGAAACAATCTGTCATTTTCTAAAAACAAAAACTAATTTATATACTTTTTTTTTTAACCACTAATGATCATCTTGCACTAGCTCTGCAATGAGCATCCTCACAACCCATCTAATTTTCTCCTCCTACTTCAAATTGTTTGACATTGTTTTACCTTTTATTTTGTGAAGGGTGTTTGATTTTCTTTGCACATTTGTTTGCTTTGTAAACACTGAGTCAGTACTTCCACCTATGTCATGCAGGTTGAGCTAATGCAAGATGAACATTTGAGGTTAAAAAGTATATACAATTTAGAAAATTACTAATTGTTTTGCTAGATAAGACCCTTATTCCTTTGCTGGGATTGTGTAGAGCTATTTGAAGCTGCATTGAAACGGCAATTTGGACCTTCAACTCTTTGGCCACCATTGAAGTCCACTATATGGAGAAAAATCCTGAGATGTTTTCCTCAAAAACCTTAATTTCTTTTCGACTGAAGAAAGACAGACATGAACATCTTGGATGACACAGGGGCAACTAAATTATCAGGAAGGTTTTATACTAAAAGTGACCTAATCTTTTAAACCAAGATCTGTATGCTACAGGACTGAAGCCCTTTTTATGTTTTAAATCTACAATGAGAAGCCTCAGTTCATAGTGTGTGATTGGCCTTGGAGGCACTCGTATAAAGAGCACTGGAGATAATAGATCTTACCTTCATTTTTCTCTGAGTGTTTCTTGATCGCCTCCTTGAGTTGTGTGATTTCGTCTTGAAGCTTCTCCACTGCTCTTTCACTCTTCTCCACATCCTCACACACTTTCTGTATGACAAAAAAATGTTCATGATTTACACATTAAAATCAAACTGGATAAAATTTCACTACTGTTAACCAAAAAAAAAAAAAAAAAACAGATACTAACCTGCATTTCTCCTAACAAAGCATCATTCATGCTGCTGATATTTTTGACCTCTTTCAAATCATCCCCTGAGCAGAAGAATTTTGTCCTGAGAGATAAGAAAAAAAAAAATGTATCACCAGAAGAGGCATGTGAGTTGTGCTTGCTCATGCATTGCCAGGGTATCGCTATGTGATTGCTTGGGTTTCCTGAATGTGTTTTTACTGTTTAAAACAGGGGTCTCCAAACTCTGTCCTGGACTTTAGCTCCAACTTGCCTCAACACACCTGCCTGGAAGTTTCTAGCATGCCTAGTAATGCTGCGTTCACGCCATATCATTCGCGACGACAACACGTGATGTTCTACTAGGAGCTGTTCTGTTCAACACTATTAACGGCTAAACAGAGCCTACGTTGGTCTGGTGGTACAGCGGTCATGTGGTACAAGTTGTACCTCTCAAAATACTCACAGTTCACAAATTGTAATTACAAGTTCTACGGAGACGTGAACGCTTTTTACAAGTTGGAATCTTGTAATTATGGGAATTCCGATATGCCGTGAATGCACCTTTAGACCTTGATTTGCAAATTCAGGTGTATTTATTTAGGGTTGAAGCTAAACTCTGCAGAACACCAGCCTTTCAGGGCTGAGTTTGCAAATCTCTGGTTTAAAACATTATAGAGGGTTTGCACTTATGTCACGATTTGGTCAGTTACCAGGATGTATGGCCATATTGGAGATACTCGGATGTAAACAACTTTTGATTGGATTGCTTTGGATTGCACGGTTAATGTACTACTGAATACCTTGTTGTTCTGCTAATTTATGCTGTCTAGTTTATAATTCATATAGAGTAGGACTTAGTAAGCAGGAAAGGGCACAATATTTTGACAAACTAAAGTCAATAGTTGGTAAAGAAATATACGAGCAGTATTAATTAAGGTATTAGCCTAATATTTCAACTATCTGACCGGAAATAATAAGAACAAACACGAATGCTGTCAAGATTCTTGCCCTGTAAATCCTGATTCAGTTTGGCCAACCACAAACGCCTTTTGTTCCTCAACAACTTATAACTTTTTGGAGTTTCTAGTACTCCAAATGTTTTTCCTGTTCCGAACGATTAGTACAGTTCAAAACATGACAATAATTGACCATTTTCAGCAGCAATAATCAGCAAAATTAGCAAATTTCGTTTGGTTCAGTGGTTTTATGTTCGCTCAGTGTCACCCATGTGGCCGACTGATGACACGTCACAAAAACACTTTGGTACACAAACTGAGATATTTTCGATGAAATCTGAAAGCTTTTTTCTGCACAGACAGTAATACAACTGACACGCTCAAGGCCCAGAAAAATAGTAAAGACGTTGTTAAAATAGTCCATGTGACATCAGTGGTTCAACCGTACTTTTACAAAGCTAAAATTGAACCACTGGTGGAACAGGAACAGTTTGGTTACATCACTAGTCCCTTTCACACATAGTCTTTACTGGTAAATTCCCATTAAGAGATCATGTGTGACTAGGAATTTTCCAAAAATACCAGTAAATTCTATCAGTAACCTTACCAGTAAATTGCCGGAATGATGCTGTGTGTGAATGCGGAATGAAGATTACCGCTATGAGCACATAGAACGCACTGACGAATCATAGCATTCTTATGGGGATGACGTTATTACTCTGGACTGTTTACAAAGCTTTGCTGCTTTTTTAAAATGAGTTTTTCTATGTAAATATGCACTTGATGGATACCTTTGACCACTGCGCCTCATCTTGCAGCAGTTTCAAGTGTTGCGTTTGAGACCCAGCCTTCCTTCTCATTCATCAGCGCTGCGGCTCTTAATATTGGATACTATTATGCGTGTCTCGGGTTTATAAGTACAAAAAGGTGTTCTGTTTGATCATCCCCTTAAGCCAATCACTCATAATTTGTTGTCAAATTGGACAGATAGTGAAACTAAAGCAGTTCTGCAGACATCACAGAATTTACCGGCATTTTGGTGCTGCTGTGTGAATGGTCCCTTACTGTTAAAATGCCAGAATACTGTTGCTTGTGTGAACAGCATATTTCTGTATTTACCAGTAAAGTCATACTGGTAATTTTATGGCAATTTACCAACATTGCTGTGTGAAAGGGGCTACTGTCTATGCAGGGTCAGAAATCCCTCAGATTTAATTAAAAATATCTTAATTTTTGTTACGAAGATGAACAAAGGTCTTACGTGTTTGGAACGACATTAGGGTGAGTAATTAATGACAGAATTTTCATTTTTGGGTGAACTATCCCTTTTAACTGCAATTAAAAAAACATATATTCTGAATGTACCTGTGTCTATTAATAGCTCGACTCTCTCCTAAAGATGGACATGTGCCTGATACACTCCAGTAGTCCTGCTGTTCAAGGTTTCCCAGGTTGCTCACCAAGATGGGTATGCTGATGTACTGGCTGCATGGGGAGAATAAATCATTCAGTTACATTAATTCTCTACGCTTCAAAAGTCCGCTGAATGTGTGTCAATGTGTGAATGTGTGGGTCGAGTCTAAAATCCTCCAATCTCACCTGCTGTGCCAAATGAAAGCTGAGAACTCAAGGCGATGGGTGGAGCCTGATGCTGTTGCCTGAGACGGTGTGAGCAGCATGAAAACAAGTTCCTGGCTGGGCAGAATCTTCCTCATATTCTGATGAATCACTTGTTCCATGAAGGTCATTTGCTGTCTGGTGTTTCTTCGTTGTCTATACCAACCAATCACATTCTCCTTGACACAAGTAAATGTGTAATATGAAAAAACACAATTTGTTAATGCAAATTACATTTTGGATATATCCAGCAGTAGAAAATGAGCAAATGTTTTTGAAAATAGGTAATACCTCTTTGTAATCAGACAAAATCTGTCTTATTTTCTCCTCACTCACATCGCCAACATTACTGTAGAAGCTGTCAAGAGGATTGAGGCAATGGTAAATAAAATTGTAATGTTTTTAAAGTCTCAGTGGTTTTCAACTAGTGAGTTGCGGTTCAATAAAAATGTGACCCTGGACCACAAAACCAGCCTTAAGTAGCATGGGTATATTTGTAGCTAATAATACATTGTATGGGTCGGAATTATAGATTTTTCTATTATGACAAAAATCATTAGGATATTAAGTAAAGGCTGTGTTCCATTAAGATATTTTGTAAATTTCCTACTGTAAATACATCAAAACTTAATTTTTGATTAGTAATATGCATTGCTAAGAACTTCATTTGGACAATTTTAAAGGCTTTTCTCAGTATTTTGATTTTTTTGCACCCTCAGGTTCCAGATTTTCAAATAGTTGTATCTCGACCAAATATTGTCCTATCTTAACAAACCATACCTCAGTGGAAAGCTTATTCAGCTTTCAGATGATTTATCAATCATCTAATTGACCATTATGACTGGTTTTGTGGTCCAGGGTCACATATTGGGTCACCACTTTATGTCCAAATGTAAAATCCAGGGCATAATGCAAAACCAGTTGAGAACCACTGATTTATATAAAAAGAGGTTTATGGAGAAAATACTAAACAGTTGATTTACCTATGGAGTTTGTGACAAGGAATGTGTTTCTGAATATCTGAAAAAGAGACAACATCAAGACACATATGTTGTGATATCTGTTCCTTCTGGGTACACTTTGGGATTTGTATTTTGACTAGTTTATGAAAATAAAAAGTACGTACAAGTACAGTCAACTTACTTATGGTGTGCTCAAACTGTATGTGATCAATTTGTGAGTCTGTGATCCTACAGTTCTCCTCTCCAACACTCTCTCCAAGAATAAGACCTTCCTGTAAACAGTGCAGATGTAAACACAAGTTATGGAACTGAGGAAATGCTTCGCATACATATCTGGATCCTTAGTTCGCGATTTAATTCACAACGAAGGATCATATGGTTACATTGGGATCTTTTGATACTTACCACATCCGCATCACTGTTCAAATGATGAAACATCAGTGAACTCAACACGAAACCAGATATTCGGACAGTTGTGTTGAATTCCTCCATGCTTTTGGACTAAACCGTTTGTTAACTATCGCAACGTCATAGTTTTAAGTAGGAGTTTCCAGGATACATGTATAAACTTTCTGCGCTTGTAGGTTTCGTTTAGTTATTCTCTACATAAGAGGCGGCAGTTTATAGTTAAACACTTATTTATGCTGCCATCATGTGGTGCGGAGGAATTACGAGTTATATATTAGAAACCAGCATTGACAAGTTTTCAGAAAACTACTTGTGATTTTAAAGCATGTTTTTGTTTTGAGGGGACTTTTAGACAAACATTTGGATTTTTGATGCTAGCAAAATGTCTTTACTGTCATAGGCTACAACACTGTGCGAATAATAATTTTAATTAATAATTTTAAAGAAAACACACATTATTATTATTTTTTAATTTAATTTAATTTATCTTTTGCTTACCAAGCCTGCATTTATTTGATCCAAAATACAGAAAAAAACGATAAAATTCTGAAATATTTGTACTATTTAATATAACTGCTTTCTATTTTAATATATTTTAAAATTTTATTTATTCCTGTGAACAAAACTAAATTTTCAGCATCATTACTCTAGTCTTCAGTGTCACATGATCCTTCAGAAATCCTTCTAATATGCTGATTTGCTGTTCAAAATTTTTTTTTTATTATTATTATTATATTTAAAACAGTTGCATACATTTTTTTTATGATTCTTTGGTGAATAGAAAGGCACAAAGATCAGCATTTATCTGAAATAAAAAGCATTATACACTATACCGTTCGAAAGCTTGGAGTCAGTATATAATTTTATTTTATTTTATTTTTGAAATGATAGAAATTAATACTTTGAATGCTTAAATTGAACAAAAGTGATGATAAAGACATATAATTTATAATTTATAAAGATTTCTATGTCTGACAAATGCTGTTCTTCTGAACTTTCTATTCATCAAAGAAACCTAAAAAAAATACTCAGCTGTTTTCAACATAATAATAATAAATGTTTCTTGAGCAGCATATCAGAATATTCTAATGATTTATAAAGGATGATGTGACTGGAGTAAAAAAAATCAGCTTTGAAATCACATAAATAAATTACATTTTAAAATATATTCAACTTGAAAACAGCTATTTTAAATAGTAAAAATATTTCAGAATTTGACTGCTTTTGCAGTACTTTGAAAAAAAAAATGCAGTCTTGGTGAGCAGAAGAAACTTAAAAAAAAACATTAAAATATTACTGTTCAAAAACGTTTGACTGGTAGTGTGTATATGTGTGTGTTTAATGCTTTTTAAACATTTAATGTGTTATAGATTAACTTATCGTTTAGGGATACATATTCGTCAGAAACAGCTTTTATTGTGGTTGTAAACAACACTTTTATGATAACACATTTCATAAAGTGACACAAGGTGGCGCTAGTATATCATTTAAAACCATATGTGTCCGAACTTTGTATCCAGTGACACGAGAACTTTTTCGGACATAGTTTCACGATTTCGGGACATACTGTATATGTAACATCAACTTCAGACGTCTGGAATGAAGAAATGAATGTTATCGAGGTATTGTGAAGGTGTTATATTGAATCTTAATCGTTGTTAGGTTGCGGTTGTTTAACTGCTCATGTGATACCGTTGTTACGTTCTTATGGCACAGCGGTTTCTGATAACGGAAAGGAGACGGACAATTCAAGCCCTAGTAGTTTTCGATAAATATTTTATAGGTGCCAGTATAGTTTGCTAAAATCATCAAGCAGAATTGTATTTAGAGAATATGGATTTCTGATAAGCCTTAAGAAAGTGTGTCGTGCTCCCTTAAAGGGGTTAATGCATTTCGGAGACCCTTACAACAGAGTTTCCGCCGAAATAAGGAAATAAGCCACAGATGTGTTATGTCATATATCACCCTGGACCACAAAACCAGTCACAAGGGTAATTTTTTTGAAATTGAGGTTTATACATAATCTGAAAGCTTAATTATAAGATTTCCACTGATGTACATTCATGTAATCTGAGGGTGTTAAAAAAAAACAACAACTGAGGAAATCTTTGAAGTTGTTCAAAGGAACTATTACTAATCAAAAATTAAGTTTTGAAATATTTACAGCAGAAAATTAGATTTTACAAAATATCTAAATGGAACATGATCTTTACTTAATATCCAAATGATTTTTGTCATAAAAGAAAAATCGGTCATTTTGACACATACGATGTATTTTTGACTATTGCTACAAATATACCTGTGCTACGTAAGACTGGTTTTGTGGTCCAGGGTCACATATGATATCATAAAATACCATAATAATTTCTACAGGTATTCACAAATGTGATATACATTAATTAAAATATAAATTCCTCAGTTAATACATCTATTAGCCACAAATATCTTTGAAAAATAATAAAAATACCATAGTTACTACAGCTATTAGCCACAAATATGGTAAAAATAGACATACCATAGTTACTACAACTAGGCAAATCTCATCAAATAAAAAATACCATTTCTACAGCTATTGTTACCCATAGAATAATAAACTTGTTGATTATTAATAGCCGTCACTACAATAAAAACAAGAAAATTATATGAAATAAAGTGATAAAAAACATTCAAAAAGTCAATTCACCTGAGTTTTTTTTAGTTTTATGTTTTAAAAATGTCTGAATAAACTGAAAGCTGATAAATAAGCTTTCCATTGATGAATGGTTTGTTATGATAGGACAATATTTGGCCAAGATACAACTATTTGAATATCTGGAATCTGAAAAAAAAATCTAAATGTCTTAGCAAAAGTTCTTAGCAATGAATATTACTAATTAAAAATTAAGTTTTGATATATTTACTGTAGGAAATTCACAAAATATCTTCATGGAACATGATCTTTACTTAATATTTAAATGATTTTTTTGCATAAAAGAAAATGTGATAATTTTGACCCATACAATGCATTGTTGGCTATTACTAGAAATATACCCATGCTACTTATGATTGGCGTTGTGGTCCAGTCACATTTGTTAAGGTGAACTCAGCAATAAACATGTCAGATGCTGTGTAGTAATACAGAAACAGGCCAACCACATAAAAAAAATCCCCAGAGGCAGTACTAACACACAGATTACGACATTTTAAACACACACCAATTCTGTTTTGGCTTTTACCTTCACCCGCTTAAGCAGATGGCCCGAGCCCAGAGCTGCGTTCCGTAGACTGACAGGAAGAAGAGCAGAGAGATGGAAGGTGCTTGGGACATTGCATTTGTGCTCTTCCAGGTGTGGATGTCCATCGTAGCAGGGCTCATCGTGTTACCTGCCATGTTTGGTGTGTCCCTGGGCTTCACAGATATCTACATCAAAGTGCTGATTAAGACACTGGAGGTAAAGGCTCTAAGTCATATCCATTTATCTAACTGCTTTCCATATCTGATTATATATAAATTAATTGCATATGCAAACTTAGAAAACTTTTTTCCTCTACCTAGACCTGACAGAAGTTGATGATGCCAAGACAAACTTGCAAAAGAGGGTCAAAAGGCATGAAACTAAAATAAATGTCATTGTCAAGAGTTTTGGGACATTTGAGCTTTGATTTGTACGTCAGGACAGTTTAAGCGATCCCTGAATATAGGAAGCACTGTGTCAAAGGTTACCTGAAAATAAACTTGTGTTTTTTGGCAGTGGGCAACTCTCAGGATCCAAAGAGGACAGAAGGAACAGCCAGCATTGCCATCACAGTCAGCCAACGGTAAGTAAATTGAGAATATGTGTCAATGGAAAATGAGTGCAAAACATCATGTGCATAAAACACAAGTGTTGGATTTAAAAAATGTCATGTGAAGCCACAGGTTCCTCTTTGGAATTATGGATGCTGCATATTAGACAAATTTAAGCAATAATGCGGTACATTCATAAACAGCTTTTTATATACAGTAAGAAAATAATGACTGAAATCAGTCAGTCATGGTCAGTCTGTTGAACGTACTGTAATTGGTATTGCAGCAAGTGGATTTCATAATTTCAGTTGATCTTATTTATGAACTTTACCCAGCTTCAGACAAGGCAATTTTTGCCTGAATCCGAAGCTCAGGACACACATGAAATCATGCTTGCATTATTACAGTTGAGATCAGAAGTTTACATCCCCCTTACATCAGAATCTGCAAAATGTGAATTATTTTACCAAAATAAGAGGGATCATACAAAATGCATGTTATTTTTTATTTAGTACTGACCTAAATAAGATATTTCACATAAAAGATGTTTACATATAGTCCACAAGAGAAAATAATAGTTGAATTTATAAAAATGACCCCGTTCAAAAGTTTACATCCCCTCCATTCTTAACACCGCGTTCTTACCTGAATGATCCACAGCTGTGTTTTTTTTTTTTTTTTTAGTGATAGTTGTTCATAAGTCCCTTGTTTGTCCTGAACAGTTCAACTGCCTGCTGTTCTTCAGAAAAATCCTTCAGGTCTCACAAATTATTTGGTTTTTCAGCATTTTTGTGTATTTGAACCCTTTCCAACAATTACCGTATGATTATGAGATCCATCTTTTCACACTGAGGACAACTGAGGGACTCATATGCAATTATTACAGAAGGTTCAAATGCTCACTGATTCTCTAGAAGGAAAAAAACATGCATTAAGAGCACTATATGTATATCCAAAACAAATGTAAATGAAGGGCAACTGTGTCACAAAGTGGCGCTCCACAAGCATTGTGCAGTTTCTCCTACTCTATCTCGTCTCATTTCAAATTCATAATTTGTTCTCAGGGATCATCGAGAAACATGACGGCTCTATGGAGGAGGAGATCGGAGAGCTGCGGCGATCCCATCCTAAAAATCTGGCGGGGGGAGACTTTACACTGTGTGATGCCTTCTATTTTTGTAAGAAAGGCATTGAGAACATTGTTGAGGATCAGGTGACTCAGCGCTTCACATCGGAGGAACTGGCTTCTTGGAACCTCCTCACACGAACCAACAACAACTTTCGTTATATCAGCGTGCGGCTCACCATCATGTGGGGCCTGGGAGTTTTTATACGTTACTGTATCTTGTTGCCTCTCAGGTGAGACTGGAGTGATGTGATTTTACATCATGAATTCTATTCTTGTAAACTTTTTAATCATCCTAGAAAACTGAAAATAATGTATCATGGTTTTCACAAAAACATAATAATAGGTAATATTTCTTGAACACCAAATCAGCATATTAGAATGATTTCTGAAGGATTATGTAACACTGAAGACTGGAGTAATGCTGCTGAGCTTTGCATCACAGAAAGAAATTGCATTTTAAAATATATTCAAATAGAAAACACCTATTTTACATTGTAATATTATTTCTGAATATATTTTAAAATGTAATTTATTCCTGTGATTTCAAAGCTGATTTTAGCACCATTATTCCAGTCGCATGATCCTTCAGAAATCATTCTAATATTCTAATTTGCTGCTCAAAAAACTTTTATTATTATTATTAAGTAGCAGGGGCATATTTGTAGCAATAGACAAATAGAAATAGATGTATCTTGAACAAATATTGTCCTATCATAACAAACCATACATCAATGGGAAGCTTATTTATTCAGCTTTCAGATGAAAAATTAACACTTATGACTGGTTTTATTATAATTATTATTATTATGTTAAAAATAGCTGAGTAGAATCTTATAAGGTGTTTTTATGAATAGTTTGGAAGAACAGCATTTTTTATTAATTTCTATAATTTCTTTCCTCCAAAAAGAAATAGAATGGTATAGTGTACAATGTTACAAAAGCTGTTTATTTCATGTAAATGCTGATCTTTGGATCTTTCTATTCATCAAATAATCCTAAAAAAAAAAGTACTCAACTGTTTTAAATATTGATAATAATAACAATAAAAGAAGCGTCATGTGACACTGAAGACTGGAGTAATGATGCTGAAAATGTAGCTTTGATCACAGGAATAAATTACATTTTAAAATATATTCAAATAGAAAACAGTTATTTTGAATAGTAAAAATATTTCAAAATGACTGTTTTTGCTGTATTTTTGGATAAAATAAATGCAGGCTTGGTGAGCAGAAAAGACTTCTTTAGAAAACATAAAAAATCTTACTGTTCAAAAACTTTTGACTAATAGTGTATTGAAGCACATTTCCAACTCCCAGTTCTCATTATTGTGACCTGGAATTTTGACCTATATCTCTTCTTTGTGATTTACCCATATGTATATTTAATCATGTTATTGCTTTTTGTCATAGGATCACGTTGGCTTCTATCGGATTGAGTTGGCTGGTGATAGGCACTACTCTTGTCGGATTGCTTCCTAACAGCAAGTAATTAATATTTCATGATGTAATTAATTATATCACATTCTACTGTCCTCGATTTATAGACTGACTGAATAAGAAACACGTCAAACCAAATCAAACAAGTTTGTTATATATGTATGGAAAGCTGATTTTTCATTTCATATTTATGAAATTCTGACTTTGAGAGTGTGAAAAACCACTACCTAACAGGAAAGCTCTGTGTGTCTATTAGTGCGAAGAACTGGCTCAGTGATTTGGTTCATATTACATGCTACAGAATATGTGCCAGAGGCCTGTCTGCTAGGATCCGCTATCATAATAAGTGAGCCACTGTTTCTTTTTTTATTCCAGTCTTTCCCATTTGATCGTTGTCTCACTGTCTTTGGTTTCGGTCTGCTTCTCTGTGTTTTTCTCCAATGGTCTCCTGAGCATGTAAATGTAAAACAGGTCTCAAAAAGAGTATGCCAATTTTTTGGCAAAGACGTCAATGTAACAGCTTGTAAACAATGTCACATAACGTCACATATTTGATGACCAGAAACCCATTAGTCAGCTCTAGAGAGGAGCATTTTGCTGAATATATGCACCATATGTGACCCTGGGCGACAAAACCAGTCTTAAGTAGCAGGGGCATATTTGTAGCAATAGACAAAAATACATTGTATGGGTCAAAATTATCGATTTTTCTTTAATGCCAAAAATCATCAGGATATTAAGTAAAGATCATGTTCCATGAAGATATTTAGTCAATTTCCTACCATAAATATGGTAGGAAACTTATTTTTTTATTAGTAATATGCATTACTAATTTTCTGAATATTTAGGTTTTTTTGCACCCTCAGATTCCAGATATTCAAATAGATGTCAATCTATTCAATCACATCAATGGGAAGCTTATTTATTCAGCTTTCAGATGATGTATATATTTAAATTTTCGAAAAATTAACACTTATGACTGGTTTTGTGGTCCAGGATCACATATAACATATTCATTATAATACTTAATGTTCTTCAATGTTTAATTTATGTTTGAATAAATCTGTCACGTTTTTATGACAGCCACCATTTAAGTGTTTATATTTCAAAAAACTAATTGGAGTAGAAATATATTTATGTAATTCTAGCTTTATTATTATAAAAACTTCACTGAGTGTAATTTAAGTGCTTGTATACAAGTCAGTTAATTTTATTCTTTACTGTTATAGTAATTTAGTACCAACTGACTCTCATGTATATTTTACAGCATTAGTTGAGAGATTTTTTTTCCTTGAAAAAATGTGGCATGTTCTGTACCTGATATATATCCAAAATAATAAATATCAAATTTATTCAAATCGCAAGCTTGTGAATCAAAATCGAATCCAATCCTGAAATTTGTGTCAAAACCCAGCCAATGTATGTAAAATTGAGATGTCTCGTTTTCATTCTCACCCATGTACACACCTTTTTAATACTTGCTAATATAGACACATGACCACTGTTTCTTATATTTGTCTCATGGGATGCATAACAGAGAGAATCGGCCGAAAAAAGGAGGTATCTGTGTTGCCAACCACACTTCCCCGATTGACATTGTCATTCTGGCGAATGATGGATGTTATGCTATGGTGAGTCACGCTGACTATATCAGCTGTGTGACATTGTGTGTCTGTAGAAGGTCTCAGGTGTCTTTAACTTAATTTCATTCTCCTCAGGTAGGTCAAGTTCATGGAGGCCTCATGGGGGTCATCCAGAGGTCAATGGTGCGGTCCTGTCCCCATGTGTGGTTTGAGAGATCTGAGATGAAAGATCGCCATGCGGTTGCTAAAAGGTGACAAAGTGTGTGTTGATTAGTCTTGTGGAGTATAACATGTCTTCGCTTAGGACATAAAACTTCAATTTTGCTGTTTCTGCAGGTTAAAAGACCATATTGCTGATAAAACTAAGCTGCCAATCCTGATCTTCCCAGAGGGTAAAAGTTATATTCATGTGACTGTGTCCTTATGCAACATCAATAATTATGCAATATCTACTGTAAAATAAAGTACAAATATGGAAGATTGTTTCCACTGTGGAATAAAAAAATGAAACATGTAACTTGAAATAATGGGGAAAAAGTTTAATTATATGTTTATAACTTTCAGTTGCTACATACAATGGTGACCAAAATGATTAGAACACTAGTATTTTCACCAGCTAAAAAATGGTTTTAAGTCAGTTACTTCTATGTTTTGCTGTAGTGTGTCAGTAGAAAATATCAGTTTATTTTTCAAACATTATTTTTTTCCATTAATTGTAATAATCCAGTGAAATTTTGGTTTGCACAAGGAGTCTGACAACAGCCAGTGCTCCACACAGAGATCTGATCTCATCGTCATCCAGTCTGTCTGGAATGACATGAAGAAACAGAACAAACTGAGACAGACTAAATCCAGATGAACTCTGGCAACGTCTCCAAAATGCTTCTAGAGACCTACCTGCAAAGCTACCTGAAAAACTATGTGCAAGTGCACCTAGGGCAAAAGCTGCTATAAACCAAATGATTTAATTTAGTTACTAGAAGTTAATTGACAAAGAAAATCTATTTTATGGCATTTTTACAGCATTTACACAAGTGCCTAAAACTTTAAACAGTACTGTAGCTTTGCAGGTAGGTTTCTTGAAGCATCTTGGAGACGTTGCCACAGTTCTTCTGGATTTAGTCTGTCTCAGTTTGTTCTGTTTCTTCATGTCATTCCAGACAGACTGGATGATGATGAGATCAGATCTCTGTGTGGAGCACTGGCTGTTGTTGACTCCTTGTGCAAACAAAATTCTAACTGGATTATTACAATTAATGGCAAAACGAATGTTTGGAAATGCAAACTGATATTTCCTACTGACATACTATAGCAAAAGACAGAAATAACTGACTTAAAACCATTTTTAGCTGGTGAAAATACTAGTGTTCTAGTCATTTTGGCCACCACTGTAGATATTATCTCACAATTGTGAGAAAAATAGTGATAAAAAGTTGCAATACCTTTTAATATTTGATTTATTTTTTTCACAAATCTCTGTCATTTGTTAACCTATTCCCAAAGTCCTGATGGTCTTTGTGCTTCTTGTAGGAACTTGCATTAATAATACATCAGTCATGATGTTCAAGAAGGGAAGCTTTGAAATCGGTGGAACTATATACCCAGTAGCAATCAAGGTATTGATTACCAACAACTGAAGTGTTTTCCTACAGCAGTATTACAGTTACCCTCTGAAAGGGACACACCTCATGTGCTTCTCTCTTTCAGTATGACCCTCAGTTTGGAGATGCCTTCTGGAACAGTGCCAAGTACAACATGGTGAGCTACATCCTCAGAATGATGACAAGCTGGGCCATCGTGTGCAACGTGTGGTACCTCCCACCTATGACACGACAGGTAAGCAGAAACATCCATCTATCCATTCTCCAAACTGCTTGTCCTGCTTGTCCTGTGTAAGGTTACAGGGATTTTGGAACCTAAGCAGAAACACATATTGAATTTTTGATATTTAAGAAAAACTATAAACATTTAAGCATACATTTTAGATTTAAATACGTTTAGATACAAATACATATACTCGTTTTTCTAAAGAAACATTGTCCAACAGCAGCATCAGCAGGTAAAGTTACAACAGGAGTCCACTTCTTTCTCGCCTCTCCTGAGCTCAATAAGATTTAACAGATCCCCTAAAGCGTGCGGTGAGTTTGGTAGGGGGGTTACTGAGACCAAATGGAGGAAAGTCATGTGAGAAGAGGCAATTCCTCCATCCTCCTGTGATTGGATATGACTGGTTATGATCAGCTGTGATTGGTTCATGCAATAATTCCCGCCTCTTGTGTTTGTGCAAGTTAGCATTCCTGAATCAGTCTGAATGAACAATATAATGACGTTAGTGAAAGACTTATTTAAAAAAGTAAGTTAACAACTTACATACTTATATAATATATAACCACCTTGTTACACCAAAATAAGACCTAAAATGGCTTGAAAACATGATCTTTGGGAGTTTTTAGTGAGTAATCAGCTTTTTTAATTTGAAGTAAATCTCTCTCTGTGACCAGTATTTGCTGAGCTTTGATGAATGATGATCCGAAAAATTCTAAACTAGTTAACACAGTTAAATATTAAGAAGAACAGCTGAACATAAGTTCACAAATAAAATATATCGTTGAAATAGTTACTCCCTTGAGTTATAATTTTTTTTATAAATGTAAAATGCTTAAAAACACTAATTTGATGAGATTCATATTTGGCTTTTTTTTTTTTTTTTAAACATGGGAACCCCTTCAAGCGTGTTCACAAGCATACCAGAATGCACCAGAGCATACAGAGCTGTGGTATAAGCATAGGGTTATTACTATTTCCCCACTTCCACTTGTGTCACTACTTAGTTTTGCTGACTTTGTTGAGAATTGTAGGTCTGTCTAAACTTTTGACTGGTAGGTCCTTGCTTCTCATCTTTTTATTGTATCTGTATATCTGAATATATGTTTTGTAGGATGGAGAGGATGCTGTTCACTTTGCCAACAGAGTGAAATCAGCCATAGCACAGCAGGGAGGACTGATTGATTTGTCTTGGTAAGTATACAAACAACCCTGCACAACATATTACAACCAAATGTTAGTATTAAAAAAAATAAATAAAAAAAATAATATATATATATATATATATAATATTTTTGAATAACTTTAGTATTTTTATGATAATTATGATTAAATATGTACTGTAAAGATTAAATAAGATTAAATTATTATGTCTGTAGAATGCCTATGGAATGTACACTACCAGTCAAAGATTTTTATTGTTTTTTTTAAAGTCACTTCTGCTCACTAAGCCTGCATTTATTTGATCCAAAGTACAGCAAAAAAACTGTATTATAATTGTAAAATATTTTTACTATTTAAAATAACGGCTTTCTATTAACATTTTTAAAATGTAATTTATTTATTTATTTTATGTGATTTCAAAGCTGAATATTTAGCATCATTACTCCACATGACACTTCAGAAATCATTCTAATATTCTGATTTGCTGCTTAAAAAACATTTTTTATTATTATTATGTTAAAAAACAGTACAGTGGTCGGCGCCGATAGCCTTGTGGGCAGTGCGCCGACATATAGCGCCGTTGCGCAACGGGCGTCCCGAGTTCGATTCCCGGCTCGAGGACCTTTCCCGACCCTACCCTCTTCTCTCTCTCCACTTCGCTTCCTGTCCTGCCTGATCTGTCCTATAATAAAAAAAAAAAAAAAAAAAAAAAAAAAAGTACAGTGTTTCTTTGAAGAATATATATATATATATATATATATATACTCCAAGCTTTTAAATAGTATAGTGTATAATTGTACAAAAGCTTTTTTTTATTTCAGGTAAATGCTGATCTTTGGATCTTTCTATTCATCAAATAATTCTGAAAAAATGTACTCAACTCTTAAATATTGATAATAATAATAATTATAACAAAATGTTTTGTGAACAGCAAGTCAGCATATTAGAATGATTTCTGAAGGATCATGTGACACTGAAGACTGGAGTACTGATGCTGAAAATTTAGCTTTGATCACAGGAATAAATTACACTTTAAAATATATTCAAATGGCAAGTAGTATATATGCATCATGGCAAGTAGGATGGCTAATATAATCTCGACATGACCAAATACTGGCCTGACTAATATGAGTCTACCACAAATTTTTGACACTCACAAAGTATCGTTGTGTTTCAGGGATGGAGGACTGAAGAGGGAAAAGGTGAAAGAGTCATTTAAGGAGGAGCAGCAGAAGATGTACAGCAGTATGATCGTAGGCTCAGACTTTCATGAAATTCCATCTCACATTATTTATGAACTTGATGATCTAAAAGTGTGAAACACTTCTAGTTCAGCCACCAGACACAATCATTCAGCATCCATCGGCAAAGGCCCGATGCTGAGCGATGTTGCTTCTTTTTGATTCAGCATTATTTTTTAACTGGAAAATGTTTCTTCAGATCTCAACTTTTTGTGACAATACATATTTACAAGACTTGCTAAAACACTTTGTTCTCAATTGTTGCTGGGATCTGCATGTTAAAATATCCACGTGTGCACGTTCATATTGTATTCCTGTTACATGATTTCTTAAAGAATTTTCTCAGGTCCAGTGAGCTGTTCCTGTGTGGACACTAGAGGTCACTGTTACCAAGCGAAAGACAATTTGAGCCACATCAGACAGCTCACTATCATGATTGCCTTTCCTAATAAAATAATGAAATGAAATATTCATCTCTCCATGATATTTAGCAGTCCTATAATAGAATCACTCGTATTCTCAAAGTACGCGACGTGAGCGAAACCAGCGTAGAATGTAAACACACAACAATTACATTAAGCCTTTTCAGCCCTCGGCGAAAAGGCGAATCTGTCTCCCTTGTGTCAATTAGTGATGGGTGATGCACAAAGCACCATTGAGCTCTTGATTGCAGGAGCACCAGCTCATTTTACTTAGAGCTCCATTGAAACGTCCGCCATTATAAAGTCATTAGGCGCTAAGATTTCACTGCGGAAAGTGGACAGAAAGTTTCCCAGCAGCACGGGAAGAAGGAGAGGGTGAAGTCACGGTAAATTCAAAGAGGGGACGGTGAGCGATATGTGCTTACTGCGATGGCAGTTTAATAAAGAAAGCATAGAGTGTGAAATAGAACATAGTTATTCTCTGGCACAGAGGGCTGGAGCGGGCTTAGCTTTCTCTCCGTCTGCGATCCCCAGACGATCCTCCAGCCCCCGTGAAAGGCAGCGGCGGGCTTTAATAACAGTCCTGCAACTTAAATTGCTTGAACAGAAATGTTTGTTCTCCCCTAACAGGATTGTAAATTATTAATCGGATCTGAAGCCGATTTTATAACCTGATTGTTGAGGTGGGATTCTCCACGAGCAGTGCTCTGGCACACCATTTACTGTGATGTATGTGTCTGCACATCTTTATATCCAATTTAATGTGATTCGGATAGATTTCAAAGCGACATCATAAAAAGCATGGAAGTGACCCCGGCAGAGCCTCCGATGTAGACTCCGTGCGGCCACGTCTCTGTTTTTTGATTCGATTTTCCCGATTTCTGTTTTTACCCAGATGTGATCTATACAAATGTAATGCCAGTACACTCAGTAAATATGAATAAATCACTAAATTAGATCATTTTCCTGGAGAATGTAGTTCAAGCTGGACATCATTTTAAATCACAGCTTGCCTGGAACTGACTGGCTTACCTAATCACGAGGGTAAATGACCTCGCTTCTGCCGAGGACCTGCCATTAGTTAGAGCCCGATGTTTTTTAAATACATTGTTCTACCATCTTTTCTGTGACTCGAGTGCACCTCCTACACTAATGCATGAGATCTTGAGGTACAATACGTCTCGGAGGGAAAAATCAATAGAGGAATACTGGAAGAAGTCTCGGCAGACTCTCTTTTCTCGAAAAGCTCGGCACCTCACGAGCAGTTTTAGCGCTCGAGTATGCTCAAATGCAGCCTACATAATTAGAAAGCATCTGCTAATTTACTCCTTTCTTGGCATTTTAATTAAATCAGATCTAAGACTTAATTGAATTACCCTAAATTGTGGTTTTATTTATGTCATATTTTGTTTATTTGAGCAGTGCACTTCACAATTCATGCTTTTTTGCTTGTTTCCAGCAAGACCTGACTGAAAAAAATGGATTACAGAAAACATATACGGTCTAAATCAAAGAGCTGGCGCGGTGTCTGAAGAGAGGAAAAATAATACAATGAAAGAAGTGTGCTCGCCTTTTGTCATAGGGTTAGACATGTCCTCTTCTGGACCGTAGCTGGAACCAAAGGATGTGCATGATGCTTTGACATGGTACACTGTGAATCCAAGAGAAAAAAAAAATTCAAGACATGTCTCAGTCTTAAACTGTTTAAATGCAGCATGTAATAAATGATATATATACAGTCAGACACCTTCAAAATTTCATCACAGTTTATTCGCTATAGTTTAGAAAATGGTAATAAAATCTGACAAGACCACAAGTTAAACTGTGTCAGAACAAATTCATCTTGATAATGTCAGATAATGATAAAAAAGGTATGTAACACAACATGGTCAGGTCAAAGTGTCAAATCAAATTTGTATCAGTTTTACTTGTAGTCCACTGTATGAATATTTTTGGTTTTACTGTATAATGATATAATAATAAAGCAATATATAGATTTCATCAACTTTAAAATCAACAGGTGGGTTCATATGCGGTTGATCAGCCCAGCAGATGTCAATATGCTCGTAATGTTTCATCAACACTGTCTACTGTATATTGGCAGGATACAAGAAGAGAAATCATATGCCTCATTTGCAATTCTACCTGATTAACATACCTTAATGAAACAGGCTATAATTGGACCACATTGATTTTTTTTCCCCTTTTTGATTGAGCTAAAATGGAGTCTGAACTTCTTTGAATCTGAGGGCTGATTGATCTGCGGCGAGATTCAAGACTATTCAGTTTGAAAAATAATTAAGTTCCTATAATCAGCTGAAATTTTGATACAGCATCGTTGCTTAAGTTGAATCTTTTAATTCAGGTGTATACGTTTCCAGTAACACTTTACAGTAAGGTGTCATTTGTTAACATTAGTTAATTTATTAACTAAAATGAACAAACAATGAACAATACATTTATTACAGTATTTATTAATCGCTGTTAACTTTAGTAAATAAAAATGCAGTCATTCATTGTTAGTTCACAGTAATAACACATTAGTAAATGTTGAAATTAATATTAACTAAGAATAATAGAAGTATGCTGTAAAAGTATTGTTCACTTTTAGTTCATGTTAACTAAAGTAGCTAATGTTAACTAATTAACCTTATTGTAAAGTGCTACTGTTTCCCAACTAAGGCATTGAAATCAGGGTTATTAAATAAAACATTAAAAACTGAAATGAAATAAAATATAAAACAGCTGGCAAATATAATTAAAAACAGGAATAGTTTCTAAATTAATAAAAAAAAAAAGCAGCTTAAATGAGTTTAAGCAGATACATACAAAAAACATGCTAAAAGCAAAGAAATAGCATGATTTTAGATACTGATGTAAATTATTGCACATGAGGAAGGGGTCAAATTTGCTATTTTTAAAATGAGTTTAGTTTTTAATTCTGTGTCAGTTCTGCACAATAACTTTTATGGCTTTCAAAGAAAGCAGACAGCTTGAAATGATTCAGCTCAAGTAACAAGATCATAAATTGTTGCTTTCGGTGCGTATGCATGTTTCTCTTTTTATGGAGAGGGAGGCAGAATTTCACCTTGAATGCGAGAGCTGTCGCGGTTCACCGTTCCAGGCGTTTTACCCTTTACTGTGATTGCTTTTGTTTTTCGGGTCAGCTCTCATCTATGCCTGCAACTTTTCCAATTTATCAGGACTTGTTATATGAAGACAAAAGCTACAGTCAGTCTGTGGTGCGGGCAGATTGTACACGGAGCCATTTAAGAAACAGCAACGAAGATGTGGAGTGGCACACATTCATGCTTGGTGAGCAGTGCTTATAATCACACCTCCGTGAAACACACTGTGCAAGTTCATCAAATGAATAATGAAATAATGGTTGTGGTCCATTAATAGAAAATTATCCTGCCTCATGATTAATTGCATCAAACTTATGAAAGTGTGTTTTTGGTACAAATCAAAGGGAGGAAATGATGGATGATGAGGAGGCATGATGAATGAAGAAAGGCTGTGAACTAAATTGAAAGTGTACTCATCCGTTCTCCGCTCAAAACTAATGATGAATTGACCATGTCACATTGAACAATACACATTGAGCTTTAAACATAAACCCGCTTTGAAAGCACACACATGGCCTCAGCAGGTATCACAGCTCTACCGGACAGCATCTGAAATAAATGATTGTTTTCTGATTATTGATGCTATTTCTATTTCATTTCCACTTTGAATTCAACTGGGTAAGAGCATTTTAATATGAATGATATATTAATATATATAACTTCTACAGATTATCAAGTCATTTGAAGCTGGAATTTGAAATCATGCTGAGAACCACCAACAGTCCATGAGGAAAACAGTTTAATAAACATTAAAAAACAACTTAATAAAAGTCTAAAAATGCTAAACTAGTGTTAGATTTAGGATTAAGCGGTAGAAATTATTATTAACACTATTTTATGAAACTATGTGACCCTGGACCCGCAAAACTAGTCTTGAGTATATTTGTAGCAATAGCCAACAATACATTGTATGGGTTAAAATTATACATTTATCTTTCATGCCAAATTAGGATATTAAGTAAAGATTATGTTCCATGAAGATATTTTGTACATTTCCCACCCTAAATATTATCAAAACGTAATTTTTGATCACCCTCCGATTCCAGATTTTCAAATAGTTGTATCTCACCAAATCCTATCCTAACAAACCATATATCAATGGAAAGTGTATTTATTCAGTTTTCAGATAATGTATGAATCTCAATTTCAAAAAAATTATCTTTATGACTGGTTTTGTGGTCCAGGGTCACATATAATTTCCTTTAACCTGGTTATTATGATATTATTAACCTCAACTTTTTATATTATGCTTTCCTGTTTTGATAACCCTTTGTCTCATTCCCCAAATCAAAAGACACTCTGTATCGGTTTACAAAGGAAGATGGGACAGGCAAAAGAAAATAGAGAATGAACAGATTGTTTTTTTTTTCTTCATATTGCAAAAAATTGACTAATTGACAAACTGCCAAAGTTACAGATGATCAAATCCATATTAAGACAGCATCTGGCCAGGCTCCAAGCAACATTGTGTATTGTAAATAATATTGCCATCTGTGAGGTGCCGACAGTTGGGGATTAAGAAATTACATGATTGTAATTAATGTTGAGAAGATAAAAGACGTAGCGTGTGCTTAAAAGTTCCTCTTCTTGTTTGGTTGATTGCCCACCCGTCATGTGACCAATCAAGAGTGATTCTCAAACTTTAAACAACTAGTCAATATGAAACTAAATTTGTCATTACTCATCTGCACTATTGTTTTAAATAATAAATATATATAGGCTACATACATACAATTATTTTAGTCATTGAGTAATTTGTCACATATGATAGCATAAAGCAATAATTATAATTAGTTCAGATAAAGTATCAAAAGCAAGTAATCATGTGGTTTTCTTAAACAAAACTGTTAAAATACATAATGTATTATAAACATAGAGCTAATGTACATTACGAATTATAAGAATGACTGCAGAGGGCGCCAACGGCCTGACGATTGTTATTACTCTTTACAACGCGATCTAATCCTTGTTTAATATTGACTAAACAACATTTAACTCAAATGTCCACTTAATCTTTAATATTTCGCCATTTCTTTACGACAAAAATGCTTCCACTGTAATTTCTTGAATATGTGGACATCAAAACTGAGTATAAACTCAGCAAGGGTTTAAAGTTTATTTAGACTCCACCATGAACAGTTTACATATTGAGAAATATTATGATGTAATCTCCTGTGTTTGCGAAGGTTTCTAAAGTATTTACCAAATCTGATGAAATGGCGCTGAAACTTACAATAACCCCAATCTCACAATAATAGGCAGAGATGGAGTTTAAGAAGCTCCACACATGTAGTGGATTCTCCTCCATTGAAATTGCCACTTCCGGTATTTTGCAGGTTGCTCAACAAATGTAATACTCGAATAGAATGAGGAATAGTGACGACTCTAATTTCTACCATTTAAATGTTTGGGGTTGGTACATTTTCTAACCTTAATTTGACTACAAACATCAGAGACCGTAAATGTATAGCTCCGTTCCAGACTTCCGCGTTCAGGAAAAAGGTGGATGAATGAAAGGTTTTTTTTTTTTTTTTTTTTATGAGATTCTGAGGTCAAAATTTTGGGGTAAGATTTTATTTTATGAAATCGTTTAAAAGTCACGTCTTTTATGCTCACTGTATCAAAAACAGAGCAAAAACAGTAATGTTGTAAAATATACAATTTATAAATTGAATTTTATTTTAAAATTCCTGTGATGGCAAAGCTGTATTTTTAGCATCATTATTCCAGTTGTCGGTGTCACACATGCTTCGGAAATCATTCTAATATGCTGATTTGATGTTCAAGAAACATTTCTTATTATTACCAATGTTGAAAATAGTTTAATATTTAGCTGCTTAATATTTGTGTGGAACCTTTTTTTTTCGGGATTCTCTAGTGAGCGGAAATGTCAAAAGAACAGCATTTTTTGGAAATGGAAATCTTTTGTGACTTTGTAAATATCTTGACTGTGACTTTTCAACGATTTCATAAAATAAAATAAAATAAAATCTTACCCCAAACTTTTGACCTCAGAATCTCATTAAAAAACTTTTATTCATCCACCTTTTTCCTGAACGCGGAAGTCTGGAACGGAGCTGTACATTTCCGGTCTCTGATGTTTGTAGTCAAATTAAGGTATTTACAGAGTCGATAATATAATGTTAAACCTATGGAAATGGGTTTAAAAAGCACATGGCGCCATAGTTTCATGGCTTTAAAGTGTCACAATGACCGTGTTTTTGCAGTTACTCTGTCATAGTTTCATAAGTGGGAAGATTACATGAAGCGACGCAAGATTTGCTGCATTGTTTTTTAAGCCATGCTCCTTTTCTTTTGTTATCGTTTATGCAAGTCATACATCGCCTGAGATGGACAGATTTACTGGTAGCAAAACAAATAATTTACAGGAATTCCTTAACCTTATTGGTGGTACCGTGGGCAGCCATCAATAGCACAGTTTAACCCTGTGCACAGTTTATATTTAGTTATACTTAAAAAGTTTCATTTTAAATAATCTAGTCTTTTTATACACAGTTTTAACATGGATTTCTACAAGAAAGCATCCAAACAGAAATTAGGAACATGGTGGCACTCATCATTTTGAATCTTTAGCAGTAACTATAAACATTTCATTTTATTCATGTGTTTTTTCCACATCACAGCCAAAAACAAAGGCTCTTGTTAGGTCACAGAGAGACAATGATGGCAGTCACACTATGTACTTCCTGCACCAGGCCCAAGCGCCAGAGCACTGCTGATATTGAAATGCACTGGTTCAATTTCATCTTCTCCAAAGAGAGAAAAAAATGAAAACAGAGGCAGAAAATATCAGCTCAGTGAAGCCGCACACTGCAAGTTCACACAGAAATGAATATTCTCTTTAATTTGTCGGGCTGCGACGGGTTTGGAGCCCCCAAGACAATGTTGATGGATGATGTTTTAATGCTGCTGAATGTTATTTTTACCGAACAGGGAAAACGATGAATTTTTACTTCATTGGCAATGATCGTGCCCTACGCATAAAAGTGTGGCAGGCGCGCGTCGCCCATGAATAAGCGCCTCTCGCAGCAGATGTTACTTCGCTGAAAGCAATTCTTCAGATAAGATTTGCAGAAGATTAATTGTGTACAGCTGTTTCATGGCCCGGTGCAATCTTAATACATTTATGATAAGTTTAAAAGCTCACTAGACGCAGCAGACGCTCCCAAGTGAGACTGCGCCGAGAAAGGCGAGCTTTATTCCCACATCTGGATTCATATCCTCCATCATATTCATTATTGCCTTTGTGCCAGCCGACGACGGCGGCGCGGCTTATTATTGTGCAAAGTGCAACAGCGCTCCAGTCCTCTACCTCGCTTCTTTCTTTCTCCTCGCCCCATATTTTCTTTCTTTTTTTTTTTTGAGGGGCAAATTATTCAAATCTGTGCAAATGAGTTGTTTCCATTTCTCGCCCCTCTGGGTGGAAATTGAAAGTGACCCGGGTTGACCCTCCTCCATTAATCGCGGCAAATTGCAGCAAGTGCACAATCCGGATCATAGTAATGGTACAGGGTCCCCCAATGACTCATTAATGAGGGAGATATGACCCAGCTGGATTCTCTCACTCGCACTAGTTAAGAACAATCGTGGTGTTATGACCCAAACCAGGGGTCTTATGAAGTAGCTTTTCATTTTTCCGGGGACGAATAATCGGCGTGCTTGGCCTGGTCATATGCCAAATGTTCCACGTATGGAGCCAGTTATTCAAAGGAGGCTTTTGAGGTTCCCGAGTCAAAAGAACAGCGGTGAGAGGATGTGATCTGACAAATGTTTAACCTGGAAAGATGGCAGATCCCCTGAGGATTGCAGGGATTTTATTTCACCTTGCATAATAAAGGCTGGAAAAACTAACTCAGATATATCATAATAATGCCATTTTCTGTCTGTCTTCAAACAAAATGTGAGCCAAGGCAAACCGCTAAAAAGTGAAACTGGATTCAATGTAACACTGCCACATCAATTCACTCATTTCAGTTATTATTTTGCAATAATGGTGAAAGAGGTCATTATGGATTGTATGTAATAAACACAGAAGGGTTATTATAGATAACTAAAACTAAAATCAGACACAAAAAAAGCTACATGAAATAAAATGAATGTAAACTGAAGTCAAATAATATCAAAATAAAACTATTTCAGCTGGTTGGCAAGGTAATATTTCTCAGTAACATTAAGTTTAACTTGTTGTAATAAATAACTAAAATTGAAATAAAAATGAAAAAAATTGTATAGACAAAAAAAAATTATTAAAATAACAAAAACACAAAATCAAATTAAAACTCAAATTAAAATAATCATTCTTAGTCTTAATCATTACAGTAATAATATAAAATAAAATAAATAAAACCCACGTCAATTATAGAATCTATTCAAAATAAAACCTAAATTAAAAAAACTAAAGAAAATGACAAAAACAGAAAATTACTAAAATAAAAATCAAATGGAACATGTTAAAAAAAAAATCTAAATATTAATAAAAAACTATAATAGTATCTCAACGATACTAAAACAGCACTGCAGTGATATTGTCACATTTAAAATAATACTGTCAAAACAAATAAAATGATGATTTTTATAGTAATTAAATTAAATACAAAAATAAAACCCACACCAATGAGAGAATAAACACACTAAGTGTCAAAATCAATGTAAAAAATGTAAAAAAAATAAATGCTACTCTGTGTTAACTTTGACTGCAGTGGTATCATCACATTTTAAATAATACTATTAAAGCAAATTAAATGATCTGTCTCAATTATTATAGTAATAAAATAATATAATATAAAATAAAAACAGTCAGAGAGTAAAATCAAAAATGAGCAAAAAAAAATAAATAAATAAATTGTATAGACAAAAAAGAGAAAATGACAAAAACACAAAATTACCCAAATTAAAATCAAACAAAAAATGTAATAAATAATAATAATAATAATAATAATAATAATAATAATAATAATATGAAAAATATGAATAAGAACTATAATAGTACTTCAGTACTAAATACTAAAACAGCACTGCTACTCTTTTAACTTAATAAAATAAAATTAAATTAAACCCACACCAATGAGAGAATACAAAAAAAAAAAAAAAATACATTGTATAGACATTTAAAAATGAATGAAAATGAGAAAAACACAAAACTACTCAAATTAAAATCAAACGAAAAATGTCAAAAAATAAAAAAAGGCCTAATTTAAAATATTAATAAAAACTATAATGGTATCTTAATAAATGCTGATACTCCGTGTTTACTTCAAGTGCAGTGGTATTGTCACTTTTAAAATAATACTGTTTTCAGCAAATAAAAGGATCCCAGTCTCAATTATTATAGTAAAAAAAAATTATTAAAATAAAATAAAATAATAAAACAAAACCCACACCAACCAGAGAATAAAACTGAAACAAAATGTAAAAATTGTATAAACATTAAAAAAAATTATGAAAATGACAAAAACACAAAATTACTAAAATGATAAAATCAAATGAAAAAATAAATATAAAATAAATAAATGATGATAATTCAAAATATTATTCAGTATCTCAATGATACTAAAACTGTTGCTCAGTGTTAACATTGACTGCAGTGGTATCATCAAATGTATTTACTATTATTACTCATTCCCAATCATTATAGTAATAAAAATAAAATAAAACCCATACCAATCAGAGAATAAAATAAAATTGAAACAAAAATTAATCAATTGTAAAAAACGAATGAAAATAAGAATCAAATGAAATATGTTACAAAAAACTAATTCAAAATATTAATAAAAACTATAGTATAATATACTAAAACAGCAGTGTGGTGTTAAAAGCGTGTTTATTAGGTTAAATATTAAATTTAATTGTAAAAAAAGGTTTAATGACCCCAAAACAGAGCATGAGGGTTAAAAACTATGTGTCTATTATGATTACGCACTGCTCTAACACTGATCAGTCTGAGATATCACTGGCCCTGCCCTGCTGTCCAACACATCTGTGCCATCATCACTCTCATAACTGCGCTTCATATTATTACTTCCTCGCACATTAAAGTGCAATAAAAGCCAGTTGAGTATTAACTGACAGATACGTCATAAATAACACGGACTAACCTTGAGTAATGTCTCACTTCACAGCCACCTTGTGCATCGAACATGACTTAATATGGTGCAATAAAATGAAACCTTCACTTCATAAATTTGCATGATTTATGTGGGAGGTATTAAATTAATTTAACGCTATGAATATGCAACAACATGAAACCGATGTAGCCGCATAATGTTCATTTTTTCCCAATATGATGATGGGAGGGGGGGGACTTAATTAGCGATTGGTTGCTATTTCCTTCTCTTTTTTGCTCAGGAGGAAAAAATAATTAACTTAATGAACTTAATTAGTCGCCTCCACCAATGCCGTTTGCATCTCATTTCACTTGCTGGGGCGAAACTTCATTTTATAAATATGTGGAATTATTCAATCCATATGTACGTGACTTACTACACTTTTATGGTGACCCAAGATGTATGAACAGGAAGCCAGAACACATTCAGCAAGATTTTTGCGATGTACATCTGGAGAGGGTAACGCCGAACCATTCTACGCGTCATCAGTGTTAAATGATGATCCAGTTTAGGATGTAAAATGTGCCAGACTGCATCGCCAGCAACCAGCCACCAATATATTTTCTCCTTCCTCTATAAATACACGCCTGGGCCGAAGTGGATGTGAGACTCTGCGTCCGGCGTCGCTAATCTGACATCATCATTCTGCTCCACCTCCCGTCCCACCTGCACACCTTCCCTCAGATAACTGTCACGTATGAAAAATAGGATGCATCCTTAGCAAATGCCTCATTCTCTGCAGATTATTTACTTTTAATGGGCGGGGAATGAGAAAAGCACTTAATATGTGGTCACTAAAGATGTGATTTATGGGGTCAGGGGAGCGATAGCGGCACCCTCCGTTTTGCTCTTTTGTTATAAATCTATCAAAGCCCAGGGATTTTTATAACAAATTGTGTTACAAACATTCCTTCTGGAGACAAATCGCTCAACGGAAAATTAGATTATCTATTTCTACTCTTTTGGTGCACAGATAGAATAGACCTGCTTAATATAGGAGTTTAAAATGAATGGGGGATGTTTACTGTAACGTGCTATTAAAAGGAAATGCTCAGAAATCAAATATGTATTTATATACGAGAGTGTGTCATCTGTTTGACATTGGAAGGCTGTGACTGTGTATTATATGCAACGTTTACTGCCTACGCTCCCCTGCTGCTGAATCTTCAGCGCCACGGCAAACAAAATCATATTTTACCTTCTTGTGATTGTGAGTTTGCATTGAATGTGATGCGATAAAAATGCTGTGCATCACAAAATAATGGTAAAAATTACTAGAAGTAGTCTGATTCATAAATAAATGACTCTTATGAGCTGGTTGTTTTAAGGTAATCAAAAATATACAACATGACCAGTTCAGTCTAAGTGACAAACAAATATGAGCTGATTTGTTTCAGTGAATCAGAAACTTACAGCAAGACCAATGTAATCCGACTCATGAATAAGTAACTCTTATGAAACATGCAGCATGATCAGAATAGTCCAAATAACAAACAAATTACTCTAATGAGCTGGTTCATTTCAGTGAATCAAAAACTCAGACCAGTGTAGTAACCCTTTTGAACTGCTTCCTTTTAGTGAATCCAAAACATGCAACATGATCAGAATAGTCCAACTGATAAACAAATAACTCTTATGAGCTGGTTCTTTTTAGTGAATCAAAAACTTACAGCACAACCAGTGTAGTCTGATTCACAAATAAGTAACTCTTATGAACTGCTTCTTTTTAGTGAATCCAAAACATGCACTTCGATCAGAATAGTCTAGCTGATGAGCTAATGACTCATATGAGCCAATTCTTTTTAGTGAATCAAAAACTTACAGCACAAGCAGTGTAGTCTGATTCACGAAATAGGTAACTCTTATGAACTGCTTCTTTTTTGTGAATCCAAAACATGAATAGTCTAACTGACGAACAAATGACTATTATGACCTGGTTCATTTTATTGAATCAAAAACTTACAGCATGCGCAGTATAGTCCAATTCATGAATGAGTAACTCATTTGAACTGCTTCTTTTTAGTGAATCCAAAACATGCACCTTGATCAGAACAGTTCAATTGATGAGCTAATGACTCTTTTTAGTGAATCAAAAACTGACAGCACGAGCAGTGTAGTCCGATTCACGAATAAATGACTCTTATGAACTGCTTATTTTTAATCAATCAAAAACTTACAGCATGAGCAGTGTAGTCAGATTCACAAATAAGTACCTCTTATGAGCCAGTTCTTTTTAGTGAATCAAAAGCTTATAGCATGACAAATGTAGTCCGATTCATGAATAAATAACTCTTATGAACTGCTTCTTTTAACTGAATCCAATACATTAAGCATGATCGAAATTCTCCAACTGACAAAAATAAGTCCACTGAGCCGGTTCTTATTAGTGAATCAAAAACTTACAATGCGACCAGAGTCGTCTGATTCACAAATAAACAACTCGAATTCTTTTTAGTGAATACAAAACATGCAGCATGATCAGAATAGTCCAAACGACAAGCAAATGACCCTTACAAGTTGGTAGTTTTTAGTGAATCAAAAACATGCACCATGACCAGAATAGTCCGATTCACAAATAAATAACTCTTATGAATGTCTTCTTTTAGTGAATCCAAAACATGTAGTTTGATCAGAATAAAAGAAACAAAAAATCTGTTTGAATCAGTCTGACAACAAATCCATAAGTTTGTTTACTGAATCAACATGTGGCTCACTTACCGAACTGCAAGATATCATTTATTTTTAGTGATGTCCATATCAAAATGAACTACTGGCTAATTTTTCCTATGACAACATGTTGCAAACACAACTGCAAAAGAGTAAAAAAAAAACATATATATATATATATATATATATATAAATAAAACTGGTGAAGTGGATAGAACGAACCATAATTATATGATATTGTCATTACAAATTCAGCTCATCAAATGTATCTGACTGCTTTGAATGTATTCAGCTTTCAAATGATTGGATGATTGACTGTATGAGAATCCATAATTCTATTATTAATATCCTGTATAGTGATAAAAGAAATATTAGCTTATAAGTCCCATTTAAAGACAGTGAGATGACTTCTATCATTTGTCTTATTTAAATATCAAATGATATCACTTCATGAAATGATTAATTTTCTAGACTTTTCTAAGTGTTAAATAATCGCAGCAATTTTACAAAACCTTAATCAAAACTAGAAAAAAAATGTCATCAATCTTCTAAAAAAAGAGCTCTATAAGGTAATTTGAAATTTAAATTCATTCCATTTGGATTATGACCCACATTTTAGATGGGAATAATTCATCACCGACAAGGAAGATCTAATTGCCTTGTGCCACATCAAAGTTGAAGAGAAGTTCAATTAAATGTATGTTTTGTGTCTCCTCCCAGTGTTTAACAGCCACTCATGAAATCTCACTTTTTCTCCGCATTTCTTGTGCAATGCCTTGTAAAAATCCTTCTCATCGGGATATGTCCTGATAAGAGTCACTTTAGCAGAAAAGGACAGCTTGTAAACTGACACTCAGATGAAAGCTTTGATCAAGCCAAGGTCTAAATCATCTTCAGACAAGTGCCATCTGACAAGGCTAGAGAGTGCTTTCAAAAGTCTTATTATTTGTGTGCCGAGAGAATATTTGCTATATAGCTTGTCACAGATTGAATTTCTTCACGCCTTGTTATAACCTTCATGAAGCGGATCAATTGAAATGCATCAGCGGTTGCTGGAGCGAGTACAGGATCCCTGTGTAGTAAGTAGACTGAGAGAATGTGATGTGGCTAATGTTTGTGTTTAGAAGGTGAAATGGACAGAGTAGCTCATTATTGGGGACTTGAGCCCACTGCCACTTGTTGATGGGCAGGGCGAAGATGAATCACTAGATTATCTCAGGGCCACGCTCTCAGAAGATGAGAAAAAGGGCATTTGCCTGCCCATGTGGCTGCATTCTCATCATCCTTTTAATAACCTGTAATATTGTAGCGGGAGATGTTTCTCACCATGAATGTGATTGATGGCCTTTAACCGTGAAACATCACAGCGGCAAAGTAAATTGACCAAACAGCTAAACATACAAATGATTAAAAAAGGCGGGGGTTCGCGTCAGACCTTTGAGGAGGGGGACAAAGCAAATAGCCTTTATTTAAGATCACACCATTTCCAAGAGCAATTTATAGTCTATTGACTCTAGACAGTTTCTTTTCAGGTGCGGAAATTGTCTTACATTGCAGATGAGATGGTGGAGCTGCAATCAGGGGTCGCTGCAAGAGCAAACATCGTATTAAAAATACAGGAAGGGGAGAGATGATATCTGGCAAAAGTGTTGTTCGGGTCGCGCCGCAGACCATTTTAGCCCCGCGGCAAACAAAACCGCCACTTGACCACACCAAGTCAAACATTTGAGCTGATTAAGCTGAAAGAGAACAGCAGTCGCTGTCAAGTGAGGAAAATGTTCGAGTGCCATTTCTCATTATCTCCCAGTCGCTGACGCCTTGACAGGAGAAGATCCTTCTCTGCCACTCAAGTCTATCAATGTCAGAAGAAGGCTTAGCAAGAGACTCATACATTTGGATTAAACAGTCAAAGTCATTATACAGAATGTAATTGACCTTTTAAGATACAGCCGTAATGGCTTTCCTCCCCTCTCGCCTTGTCGGCCTTAAATGGCAGTTTTCTTATGAAGTCCCCACAGGATTTTCTCTCAAATTAGAATCAGAAATGCTTCACTTTGCAGCTGGGAATGTCAGCGCACCATGAGAAAAACTACGAATTGTACAAACAATTAGGATTACAAGAAAGGTCTCTAATTTTACGCCGGCTTGCCGTGCAGATCTGGTCGCTTACGGTAGGGTAGCGCGGCATAAGTGACGTGCTCATGTGGAAAATCAAAAAGGAGATGCTACGAAAGCGCATTATTTACCTCACAGTGATATTTTGCGGCACATACCATATCGCGTTCGTATAAGAGAGTGGGTTTGTCAACATTTAGTATTTCCAAACACCTCTCTGCAGCAATATTCAGTACGATGTTTTAAGTTTTAGAACTCGCCAGAGACTCTCTCACCTGTCTGCTATCAAAGCCCAAGCCAGTTATTCACCATCTCATCAGCACTTGCCTTTTTTCAATTTCAGGCCCAAGGAAGCTACAGCTCTTTGTACAAGCAGCTGGCGTAATTGAATTTGCCGCAGAAATGGCAGGCTCGAAAATTTCATTTTCTGCGCGTATGACTGTCGGAGAGGCCCGAGCAGACAGGCAGCCCCTCTCTCTAAACTTATCTCCCCTCTCGCCCATCCTCCCATTATGTTCTGCACTAGACTGAGTTCCAGCGCCTGTGTTTTTCTCCCTGTGTTCGCCCTCCCTCAATCCCTCTCTCTGTCTGCAGGGCACGTTACGCCGACGAGGGACAGACTGGATCCCCCTTCTCTCATCCTTCTCTCTGTCTTTGTCCAAATCCTTGTCCTCTGATAATCTCTGCGAGCAAGGGGGCTTGTCAGTGTGGCAATTCCCTCTAAATGCCTTCCACAAATAATGGTTTTCAGAATGAGCATTAACAGGTTTGATTACACGGAATGGCCCTTTTAATTTACAGCGGGATTCTATTGATCACAGGAGTGCAGATTAAAGCGTTCAATGAAGCCAGTGATGAGGTATTAAGCACCTGAAGCCCCTCAGGGGAGCCGCGAGGAGCAGGAGGCAGGCGGGCGGCCCGGGCTGTGTACAGTTATTCCCCTGTAATGAAGTGCCTCTATGCGGCGGCATGAAGCACGGGCGGGAAAAATAGATTGGAGATGATGAGCTCTTCAAAGTCATTTCTCGCTCTCTCATTCCGACGCATGCTCCCATCCTCCGGTGCCACTCCTTCGGCAAAATGCCCCGGATTTACTCAGCTGGACCAATGCAAGTTTTATGACCTTATTGCTTTTTTACCATGGTAATAGTTTTGAATCAATTTATCAATCTGCAGGAACCATCAGGCATGTTGACCTCAAAGATCAAGTCCAGGTCATTCCATCAATTCACTGAGGAGGACTGAGATGGAAAGTGAAAAAAGGGGTGGGAAAAAAAAAAAAAAATCCCCCTTCCCCTCCCACAAGCGCAGTCTGGAATAAAAGGCGGCGTTTGGAAAACAAGCTGAAGAAAAACCTCTAATTGTTGTTTAATTGTCAGGTTTTGTGAAGCAACACACCATAAAACGCCATCACGCGTGAGGGTTGGGCCCTTTATGTCTGCGAATTATAAATGTAATCCTCGCTGCGTGCACTTTCATGAACCACTCTTATTTTAAAAACATTTTCCAGTGTGTTTGGTCATTTTTCGAGGCTGCGTTAGTCCTTGAAGATTTATTCTCTGCGTTTGAAAGTCTTTTAATTTGGTAATATTCCCTTGGTGTCCTTTGTTTGGCTTGAACAAATGCCAATTAATGTTCCATTTCCCCAGTCAAATGGGATCTGAGCTCCCTAATGCAATTCAATTGAATTATCTGAACTGGCTACTGTACACCGAGTAATGGTAATGCAATAATGTGATAATGACAAAATAGCTTTTAAGACCTGCCTTTCAAAACGAGCTGCATTTATCAGTAATTACAAAAGCATGCATGGATAAAGTCCTGTTTTGAAATCACATCTCATAAATATAATGTTATTCTCTCTGATCATTTTAATACACAGATAATTAGGTTTAATCGTTCACAAATGGTTCCATTAATAAAAGATACCGGAGCCGAACGTTCTCGCACGTGCATTCTTTTGCGAATGTGGACGGAATAGTGCATACAGTTCTTTTTAGTGAATCTAGCGTATACAGCACAATCATGTGGGTCTGACTCCCAAACAAATGATTGTAACGTTTCTTTTTAGTGTATCAACAACATGCACCAAAACCAGCCTGAGCAAATGACTCTAATGAGTCGGCTTTTTAGTGAATCAAATAAACAGCACGACCAGTGTAGTCCGATTTCCCCATCAAATGACTCTAAATGAAACGCATACAATTTACAGCTAAAGTTTTAAAATAACGTAGAATTTGAATTAATGTCATCATTAGGCAGTGGAAATGCGGTTGTTTCTTAAATGTACTAAACAAATCATTTATGGGGAACTGGAATCACTAAGAATCCCTAGAAAATAAGGGTGTGTGATGATGACAAAAAATAAATACCTTGATAATTATATTAGACAATATTTTGGCAGGTTTAGTACTGCCATGAACAGCTAGAATCCCAAAGTTTTTGATATTCTTTCTATTCTGTGCGGTGGTTAGTTTGCAGAAGTAAACTAATAATAATTTTAAAGTGATTTCTACCATTTAATGGGCATTTTCACCTTTATAATGGCAATTATTTCTAACCTAATTAAATGTATGCATCATCCTGTGTGTCAAATTCTTACATTAATCAATAAATTCAAACAGTAAGACACTGGGCTGTTACCAATCAAATAAAATAAATATCAACAAAATTTGTTTTTGCTGTGCAGAGGTGGCACAGAATCTGCATCTGAAGTGGCATTTAGATGCATTTACACAGGCTGTTTAATGCAGGACATTTAAAATGCAGTTACAAATGCATAAATATATTTTGTTGTTTTAAAAACAATGTTCAATAGTGATATACTAAATGGTTTGGGGAAACAAAAGGGAAAATATACTTTAAATATAAACCTAAAATCGCCAGTAGGTGGTGACAAATCAGTCATTGAGTGAGTCATTGAGTCATTCATTTAAAGGAACACTCCACTTTTTTTGAAAATAGGCTCATTTTCCAACGCCCCTAGAGTTAAACAGATGAGCTTTACCTTTTTTGAATTCATTCAGTCGATCTCTGGGTCTGCCGGTAGCACTTTTAACATAGCTTAGCATGAATCATTGAATCTGATTAGACCATTAGCTTCTTGTTCAAAAAATGACCAAATATTTTTGATATTTTTCCTATTTAAAACTTTTCAGACTCTTCTGTAGTTACATTGTGTACTAACACTTACAGAAAATTAAAAGTTGCGATTTTTCCAGGCTGATATAGGAACTATACTCTTATTCTGACTTAATAATCAGGGAACTTTGCTGCCGTACCATGGGTGCAGCAGGCGCAATGATATTACACAGCGCCTGAAAATAACCCCCAGCTAGGGGACTATATTCAGGCGCTGCGTAATATCATTGCGCCTGCTGCACCCATGGTACGGCTGCAAAGTTCCTTGATTTTTACGCTGGAAAATCGCAACTTTTCATTTTCTGTTGGTCTTTGTACACAATGTAACTACAGAGGAGTCAAGTTTTAAATAGGAAAAATATCGAAATTATTTGGTCATTTTTGAACAAGATGCTAATGGTCTAATCTGATTCAGTGATTTTTATGCTAAAAGTGCTAACAGCAGACTCAGAGTTTGGCTGAATGGATTCATAAACGGTAAAACTCATCTGTTTAAATCTAGGGGAATTGGAAAATGAGCCTATTTTCAAAAAAAAGTGAAGTGTTCCTTTAACCATTGCATTAAAACGGCTGATTGCAAAACAACTGCTGTGACTTTGTTTGGTACTATTTTTGTTGATGCAATGGAGCAAAAACAGGAACTTGTCTAAAAGTAAGTCAATTAATATTAACTATGTTTACTGGACTGTTATAAAATCAATATCACATTTGCAATCATCCTAAACATTTGGGGGGAAACCTGTGCTCTTTGTGTGATATTACCCATATCAGATGATATAAATATAAGACACGGGGGCATATTTGCCCCCTTATCTTGAATTTTGGGGAATTCTAAATGTAATTTAATGTACTAAATCAAGCAGTGAAAGTGTGAACTCTAATAGTCTAACCTATAGCACTTGGTATGTTTTTGTTTGTTTTTGCGATATATTCAATAATGTCAAACCTCATATAGTTTAAACAACAATTACAATATTATCATAGACAATATATATCGCACAGCCCTACTAGAAAATGTATAATAAATAAAAGACAGGAGGATTGCGTCACAGAAAATGGCATACCATACTATATTTGTTTGTGCACACACAGACACCATCTTAAGTTTCATTCCTCCTATTTTTATAGCTGAGGCATGTGAACAAATTGTCCATTGTGAGGATCTACCCCTCGCTGTCTCCGGTGGCCTTTTCTCTTTCTCCACAATGGGGCAATAAGTCTCTGTGAGCCCCAGCAAATCAGATCCTAATGAGCCTCTTTAAGGCTGTTTGAATTTCTAATGAATAACTCAGTGCACAAAAATAAACACGTTGCTATTGATCATGCCATGAAGATTTACACTAATCTAATAACTGTGGTCAGCGTTTGGCTAAAGTCTACGAGCTCTGTGTTTTATCCGTGGGGAGCTGTTGTCTCTGCCCTGTTATTACAGTACGGATCATCTGACTAGATCAAAACCCAGATTTGATATTCAAAACCCCTCTCTACATGAAACGGCCTCAGTGGAATATTTATTTGCCGTCAGTATGTTCCATTAGGCAGTGCTGGGAAAAGCAGGATCCACTGAATGGGGCTAGAAGCGCGTGTGTGTGTGTGTGTGTGTGTGTCATACGTACATATTTTTGTAGTTTACCTCGCTTGAGTATATCCATGTTTCTTTAGTGAGAGAAAATAAATGATAAGTCTTAGAAATTAAACAAACACCTTGTTTGCAGTACAAGATGGAATGCAAAAGAAGGCTTGGTGAGATTCTGACAGTGCTTTCCCTATAGAAATATACATTAGAGTATTTCTCTTGGCGGAGATTCAAGACAAGATGTGAACAAAAATAAAGGAAATTGTTATTCAGTTGGTGTGCAGCACCAAAAGATTCTTTTGGTTTTCCCTTTATAGATTTACATTTAAGGATTAAATGTTAGATAATTACTAGAATGACTATAATTTCTGCATGGTCATTCACAAATAATACCCACGTATATCTAATTAATTCTGCTTGCTCTGAATTCTATAGTGGAGTTGTTTGAAACAATATTTAATGTACATTAGGAACCCAACTAGGTTTAAATAAAAGCTTAAATTCTGGGTAAAAAATAAGGAAGGAATTAAAAAAATAAATAAAAAAGATGATTGCAACACTTCAAAATTTCTTTCTCACAATTATAACAAAAACTCATTGAGATACATACACTTAATTCTATTTTTTATTATTTTTAGTTTACATGTCACAATTCATTTTTTTTATATTTCTACCAGAGAATAAAAAATGTAAATTCTGACATTTTCTTGCAATTCTACTCAGAATAAACTTACATTTGCTAGTTAACACCTGAATACTGAGTTCATATCTCACAGATATCAAATATCTCACAAGTGTCTGAAGTGTGAGAAAGAAATTTTGCAATTACCTTTTTTTAATCATGTGGCAGAAACAGACAACCCTGAATTTACGAAACTAAAATTAAGTTTTAAAATGACTTATAATTTGAATTTTATGTCATAATTTGGCAATAGAATTGCAGTTATTCCTTGAAAGTACTAAAAGAATAATTACGAATAGTTCAGTTCTTTTAGATTCTCATCCCTAGAAAATGTAAAATAAATACATTTTTATTTATGCAAGTTTATACAAGAAATATACAAGTTTATATTTCACAGTTTTGACTTCTACTCAGAATACTCTAAATAAACTCACAATTGTGAGTTAACATCTGAATTCTGAGTTTATATCTCACAGATTTGCAAGTCTGAATTGTGAGATAAAATGTTGAAATACATTTTTTTTATGTGGCTGAAACAGACAAAAAATAGTGACAAATGTACAGCTAAAATTAAGTTTTAAAATGACTTATAATTTGAATTTGTCATAATTTGGCAGTGGAATTTCAGTTATTCCTTAACAGTACTAAAAGAATCATTCACATATCCATTAGAGAACTGAAATCATTAAGAATCGTTAAATACTTTGTGATTGTCATCCCTAGAAAATGTATAATAAATAGAAGACAGTTCATACAAAATTGAGTTAATATCTGAATTCTGAGTTTATATCTGACATATTTGCAAAAAAAAAAGTCAGAATTGTGAGATAAAATTTAGCGATTAAATTATTTTTACCATGTGGCAGAAACAGACTTCTGTAAAAAATGACGTTTAAATGTCACAAAATATTTTATAAAATGTGTTAGTTTAACTAAATATATATATGCAGTTAAGAGCTTTTAAGAAGAAAATATAAAAAAATAATAATAATTAATTTGTCACATTCACAATAAACTATTAATGAATGAATACATGCTACTCAGAACTGCAGGTTATAAACTCACAATTGCAAGTTAATATGTGACCCTGGACCACAAAACCAGTCATATGGGTTATTTTTTTTTTTTTTTAATTGAGATTTATACATAACATGAAATCTGAATAAATAAGCTTGTTAGGACAGGACAATATTTGGTTTGAGACAACTATTTAAAAATCTGAAGGGTGCAAAAAATCTAAATATTGAGAAAATCGCTTTTAATGTTGTCCAAATGAAGTTCTTAGCAATGCATATTACTAATCAAAAATGAAGTTTTGATACATTTCTGGTAGGAAATTTATTGAATATATTTACTGGTGCATGATCTTTACTTAATATCCTAGTGATTTTTTGGCATGAAAGAAAAATCAATAATTTTGACCCATACAATGTTTTTTTGGCTATTGCTACAAATATACCTGTTCTACTTAAGACTGGTTGTGTGGTCCAGGGTCACATGAATTCTGAGTTTATATTATATTATATTATATACAGATTTGCAAGAAAAAAGTCTGAATAGTGAGATAAAATGTTGCAATAAGCTTTTTTTTTATCATGAGACAGAAACAGACTTCCATAAAAAATGGCACATTCAAATGTATGCGCAATTAGAAGCTTTTAAGAAATCAACAAACAGAAAATATAAAAAATAAAAACTTAATGAATGAATGAAAACTTTCACTTCGATTGTGTGGAGAAATGCTTTGATGCCTTATCCTCTGTTAATTCTGACCTAATGTATTGAAATGTTATGCAACATGTTAAAGTAATAAATGATTGCACTCATGGGCTAGTTCCACGATTGATTATTGGATGACGCTATCCGGTAGTTTTTAACTTCTCCCTGTGCAGCAACGCTGCTCCGTCCCTGGGGTACGGGATGACGATGGGTCTTTAGGGCCTGCTGTAATGAATATTTAAAATCTATCTAACATGCAACTGTGTCAAGGGCACTCAGTGGAATGCAGTTTTAGAGCCACTCATGGAATCATTAGAGGTGAATTCTGTATAAATGCTTCAGTTCGAGTCTGTCTGTGAGAATGGGTTTGTTTGCATGCTAAATAACAATCCAAAATCATGCAATTTTTGTACTTTTTTTCTGGAAATGTACATGCATCTTCACAAAAACGTCATGGAAAATAAATTCCCAATCAGGGATCTCTGAAACATCCCATCATGCCCGGCAGTGCCTCCATGTTTGCTGTGCTGCATTCTGAATTCCATAAGGTGGGAAATCAATCTCTCGGTGTGATGGCCATGCACTGATGCTCTTTTAAAGCACAGGGAGTTTGTGTACTCTGATAGAGAGGTCACAGTGATGGGCGCTTTATTCAGCGTATCCAGAGACCTCTCGCTGCCCTGACCTACAGCATTCCCAGAAAGAGGTTCAGTGTACAATGACTATTATTAGACTAATACGGCTATCTCTCTCCCCTTAGAGGTCAGCCTTAAATTGAGCATTAAGCAAATAGCTAATGGAATTTAGAGGTATAATAATACAGGGATATGGTGAGACAATTCTATTAACAAGATATAAATCATGTTGAGTGTGAGGTAAGTGTTTTTTAATTGATTGATGGAAAAGACGATCCATTGGTTTTCTGAAGACTAACAGCCATTTACCGTTTCCTCTGCAGTAAAAGAGGCAAAAAAACGAAAGATAAGGAAATTACTCTGTGCAAGGGGATAAATTATTCAGAGAAGATAATCATTTTGTGCTGACATTACTAATGTGAAGAAGCATTTAATCTCCACTCCGTTGGGACAGAGGACTTTGGGTGAAGGTTTTTATAAAGATTAAAGCGGTGTCTCCTAGATAGTCTTTTGGTTATTTTAGTTTACTTGTGTTCAAATCAAAACACCACACTGAATGTGGGAACATGACAGAAGTGTTTAAATATGTTGAAATCTACTATAACAAATTCTAAAAAAAAAAAAAAAAAAACAAGGAAAAAAACATGACTTTACAAAAGAGGGAAAAATTTATATTATATATATTATACTGTATAAAAAAATCTACTATTAAAGAAAACAATTTTAAACATACTAATAAAGAATTTTAAACAGTTATAATTGTATATTATTATTAATTCATATATGCATAATATTACTGCACATAAAAAGTTCATATTAAAATAACAAGAACTAAAAACAATTAAATAATAAAAAAATCAATCAAATTATAAATTAAATGATACTTTACAGAAAACAATAACTGTAAACATTAATAAATTGATAAATTAATAAAAACTATTTTAAACAGTTATAATTGTATACTATTATTATTATTATTATTATTATTACTATTCATATATTTGTAATTTTACAATTAAATAAACATTCTAATATTTTATAGAAAACAATAATTTTAAACATTAATAAATAATTTTAAACAGTTATAATTGTATATTATTATTATTATTAATAATAATTCATATATTTATATTACTGTATATAAAAACTTCATACTAAAATGGCAAAAACAAAAACAATCATTTAAATAACACAAAATAAGTTCATATTAAAAAACGAAAACAATGCTTTAATAAAAATTCAATAAACAAATGATACAATATTATAGAAAACTCATTTTAAACATATGAATAAATAATAATTCATATATTTACAATATTACTGTATATGTAAACCATACTAATATAACAAAAAACAAAAACAATTAAATAATTAAAAATCTATTAAAACATGATACTTTATAGAAAACAATAATTGTAAATATATTAATAAACAATTTTAAACAGTTATATTGTATACTATTATTATTACTATTAATTCATATATTTATAATTTTACTGTATATAAAATGTTCATATTAAAATAACAAAAACAATTATTTAAATAATACAAATTAAATAAACATAATAAGGAAACCAATCATTTTAAACATTAATAAATAATTGTAAATGGTTATAATTGTATATTGTTAATAATAATCCATATATTTATATTACTGTATATGAACATTTCAAATAAAAAAAACAAAAATAATAATTTAAATCATAAAAATTAAATAAACATTATATAATATTATAGGAAACAATAATTTTAAACATATTAATAAAAAATTATATATATATATATATATATATATATATATATATATATATATATAACAAACAGTTATAATAATAATAATAATAATAATTATTATTATTATTATTATTATTATTATTATATAGATATAATTCATATATTTATAATATTACTGTATATAAAAACTAAATTATATAAAGTGTGGCATTATTAAATTATCAAAAAGAAAAATCTACAATTGCATTACCACAAAAAAAAAAAAGGTTTACACTGTAATATAATAATAAGAGTAGTAATAATAATAATAATAATAAGCAGTCTCTGTAATAAATACTGAACAAATAATAGTTTTAGAAAATTGTATATAAATACAGCTTTTTTTGGTTAAATTAATTTTAAAAACATACAAAATTTAAAAGAATTTAAAAATGAAAAAGATTGCTTTGTGAAAGATTTAAATTTTAAGGTTTTAACTCATAAAACAATTTTAAACATCAATAAACAATTTAAAAATATATAATTTTCTATAATATAAAAAGTTTTTTTTTTTAATGGGTAATAATTCATTAAAAATAATATTATTAAAATAATAATATTTTATAAGTGTTCCATATTTAAGATTAAAATGAATATTCATTATCAATCTGTAAAAAAAAAAAAAAAAAAAAATGGATCCATACTAAAGTTATTTAGGGATGACTTTTATTTTGGCATCACCTAGCCATACAGCCAACCTATCATCTTTTTTTCTGCAACCAAAGAAAGAAAACCAATCGAAACACGTCGCCACAAAGTAAAGTTTGAAGCCCAAAGTGACCCCATGTCAGGACAAACACTCACTTATCTGTTTTGAGCAATGGCCAATATGCTCTTCCCAATATTAACTGAAGAAACGAGAGATTTCTCTGTCCTAGGTGTAAACATCCTGTATCTCCAGAATCAACAGATGTCTCCATCTGCCCTGGGCGTCCTCCGATCGCTCACACGCGCCCCGTACGCAAATCCCCTCACAGTATACACACATTGATCTGACCATAGATCCGTCGTGTCAGGATGATGTACATTATTTACAAGTGGCTGTTCTCCTCCTGTGCTATTTTTCACCTCACCTCTCCTCAGGGGGCAAATTAGAAGAAAGCAAAAAGGAAAAAAAAAACGAAGCGCTCCGATAGCCATCTAGCATGACGAATTATGAGTGTTACAAAATAAAATGACAAACGGGGCCTGCTAGACTGGAAGTTAACAAGGCACTGATCAGCTAGGACCAACGTTATCTTCTCTTCATGTTTATTGCAGTGAGGGGCTCTTATTGCCCCGGCCCTGACATTGATCGACAGCTTCTATTAAGCGTCCTTCCCCGAGCAGCTGCCAGGAGCAGATACATTAAATAAAACAGTTATTGCTTTTCATTGGCTGCACCGTAAAATATTGCCGCTAAATAGCTCCTGCCATCAGATGCGCTTCGCTACAAGGTTTTAATTTGAGAGACTGCGCATAACGCCGGCGCAATTGACACCAGCCTTTGTTTCCTCGCTGTAATGATTGTGTACATATCGTTGAATTGATGGTCTGTCGCCTTTGTTCGGCTTTAATGTGTGGCCTGTTTGTCAGGCTGAGACCGATGCCCGAACACGGATTTTTATCTCTCCTCCTCCTCCTCCTCTTCCCTCATACGTCTGATGTTTCCTCCCTTCCCCTTGTCTGTCCCTTATCAGAGGACCGGTGCGCCGCGGCGGCCTTAAGCTCTTGTCTAGCGACAAGATAAGGCGCTTTTTGCTGGCGGGAGACAACAAAAGCGCGGGCCGTTACAGCTCTTTCTGTGCGCGGACAATATATATACATGCCCAAGATGAATTATGGAGGCGAAATGGCCTCAGATGTTTGTGTAACACAGATATATTTGAATCCGGACCCCTCCTCCCGGCACCTATCCAATGTTATCGTAACTACGGCAGGGCAGCTGCGCTGTGCAGCGTGGATGTCATGTCTCTGTTTTGTGCGCTGCATATTAAAAGCTTTATGGAAGCAATTAAATGCGCGCTTAATGGCGAGGAGTTGGCAGAATGAATGTACAATTGAATTAGCAGTTATGATGGGGCACAATCCAAGACGAAGTAAATGGAATTACCTCACACATTTCTCTCGTCCCCATCAGGTTTGGCAGCATGACACCACTTAATTACCCCTTTGTCACATATATTCTCTCATTGATCTAATTTTCACACAGCCTGCGCTCTGGATATCCACTGATATTCTCCATGGATTTTTGGGGATGCGATATATTGGAGCTGACTCATCCCAATAATAATTAGCCCGCTAAGTGGCTTCAGCAGCGAGAGAGGGAGAGTAAAACAGGTTGACCAAATTCAATTATGGGGATACTCTCGCACAGGCCGGCCTGATCAGACATACAGCAGCTGTTCGCTCGGGGTTTAGACGCACCATCGCAACACTTTTAATGTAACGGTTAGAGGAGACGGCTGAAAAAGATATTGTGAAGAGTTATTCACAGTTATTCATTCTTTTTTCTTCTTTAAATCACAATTTACAGGAAATTATGTAAGCTCGTTCCCGCCACTGAATAAAAAATACAAAAGTTAATTGCGACGTTTTTTCTCGGAAATGCATCATATAAACTCACTTCTGAGCTCAGAACTGTGAGATATAATCGCACAATTGTGAGTTATAAAGTCAGAATCGTGGGATATAAACTCACAAATGGGAGAAATAAACCAGAATTGCGAGTTTGTATCTCGCAATTCTGACTTTTCCCTCAAAATTGTGAGATACAAACTCGCAATTGCGAGTTATAAAGTCCAGTTCTGAGGAGAAAAAAAGACTGATATGTTCACAGAATTGCGAGTTTATACTTCATAATTTTGGCTTTATATCCTCGTAATTGCAAGTTTGTATCTTAACATTCTGACTTTTTCCCAAATTGTATAAACTTGCAATTGCGAGTTATATGTCCAGTTGTTCACAGCTGTTCAAGACTGTTGTTCACAGAATTGCGAGTTTATATCTTATATATCTTATCTCTTTATTTCTTGTAATTGTGAGTTTGTATCTTGCAATTCTGACTTTTTATCTCCAAATTGTGAGATATAAACTCGCAATTGCGAGTTATAAAGTCCAGTTCCTGATACGTTGACAGAATTGCCAGCTTATATCTTATAATTCTTACTTAATAACTTGCAATTGGCCATTTATATCACACAATTCTGACTTAATTTCTCAGATTTGCGAGTTTATATCTCGACATTTTCTGACTTTATAACTCGCAATTACTGTATTTTTCAGAATTGCAAGTTTGTGGAATTGTCAGAATTGTGAAATAACAAGTCACAATAACCTTTTTTTATTATTATTATTTAGTGGTGGAAACAGGCTTCCATAGGAAATTTCACATTTTTTCCTATGCTGGTAACTGGGAAAAGTTTTTGGCTTTTTTTAAGCGATCAGACACATTTCACCAAATAATAGCCTACTATAACATCAAAGAAAGAAAAGAGTAAAAAATATTAACACATCCTATTGTAACATTTCAAAGATTTTTAAGCTTTAAAGGCATAGTTCACCCCAAAATGGAAATTGCTAACCTTCATGCGGTTCCAAACCTGTAAGAGTTTTGTTCATCTTCGGAACACAAATTAAGATATTTTGGATGAAATCCAAGAGCTTTCCTGCATAGACAGCAATGCAACTAAGACCTTCAAGGCCCAGAAAAGTAATAAGGACATTAAAATGTGACATCAGTGGTTTAACTGTAATATTATTAAACTATGAAAATATTTTTTGTGTGCAAAGAAAACTACAATAATGACTTTATTTGGTCAGTCTTTGACGTGTGTTCACAAGAGTACCACGACCAGAGTCGTACCGTGTATGCATTCCTCGCCTTGTAAACAAGTCGCAGCGTATCTAGGTTTTACGTCAGAACACTCTAAAAACCATTCTAAAAGAGAAGAAATATAAACATTCTAAAATTCTTTACTGTCACTTTTGATCAATTTAATGGATTAGTTTACATCCAGAATAAAAATTTCCTGATAATTTACTCACCCCTTTGTCATCCAAGATGTTCATGTCTTTCTTTATCAGTCACAAAGAAATGAAAGTTTTTGAGGAAAACATTCCAGGATTTTTCTCCATATAGTGGACTCCAATACTGCCCAAAGGGTCAAAGGTCCAAACTGCAGTTTCTATGTAGCTTCAAAGGGATCTACACAATCCCAGCTGAGGAGAAAGGATCTTATCTAGCGAAACAAAAAATATATATTTATACTTTTTAACCACAAATGCTTGTTTTGCACTAGCTTGATATCACACACAAAAGATGTTTTTCGAGTTTTTCGCCCTACCGTACTTTTCTGAACCCGAGTACACAGATGAAGAACTAACCACGTTTGACCTTTCCAACGTGATTATGTAATACGTGAAGTCATAAACATGCATTGAAAACCTAGTGCAAGACGAGGATTTGTGGTTAAAAAGTATATACCTTTTAATATCATTTTGCTATATAAGACCCTTATTCAGAGCCCTTTGAAGCTGCAGTTTGGACCTTCAACCCATTGGCTCCTATTGAAGTCCACTATACAGAGAAACATCCTGGAATGTTTTTCTCAAAAACCTTAATTTCTGATCGGCTGAAGAAAGACAAGAACATTTTGGATGACATGGGGGTGAGTAAATTATCAGAAAATGTTTGTTCTGGAAGTGACCTAATCCTTTAATGCATTCTTGCTGAATAAAAGAAGTTTTTACATTTTAAAAATCTGACTGAGTTCAGACTTTCCAATGTCTATTTTTTGTCAATTATTTTTTGTCAAGTTATGTTTTCTTTTCTTTTTTTACAATGAAAGATAAACATTTAAACTATTTCAGGGATAAAGACTGCAGAAATAATATGTCTGGGAGAAGCAATTCGAAGGTTTATAAATGGGAGAGAGATGTTGTCACAAACAGGTGTCATTTGTCCTCCAGTGGTCACCCTTAGATGAGGAAGAGTATTGAAATCATACATCATAGCAGCTCACCTCTGTCAAGCCACGGACAGTGAAAAGTGCTGTGTATACGTTCATACTCTGCCTTAAATGATAAGACCGTTCAAGCTGCCCTGACCGTTCTTATTTATAGGATTATTTCACTTTCAAAACAAAAATTTCCTGATGATTTACTCACCCCCATGTCATCCAAGATGTTCATTTCTTTCCTTCTTCAGTCGAAAAGTTTTTTAAGGAAAACATTCCAAGATATTTCTCTAAATAGTGGACATCAATGGGGATCAATGGGTTGAAGATCCAAGTTGCAGTTTCAATGCAGCTTCAACGGACTCTACACAATTTCAGCCAAGGAATAAGGGTTTTATTTAGTGAAACGATCAGTCATTTTCTAAAAAAATAAAAATGTATATACTTTTTTAACGACAATTGCTTGTCTTGCCGGGACTTCACATATTGCGTAATCACATTGGAAAGGTAACGCAGTTAGTTTTTTGTCTTTTTATTTAAAGGGCGTTTAACTTCCTTTACACGTTTGCTTTGTAAACACTGGGTCGGTACTTCAGCCAATGTCACGTGTGACCTTTCCAAGATGATTACATAATGCATGAAGTCGAGCTAGTGCAAGGCGAGCATATTTGGTTAAAAAGTATATACATAAGACCCTTATTCCTTGGCTGAGATCGTGTAGAGCGCTTTAAAGCTGCATTGAAAGCCGATGGCCACCATTGATGTTCACTATATGGAGTAAAATCCTGTTTTCATCAAAACCTTAATTTCTTTGACTAAAGAAAGAAAGAACATCTTGGATGACATGGGGTGAGTAAATCATCAGGATTTTTTTTTATTACTTTATTACACTTACATATAGGCAGGCTATTTGGACTTGGCAAATGATCAATATATTTATTAAGATAATTTACATCAAGCTACTTTTTATGGCCAATATAGTACTTGGAAATAAGTTTAAGGATTATTTTAGACCCTGATGAGAACCAGAAGTAGAGAATCAGCATCCTCTCTTGATTCTCAATCCTGGACATCCCACAGAGAGTAGACTGCTGCTGAATATGACGTCCTTGCAGATTAAGTGGTCACTTGTTCAACTTTCGCCATTAACCTGAGTGCACCAGGCAGTTTGCACTCCCCGCTGGGCTGCATTGGCACATTTATTGTCTGGGGACAGACTAATGGATCCCAGTTAAGGTGTGTTAACAATTTTTCTATCGATTAATGAAGGGAAATCATAGCCAGACGAACTTAGCCCACAAGATTTAGTGGCTTTTAAGGTAGTAGGGATGAATATAATGCTTTAGAAAGAGCTACTGTACATTATATATAAGACACCTGCTACATTAAGTTACATTAAGGTTTAATACGTCTTCATTACTGGCAGGGCGCCCAACCCCTTCAAGGTTGAAATAGAGATCCACCTTTCATTATGCCACTTCTCATTGCTCTGCCGAGAGATATCAAATAATAATGGAACTATTGAGACAGTTCTGCTCGAGCTGTTAATGCTAATCGATGTATTAAATATTGAGCATTTCCATAGCACAACTTTGAACAGCTGCCACGGCGCTCGCCCAAGATGATTCAGGATGCTGCCACAGGCCTTACTTTTCATTTTTGCTTAATTAAACAAAGTAGACCATGATAACAGCCCTATGACCCCTTAACTCCGACCTCTGAGAAAGTAGCTACGTACTCGGATGTGATTTATGATACTTTTAGATAGCATGAAACTCAAATACTTTGGTTTTTATGATGTACAGCTGCTTTCCTTTGTAGCACAAACTGAACACTGCATCCTGGACAGAAAAACATCTCACAGCCATTTCTGATAAATATGATTGATTTTGCAGACAGAAATTATGCTTTACTTTAATGTTTTTGAAATAAGTCCCTTATGCTTACCAATTTACTTGCAGTAAAAACAGTCATATTGTGTAATATTATTAGAAATTTAAATAACTGGTTTCTATTTTAAAATATTTTAAATGTAATTTATTCCTGTGAGGCAAAGCTGAACTTTCAGCATCATTACTGCAGTCTTCAGTGTCACATTATCCTTCAGAAATCATTTTAATATTTTTTTTATTATTATTAATGTTGAACAGTTGTGTATTTTACTCCTAATGTTCATTCTTGGTTTGATATCCTGCAGTTTTGTCTGTCTTATCACACGCAATCTCTTCTCCGTCTCTTTTCAGAGCCACCGTAATCCAATCCCCTCACGTCCTCTATGTACATAAATGCACAAACACATGACAAACGTCAAACAAACACTCAGTAGGCGTGCTCCGAACGCAAAGATCCCACGGCAGAGCTTAAACAGAGCGTCTCGGGGCTGATCGTGAGCAGGGGTGGCCATGTTAGATTCCTGCGCGCCGCACACGACGCAGCTCAAATAAACCCAGCACAGTGAGCCGGGGTCAGGCCGCCTCTGCTGAGGGATGCACTGCAGTGCCAGTTGTATAGAAAGAAAACAGGGTACCCAGCAGGACGTCCCGCACAGGGCCCAGTCAGCCAGATATTCAAGCCCGCTCCCTGTTTCTCTTTCCTTCAGAGTGTCCAAAGCGTTAGTCATGTTTGCCTTGCTGCTCTTTGATGAGAGTAAATATCGTTTGCTCTCAGACACTTTGATTCTGTCAAAAAAGCAGCAAATCAACAATGACTTTTAGTCCTGATGAATGTAACACTGTAGTCAAAGACTGAGATTTCATTCAACACAACCTAGTAGTTATGGAAAATGTATATCTAGAGTTTGTTTTAATGTATTCACTTTTTCCCTTTTATAAAATTTCGATTTTTGCTGTCATCCAAAACTCATATGAATCTTTAAATTAATATGAAATGTTCAGCATTCAAATGCTGTGGTGTTTAAATAAGTAAAAAAAAAAAAAAAAAAAAAGGTTTCAGCATTTATTTATTATTTATTTGTTTATTATCTATTTATTATTATTTATTTTAATTTTACACACACACACACACACACACACACACACACACATATAATATTAATATTTGATAATATACAGAATTATATACATAGAGAAAGAGAATTAATAATATATAAAATAACAATAAAAATATATTTTATTATATATACAACTATAGAATATATACATAATAATATATTATTATATACATACAAAATTTTATGTGTATGTATGTATATATATATATAATTGATCTATATAATTGTATATACGCTGTAATATATATATATATATATATATAATACAAATATTTATATTTGATAATATATACAATTATATATATATATATATATATATATATATAGAATTATATACAAAGAAAATTATATATATATATATTATATTGATAGAAATAAAATCCAATAAAATAAATAAATATAAAATGTTCATACTGTACATTCTATTTAATTTTTTTAAAGTTTCAGCATTCATTTTATTTTTACTAATTATATTTTTAATAATTATAATATAGTAATAACATACACACAGTATATATAAAAAATATTTTTTCCTTTTTTTATATATTATTGATACACTACAATTCAATAAAATTAAATTAATCAATATAAAAGTTTCACACTTTTATATTCAGTAAGATTTAAAATAATTAAAAAAATATATATTTAATATATATATACATATATATATATATATATATATATATATGTGTGTGATTAATAGAAATAAATTAGAAATAAATAGAAATAAAATTCATATTGGCCAAAATATTAAAAAAAATTATCGGCTTATTGTCCAGAATTTACTATTGGTGCATTTTTACTACAGAAGTTTTTAAATAGCAGAAACAAATTGTTCCCATTTCCAAACTCAATTATTTGATTGTGTTCTTTTCAACATAAGTTTTACAGCTTTAGTTAATTTCCTAGTAAGATGTATGTCAAAAACAAATCAAACTTGATTTTATGGAGCACACCATTTAAAAACATGAGGCTGTTGACTAAAAAAAAAGTGCTGAACACTTATTAAAATTTCTTGTTCTGTGGCACATTTGCAAGCTGTGCCATTGTGGAATTGTTGCCAATAGCTTGTACTGGGCAGATGGGCGAGCCAGAGAGATGGATCAGATGCCTCATAAATTTCTGTTTGCCACCAAAACTGAGGAGAGATACAGCTATCCATGCTTTATTGCTAGGGGCACAGGGTGGGTCTGCCAAATGCAACAGTTTAAACCATCTATCCAAATTATGCCCGATTCAGCACTAGTTCATATCCTATCTTTTCTATGTATACCGTTTTCTATACCTAAAGAAAACTGTTTGTGGATGCTTAAGTATAACACTATAGCTATACTGCTTTTTAGGTTCACTAAATATTGTTTTGACTGTATTCTCATATTTTCACTCTATTCTACTGCCCCCAAAACCACATTCTTTTCCCTAGCTGCTATAAACAGCAATTGAGTCGTAATGCTTAAAATAGCTGCAGTTCAAGGTGAAATTTGAATGTTTGTATTTCTATGTCATTTATGTACATAAATGGTTGATAGAGTCCTGGAGTTTTATATGGCAAACAGATGTCGGGCAGAGCGTAGAGCATTTCGTAGCACCTGCTTGAGTAAACAGAGGCCTGCTGAAGCCTGGAGCTCGCCTGTTTTCTTTCCATAGACACCTCACTGCATCCAAGCAGTGACAGACCGGTCAAAAGTTTGGAATAATTAAGAAAGTAATCAAACAGTTATATTCAAAATAAATGCATTAAGTTGATCAAAAGTGACAGTGAAGACATTTATAATCAGGGGTGCAGACACAGTTGAAGTCAAACATTTACATAGACCTTGCAGAATCTGCAAAATGTTAATTATTTTACCAAAATAAGAGAGATCATACAAAATGCATGTTATTTTGTATTTACTACTGACATGAATAAGATATTTCACATAAAAGTTGTTACATATAGTCCACAAGAGAAAAATAATTTATAACAATGACCCTGTTCAAAAGTTTACATTGATTCTTAATACTGTGTTGTTATCTGAATGATCCACCTTGTTTGTCCTGAACAGTTAAACTGCCCTCTGTTCTTCAGAAAAGTCCTTTAGGTCCCACAAATTCTTTGGTTTTTCAGCATTTTTGTGTATTTAAACCCCTTCTATCAAAGGCTGTATGATTTTCAGATCCATCTTTTCACAGTGAGGACAACTGAGGAACTCATATGCAACTATTACAGAAGGTTCAAACACTCACTGATGCTTCAGAAGCAAAAATTATGCATTAAGAGCCAGGGATGTAAACTTTTAAACAAAATGAAGATGTGTACATTTTTCTTATTTTGCCTAAATATCTTTTTTTTTTTCATTTAGTACTCCCCTTCTGAAGCTACAGAAGATACTTACATGTTTCCCAAAAGTCAAAATAAGTTCAATTTACCCTGATCTTCAAATTCAAAAGTTTTTACCCCTCAGGTGTTTGCCGTTTGTGAAATGGGGCTCTCTGTGTGCGCACCGAACATGGCGCGCCAGTGCTAAATACAAAAATAAAATAACCACCGCGAGTACAAAATAAAAGCTTGCTTATTTTAGGTTTGAAAATGTTGAAAATTCATATAAAATAAAAAAGTGAAAAAAGAACAAAAACTCTGATTAACATGGAAAAGATACCTTTTATCGTGTTGTGGTGGCGTGTCACATGTAGTTAGGACACGTGTTATAGCTTAAAAAATTTACGGTTGAATCGCTGATGTCACATGGATATTATATACTATTTTTTACTATTTATTCTTTACTACCTTTCTGGGTCTTGAACATGTTAGCTGCGTTGCTGTCTATGCAGGGTCAGAAAGCTCTTAGATTTCATAAAAAATATCTTAATTTGTGTTCCAAAGATAAATGAAGGTCTTACAGGTTTGGAGCGATATGGGGGTGAGTAATTAATGACAAAATTGTTATTTTTGGGTAAACTATTTCTACAATTGACACTGGATTAAATGGCAGGACATCAAAAGTGGATTTTATTTAAAATAAATATGTTTCAAACTAAATAATGAACAAACATACAAAATTCTAAAAGAAAAGGTACAAAACTAAGACAACATTATTTACATTTTATTTTATTGTAAAAATCAGGCACTATTTATTTACAGGTGAGGTAAGCAATACAACACTTTATCTCTCTACATTGTATTGTTGTTGTTAACTGCACATTTGGCAACGGCACTTTAAGTGTATCTCCTGCATGCAGACATCTGCCTCATCACTGCTTTATTCTGTGTCCTCCTTTACCACAATTGACTTGTCATGTATTTCACAGCTAATTAGGCCTTTACAAATGAGGCCAATGGCCACTGATAAGGACGCTGCTAAATTGACCGTAAATGCTACCATTCAATCAGACACAATGACCACCCCGGCAGCAATAATCAGGATTAATTAATGCCACTGTGTTGTGCACAGATGCAGTGGGAAAACATCTACAGCGACAGAAAATTGTCAAAAGTATTCATTACAAAGGCTTTTATTGTCTTTTCTGGATTTCCACTCACACATCTATTGAATTTAGTTGTCTGAACATATAATCAACATGTTTTCCTCAACTCTTTGTGTTAGAATTCAGCTCGCTGCTCGAAGCATGCTAGTAGAGTATTGGGGTCTGTCTGATGCCCCTAAATGTCTCTTCTCTTTAGTACTCCTCTCACAATCTGCTTTGAGTACACAGGTACCAAGATTACTTGTGGCTCCACTATTTTTGGGATTAAGATCCCTTCTTTCTAATCGAGTCGAGCTCTCGCACACCATCCGAGGACAGTCGGGTGAGATCTTGTGGAGTCTCTTGAGGAAACAGGCAGAGCCCGTCTTTCAGAGCTATCATGCTGTTTGTCTCTGTGAATTGTTAGAATACTGCGCCATTTTAGCCCAAAAATACTTATCAGGGTGGTTATTTGTTATTGTTCTGTTTCTTAAACAACTGACACTGGATATTTCATGTTTACTGGATAACAGCAAATGAGTGCGGGTATGTTTGTTTAATTTCTATGTGTACAGGTTATAGTAACAGATCCGAAAGTAATGATGTAAAGTCATCAGCCAATGACTGAAGCTGCTGTTTCTGTTTCTTTCTCTCTCTCTCTTTTTTTTTTTGGATGTTACAGTTCGTAATTTTCCAGTGTACTACAATGGATTGCACTTTTAAAATTGCAGCACAGAATGGGGGTCAAACTCATGAAAACAATGTTAGTAAGTTTTCTGCCATTAAATAAATCATCTAAATGGAGCAAAATATGTTGTTTAGCCATGGTCAATCAAAACAAAATGGACTGGGAATCGAGAAAAGGATGAGTCAGCACTTCACAAAGATGAAAAGCCATTATCCATGTCCTCCTCCTCTGGAACAATGAAATCACTAATAATCATCATCATCACAAAAATCACTGTAAAAATGCTTTTAAAAAATGGTATGGCATTAAGCATTAAGAATAAAAAATATATATGAAGAGTTCAGATGCAAAAGCCTCTAAATCCATCTGACATCTAGCTTTAAAAAAGTACTGGTACTTCTGATTGGGGTGAGGGTGGGATTTTAGCAAGTTTGAAGTAAAAGAATTTGATGGACGTATAATATGTATCAAGAGCATTCATTATCATTATCATTCAGTATCATTATCTAATTTTTGACTAAGATGGCTTTTAGCTGGTTTTGCATCGAAATATCATATCCAATCTTAAGTAGCATGGGTATACAGTATTTGTAGCAATAGCCAAAAATACATTGAATGGGTCAAAATGATTGATTACCCTTATGAATGGTTTTGTGGTCCAGGGTCACATATGAGTGTTATTTTAGTATTATTGACATACTATTATAGTTTTACTATTATGTAATTATGTATTTAGATCTTTTCTTTATATTTTGCTTTTCTATTGTCTGTTTTCAATTTAATTTTGGTTACAATTTTCCATATAGTTTTTATTCATTTTTATTTCAGTTATAGTTTATTTTTAGTTCTTTTTGAATATGAAGTTCAGGGTAAATTTAATATATTTTGTCTTCTGGGAAACATATAAGTATCTTCTGTAGCTTCTGAAAGGCAGTACTAAATGAAAAAAAAAAAAGATATTTAGGCAAAATAAAAAAATGTACATATCTTCTATCTGTTCAAAAGTTTTCACCTCCCGGCTCTTAACGCATAGTTTTTCCTTCTGGAGCTTCAGTGAGCGTTCAAACCTTCTGTAATAGTTGCTTATGTGTCCCTCAGTGTAAAAAGATGGATCTCAAAATCATACAGTCATTGTTGGAAAGGGTTCAAATACACAAAAATTTGGAAAAACCAAAGAATTTGTGGGACCTGAATGATTTTTCTGAAGAACAGGGGGCATTTTAAGGACAAACAAGGGACTCATGAACAACTATCACTAAAAAACAGCTGTGGATCATTCAGGTAACAACATAGTATTAAGAATCAAGTGTGAACTTTTGAACAGGGAATTTAATTTTTTTTTTAAATCAACTATTATTTTCTCTGTGGACTATATTTAAATGTATTTTATGTCAAATATCTTATTCAGGTCAGTACTAAATAAAAAATAACATACATTTTGTATGATCCATCTTATTTTGGTAAAATGTAACATTTTGCAGATTCCACAAGGTGTATGTAAACTTTTGACCACAATTGTCTCTATACAACATCTCTAACAATTTCCATTGATGGTGATACAAAAAAATATCCTAATCTCATTCGCTGACCATCGAGGTATTAGCAACTGTTTTCACTCTGTTTCCAAGTGGGAATGACAAATTAAGTGATCCTTTCCCTTTCCCCCCACCATGTTCTTTTTCTGTCAGCGGCTTCGTCCTTCATTCCTCCGGTGACAGGGAGTGCTGAAGGACGCCTCGACTAACTGACACTGCAGTTCCGTCTGCTTCTGGGCTGCCGGCTGCCAAGAGAGCTCACACTGCCTTGCAGGCACTTGATGAAGAAAAGGAATCGATGGAGTGAAGAATGATGAAGAAATGAAAGTGGGAGACAGACAAGCTGCAAAAACGAGTGTGGCACTTTTGCTGTGACAAAAACCACTAATTAGGCAAAAGGAAGACGGTAATAGATTTCAAAATGATCTTTTTGTTTAAACTCTTTCTCACTATAGGAACATACAAGATAAATATAACGAATAAAGCTATGACGAATAAATGTCAAAAATGCATTTAGGATTTAGAGAACAAATGCAAGATTTTTCTTCCGGGTGAAAAATAATAAATGTACATGGAAAGAGACACAAATTTTTTAATATGACCGCTTTGGCACAATCGTTAGAACTCAAAATTTAGTTTTCCTCATGATAAACGGTCTGATTCTGTCCATTAGGATTATTTTCCTAACTGTATAAGCAAAAACACAATGGACTTTGTCAAGCATCACAATTTAGGCATTAGTCATTAGATATTGCATTCGCGTAATGGAGGATAATAGGATCATATCCATCTCAACTAGCGCAGTAAATATGGCATTTTAATGTTTACTGCACTGTTTGGATTTCTGGATTATTTGAGTGGTGCTACAATTCATATAACATGACCGTTCATTCTGATGGTCCACGCCGATAATCATTACTGCTATTATCCTGTGATGCACTTGCAAAATGACTGATGAATGAACAGAGGTTTTGGCTTGGTATTCATCTTCATTTTGCGGGAGTGTTTGTTCATATTTTGTCCCTGAGAAAACCAGTTCTGCCAGTAACTTTGAGCGAAAACGAAATATTACCCTCAGCATCTATCTATTTTGCAGACGTTCTCGATGCACCGCTGCAAAACTCACTTCAGGCCATTTTAAAATTTAGTTTAAAACCCGAGGAATGACCTGTGAGATGGATTGGACAGAACAGCTTTAAGCCTGGCAATGCTTTTGAGTTAATAACCCTCACTTTTTATTCATATTCCAAGAAATATCTTAGTTTTACGACACTCATAGAGAATTTTACCTGACATGCACATGGTTCAGAAGTGAAAGGGACCTGAACGTAATCTGCACACTGGTGTCCCATAAATGTCTTTGCGCATCGAATATTTAACGTGAGCGGTAAGATGTCATAGCGCACCAATACACATGGTCAAAAGATGGGACGAAATGACCCCGCTACAGGGATTCCTCTATTTCCTGCACAATTGATTTATTTCACATTATTAATGAACTTTGCTGCAGCTCCACTTGTCAGGGCTGCTGTGCAGAGGTCAATAACCAGAGGAAACTTGATGTTAGTAGATCCAGCTTAAGTGATTCTGTCGCGCTAACGATTCAATATATCAGGACAAATGTCAGGTGCTTTTAATATGTTGATTCACCGCCTCTAATCTGCATAAGCGCAGTGCTTGCGGGGATCCAGAACACGGTCGAGCTGGGAGATTTATAATGCCTTGCTGAAATTCCCCTTGCTTTCTGTAAATATTTGAGGTTGTAGGTAGAGTTGGCCAAGCAGCAGAAGAATTTAAAACATTTAAGCTCTTGGTCTAGTCTAGTGGAAGAACATTCAGGATTAGTGGAGAAATGCATTATTATGACATCTGGAGGAAACTTTCCATTAGGATTTTTATTCATCTGGTTGAAAACAAATCAATGGTGAACATCTACTATACATTGTTTGCAAAAAAGAAATACTGAATAAATGAATGAATGCACTGAGTGCACAAGAAATAATATTATTTTTTGCTAGAATTTGCTGTTAGAATTTTTTAACATTAGCATATTTAAGAGAAAAAAATTATATATATATATATATATATATATATACACACACACAAAGTACAGCAACAACTGTACATTTTTTTCATATTTTTACTATTTAAAATAACTGCTTTCTATTTGAATATATTTTAAAATAATTTTTTTTTTCTCTGATCAAACCTACATTTTCAGCATCATTACATGATCACATGATCCTTCAGAAATCATTCTAATATGCTGATTTGCAATAATTTGAATCTGAATCTGAAATAAAAAGCTTTTGTAACATTATACACTATACACTATACTATTCAAAAGCTTAGAGTCCGTATAACTTTTTCTGAGGGGGGAAGAAATTATAGAAATTAATATTTTTATTTAGCAAGGATGCTTTAAATAGATCATTGTCACAGATGTTTTTAATAATAATAATAATAACATGGTTTTTTTAGAGCAGCAAATCAAAATATTACAATGTGACTGGAGTAATGATGCTAAAAATTTAGCATTGAAATCACAAGAATGAATTTAATAATAATAAAAAATCTAATTGGCTATATTCAAGTCTTGGTGAGCAGGGGAGACTTCTTTAAAAAAAAAACATTACAAATCTTTAAAAAACATTTAAAAAATGTTAAAAAAAATAAATAAATAAATAAAATACTTGACTGGCTGGCTGATTACCAGCACTAACATCAAGCATTTTTATGGTTATGGTATCTGCCATTTTCAAAAATGATTTGCCAATAATATGATTTAAAAGCATTTAAAGAAAGTTTTTGTAACAGCCATTTTATTATTAATTTTGATATTAATTTAATTTTTTACACCAGACATATATTGATTCAAAATATCAGTTATCGGTGTACTTGATCTGTAATAATCAGTATCAGCATCGGCCCTGAAAAACATATGGGTTCACCATTTAATGGCACTGATATCAAGCATTTTTATGGTTATCAGTATTAGCCATTTTCAAAACCGATTTGCCGATAAAATTATTTAAAAGTATTTAAAGAAAGTTTTTGTCAGAGCCCTTTTATTATTAATTTTGACATTAATTTGAATTTTTACACCAGACATATATTGATTCAAAATATCGGTTATCGTTGTACTTGACCTGTAATAATCAGTATCAGTATCTGATACGTTGCTTGTAAAATATTTCATGATTATATGGTCATCCAAAATTCCACAATAGGAAAGCCTTGCAAAACCTTGTAAATTTGAATAAAATTGATTAAAAATTAGAAGTGTGCAGAGATTTTGTAGCAGGGCCTGGGAGGCAGCCACGTTAACACTAAAGGTGACTAAACTGCTGGCTGCAGTTTTCTGGTCAGGTTGCAGAAATCAGTGCAATGGATTGGCAGGAAGAGATTTAGTTGCGCGTGGCAGAGGTCAGTGTATTGTGTATTCTGTGCAGTCAATAATAAAGTAAGGACTTATGCCTGCTGAAAGTTAATGAGCAATCACAAGGACCTTGGAAAGTCATTTGCATCCTTACATCGGCTGCACACTTTGGCTCTGAAAGGGCCCAGGGGATCCAGAGTCATCGGAAAGCCACAGCAGGCGAGATGGAGGGAAAAAGACCTGCCGCAATGATCCCCGATGCCTCCAAAAGCAAGAGGATTATCCAGACAATATTGGAAATGCTATTGGAAGATATTTTGGAAGTTTCAATGCTGATCTCTGCACATTACTACCTACAACAGCCAATTTTAAGGATTTTTCTAATCGAAAGAGAGCAACTATTTGAAAAGAACAACCTTTAATTTATCCAGAGAGTGTATAAACACTCTTTAAAGTAGGTTTAAGTAGCATACCGCAGCCACAAAAGCATACTTCAATTGTTTAAGAACACCATCAGTCATATGTTTGGCCTAAATCTGAATTCCCTGGGCTTTCAGGGTGTTTGTTGCCATACAGGGTCACATGGAACAATCGTCAGGGTTAGTGGAGGGTGGGTAGTCAATTGGAATATTCAGCATGCCCTTGAAGTCAACAGCCATCACTGTGCATGCATGAAGGATTCACTTTATCAAAGGGTGGCACCCTGCCATACTACACTGGTCATGTAATCAACCTTGCTGCTTTCCAGTCAACAGCATACGGATGTAATCTAGAGCTGTGCAGAACAGCGTTCGGTTCTGTTAACGGCTCTCGCATGTGCTTTTTTCCACCGATACAGACATAACGCTAATATACTCTGACGGAGTTTTCTGGATTACTATTCAACAGGGCTGCAACACTGCTAATAAATATACAGTGTGAAATAGACAGCGCAACCTGTGCATTTTGATTCTTGAATCAAAGATTCCATTGTAGTCTATTTCCAGAACAAATGACTTTATTAAATGTGACCCTGGATCATAAAATCAGTCATAAGTTACACGGGTATTTTTGTAGCAATTGCCAGGAATACATTGTATGGGTCAAAATTACTGATTTTTCTTTTATGCCAAAAATCATTAGGAAATTAAGTAAAGATCGTGTTTTATAGCCATTAAGTACATTTCCAACCTAATGCATTGTTAAGAACTTCATCAATTCTCTCAATATTTGTGTTTTTTTTTTTTTTGCACCCTCAGATTCCAGATTTTCAAATAGTTGTATCTCGGTTGTACCAAATATTGTCCTATCCCAACAAATCATACATCAATGGAAAGCTTATTTATTCAGCTTCCAGGTTATAAATTTCTAAAAGTAAAAAAAAGGACCCTTATGACTGGTTTTGTGTTCCAGGGTCAAAAAAATAAATAAATAAAAAAATAATCATACAACACAATAAGTGTTACCTTTTCGACAAACATATGATTTATATACCAGTTGTTTTTAGCAGATCAGAAGTATACAACACAACCAGTTAAACTCTTGAATGATTGATTCTTATGAGTCTTTGAATCCTGTTCAACTTGTACTGTATACAGTACCTTAAGAAAGATAAGTTAAAAAGAGTTTGTTTTATAAAACAACAAATGAATAAATTTTTGGATCGTTATCATCAATTATTTTAATTATTTTTAGCATGTTTGAAATTATTTAATATATACTTTTGGCAAGTTATTGGACTGCATTTATGCTGCTACCAAAAAAAAAGACTGAAAATGTCTCTAAAACAATTCTCGCGAAAGTGTGTTAAAATGTGTTAATTTTTTTTTTTAAAGCCGTTTTGACTTATTCATTCGCAGGATATGAATTCTTGATATCAACAATTTTGATAATTTTTGATATCTGGAATTATATTTCTACTAGTAAAAAGGTTAATTCTTGATATCAACAACGACATCATCACTTGCAGAAATTGAATTACTGATATCAAAAATTAAATTAAAAACTAGTAAATTTCAACTCCCATTCAAATTTAATTGTTGATATCAAGAATTGATTTCTTACTAGTTAAAATTCCAATTTCACATATCAGAAATACAATTCTTACTATTATATAGTATTATCAATAATTACATTGTTACTAGTAAAAATGCCAATTCCTGATATCAAGATATGGTCACTAGTTGAAATGTCAATTGTTGATATGTATTTCATTCAACATGTTATATTTCTTATTTCTGATATCTGAAAATGTATTTCTGTTATCAATAATTAGGAGAGTAATTTCAGATATCTAAAATGGCATTCTTACTAGTAACAACAATGATATCAGAAATGAACATTTTCACTAGTAGCAATTGAATTGTTGGTATCAAGAATGGACATTTGCCCTAGTAACCACGTAATTATTGATATAATATAGGTTATATAATAATAAAGGTTTTTACTAGTGAGAATTGTATTTCTGATATGTGAAATTGGAATTTTAACTAATAAGAAATCAATTCTTGATATCAACAATTACATTTGAATGGGAGTCTATGGTGACATTTAACTAGTGAAAATACAATTCTTGATATCAAGAATTATAGTTTTTACTAGTTGAAATTCAGTTCTTGATATCAATAACTAACCTTTTTACTAGTGGAAATGTAATTCCTGATATCAAAAATTGCCATTGTTACTAGTAAAAATCTAATTTCTGATGTCAAGAATTATAATTTTAACTAGTGAAAAATGAATTGTTGATATCAAGAATTCATATCCTGCGAATGAATAAAAGACGAAACGGCTTGCCATAAAATTACTGACATTTTAACAGGTAAATCTTTACAATAAGGCTCATTAGTTAACATGAACTAAGAATTAACAATACTTCTACAGCATTTATTAATCTTAGTTCATGTTAATTCAGCATTATTAAAATTACAAGTTGTGTTTGTTAACATTGGTTACTGCGCTGTGAACTAACATGAACAATGAACAAATGTATTTTTATTAACTAACACTAATAATGAATAAAGTGTGTAATAAATGTATTGTTCATTGTCCATTCGTGTTAGTTAATACACTAATCAATGTTAACAAATGACACCTTATTGTAAAGTGTTACCATAACATTTGGTAAAATTGCATTCTTTTGTCCAAATATCTTTCTCTTACAACTTAGCATTAACAAATTGTTTAAAATTAAAAAATAGCCATTAACCGTCTAATGTAACTTACTGTTGCAATTTGGTTAAGTAAAATACAAACATCAATAAATAAAAGACACTGAGTTACTGAACCTTAAAGTCTTGCATTTATTCAAATATCATTGAATAAATGCAAGACTTTAACTATTTCAGAGTGCCTCCAGGTCTCTAAAATGCAAAAGTATACAAGGAGAGGAAAACAAATCTCATTACTTTGCTTGGTGCTATTTTTCCGAAACAGTAATGCAATATCACGACAAGAAACAGATTGTTTCCCAGCCCACATCCAACAAGCCTTATTCTAATGTGCCAAGGCCATGCGACTTCTAGCTTTGTTACAGTCAAGTGCGAGGCCTTCCTCCCCTCCTATTTTTAATATATCTGTATAGAGAGAGTAGATCTTACACTGTTCTGACAAGAGACAAATGTTTCATTCAAATGTGGCTTTCGCATATTGTGGAAGAAGTAATGAATTCCTGTGCTCCGGCGGGCCCAGTTCACCGTGTCAAGCCTGCGCAAGGTGGAACCCGGCTGCAACAGCAAAATTAAATTTAATGTTCCAGCCGCCACTAGAAAGGTGCATAAATCAAGGCTTTTGATTTGCATGGACTGTTACGAACAACCCTATTCCACACAAAAATAAACCAACCCTTAAATATGATGTCAGCCAAAGAACAAAAGCAATCTTAGGATTCCTAATAAAAGCGAGCAAGTGGCAGAAGAGTTTTAATTTGCGCCGGTATTACGTCGCTCGGATGTCAAGTATGTTATTAAAAACACAGCTTCTATTCTCTTTTCATTTTTAAAAGAAATCTATCACACACATTTTTATTCTGTTTTAGGGAAAAACAATTTGAAAAATCAAAATGTTTTTTGAACCTGCGTAAACACATTACACCAAATACACAAAAATGTTCTTTTTAGCAACATCATATGACCCCTTTAACATTACATCACTTTCTCACAAGTGGTTCCTCTGCAGTTAATGGGTCCACAAGTAATCAAAACAACTTCTAAAGCTGCGTGTTTGTAATAAAATTCATCATTAACACATTATTTTAACTTTAGACTCTTCTGGCTAAAATACAAGTCCTCTATCCATAATATTATTTTCCCCAGAGAAAAAGTTGTTTCATATGAATCTGGTGAGAAATGTACACAGATCAAGCACTGTTTACAAGCAAAAACAGTCCAAAACAACACAAGATTGTGGAGTTTGATGTGAGAGGACAACAAGGGATGGTGTTTTTCACTGTAGAAAGTGTTACTATGGATTATGGACTCATATTTTGAACAGAAGCAACGATTTAAAGTTAAAATGCATTAATGATGGATTTGGTACTTACAAACACAGAGCTTTTTGTTTCACAATATGTTAATTAATGAACTGGAGTCGTGTGCTTTATTTGTGATGTTTTTATCAGCTGTTTGGACTCTCATTCTGACGGCACCCTTTCACTGCAAAAGATCCACTGGTGAACAATAATGTGAGCTAAACTTCTCCAAATCTGTTCTGATGGATAAACAAATGGCCTTAGAGTACATTTCCAGCTCATTTTTATTTCTAACTGAACTATTAAGTTCTGTCCAGTTAATTTGTTTCCTAACACAATAAACCAAAGCACCAATATTTTTGAACAGTAAGATTTTGAATATTTTTTTAAAGAATTCTCTTCTGTTCACCAAGCCTGCATTTTTTGACCCAAAACACAGCAAAAGCGGTAATATTGTGATTTTTTTTTACTATTTAAAATAACTGCTTTGTATTTGAATATATTTTAAAATTGAATTTATTCCTGTGATCAAATCTAAATTTTCAGCATCATTACTCCAGTCGTCCGTGTCACATGATCCTTCAGAAGTCATTCTAATATGCTGATTTGCTGTTCAAGATTTTATTTATTTATTTATTTATTTTTTGTTATTATTATTATTATTATCAATATTTAAAACAGTCAAGTATTTTTTGGATTCTTTGATGAGATCCAAAGAGCAGAATTTATCTGAAATAAAAGCTTTTGTAACATCATAGTTCAGTCAGTATAATCCTTTTTTGGGGGGAAATTATAGAATTAATACTTTTATTTAGCAAGGATGCTTTAAATTGATCAAATACATTATATTACACATATTACAAAGGATTTTTATTTTTAGATAAATTCTGCTCTTCTGAGCTTTCTATTCATCAAAGAAATCTGAAAAAAATTCTACTCAGCTGTTTTCAACATAATGCAGTTTTTTAGTAAAAATAGTAAAAAAAAAATCAAAATGTTTCTGTTTTTGCTGCACTTTGGATCAAATAAATGCAGGCTTGGTGAGCAGAAGAGACTACTTTAAAAAAAATATAAATAATATAAAATATGAATTATATTGAGAATATACACTACATGCACTACATAGACTTGGCTTTAAATTGTTAATAGAAGTTGTTAAATAAAGTAATTATTTTTGTTTTCTTTATGCACAAAAACTATTTGCGTATACCTTCATAAAATTAAAGTTGAAACACTGACATGGACTATTTTATATCCATCGATATCCTTACTACCTTTCTGGGCCTTGAATATGTGAGTTGCTTTACTGTCTATGCAGGGTCAGAAAGCTCAAGGATTTCATCAAAAAAAATATCCTAATTTGTGTTCCGAAGATGAATGAAGGTCTTACGAGTTTGGAACGACATGAGGGCGAGTTATTAATGACAGAATTTTCATTTTTGGGTGAACTAACCCTTTAAAGAATACATTTTGCATAGTGATTTTTCATATGTGTTTTTCCTGTATTTTGAATTACACAATTGCATTTGTGTTTTAAGGTTAAAATGACTGTAAACTCTAATAATTTATGCATGCTGAAAATTACCAGTTTTTCTGCAGAGAAATGTGGATGTATCCTGCAGAGAGGGCGAGACACAGGTTATTGAAATGAAATGGCGCCACTCTCAATCTACTTTTCTAATGCCTTCCTTCAGCAAAGACATACATAGGCATGTGAAGGGGGAAAGTAGCACTTCCCTCCCAAAGAATTATGGGATTAACGTCCATGGCATTGCCGCAGCCCCGGATAAAGAGGTTCAGGTGTAGCGACTCACCCCTATAGTTAAAGAGATTATCAACAATGAAAATAATCTAAGAAAAGTTACTCCACGATGAAAAGTCTTGCCGTTTTTTGAACAATTTCCCAGAAAAGGCTTTTTATTGTATAAGTGGGCAGGAGCCAAACCTCCTGTGCTGGTGGCCATCCTCTTAGCCCCCTGATCCCGGCCCGCGTCAATCCGATCTGCAAACTCAATAAAAACGATAGGAAGGATGATTGGCTTTTACATTAAAAGCCATATATTCTGATGAATTTGTCTTTTTCGTATAGTTGACGTGCGCTCGCAGCGACGGAATAAAGGCTCTGAATAAAGTGCATCAAGACATAAAAAGATGGTACGACATCAAAAAGAGTGAGAAGTGGCCTGCAAAATGACAGTCATGCACAGCGATGCTTCAAATCAGTGTCAGTTGAGGAACAAGAATAAAAGATGAACCACAATACATAACAAGATTTAGGAACCTGCTAGCTTTGTCAGGATAAAGCGAACAGATGCCACTTTCTCAATTAATGGCGAGTCTTAATTTGCAATGTACAGCTATAAACAAACAAATTTATGCTGTTGTCTTTATTGTTCAGCAGAGAACTGCAGTTCAGAGTCATTTTATGAAGAACGCTGGATCAGAGAAAGTGGCTTGCGTCGTGAAAGCCCAAGCCCATCTGCGTGAACGGTCACAATGCAAAACCGTAACTATTCATGGCCATATGTCCAAACAGAGAATGCCATCTCAGAGTGACAGAGCTGTTTAATGGCATTGGTAAATGGCTCACTGAAGTGAATGTATTAAATGGTTTACTGTGCCAGTATCAAATGTGTGTTTTATAATGATTTGAGGCCTCTTTAGGCCAATGAAATGTTTAGTAGGTCTCTTGCTCGTTGCTGTGCTGGGATGCCATATAATCAAATTAGTGATAACCTAATTTGGATAAAACAACGCACGTCACACTTACTTTGTCATGCCTTTGCTTTAAAGAATTTGCCCAGAAAAGAAACTTTTTATTCCACCCTTTGTACTTTAGCTACAGCTGCATTACATCAGTGATTCAGCCGTAATTTTATTAGGGATGTAACAGTATTATCAATATCGTGGTATCACGATAGCAAAACTGTCTCGATATCATCGTGGTCACATGACGATAGAAAACGATAGGTCTTCCAGGCAAAATTAATCTTATTCTAATATAAAAGGTCTTTAAAGTTGTGTTTTGGGCCATTATGCTTTGGCACAGTGTCTGTCAAACGAACTAAAACCAAAAGCACAATATGGCTTAATCCCTTCATCAGGTCTGTTTTCGCTGCACGTTTCAAAGCGAAGTGTGCACTCACCTCATGATCCAGTGTTTTCCGGGCCTCAGAACGGCTCAGTTCACAGTGACTGTGGTAAACTCTGAATGTGCTGTGAGTTTAGCGCACATTTGGGAACGCAGTTATGCTTTATTTTCGTGGCAGATGATTACAGTGCTCACTAGATTTGTAGTAAGGTGCGTTTTTGTAAGCCTGTTTTCACTGGACCTGGAGATTTCCGTAAAAAAAAAAGAAGCTATACTTCTATTTCCATCTAAATAAAAGCGCACAAGTGCAGCAAGCGGTTTAACTGGGTAATGTTACTGCAGTCCAAATTCAAAATATCAAAAAGTTAGGAAAGAAGTATGTAATTTCCATAGTATACAAAATTATATACCTATGAAATATTAATTTTCATATATTTTACAGTGCAATTGTTTTACAATATGTGACCCTGGATCACAAAACCAGTCTTAAGTAGCATGGGTATATTTGTAGCAATAGTCAAAAATACATTGTAAGGGTCAAAATTATAATATTTTTTATGCCAAAAATCATGTGTAAAGATCAACGAAGATATTTTGTAAATTTCAGATTCCAGATTTTCAAATAGTTGTATCTCGGACAAATACTGACCTATCCTTACAAACCATTATAGGGCTGCAGCGATTAGTCGACATTATCGATAATGTTGACAATAAAAATTTGTCGACAAATATTTTTGTTGTCGAGTAGTCGTTTGATCTCATATGACGTAATGTATCAGCCTGCAATAATGCGGTTTGACCAGTGTGGCGCTGTAGCGCAAGACAGCCCTCATGGATGCAATTCAAGAGAAGAAGACAGACAGCATTTCAGATCAAACGCATCAGAATCTGAGCGGCATTTTGATGAATATGTAAATATATATATATTGCGCGCTTTCCTCTTAGTAATGAAATAAACACAACAAAAACTGACAGCAGTGTGAAAGCAGCAGTTAAAAATGCATCCGATTCCAACGATGTGGATGTTTGCACAAGCTCTGCAGTTCAAATCACTTTATTGTCAGTTCAGTAACGTTAAAGGGATAGTTCACTTTGAAATTAAATTTTAATATGTTTTAGCTTACCCCAAGAGCATCCAAGATGTAGGTGTCTTTGTTTCCGCAGTAGTTTCAATTTTGATATTTTTAGGTCCAACCGTTCTTGTCTGTCAGTCATATAATGCATGCATATGGTCACCTCATCAAAGAAAATGCACAGATTCAAATTAAACAGTCCAAATTAAACAATTCCCCATTGTAAGTACACACTGATGGCCTAAGACACGAAACGAGCGGTTTGTGTTAGAAAACAAACAGTATTTATATAGTTTTTTACCTCTTGTATACCACCTCGACCAAGTTATCTGAGGGCGCGTGCTTCCTGGTGTGTGGCCGCGTTCTGGCTTATTGATTTTCGCCGAAGTGATCTCTCACACGAGCATACGTAATTATTTTCTTTTTCGTCGGTTTAAACATCCCGGATAAGCGCAAACTAGTACCATTTCTGTTAGCCGTCTTACTTACAATCTCTGTTCTGTGTAAACAATGAGTGACGTCCACGTGCGAGAGATCACTTCAGGCGCTTTCCGGGAGTTGCGCCGGTGCATCAGTAAGCCAGAACTTGTGATTTTTATAAATCCGTTAGTAAATGTTGAAATTAACGTTAACTAAGATGAATAAATGCTGTAAAAGTTGTTCATTCTTAGTTCATATTGACTAATGTTAAGTAATGAGCCTTATTGTAAAGTATTACCAATTAATTATATAATAATTGCAATTACATAATATGCTTTTCTAAAGCTGAAGTGACCTTTATTTATATTAGAATATGTATAATATGTATAACATAATATTTTTACTAACTGCAAAAGATGAATAATCAATAAAAGTCGATTAATCGTTAGTCGATTAATCATTCTAATCATTAGATTAACCAATTATGAGAATAATCATTTGCTGCAGCCCTATACATCAATGGAAAGCTTATTTATTCAGCTTTCAGCCCTATATTTGTCCAGGGTCACATATATACAGCTATTACTGTCATAGGAATAAAAATAATATACAATTGTTGTTATTATTATTATTATTTTGTTCAGGTACAAGTCAATTCACTGACTTTTCAAGTTTTCTTAGTTAAGAACATGGGTTGTAGCTCTTCATTTTGAACTCTCAATGTGCATTAGATAGAATAATTTAACTTTAAAATGTACAAAATGTAAATTTTTTCCAAATCATATTGACTTCATATTAAGATGTTGCATCGTGAGATTTTGATATTGTTACATCCCTAAATTTTATAAGGCTACGAGAATACTTTTTGTGTGCAAATAAAACAAAACGAATGGCTCATTCAACAATTTTGTGATGAGGTACTCTTGTGAACGCATGGTGGAGACTGACATGGAACAGAAGAAAATGCTGAATTAAGAGGTTATTTTTGCTTTCTATGTGCACGAAAGGTATTGAATCGTTTGGTATCAAAGGTATTGATTTTAACAATGTTCTTACTACCTTTCTGGGTCTTGAACGTGGTAGTACCATTGCTGTTTATGCAGGGTCAGAAAGCTCTTGGATTTCATTAGAAATATCCTAATTTGTGTTCTGAAGATAAATGAAGGTCTTACAAGTTTGTAACAACATAAGGGTAAGTAATTAATGTCAGAATTTTAATTTTTGGGTGAACTATCCCTGGCTCAAACACCATTAGTAGTGGCAGCACTGAATTAGAACAAATTTGTATTAATTAAAAATACCTAACTTCTACCATTTAAATGTTTGGGGGTCAAATGTGTTCATTTTTCTTGTCAGCTTTTCTTTTTATCTGGACCCCTGTAACTCCAGGCTAACTTTTTCAACTGCCGATGTCCCTGAATGTCCCCAAAGCAAGGTTTTGTCCTCTTTTACTCACTTTTGGCTACAAATGTGTCCCTAAACTATAGCTAAGTAAACCGTCACACACACATACACGTGTATTTGTGAGTCTAGGGCAAAGTCAGGACAAGGGCCCCTGTGGGAAAAACACACAAACTTCTTCCTGCAGTGACTCAAATCAATCCTACCGCAAAGCGAGAGCCGGTAGACATTCCTGTATCAATGAGCCCGGGTCCCCAAAAAGACCAGGACGAACAAGTACAACTAACGACAGAGAAAGAAAAACAAGAGGTGGACTGAAGGAAAAAAAGAAACAAAAAAGAAAGAAAACAACCACTTTGGATTTTCAGCTTGCAAATAAAAAAGAAAAGTAATCAATCATGTTTGAGGCGTTTAATTCCCGGGCTGCTGTTCTGGGCAGGGGAAGAATGAAATGGGACAAGACTAGAATATGCAAAGTTGTGTGCTCTTTCACAAGAGTTGCTGGGAGGGGAAACACGTTAAGAAGAGACAAATTGACATTCCGGGGGAAAACATAAAGGCCTGGTAAACGTTTACTGTCACAAACACTAATTAATCACCTTGCCAGCCAATATTAATCATATATTAATGAGTTTGTCTCTTTGCTTTGGCTGATCCAGGATCCCTCCTCAGCACTACAGGCTTTGAAAGCCAGACATCCACAACTCAATTAATCTTACAGCACCTACGGTCATAAAGAACAGACTTTATATTAAAAGTAAATAGTGAGAGTATTTAAACTGTCTATATTGCACCATATTATCACGCCACAATAAGTCACAATACGACCATAAGTTAATTCCTCAGCTGTCTGATGAAGAAAAGCAAACATTCCAATGAGGAAATAATAAAGTTGCTTCATGCTCATCAAGGTTGTATAATATTACTGGCATCCATTCATCTTTGTTTTCTCTTTTTAAGCTTAGACATTAATTATGCCATTATTAATGTTCTACATTACAGCACGGGAGCCTGACAAAGACACATTTAATGCATAAACATTCATTAGAAACATCAATCAAGCTGAATTTGAAAGCAATCAACAAGTGAAGCGTCATAGTTGCTATGAAGATGTCTGTAGACCGTCTTTTAGTTTCCAGGGAGCTGACGTCTTGGCCTCCGTGGTTGGTTTTACTCAAATGAAAGCTCATCTGTCAACTGTCAAGACCTTTACAATGTAGATTTCCCATAGTGCATCACTCCTCTTACAATTTCCTCATCTCATTTTGGTTCTTTCAGCATACTCTTATTTCTGTAGGTCTGGAACACTGGGAAACTGTTGCACAATAGCTTTAGGATGTCAATGCATTACTTGCAAAATCCAAAGTGTACTTCTGTAGATTGGTACAATGACCAAAAGTGGCATATTTCTTTCCAATGGTTATCTAGAGGCCACACCACCTACACCTTCGAGCACCTGACCCGTGCATCGGCCTGGCAGAAATGTTTATCACACTTTGGGCATTTATAAACTGAGGGAGTGCATTAAACAGAGGAGGCTGTCACTGCATGCTGATGGAGGGAGCTGCTTTGCTTTCTAAGCTGTATGTAGATCGGCACTGGGGTCAGCCAGCCTATACACTCTCCTGGACACATGGTACATACTAATACAGGACATGGCATAAAACACACATGAGACATGCAGTGATACAGCCATTAAAATATGCTTTGGAATTACTTTAAATTGCTGTAATATAATTTCTTGGCACTGGCATAACTTGAAAGTCATGTGACGTTCTAACAGTGTTTTTAATTTGTAAATTGCGATAAAGTCGCCCCACTTTATATTAGGTCTTATTATTTTGGCAATCGAGTAATTGGTTGATTATTCTGACAATTAATCAAGTAATCGGATAATCAAACAATAGCCTTTAAAATGACTTAAAAATATATAATAGCAATGATGATTAGTAAAAATACAGTATCAAAAGCAAAGCGTAATCGTATAGTTTTATTGAACAAAACTGTTAAAATGCATAACGTATTATAAACAATAGAACTAATGTACATTACGGATTATAATAAATGCCTGCAGAGGGTGCCAATGGATTGACAATTGTTTTTACATTTTCCAGCGCAATCAAATTCTTGTTTAATACTGACTAAACATTTAATTCAAATGTCCACTTAATCATTCATATTTGGCCATTTCTTCATCACAGAAATGCTACAGTCACTATAAGTACTTGAATATGTGGGAGCTTTTATTTTGAAATTGCGATGAACCGTTAGCATGTAGAAAGATATTGATGTATTCTCCTGTGTTTGCATAGGTTTCTAAATGATTTACCCTACAAATATGATGAAATCACTTACGTTGAACGTTTTAATAAACTTAAAGGGGGGGTTCAATGGTGTTTCGTATATTCAGAGTTGTTTACAGTGTTAAAGAGTTGGATTCTCATGCTAAACATGGCCAAAGTTTAAAAAAATAATTTTGACAAATGACAGAGAATTTCTTTGCCGAAAATCTTACTTCCGGGTTGGTACAAGTTTCGGCTGATTTTTTTCGCTCCCGGCATTAATGAAGAGAGCTCGCTCATCAACGTGCTTTATTCGGCTGCACTCAGTGTGTCTCTAAAGAAGTGTGGTTATGGTTGTAAGGCAAATATAACTTTGCTCAGCTTCCCGAAGAAGCCAGCGTTACCTGAACAGTGGATGCAGTTCCTTTTTTCGGGGCAGCAATGGAGTTTTACAAGTGTGTGTTTGCTGACGAATGTTTCACGATATTTATTGTGTATATATAAAGGCACACACATATACAGTATATATTTTGAAAATATTTACATGTTTTTACATATATTTATATGCATATAATTTATAAATATATTTAATATATAAACATAACATTTTCTTAAAATATACATGCATGTGTGTGTATTTATATACACATAATAAATATACACAGTACACACATATTATGTACACAAAAACTTTTATTTGGGATGTGATTAATCACGATTAATCGCTGCCCAGCACTAATTAAATGTATCAAATGTAACACATATCATATATTTCTATTCATCTTAGAATCTTGAAAAGATGTTCTCAACATTGATAAGACAAAATGTTTCCTGATCTTCAAATCAACGCTGATGACTGAAGTAATGGCTGCTGAAAATGATGACTTTGCCAGCATAGGAATAGATTTCATTTTAAAATATAATAAAAATAGTTAATTTAAAATATAATAAAATTTCTGAATTCTGAATTTTTATTTTTGATCAAATAAACATAGCCTTGGTCAGCACAAGCCAAGGCTTTTTTTTAGGGCTGTCAAACGATTAATCGCGAATAATCGCATCCAAAATAAAAGTTTATGTTTACATATTACATATGTGTTTACTTTGTATATTTATTATGCACATATGAATACACACGCATACATGTATATATTAAAACAAAATATTTATATGTATATGTATATATAATTATAGCTGTATACAATTTAGATTATAAATAAATATAAATATTTTAGATATAAATCTAAAATATTTTTCATTAATGTATACATGCATGTGTGTGTATTTATATATACACATCATAAATATACACAGTACATAAATATATAGTATGTAAACATAAACTTTTATTCTGGGTGCGATTAATCGCGATTAATCGTTTGACAGCACTACTTTTTTATTTTTTTTTAAATCTTACCAACCCCAAACTTTATGTTCATATTTTACATTTAACTGTGGCTTAAATGTCCAAAATACTTTTTAGGGTTCACTGCATACCCTTTCAGATTAAACCACCCACGACTGCAATGACTGACAAGCATCATTTGTGTGATCATGAAAATTGTTTTCACAAAAATTTCTCTGTATTGCTCCAGAGGTGTTATTTTCATATCAAACATGTGTATTTATTTTCAGTGGCCCAAAGAGTTTATTGTGATATATATAAAAAAAATCATTAATCAGGCTATGAATAACAAATAATCTGCAGAGGTGCCTGCAGATGAACATTTTTCCCCTCAAATCTTCATTTCCTCCACAGAGCAGCTAGAGACTTTTATATATGGCAGTCCATAATTCCATAATTGTGCAGCACAAAGAGTTAATATACACAGTGATGCTAATGAAGTGAAACTCATCGGCCCCTCGGCAGAGGAGACCTGCTGTTTAATTACCTTTTAAAAAGTCGTTTGATAGTTGCACGCGGGGAGCCTCTTTTTCAAAGGGAACAATGACGAGCCTGTTGAGAGCAGGGGTTTGTCTTTCAAATCAAACTCCAGTCGACGTCTTCCGGGACCGAGGAAAACATGTGTAAAGACTTTCCGAGCAGCGTGAGCCGGGTTGGCGGTAACCTTTTCTTGTTCTCTCCTTCTCTCGGTGATCTTTGCAGGTCACATTTAATGCTTGCCATTAAACGGATAAACTCCAGGTTGGAATTAAATATGAATCTAAGAGGAACGATCATAATGAAGCACTTAGAGGGCCATTGGCATAATCGGACAAAAAGTAGATCCCATTTCTATCCGTGACCTCCAGACATGGACACTTATTTATAATAATGGCCACCGCACGGGGTGATGACATAATAAACCTGCGACCCCGTGGCCGGGCTTGTCACAGATGTGTCCTTTAATGGCAAATACACTCTCTAATTGGTTTCTCTACCTCGATAGTTCCCCAAAAGAGACGGCGGGACATGGTTTGTGCCGAACTGATGGGTGCACTCACGTCCTTCCAGGGACGGTGACAGAGATATATCTTCCTCATGTGCCCCATGGGGGTGTCTGATGGCTTAAAAGCAAGGTACGAACACAAGAACCCCATCGACCTCTGGACGGGAGATGGGAGCATATGTGATGGGAGAAAGAAGTAATGGATGGGGAACGGTGTAGGTGAGGAGCCCAGAGCTGTCCGAACAGTCCTGACAGCTGATCCCTCCGAGGGCCTTTTCGCAATGACTGTTGCTTTAATTAAGGGCAGTGCAAAGAAAGGTTCTCTCCTAGCTTAGCGCTTTCAGAAAGCGGCACTACGTGCTTGTCCGCAGTCATGTAAGTGTTTGTATTCTCGATGAAGCGTGCGGAGCACAGGCTAGCGTAGTTTGCTTCGGCTCTAGCTCCCTCGCTGCGGAGGAATGACTCAGCCGGCGCAGGCATGTTTGTGGAGCGCTCAAAAGAAGCTTGTAGCTGTGTGGTAATGTCAACGCTAATGTTATGATTGCTTGGGCCGGGGGCCTTTGATGACACGGTTAATGAGAAGTCTCGGGGTCCGACCCAGCGGGGTGAAGTTAAGACCTCCCACATCAAACAGTCGTACTGCTGGCCAGCCATCCACCCACATCTTCCATCTCAGTGGACTGCTCTGGAAAAATCACATTTCTCTGGAGAAATTCCCTCCCTTCCTCAAGCCATTTAGGCCTCTGTTATGGGGGATTCATACCAGCGGAGGTTCACGGTTGGTTTTGCAGACAACATATTTTTGTAGTTATCATGTGAAAAAATGGCAGATATGTTGAGTTTCATGGGCTTTAAATTGAAATTGCATGGTTATTATGACCCTAATGTTTCAGTGATAAGAAATATTTTATTGCTGGCTAGAAACTTCACCCAAGTTCACCCAAATATTACAATTCTGTCATTAATTACCCATAGCTTCATAAAATTACGGTTGAACCACTGATGACACATGGACTGTTTTAACAATGTCCTCATCTGCCCTTGAACGTGTCAGTTGTGTTGCTGTCTATGCATCAAAAATATCTTAATTTGTGTTCCGAAGATGAACAAAGGACTTTGGAACGACATGAGGGTGAGTAATTAATGAATCATTTTTGGGTGAACTGTCCCTTTAAGCTGTTTTATCTCTACAGGTGCATTCATTTATAAAAACTTAATGTGGAAATTATACAGCAAAAAAATTTAATAAAAACATACCATTTAAAGTTTGCTTCACCATATTACAAATAAATCCTAAGTTGGAAAGGTCTCCTAAATAAGTATTTGACCATTGTTTTGTGTTACAAATTATGTAGGAAAAGTAAAAGATTAATTTATGACAAGACCTTTATCACAATCTTCGTTTTCTATCACGCTTTAGAAATCATAAGAAATTATATATCAGTAGAAAAAAATTCTCAAAATTCATCATTTGAAAAACATTTTTAAATCAGACATTACATTACTATGGAAAATGTACATCAAAATCATATTACAAAATGTTTTAATTTATGAATTATAAAAATGTAAGTTTGGATTTTTGGATTTAAGTTTGCAAGTTTAGAAATGTGTAAGGGCCACACTAGGGCTGCACGATAAATCACATGCAATTGTCATGCGCATCTCGTCAGTAAAGCCGGTTCTTTGATTAGTAGTAAATCTCCATACAGATGATTTTTATTTTTAGATGATTTTAAGTTTTCTACTTATATATAATTTCTTATGATTTCTAAAGCATGATAGGGAAAAAGCCAACGAAGAACTACACCACTACAAATTATACAAGTGAGGTTGTACAAATTTGTACAAATTAACCATCTCATTAAATCCGTACAAATTGGCCACGAGATAGTGTTGTCTGTACACTACATTTTTCAACAATGAAGGAAATAAAGAAAAAAAACCTAACCGTCACAGAAATTGTACAAATTTTACAAGCGAGTTTGTACGAATTCGTACAAATTAGCCACCTCAAAAAATACGCAGAAATTGGCCATGATAATAGTGTAGTCTCAACACAAAATTTTTCAAAAATGAAGGAAAGAAAAAAGACTGCAAGTAACTGCGCTCCCGAACATAACGGTCACAGAAATTGTACAAATTTTACAAGTGAGGCTGTACAAATTTGTATGAGTTAGCCACCACATAAAAAATAGTACGAATTGGCAATGAGATAGTATTGTCTATACACTATTTTTTTTTTTTTTTAAATGAAGGAAAGAAAGAGGAAAAACATTTGAGGACCACACCTAACCCCACAACTAAACTTAACCGTCACAGACATTTTACAAATGAGGTTGTACAAATTCATACAAATTAGCCACCTTATAAAATATGTACAAATTGGCCATGAGATAGTTGTCTCTACAAAAAACATTTCAAAAGTGAAGGAAAGAAGAAGGAAAACTTTTCCAAAGACCATATCTAACTTCGCCTCTAAACTTAACCGCAATAGAAATTGTACAAATCGTACAGGTGAGGTTGTACGAATTTGTACAAATTAGCCATCTCATAAAATACGTACAAATTGGCAATGAGATAGAGTTGTCTTTACACTACATTTTTCAAAAATTAAGGAAAGAAAAAGGAAAAACTTTTCTGAGGACCTAACCCCGTCTCTAAACATAGCCATCACAGAAATCATACAAATCGTACGAGTGAGGACATACAAATTTGTATGAATTAACCACCTCATAAAATATGTAGAAATTGGCCAAGAGATAGCGTTGTCTCTACACTTAATTTTTCAGCAAGGACCACTCCTAACCCAGCCACTAAACGTAACTGTCACAAAAATTGTCCAAATTGTACAAGTGAGGTCGTACAAATTTCGTATAAATTAGCCACCTCATAAAATACGTACAAATTGGCCATGAGATAGAGTTGTCGCTACACAATTTTTTTCAAAAGTGAAGGGAAAAAAAGGAAAAACTTTTCCAAAGACCACATCTAACTTTGCCCCTAAACTTAACGGTAACAGAAATCGTACAAATTGTACAGGTGAGGATGTACGAATTTGTACGAATTAGCCACCTCATAAAATATATATGAACTGACCATGAGATAGCATCTGTACACTACATTTTTCAAAAATAAAGTAAATAAATAGGAAAAAAAAATTTAATTTAGATTTTAGTAAATAATTGTTGTGTAATCGAACAATAAATATAAAAAACATGAAACATCATTAAATGTAATTTACAAATCTTTAATATATCGGCAGATAACCAATCCAAGCCACTGTAGATTTCCCAGAATGTAGCCAGATTAAATTGTGCATTGTACTGTTATGATGGTAGGTACTATTATGGCTTCTAAACTTGTCTATTAACTTTTGTTACTAAGATTTATTCATAAATTTTTCCCTTTTTACACTATATAAAATTTGTTATGAACATAACCATGACAAGCCTATGGTAGCAATATATTGTGCATCCCTAAATGTAATTACAAAAATAATGACAAGTTTGACAAATTTTCAACAGGTTTCTCAAACACACCTCGCTATCCACCATTGGTCACATAAGCAGACAGCCCCGCCCCAAAGCTGTGCCATTGGTTGATCCAGCGTTGCAATTTCAGGCTCTGGTTTTGATATCACCACACAAAAATTGCACACTTCACTTTTAAGTCTAAATTAGACACAACAGTGTCTCGTTTATGTGAATTGATGCGATTCCACACAGCCAAAAATGACTGTGTGACATTGCTCCAAGGTGTTGTATGACATAACGATCATGCCACTAATTGCGTCCATAATTACATTTAACTCACAGCTGTCCCTGCTGATGACAGAGGTGCTCCATCTCATGGGGCCGCTTAGGAGAGCGTGTTGGTCTTGTCACTCTGATGTGTGCCTCACGTGTCCCCTCCTGGAGCAGTTCACCTCCTGGGATGCGCTAAGCTCCACATAGGGATTCATCCCACCGAAGGCTAGAAAGTCAAGGAGCGCAAATAATGAGAAAGGACATGCGGGGGGGAGAAAGAGGTGGCGGCAGAACAAATGCCCGGGCCTAACCGTGATCTAAGCCCCTGGATGAGACTCTACAGATAAGCAATGCCATGTCACTGCCGCAGCACCGTCAAGAGGGTCTTGTCCATAGCCAAACACACACACACATACATTCAAACACGCTCTGACGGAGATCGTGCCCTTTTGTTATGTCTTTTGTTTTTTTCCAACCTCCTCCACTAAAAAGTTTACTCAGCTTTGGATTCACATCTCGCAGATGGCCGCTCCGTGCAGGAAAGAACCATCATCGCACAGGGAAAATATTATTGCAGGCCTGACCTCCGTTTGAAAGCGTTCCCATTGAGTGTTTTTATGATTCCCGGAGAAGTACACCCCCCCTGAGAAATGATCATCCTCATCAAAGTCCATGATCTTCAATGGCCACGCTGAGTAAACACGCTCTTAGTCGCTCGTCGCACTTCCACAATAATCAACATGGCACATTTCGTCCCAAATGCATAATAAACAAATGCACAAAATGAACACGTTGCTGGCAAGTGGATGGTTATTGTCCGGTGCTATTTTTGGACAGCTACACCGTTCTCTCTGGGGCATGTAAATATCTTGCTTACAATGTTATGCTTGTGTTCAAATGTTTCCCCTGCCACTAATTAGGGGGTCGGCCCTTTAACTTGAAGGTCAAGTAAATTTAATTTAGTATATAGCGCCAGATCACAATAGTCACTCAAGGTTATCTTTCCTATAGAACAGGTCTACACCTTGTTCATTTATTAAACAAACTAAACAGCCTTATGTTATTTATCTTATTTTAGATCTCCAGAGCTGCTGTGAGTCACTTCATGTGAATTTTACCGTTTCATTTGAGAAAACTAGCATCATATCATACTGTATACACACAGAAACTTCATGACAACCTGTCAAAATAAAAGTACGGTTTAACATGTAACAACTATATTAGTCTTCTATTACTTTTGAACAGTATGTCGGTGTTTATATATTCCTATTTCTGGCTAATTTAAATAAAACAATTAAATTACAAAAAAAAAATAAAAAATGGAATAATATAATTCCAACCACTTAACTGTAGAAAAATACTACAATTATTACTTTTGTATCTGAATATTCACACAATTTTTCTTTTATGTATTAATTTTAACAGTAAACGTCTGTTTGTTTGCCAAAAATGGTTTAATTTTAATTAAATTTAATTTAATTTGATTAAATAAATGTTTAAGGCCTTAATTTGATTATCAGAAAAAAAATAAAACACACACACACACACACACAAAAGATTGTAGCCCTATTGTTCAAAATGTTAGAATTGAGAGTTTTGGACTTATTTTTTAACTAAAATAAATGCTTTTGTTATTACACAGAAAGTAGGCTAAAGTATATATATATATATATATATAGTACCGTTGGCCAAGCACCCCCCACCCCCCCCAAGGTTTAAAACTAAGGGAAACATTGTAATGTATTTACAATTCTTTTTTTTTTGTCACGTGCATCTTGGGATTCAAAAATGACCTGCTTTTGACATTGGCTGATAAATTAACTGGCCTATTTGAAGACATAAAAGGCTCTGCGATGTTTGCTCAGAGACGAAAATGTCCTCTTGTGTTTGCTTTAGACGATGCTCGAGTGATGAACATCCGTCCACAAATTTACATCAAAGTCAGTTTTCCAATGGAGGGGCTTGGGAAGTCTATTTGAATACCCAGTATGACAATCCCGTCTCCCTCAGAACTGATCCTCGCAGGGGGGCGTCTGTGTTTGTTGCCTGAAGCCCTAATTGGGCCTTCCTCACTTTTTATTACTAAGTTCTGCTCCACATATGTGGCTGAAACCAGACAGAAAGACGGAAGAAATTTATGATTTTCTCTGCGGTGATAGGGCTGCTGGCTAAGATTACACGACTGGTCTGTCTTTGTGTTATGTCTCTTGTTGGCTTTGGAGATAAAGGTGCGCTTGAGAGCGGCAGATATTTCTTTAAATGCCCGGCCTGGAGAGGATGAAATTGCCCTTGTTTGTTATGTAATGTCTGGTGTAAGTGCAGATCTTATAACTGGGTAGGAGTTCTCAATAAAAAATTAAAATGATCATAGACAATTTAGACAATGTGTGTCTTACTCTGACAAAAACAAACAAACAATGAATGAATAAATAAATAATATTATTAATATAAAAAAACAAAAGTAAATGTGTTACATAAACATTATTATTATTATTATTATTATTATTATTATTATTATTATTGAATAATAAATAGTAAAATACATATTCTATTATGCTGTTAATATAATAATAATAATAATAATTATTATTATTATTATTACAGGGCAAAAAAACAGTGTGTTTATGTAAATGTGTTACATAGATATATTATTATTAAATAAATTAATAAAATATTTTATGTTGTTAATATAATAATAATAATAATATTAATAATAATAATAATAATAATAATAATAATAATAATAACCACTATTGAGACAAAACAAATTAGTTTAGGTACACGTTTATGTAAATGTATTACATAGATATTATTATAATATAATATTAATATTATTATTATTAAACAAAATATTTTATTATGTTATTATTATTATTATTGTTATTATTATGGGACAAAACCAAATGTGTTTATGTAAACGTGTTACATTAATATTTTATTATTATTAAATAAATATTCTTTGTTGTTAATATAATAATAATAATAATTATTATTATTTTTATTATTATTATTATTATTATTATTGGGATAAAAACAAACATGTTTATGTAAACATGTTACATAAATATATTATTTTAATTAAATATTTTCTTATGTTAATAGTAATGATAATTATTATTATTCATTTATTATTATTATTGAATCAAAAACAAATTTGTTCATGTAAACCTGTTGAATAAATGTATTATTATTAAATAAAATATTTTATTATGTTGTTAACATAATACAATTATAATATTAATTATTATTATTATTATTATTATTATTATGGGACAAAACCAAATGTGTTTATGTAAACGTGTTACAGAAATATATTATTATTAAATAAAATAATAATGATGATAATAAAAATTATTATTAATATTACTGGGACAAAAAAAAAGTTTATGTAAATATGCATTACATAAATGTATTATTATTATTATTATTATTAAATAAATATTGTATTATTCTGTTGTTAGAGAGTATATAATTTTGAACATTTATTATTATTATTATTATTATTATTATTATTATTATTATTATTATTGTTTGTTTGTTTTGTTTTTTCCCAGAATATCATTTTGCATCAGTACCAGAAGCAACCAATGATCCAAACATAATAAAATATAATAATAATAAATAAATAATCATGCCTGCAGTACCAACATCTTTGATCAGTTCTGTATTAGTTCTGTATTTATCTCTCACAATTGCATGCACAACATGAAAATGTCATGCAACAGTCGATATGTTAATTCCTTGAGTGACTCAGCTCTCCAAAGAAACAGTCTGAACTGCTCTGTAAGGAATTTACTTTCAAAGACAACACTGGCTAATCGCCTGACCTGCCCTCATGGGCTCAATTGATTTACACGGATCAAACCTTAAATCATGCAATTTAGTCTGCTGTCACATGGCATACACTTATGACATTTTAAAATGAAAAGCACACAACTCAAGAGCTTCAGTGACAACATCTGCCATATACAGATTTACCACTCAAGAAGAAAAAAAAAATATAATAATTTATTTTTCTCTTTAGGAATCTATTTGGACAAACACTCAGGTATGCTATAATGGGCTATTCAATTAAGTTGTTTAATAATAATAATAATAATAATAATAATAATAATAATAATATAGCTAATATTTGTATAATTATGTATTACACATATTTTTCTCAGACTTTTTTAAAATAAATAATGTAGTTCCAAACATATTTTTGGGATTTAAATAAATCACTGCGATTTTATTGTAACTTTTCTGACTAACAAATATTATCAAAATGCATTTATCCTTTACACACCCTGACATAAAAACCAAGTGTAAAATCATAATGTCAGGGAATCTCAGCTTGTAGTTCCCTCTGTAAACTATAGATGGCAGTGTAAGGAACTGAAAGTCTTGATGCCACAAGCTGAGACTTGTACTGGGGACTTGTAATTTGGCACAATGTCAAGATAAATGCACAGCTTTCAGATGTGAAATTCAGAACGCCATTACAAAACCACTATAGCAAATTATCTCAAATGTTATTTATTGACTGAGCAAAAATAAACATGTTGGCTCATAATATGACATCAGCCCAGTGCTCAAACCCAAAACCAACATTAGATTTTAAACACATAAAAAGAGCATTAAAAAAAGCAAACTTGTTTTTTACATTAGTGTATAAAATGTACTTTAATTGTATTATTATTTTTCAGATATTATCCTAAAAATTATACATTCAACAAATACTGATGATGATGATAATAATAATAATAAATAATATTGACAACATATAAAAAATATTTAATAATAATAATAATAGTATGTTTACATAAACACACTTGTTTTTATCCCAATAATAATAATAATAATAATAATAATAATTGTTTTGTCCCAATGATAATAATAATAATAATAACTGTTTTGTCCCAATAATAATAATAATAATAATAATAATATTTCTGTAACATATGTTTACATAACACATTTGTTTTGTCCCAATAATAACAATAATAACAATATTTATTATATTATTATATTACATGTTATTATATAACATGTTTACATAAACACATTTGTTTTTGTCCTAAAATAATAATAATAGTAATAATAATGATAGTATATTTAAGTAACATGTCTACATGAACACATTTGTTTTTGTCCCATTAATAATATTTATGTAACATATGTTTACATAAACACATTTGTTTTTGTCCCAATAATAACAACAATAATAATAATAATAATAATAATAATAATATATTTATGTAACGTTTACATAAATACATTTTTGTCTAAATAATAAGGATAATAATAACTATTATTATTATTATTATTATTATTATTATATTATTAACATAATAACATATTTTATTTAACAATAATGATATATTTATGTAACCTGTTTAAATAAACACATATGTTTTTGTCCCAATAATAATAATAATAATAATAATAATAATAGTTATTATTATCATTATTATTTAGACAAAAATGTGTTTATGTAAACATGTTAAATATATTATTATTATTTTTATTATTATTATTATTATTAATGATAATAATAATAAATACAATATTTAGTTATTATAACAATAATAATAATTATTATTATTGAGACAAAAAAATGTGTTTATATAAACATTTGTTACATAAATATATTATATTTAAAAATATTTTATTATGTTGTTAATACAATATAATAATAATAATAATAATAATAATAATAATAAATTTATGCAACATGTTTACATAAACACATTTGTTTTTATCCCAATAATAATAAGAATAAATAAATAAGCAAAAAAAAAAAAATCAATAAGCTTTTTTTTTCTTTCTATATTAATGTTTGATAATGCTTATGTAATACATGGTCACACAATCTGTCAACAACTGCCTAAACTTGGACACCCCGCTAGTCTATTATTCTGAATCAGTAAGAAATGTGTGTTTTGGACTACACACTGAGCATTTCACTGCATATTTTACTTTGAAAAGCATATAAGCTACATTTGTTGCTCTTGGTTAAACAACCTGCATTTGCAGACAGTTGTGCTGCACACACATTCTGCGGAGGCCTATTAACCTCCATTTAAATTCTTTTTACCCTCCCTTTGAAAAGCCTCACGCAATTGATTTAACTCCCATGCATGCAGTGCTTGTCCCCCCCGGTTAAATAAATGGCAAACAGTTTAAGTCTTAATTGATTTTCCTCTTCTTGCCTTACACTCATCAGCCGCCCGGCACTGTATGTAAATCCTGTTTCAGAAAATTTAATAAATGAATTAAAGCGCAAGGTGACTTATAAGATTTTAAGTGTCTGACCAAAACGAGACTCGGTATAATTAGTTGAATGTTTAGGCTAATGATATTAGGGACAATCCATCAGGGGGACGTGGAGGGAGTTTCTAAGGGAGGGGAGCTATGAATGGGCAAGAGGGTGATATGTATGGGGAGGGTGAGCAGCTGCCATGCCATGGGTTGACTTAACCTCTGTCACTTTGATGGCCTTTGTGTTCGCTGCCACGCCAAAGGAAGAGCAGATGTCCCCGAGCCTCCTCCACACCCACTCGCACACACACAGCTCTGATTTTATAATAAAATTAAACACAGCGGACGCTCTAATGCATGGCACAAACACACATAGAGCAACCTATGTACAATATGGAGATGCCGGAGTGCAGCGGGTCTATCGATACAGCCTTTTAAATGAAGTCTGGGTTGTCGGGTGGCCGCGGATATTGTATGTTATTTCTTTGGCTGAATTAAGACAGTGTAATGAATGGGACACATTAAACTGGCCTTTTTTCTCTCCGCCCCTCTGCCCTCCCCTTCCCCTTCACCCATCAATGAAAAAGAAATCCTGCGGTAATGAATGTTAACCAGTCATGAAATTATAGTATCTAAACAGTGTCTTTAACAAGAGCCAGAGTGGGATCATGTGGAGGTCCACTTACGCAAACCATAATTTGACCAAAAGAATGTTTTAATAGCTCATTGGATCGGCTTTGTAAATAAGGTGCATGTGCCAGATTTCCTTTCCCTACAGGCTGTTCAATGCAAAGAAGAAAAAACTGAAACGCTATTTGATTTTTTTTTATTCTTAAATTGAAACAGAATTAAATAAAATAAACTTAAACATTAGTCTGATTTTTTTTTTTTATGTTCTATTATAATTTATTTTATTTTAGGACATTTCCCATATATCATTTATTCTTCTAATAATAAAAATAATGCTAAAGCATAAATATATAAAAGTGACAATAAAATAGGATTAAAAATGTTTTAAAAATGGTCAGTTTCAGGATTATTTTGTCATGTGAAAAAAAAATTATGAATGTAAAAAAAAAAAATTATATTCCCTATTTCTTGTGCATTTATTTTTTTCCAAAAAAAAAAATCACGATAAAAAAACTACTATAATGACAATAAATAAATAAACTAATAATTTTAAGTCTGATATTTCAGGATTTTGAAAAATAATGATGGATGTAAAATAATACAAAAAAGCCATTAAAAAAATAAAATAAAATAAATATATAATAATATAATATTTGATTATATATATATATATATATATTAGTAAATAAATAAATACAATATTGACAATAAATAAAATAATAATAAGTCTGATATTTCAGGATTATAATTTTGATGTGAAAAATAATAATGTGAAATAATACTATAAAACTATTTTTCAATAAAATAAAGAAAAATATGTCAGATGTTTCAAGTTTGTTTTACTTTATGTCATGTGAAAAAAAATGAATGTCATTTTTATAAATCATTTATTATTTTATCTATTTCTCATACATTTATTTTTTTAAATAATAAGTAATGGTAATATACATATATATATATATATATATATATTGCAATAATGACAATATATAAAATAAAAATTTAGGTCAGATATTTCAGAATTTTAATGTGCAAAATAATAATAAATTGTGAAATAATAATAAAAAAAAAACTTTTAAAAATAAACAAAATAAATATTATATGTCAGATGTTTCAGGGTTTTTTTTTCATGTGAACAAATAAATAATGAATGTAAGAAAATTAACATTTATTTATTACTTTCCCTATTTCTCATGTATTTATTTAGTTTTTTTTTCAAATCATAGAAATAATGGTAAAAAATACAATAATGACAATAAATAAAATAATAATAAGTCTGATATTTCAGGATTATAATTTTATGTGAAAAATAATAATGTGAAATAATACTATAAAAAATATTTTTCAATAAAATAATGTTTCAAGTTTGTTTTATTTTATGTCATGTGAAATAAAAACAATGAATGTCATTTTTATAAATCATTTATTATTTTCCCTATTTCTTATATATTTATTTTTTAAAATAATAAAAAGTAATGGTAAAAAGTAATTTCTCATGTATTTATTTTGTTTTTTTTCAAATCATAGAAATAATGGTAAAAAATACAATAATGACAATAAATAAAATATTAATACACTTGATATTTAAATATTAAAATTTTTATATGAAATAATAATAACATAATAATATATGTGAAATAATACTATAAAAAAGCAATTTTCAATAAAATAAAGAAAAATATGTCAGATGAATAAGATTATTTTAATCATTTATTATTTTCCCTATTTCTCACATATTTATTTTTTTAAATAATACAAATATTGCATTGTCATTTTTATGTGAAAAATAATTGTGAAATAATACTATAAAAATTGCTATTTTTCAAAAAAAAAAAAAAGAAAAATATGTTGTAAGTTTGTTTTATTTTATGTCATGTGAAAAAAATAATGTCATGTTTTTTAATAATTTATTATTTTCCCTATTTCTCAAATATTTGTCATATAAAGTGTGAATGAATGTGAAATAATTCTATAAAAACTGCTATTTTTCAATAAAATAAAAAGTAAGATGTTAGATGTTTTTATTTTGTCATGTGAAAAAAACAGACACTGAATACTAAAAATGAAATCAACCTATTCGCCATTTCAAAAAGTTTACATACATTGTTAGCCCAGCACAGAAGAGGAAAAATCCAAACTAAATCAAATGAAGCCTTAATATACTCAGTCTCCCCTCAAACTGAAAATGGGCTGAGTTCTGAAAAAAAAAGAGCCCTGAAAGCCCCGTTCCAAAAAACCTCACGCTACGGCTTTTAACCATAAGGGTTGTCCAAATAAAACACCTCTCGCCAAACTCTGGCAGAGGTTCAGAAGTCAATTTTTATTCAACTAGAGGAAGGATGAGCTGACTTAATGGAATATGTTAATACTTCTGATAGTGGGTCACAAGTGCCTCTCTTATTATTCTAAGCTAGACAACAATGATGCTCCTAGAGTCCAGTCAAGCAGCTCCCAGATAGTGTGAACTTCTGAACCCCAGACAATGCCACTGTACCTGCCTCCGCGGCCCTCTTGGGTGGTCCTCTATGTGTGGGGAGGGGGGCTGTCTCAGAGACAAAAGAGAGGGAAGCATTCATTAAGTAAATTAGCCTTACAGTGCAGACATTTGAAGAGATCCACCATCTCTTTTTTCCCTCTCTCCGTCACACTAAATGGGAACGAATTGTTGCGTCTTCTCATTGCAGTCGTATAATTTCCTGTAAGCCTTTGGTGATTGGGCTCACTCAGTGGTCAGTGTTCTCTCTCGCTCTCTTTATTCTCCCGGGTGACGTCCCTGAGCTCTCACAGTCAGGAATGCCGCGCTGTGGATTGAGTGTGCTGCCTGGCCATTGGCTTGTAAATGATTTCAGCTGAGAAGAGAGCAATGATAATTTGTAACTCTGAGTGCTATAATGGATTCAATTGTGTGGTATAATGCCCTGTGCTTGGCTTGCGGATCACAGGATATCATACTCTTTAGAGCTCAAACCGCCATGATGGCCAAACATCTGAGGTTAATTTTGACATACTGGTTGACAAGGTGGTTTATTTGATCTTGTATCATATGATGAATGGCTTACAATGCTTATCATTTTTGCTTTTCAGAGCATTATTGAAAGAATTCTGCTTATTTGCAAAAATTGATGCTGCTGAGTTCTAAAAAATCATTAGAATGTTTATTATTAGAAGCTTTTTTTAATCATATATACACCTAGTTTTTGAACTATAAGATTTTTTATGTTTTTTAAAGAAGTCTCTTCTGCTCACCAAGCCTGCATTTATTTGATCCAAAACACAGCAAAAGCAAAAGTAATAATTGTGAAATATTTTTACCATTTAAAATAAATGCTTTCTATTTGAATACATTTTAAAATGTAATTTATTCCTGTGATCGAAGCTACATTTTCAGCATCATTACTCCAGTCTTCAGTGTCACATGATCCTTCAGAAATCATTCTAATACACTGATTTGCTGTTCAAGAAAAATGTATTGTTATTATTATTATTATTATCAATATATAAAACTGTTTTTTTTTTTTTTGATGAATAGAAACATCCAAAGATCAGCATTTATCTGAAATAAAAAGCTTTTGTAACATTATACACTATACCAACATAATAATATTTTTTTTTTTTGAGCAGCAAATCAGATTAAAATGATTTCTGAAAAACTGAAATTACAGGAATAAATTACATTAAAAAATTAAATAGAAAACAGTTATTTTAAATAAATTAAGATTTTTTTTTCCTTTTAATTTTTTCTCAGTTTTAATGGTTAAATTAAATTGTATTCATCAAAAAGCATGTCTAATTAATAGAAATCATGAAATGTACAATAATTAAAGAGCAATTTATTAAAAGTTTTTAAAAAATGTATATATTTTAAGGCCCTATGATTTTTTTTCTTGTTCTCAAATTCAGTTTTATTATTATTTTTTTTTTACCAAATTCTGTTATACATTCATTTTCTGGACTCCATTTTCCAACGCATCTTTAATTAATTTACTTTTTATATGAAAAAACCCTAATTATTATTTTATTTATTTATTTTTAGAAATACTGTTAAATATTAACTATTAATAATCAAAAGCCCCTTTAATTAACTGATTTTATTAAAAATAATTGACTATTGTTGTATTTATTTTTTTCCAGAAATACTGTTAACTATTAAATATTAATAACCAAAAGCATCTCTAATGAACTGATTTTAATAATATATATATATATATATATATATATATATATATTATTTTATTTATTTCTTTATAATAAATAAATAAATAAATAAATAAATCTTTCTTTACATAATGTGTAATTTTTTGTAGCAGTTTGTATGTAGCTGAAAACTTTCTTCTGTCAAATGTTTGGACTTTTTTCTGTGACTTGTAACCTTCAAATCAGGATATAATCGGAATAATTTATACATGTGAAAATCAGCTAAAATTGAATGAATAGTTGTACCCTAGCTCATAAAATGATAAAAAATTAGGACTTTGAGGCAGTTTTCCTGGTTAAGGAATAATACTTCATTACCTTAAAAATGGGGATTAAAAGCAAAATATATATATATATATATATATATGAAATGAACATTATATTTTGTGTGAAAGTATGACATGCTAGAAACACAGTTTCTGGAATAAGCACCCCAAAATGAGTAAGAAAGTACTGGATTTCATCCAGCGAACATGTTTTTGACAAGCAGCAATAGTCTTAAACTGAATAAGCTTAGTACATGTACAATTATGTGACCATCTGTGTATGTAAATTTCATAGGCACATGCATGACAGACCTAAATGACCAAAATCCTCCGGATTACTGCCAAGGTGTGGACTGGACCATATCAAATATGTCTTAGCCATGTTTATGTTTATGTATTAGATGAGGGGTCCATGTAAAACAGGCTATTATGAGGATTATAATACACCAAGCATAGAGGAAAAATACAATTCGGTATATTTTTAACTGAATTTCAAAGTGGGCAGCCAAGTTAGACTAAATACTATTATTGTATTATTGTTGCTTTTTTGTCCTTGTTATGAATATAACACTGACACAAGCAGCACAGCATGTGACAAAATTAAATGATAAATTACACAGCTGCCACATTTGATTAATCGTGGCTTTAACATACATGTTAAATGCAACAATAAAAGAGCCCATTATTCACTTTTCCTTTGCAACCCTCATAAAACCATCCAGCGTATAAATCCTCATAGGAAACCCATTTGAATTGAAATCAATTACTTTCCTCACCGGGAAGAGGTCCCTTAGATGCCCACAGAGCGATACAGCTGATCCATAGAGTTTAACACAAGAGTTGTGTCATCACGTATCTCCGATATGAGCCTCTGTCGGTCGTTGTTTTATTGACCCCCGGACCCCCACCCCCTCGTGAAAAGCTAAAGTAAATGACAGCATTTTAAATAATCTGTGAAATTGCTGCATTAAGATAATTAAAGCCTTTAGGAGAGTTTATCCAGCTTTAAATGTCTTGAGAGGGCTTTGCTGTTTGCAGAGGGAAGTTGGCAGGGCATTTCGCTAAAGTGGCCCTATAAAAATTACCATGTAAAAAGAACCGAGACAAAATCTCGAACCGAGGGAGGAAAACATTTCCATTATTATGCATGGAAGCTCAGTGTTTCTAACAAGAAGCCTACTGGAAACTTGAGCTTTTTTATGTTTTATTTAGTTATTTTTTGTAATAAAAAAATTCTATTTCCATTAAATGCTGTTCTTTTGGAGTAATGAAAAAATGTTTTGCATCACAGGAATAAATTGCAATTTACAATATTTTCTTAAAGTAAATATATATTTTATATTTTACTGGTTTTACTGTATATTTTATTTCCTTTTTTGATTGAAAATCGTATTGTAGCATTTTCTATATTTTTAAAAATATCTTCCTGAACATTCCTTATTGTTGCACATTTATAACAACTAAGTTCAAACTCATTTTTATGTCTCAACAGAAACTCTCACAGTCTTAGGGTTCCTCTATCATCTTATCAAAACACAGAGCTGAGATGTTTAGTGGACAAACCAATGAAATTTCAAGGAATGACTCAACAATCTGACACTTCATTAAAATACCAAACACTCACAATTATAAACTCTTCAGTTTGTGTTAGCTGATAAGGCTCAAGAGGTTAGAATAGCCCCTCTTACAACTTGAACTAATATTATTGTAATATGACGTGTTAGTTTTGGCTAACGAAAAGAGTATATGCATTTGTGGTAAGGCAACATCAAAATGCGTCTATTAAGAAGATGTCATGCATTATAACCACTGATAAACATCAGTGAATCAAAACTGTACAAAACAGAGATTTAATACGTACATTTATTTATGCATTTTCATCATAAGAGAATTGCACAATTTACACCGCGGGAGTCTCATAAAACCAGACCAGATATGATCTACTGCCTCTCAATGTGAAATTACACTGTTTGATATCATTTGTAAAAGGAAGTGCTAAAGTGAAATGACTCAATTAGGTTACAATATACAGATTTCAGCAGCTGGGGAATTAATTGCCTAAGTGCTCATTAGGCATTCAGTTTAGGCAATTAGATTCCTTTTAGTCTGACAGAATAAATGACTTTCCAGTAATTGGACTTGCGGACAGCCAGCACCTGAAATGAACTGTATTGCAAAGTCTCATTAAAATAAATACATCAAATAAAAATTCAATGGGAAAATGAATGAGCTGGAGGTGTGCGATATTTGTCTTTCAGTCTTCTTTAAAACACTTGGACGATTTCCTAAATCCACCTCAGAACCCAGAGACCTCCTTTGCATTGGTAAAGATACTTATGAGCAGTATTAAATAAGATAGTAGCCTAATATTTCACATAACTGACCGGAAATGATAAGGACAAACACAAATGTTGTCAAGATTCTTGTCCTGGAAATATTGGTTCAGTTTGGCCAATCACAAACACTTTTTGTTCCTCAGACAGTTTTTTGGACTATTCTCCTTGATTTGTTATAACTTTTGGCAGTCTATAGTACTCCAAATGCTTTTCCCCATCTGACCGATTAGTACAGTCCAAAACGTGAAAATAATTGACATTTTCATCAGCAGTAATCAGTAAAATTTCGAGTTTCGTTCAGTTCAGTGGCATTGTTTACATTCAGTGCTGCCAAAATGGTTGACTGATAAAATCCGAAGTCGAAAATCGGCTGTTGAGTAAATTAATAAATTAAAATAATAATAAATTAAAATAATATTTGGATAATTGGATTTACATCTAAGTACACACAACGACTTAAAAGCTGTTAAAAGTTCATACAATAATTTACCATAAAGTTGAGTAAATGAATATAATAAATAATTAAAATAATATTTCAATAATTGTATCTACATGTTAAAAATATTATGATTTATTTTAAACATGCTGAATTATAATTAAAAGCACATAACTTAAAAAGCTATTAAAAGTTGATACTGTAAATTGATAAATAAAATGAATAATAAATTAAAATAATATTTGAATAATTGTATCTACGTATACGCTACAGATCCTAAAAATATTAAATTGTTAATTAAAAGTACATACATTAAAATCTGTTAAAAACTAATAAAACATTAAAAAATTAAATTTTGATGACTGGACCTTCATGTTAAAAACTATTATTATGACTACATTTAAACACACTGAATTATAATTAAAAGCACAAAATATTTTAAAAGCTGTTGAAAGTTACAAAAGATACAACAAATTAACTTAAAGTTGAGTATATAAATAAATTAATATTAAATAATATTTGGATTCTTGGATCTACATGATTAAAAATTATTATTGAATTTAAACATATTTTAATAATAATGAAAAGAACACAATAACACAATAGCTGTTCAATTAACTGTTTAGTAAACTAATCAAAAAATTAAACAGTATTTGAATAATTGGATCTACATGTAAAAATCATTATTGTTACTGAGTATTGTTACTTTTGTTCCTCAGACAGTTTTTTAGACTATTCTCTTTGATTTGTTATAACTTTTGGCAGTCTATGGTACTCCAAATGTTTTTCCCGGTCTGACCGATTAGTACAGCCCAAAAAGTGACAATAACTGACCATTTTCAGCAGCAATAATTAGTAAAATTGTGAGTTTCGTTCGGTTCAGTAGCATTGTTTACGTTCAGTGCCGTCAAAACAGACTGATAAGGCATCAAAAAAATTGAAAGTTCCACCCCATTAGTTGAGTTTTCTTGTCATTCGCAAATAAACAGAAAATTCTGATCAGCAGCTTACAAATAGCTGATAGAAGAAAGTATTTTAACACTGAAAAAAAAAGCTTTAAAGGATGGACAGACAGATTAATTGGACACTGCTAAAGATCATTTGATAGAGGGTAAAATCCTCCCTCTTTTACCTTGAACTATGTAAAAGAATGTGTGCTTGAAACATTTTTCCCAGAATTGATAGTGAACTGATTTATGGCCCTTATGGTTTGGTATAATTAATTTTATGCATATGACTTCTGTTACAATTACCATGTAGGGCGATTGGAGAAGTTCACTGCTTATATGAAACCATCGATAATTGTGGATTCATCACTGAGAGGTCTTATCGTCTGGATGGAGAGAGATAAAATTTCCTCGGGACAGGACAAAAAAAACCTTAAAGGGCAATTGTCTCAGGTTGACTAAATGCCTTAATGAACTGAGAATCAAACATTTGAAGGATATTGTAAAAATATGTGAGGAAGCAGAGGATGGAGATGAACTGTTATGTTTCTTAACCTGCTGTTGTGAACATGTTTATCTTTATTCTCTTAAATTAAAAAAAACAGTGGTGACCATCCATCAGACCAACCAATCCAAAAAAAAGTCTTTTTTACCTCAGAAATACACAATATTTACAGTCAGCTAAACTTTAAAATTCTTATTTATTTATCAATATTCAGCATATTGAATTATGATCATTAAACATATAGAATAACTTAATAGCTATTTAAAGTTGATTCAACAATTTAGCCTAAAATAATAAAATAAAATAATATTTGGATACTTGGATCTACATGTTAAAAACTATTATTATGATTAAATTGAAACATACTTAATTGTACTTAAAAGCTGTTTGAAAATAAAATATTGAAAGCTGTTAAACTGCCTGTTGGGTACATTAATAAATAAAATAATACACTGAAATAACATTTGAATAATTGGACCTAAAATACTGATAATTAAAAGCACATAACTTAAAATCTGTTAAAAGCTGATAAAGCTGTTAAATGAAAAAAAAAATAAAATAAAGTTATATATTTTTTAAAGTAATAATTGGATCTACATGTAAAAATCATTATTGTTACGGAGTTACTGAAAAAAAAATAATTTTGTTAAGTAAAAGTGCACAATGTCTTAAAAGCTGTTAAACGTTCAAACAATAATTTACAATAAAGCTGAGTAAATAAATATAATAAATAATAAACTAATATTTCAAGAATTGGATCTGGATGTAAAAAATATTATGATTTATAATTAAAAGCACATAACTTAAAAGCTGCTAAAGGTTGATGCAACAAATTACCCTAAAGTTGAATATAAAAATATAATGAATTATTAAAATAATATTTGGATATTTAGATCTACATGATAAAGGCTTTTGAGCTTTTGAGTAAATGAATAAATAAAATGAATAATAAATTAAAATAATATTTGAATAATCATGTCTATATATAACAATCAACTGCTACTGATCATAAAAAGATTGAATTGTTCATTAAAAGTACATAACTTAAAATCTGTTAAAAATTTATAAAACAATTTACCCTAAAGTTGAGTAAAGATATACAATACATAATAAAAATTGGATCTTCATGTTAAAAAAATATTATTATGACTACATTTAAACATACTGAATTATAATTAAAAGCACAAAACAACTTAAAAGCTGTTAAAAGATGACACAACAAATTACCCTAAAGTTGAGTAGAAAAATAAAATAAATTATTAAAATAAAATTTGGATACTTGAATCAGCATGATAAAATTATTATTGAATTTAAACATATTTAAATTAAAATTAAAACTGTTGAATAAATTAATAAGTACAATAATAAATTAATATAACATTTGGATAATTGGATCTACATGTAAAAATCATTATTTCTACTGATCCAAAAATATTGAATTGTTAATTAAAAGTAATAACTTAAAATCTGTTAAAAAAAAACTGCTAGAACAATTTACCCTAAAGTTACAATTTTGAAGATTGGATCTACATGTTTTGACAAAAAATGTATACATAGTGAATAATGTTTAAAAGCACATAACATAAAAGCTGTTAACAGATAAATTACAAATAACAATTTTTATTTTATTTTTTTTATACAGTGAAGTCCCTGTCCTAAGTAGGCCTTTCTAGGCTAGGGGAAAAAAGATTTAAGTAATTTCTCACTTTTAGTGTTTAAATGTCAGTGCTACTACTGACTACAATTGAATCCATTTCAAGCTACTTTTAAGGACAAAATGACACCTGTAATTGTGTGGGAAAAGGCTTTTGGTCCCACAGGAGTGAAAGAAAGAAATAGAGACAGGGCGACTCAGTCAGTGGACAGGTGAGACTGACACGCTGAGTTTCTCCCTTCAGGTGTCTGTCATGCTCATGGGCCAGATAATTGGATCTGAAACACATCACACACAGAGCCCAAGGAGCACAGTCAGGACCAATTCTGGGCTTGTTTTACTAAGTGACTGATGACCAAACTGGGGTCAGGAGTAATGAAGACTACAGACGTTGCTGGAGATCTGCAGGACACTTGTCCAGCAGGGAGGGGGCGGCTCGGCCCGTAGGGAGATAAATTCAGCCGGGACGAAGAGGACGAAAAGAGATGACAGAAGCCCACTCTGACACCAGGAGTAGATTCACAGAGATCTATTAAGCTCTGGGGCACGGGGCCGGATGACGTGAATGACGCGCACGGGAAGCCGAACCGGCAAGTCGGAAAACACATTTAATGATCTAATCTATTTCCTCTTCAGAAATTCATAGTTCCCAGTTATTTGCTCACATGTTAAAAATCAAGGTGTCAGGAACAGAGTTTATTCCCCTACAGAAACATCTTGATCTACCGGGGAACGTCAACAGCTATATTTATGTGGTAATGAAGATAAGGAACGATGGCACACTGCCTAGGATTTATATGTGCTTTGCCTTTAAAGTCCTAACCACATAGAGAGAGAGAATATTCAGTCAGATATAGGGCCCTATAAAATCTGCTTTATTTTTTTCCAAATTCTTGATTTATTCTATATACCGTTTTAGTTTTTCTAGACTCATTTAATGGTTAAATTAAAAAAATATCAGTCAAAAAGAAATCATGAAACTTACACAATTTGTTAAAAGTTAAATTTTTAAGGCCCTATGAAATCCATTTTTTTTTCCAAATTCCATTTTTTCTGTTTTAATTCTTTTTCCCCACATTTTTTTATTTTTCTCCAAATTCTCTTTTTCTATTTTTATTTTTCTGTATTTAGTTTTTCCCCCCCGTTTTAATTTTTAGTTTAAGTGGTTAAATTAAAAAATATATATATATATACTAATCAAAAAGCATGTCTAATTAATTAAAATCATGAAACTTACATAAATTAACAGCAATTTGTTAAAAGTTTAACAAAAACTACATTTTTAAGGTCCTATGAAATCTATTTAATTTTTTCCCAATTTTTTTTTTCCAAATTCTGTTTTTTCCATTTTAATTCATCAAAAAGCTTGTCAAATTAATTAAAAGCATGCAATTAATTCAATTAATTACAAAATTTAACTGCAATTTGTTTAACAAAAATTACATTTTAAGCCACTATGCTATGAAATTTATCTATTTTTTTCCTAAATTTAATTTTTTCCCAAATTCCCTTTTTTTTTTTTTTTCTAGACTCTGTGTTAATGGTTAAATTAAAAAATATTAATCAAAAAGCTTGTAAAATTAACTGAAATCATGCAATTAATTCAATTAATAACACAATTTAACAGCAATTTGTTAAAAGTTTAACAAAAACATTGATTTAAGGCCCTATTAAAACCATTTTATTTTTTTCAAATTCCATTTTTTTACCATTTAAATTTTTCTAGAACCTGTTTTAATAGCTACATTAAAAAATATTAATCAGAAAGCATGTCTAATTAACTGACATCATGAAACACCAATTTGTTAAAAGTTTAACAAAATAAAATTTTAAGGCCCTCTAAAATATGTTTTAGTATTTTCAGTTATTTATTTATTTTTTATAAATTTTTTATTAATAATTTTTTTTAATTAATTTTCTGGACTCCATTTTAATGATTTCTTTCAATTTTAATAATCAAAAGCATGTCTAATTAATTGATTTTTATATTTTTTATAAATAATTAATTTATTATTGTTGTATGTTTTTGTTTTGTTTTTTTTTTTCCAGAAATACTGTCTTCTGTACTTACATTTTCCCGGTAAATAAATTCTGGTAAATAATTTTTTCTGGTAAATATTTTTTTTAAATAATGTTTTAATAATAATTGTAGTAGTAGTAGTAGTAGTAGTATCATTACATCAAGTAATATATTTCTGTCACAGTTTCTTCATGTTAAACCAAACTTTTATTTTGACAGGTTGCTGTGAAGACCTTTAAGTTTGTTCACATGCTTCAGTTTGTGTGTAGTAAAGGAAACCGTGCGTCTACGATATTTATTCACACAGAGACATGCAGAACATGCAGGTTTGTATTTAGTAATTAGTTTAATAGTAATTTTTGTGGCTTAATATTCACAGACACTAGTCTATATCACATTTCGATTTAAGTGTACTGACCTACTTTTGATTTATTCATCCAAAATCTGGCAAATTCCGTGACATTCCGCGTTATACAGTAAATGACATTTGTATCGCTGGATTCCACAATTCCTTCTGCATCTTCCGCATCGTGGAAATCATAGGGCCCAACAGATACAATAATTTACCCACATAATCTACTCATTTATGTCATCAAGTAAAATAAAGCATATCCCTTTACATTTATCTACCTCACAGGTTGCCATCACCTCACATTACACCCCATTTAAACGATTCACCTCATTAGAAATCATCTCAAATAAGTCCTCTGCCTGACTGCTCTCATTCATGTCTATCAAACATTATTGAACCCTCTTAGGGTCCTTCTCTACTCAACAACCGTCACCTCGAGTGTCTGCAAAACAAAGACGTATGCAGTATATCCACATATCGATGTCTACACAACCGCAGGTCATTTAGAAACAGCTCTGGTGTGTGTTGGCCGCTGATCGGAGATCTGTATTACAGTGAAATGAAGGTAGAGGAAAAGCCCCTGTTAGATGCACGACCTCCGTCACAGAACACATTTTGACTGAATTGATCTGGATGACATGAATAATTGAGGAGACACCAAAGGAGGCAATATAAATGCACACATATATTCTAATCTCTCAGGCTGTGTTGCGTAAATGCTCTGTTTTCTGCTGTCTTGGAGTCACAGAGCGCTGCCGCCTGCCCCTGGTCTAAATGAATCCCGAAATGTATCCTCCTCCTCTATTCCACATTCAAAGTTATTCACACACAGGTGCATAATCATTATTTTGAGATTAAACTCGGAGGAATTTGTTTCCAGTCTCTATTTGGGGTGCAATAAAAAAAAATGGATAGCCTAACTTTTTTTCAGCTGACCTTTAGCGCATTTCATCTCACAAGTCTCATTGACATCTCTCCTCTGACTTTATCTGTCTCTAATCCCACTGACACCAGAAACTTTTTGTTAAATACAGGTACAAATGTTTTCCTGGGAGAAAAAAAAATGTAGACCCCACATGAGACTCAAAAATAAGGGACAATTCTACAAAACAGGTGCCTTTTATGTCCCTCAAATACACAGCCACATATTTCTAAAACTTTAACAATGAATAGCTAAAGCTTACTTAACATAGAAGTTAATATAGACATTTTTCTAATAATAATGATATTAAAAAGAAGAGGAGAAAGAAGACAATGAAGATAAAGAAGTAGTAAAAAATTTGACAATATTATGTCATTATGGCAATAATAATAATATAAAGAAAAAACATTTTAAGTAAATATTTTAGTAAGTTTTTTTATTTAAATTTAAATTTATTTATTTGTATTCTTCTTCTTACTATATATGTACAAATGTAAAATGTATAGGGCCCTATGAAATCCATTTTATTTTTTGCCACATTCCGTTTTTTTTTTTTGTAGACTTTTTAATGGTTCGATTAAAAAAAAAAAATCAATCAAAAAACGTCAAAAAATTATCCATTCAAAAATGTTATACAATTTGGAAACCAATGATTACATATTTTGAAAAGATGAAGACCCTACCTTCTAACTATTATAGTTGGTTATGTAATGCTTGCTTATATATCTACAAACAGAAAAACCATTTGAGTGATTTATTATTTATTTTGTTTTATTTTATTTTATTTATTTATTTATTTTTGGTGAAAACTGCTACTTATTTTTGGTATGTCTACTTAATTAAAATAATGAAATGTATAAAGTTTAACAGCAAAAGTTTAACAAAAATTTAATTTTTAAGGCCCTATGAAATATGTGTGTTCAGTTTTACTTTTACTAAATTCTGTATTCTGCATTCATTTTCTGGATTCCATTTTAACGGTTTCATTAAACTGTAATAAGCAAAAGCATTTCTAATTAGCTGATTTGATATATAAATAAATAAATATATATTATATATATATTACTTTTATTTATATATTTATTTATATATCTGGTAAATATTTTTTTGGTAAATATTCCTCAAAAATAATGTTTTAATAATAATTTTACATTAAGTAATATATTTCTGTCACAGTTTATTCAAATTTTATTTTGACGGTTTGCCGTGAAGACCTCTAAGTTTCTGTTTGTATATGATATGACCATGGTTTTTCTCAAAAGAAATGGTAAAATGCACATAAAGAACTCTAAGATTAGCTCTAGAGATTGTTTATGTGTAGCCATGATTTTGCATAACAAAATCTGACAAATAAAAATGTATATTTGTAGAAATTTGCAAAACCTAAGCACAAGGCTTTGTAATACCTCCACCATGAACAATCAACATATTTTAAAATGTATTAATGGTTTTTTTTTTAATAGCAATGCAATTTAAATAAATAAATAAATAACAAGCATTACTTGTCTAGTAGAACATTTAAAATGAAACAAAATGCACAGCCTCACCTTATCAATTTTATGGAACGATCCTTTTCATTACAGTTACTACTGAATTGTGTCTTTGAATCTATTTACCTCGATGACAATACGGCACATCTTGCAGCAATCACAACTGTACGTTTAGTAAACTATTAACAGCGCAGCATGGTCTGGAGAACATTAAATCTGTAATGACTCTATGGTGATGAGGAGACGGGGCCAAGCCGTGCATGGTTCAGCAGTTTCGGCAGTCTGAGGAGAAAATAGATAGGACGCAAGTAACAGATGGCCCATAGAAGTGTGTTCATCTGGACACAAACAAAGACCCTAGGAATGATTTAATGAACATTTTGGACCCTAGTAATGATTTAATGATCATTCTGGCCTCACCTATTATTTATATGGACATATAATCAACTGAAAAACCATATTTCACCGCTGAACAACGAACGTCAAATGCAGACCTCGTCAGTCATGAAACCCTGTCAACAACAATCCCACCGAGACGGTTTGTTTGTATACCAAGCTCCTATTCTCATATTTACAAATGCAGCTGTTCTACTAATACATCCATAACGGGAAATGGTATCTCTATTGAAACGTTTTAAATCAAAATCCTCATAAAAATGACAGGTAGCTGCTGTAACGTAAATTACACACATAATTTGCATGGCTCATTAGACTCTTTTGGTAAATATTAGCACAATATTGCTTTCACTGAATCATGTTTACGCCTATTTGCGGTAAACAAGGGAGGATGAAAAATTATAACGGTTAAATTAGGAGTTAATGAGTGGCGTGCGTGTCACACGCGCCGCGTGTCGTGACGTGTAAAGGGAATTCGGGGTCGAGCGAGACCGCAGGTTAATTAATGGACTGAATCGCACGTAGATAGAAAAGCACAAGGCTCAAGTTTAACTAGAGCAGCAGGGTATAACACTGACAGATGCCCTATTACAATGTTAATGATATCAGAACCCTGGACAAATAATTACATTCAAAGCTTTCCCTTGTAAAGCCACAATGAGCGGCACGCCAAAGATGACTTTCTTGATGAGAGGGCAACGCAGCTGGGGACATATGTGGCACGAGTCGAGGGACTCCCTCAGCAGCACCTCAAGAGCCATTGTCTGACGTCCGGCGTGCGCTCGGGGCCGCTGTGCCTCATGAAGAGGCTGATTTAGGCCCTGATAAGGGAGAGACTGCTCCATTTAGCTGTGCCATGTGGTCTCATCAAAGGATCATTGCAAACCTTTTAATTTACCTCTGGCCCTGATTGTCCTACTCCTCCCATTGTTCTGTGCTGGATAGGCTTGCCCTCGATTTGTGGTAACAGGTGCTGTGTTAACATCAGCGTGGCATTGCACAGGCATCTCAACTGGATTTTTGTAAACATCAGTGTCATTTAATGCGAATGGAGGAGTGCATTGGATATTGAGAGCCAAGCATGTTTTATACATACATTTTTATGCATTTAGCAGGCGCTGAATATTTACAGTTGTCATGTAACATTCTTATGGATTTTCAGAAAGAAAAAAAACATTTTTAGGACAGTACCCTTAAAGATAGTACAGCTTTGACCCTTATCTACCCCTAAAAAGACTAGTATCAAACATCTTAAGGGTACATTTTAAAGGATTCGTTCACTCCAGAATGCAAATTTCCTGCTAATTTACTGAACCCTATGTCATCTAAGATGTTCATGTCTCTCTTTCTTCAGTCAAAAAGAAATTAAGGTTTTTGAGGAAAACATTCCAGGATTTTTACTTTCTATACAGCTTCAAACGGCTCTACATGATCCCAGCTGAGAAATAAGGGTCTTATCTAGCAAAACAATCAGTCATTTTCTAAAAAAAATGTATATACTTTTTGAACACAAGTGCTCATCTTGCACTAGATTGACCTCACGCATTACGTAAGCACGCACATGTGACATAGGCTCAAGTACCGACCCAGTGTTTACAAAGCAAACATGCAAAGAATGTCAAATGCCCTTTGCAAAAAAATGTAAAACAACGATGTCAAACGATTTTGAAGCTGAAGGAGTTTTTCAATCTACCCTACCTTTCTAAAACGGAGTACACAGACAAAGAACTAACCAGTTGCAAGATGAGCATTTGTGGTTAAAAAATATAGAAATTTGTATTTTTTTATAAAATGACAGATAGTTTTGCTAGAAAAGACCCTTATTCATCATCTGGAATCATGTAGAGCCCTTTGAAGCCTCACTGAAATTGCAGTTTGGACCTTCAACCAGCTAATCCCCATTGAAGTCCACTATATGGAGAAAAATCCTGGAATGTTTTATTCAAAAACTTTAATTTCTTTTTGACTGAAGAAAAAAAGGAAATTAACATTTTGGATGACATAGGGTGAGTAAATTATCAGGAAATTTCATTTTATGAGTAAACTAATCTTTTACAGATTTAAACAAAAAAAAGTTTTGTTTTTTTACCATTACTCACTCTCATGTAGTTCTGTGGAACACAAAATAAGACATTTTGGCAGTTTATTTAGCATTTTGTTTTTATTCAAACAATGCAAGTCAGTGGGACCCAATGTAGATGTGGATCCCACTAACTTTCACTGTATGGATTCATTGTTTTCTACAGGAAAAAAGGAAGTTCTGGAATGAAATGAATGAATTTTCATTTTTGTTTGAAATACTCCTTCACTCTTAAAAATAAAGGTTCCAAAAGTTTTTTGCAGTATGCCATAGAAGAACCATTTTTGGTACCCCAAAAAACCTTTCAGTAAACAGACCCAATTTGAAGAACATTTTAAAAATCAGAAGAACCTTTTTCGACTATAAAGCATTTAAAAGGTTCCATGGATGTTCAAGGTTCTTCATGGAACCATTGATGCCATAAAAGGACCTTTATTTTTAAGAGTGGTTAAGGATGGATATTATTTCTTTAAGTGAGTATAGTCTTATTTTACTAATATGCCCCCTATAGAGGAATATAAGGTGTAACTGCGGATACTGCTCCAATGACAAGGTAAAGGTGAAACATTAGTTTTTTTTTTCTGACAGTGTAATTCATGCAGAAGTCCTACTCTATCTGAACACCTAAAAATAAATGTTCCAAAAATGTTCTTGGTACCTTGAACATTGTAGGACCCTTGCTGTCTATGGAGGGTTTGTCTCTTAATTTGTGTTCCGAAAACAAACAAAGGTCCTACAAGTTTGGAACGACACAAGCGCGAGTAATTAATGACAGAATTTTCATTCTTGGGTGGACTATAGCTTTAAGACTACATGGATGTTAGAAAGTTCTTTGTGAACCATGGATGCTAAAAAAAAACATTATTTTTTGAGTGAACAGTAGCAATGAACATCACAGAGAAAAAAGCTAGAATAAATGTCTGAATTCAGTCTGCACACACTTTTAAATAAGAAGTGAATGGTCTAAACTATGTTCCTGTCGGTAAATACAAGAGCCACTCCAAAAACTGTGAAATGTAATAAATCATCACAGGTGATTTTCTGCCATCTCACAGCTTTAAAAATGAAACAGGAACAAATTTGTTAAGGTGTTGGGATATTAACAAGATGCAATAATTCTAAATCTAGTTGTTTAGTTCAGTTCTATACTCATCATGTGGATTTGAGGCCATTTTGTGCCATTCTACAAAGCAGCTCTTCCACTGTCATCTCAATATATATTCTATACTGTCACATGTCAAATGCAGGAATACATTCACATTATCACATTATCTGACCCATCCCGTGTGATGTAGACATACATCATACAGGCATCAAGACAGAAGCAGCAGAGAGCGGACAGACATCAGGAGGCCGATCGGAGAGAAAAACGCTTCACATGTAGATCACAAGATCAGTGCTTTGGGTCACCTTTGAAAGGCTGCCGTCATAATTCATCTGACCTGCGCGTACCGTCGCTTCACATCCTGCGAGAACTAATCAACAAAAGGTAAAGAATGGGGTGGGGAGGCCAATGGCGCAAGATGGGGAAAAATGAAGAGAGCAGAGAAAACCAAAGAGCCAGAACATGAGTGAAATTTATTTTTTAACCCCTGTCCATACGGCGTATTAATCTTCTCGTGACCTCCTGCTCAGTGAAGTGTCATAGAGTGATTTTCTCCATCTCGGGCCTCTCACTCTCCACACTCTTCCGAAACATTAAATATCACCTGCCGTGATTAATCCAAACTTAATTAAATCAATCAGCGAAACAATGGCAAGGCAATGAGGTATGTAATCATTGAAATAGTAAATTAAATGATGTAAGGGGCCGCAGTTTGCCTTATTGACAGTGATGGAGAGGAAACGGGGGGTCCTGGGAAGGCTGTGCCGGCCGTTCCGGCTGACCACATTGGCCCGGCCCCCTTCGGCACGCTGGGGAACTTTCCAATCTGCGCCGCCACGCCGGACACATTTGAATTAATCAGAGCCCTCTGCTGGCCCTCCCCAATGGCCCCTGGTTTCTTATGGATGACTTCCATTTAAAAGCTGCTACTAGTGTGTGAAGAGCGTATCTGTGTCACTGAGCTAATCACATGGATACTGTACACATGTGCCACAGATGCCTTTCCAAGACTGAGATTTATGTGTAAAATGTGTACATTGTTTTTATGAGATTTTTCAAGTGAAAACCAAGTAAAATGTGCACCTACGATTTAATAATAGAGACTAATAATGTAATGTAATTTATTTCATCAAACATACTATCACTTTGCTTTTAAACACTAAGTCTAACAGAAAAATGTCATGAATGAACTTCTACTAGCAGAGCTGGATTTTATAAACGAATGATGGTTCTATTAAGAGTCATTTCAGTCCTTTTTAGGAATAAATATTAGGGAAAAAGAAAGAAATGGACAAATATTTGCACAACACAATACTGATTTACTAAAAAGAACTGACTATTCAGGAAATGGCCTCACTGGTTGCACTTTATGTTTCTGATTTACCAAAAAGAACCACCTCTTGAGAAAAATTTAATTAATCAAATTTTATTTTATTCAGGAATTGGACAACAATGGTTGCACTATGTGTTTTACTGAAACAAAAAGAACTGGCTCACTAGAAATACTGGAATCTGAAAAATTTGAAAAATCTGATTTGGTATACATTGGTTCCACTGCAAACTTTTGATTTGCTAAAAGTAATCAACTCAGAGCTATTAGTTTGGTAATTGGACAACACTGGCTTCACTTCATGTTTATGATCCACTAAAAAGAACTGGCTCATTAGAAACACTGAAATCTGGAAAAAAAATAAAAAATCTGAATACAAATCTGAATCCGAATACATTCGTTGCAGACTTTTGATTTGCTAAAAATATATATTTTTTTAAATAATAAGTAATTTTTTTAATTGGACAACACTGGCTTCACTGTAGGTTTATGATTCACTATAAAGAACTGAATCATTAAAATCGCTTGATCTGGAATCAGACTACATTGATTGTGCTGTAGACTTTTGATTCACTAAAAAACCCCAACTCATTTATAGTAATTTATTCACAAATTTGACAAAACTGGTTGCAATGTACTGTATACTTTTGATTTACTACTAAGAACTTTGGAGTTATTCATTCGAGAAACTGACTACACTGCATGTTTTTGATTCACAAAAAAGAACTAAACGGACTGGAGTGTTTTGATCTCCAGATTCTGTCATTGTTTTGTAGTGCTGTTGAATAAGTATTAGGCTGGGTAAAAATAAAAAAGCAACTTCTCGATTTTAATCCCAAGAATTGATTAGTCTAGACTGTTTTCAGTTAATGACCAGAACACTGTAGTGCACCTCCCATCGCAATAGGCTTTGTGTAGGGCTGTCACGATTCGATCCTTCGATACCTTTTGCGCATTTTGTCAGTAAAGCCGGTTCTGTAATGAGCGGTAAATGCCATCAGGTGCGTGAATTCCCATTCAGCCGTATTTACCACACAGAGCCGTTGTTCACTGACTAGCCGCGCAAATCTACGCCGATAATGAATGTGGTTTTGCGCAGCTCGTCAGTGAACAACGGCTCTGTGTGGTAAATACGGCTGAATGGGAATTCACGCACCTGATGGCATTTACCGCTCATTACAGAACCGGCTTTACTGACAAAATGCGCAAAAGGTATCGAAGGATCGAATCGTGACAGCCCTAGCTTTGTGCTTACTTTTGATATGAAACAAAGTCTCAGATTTCAAATTATGCCCATTTTATTACAGTATTCAATCAATTAATGCTGTTTTGGCACTGTTGTGGAGTGACAGATCACTGTAGCCCCTCATTTCAAGAGAAGTGGCAGCACAAAGCGCATGTGAACTGATCATCTCCTATGCTTTAATACCAGTTACAGCACAAAATAAACATGAATAAACATCCGACGGTATGTCAACTTACTGTAATCGATATCCTGTCTAATGTAATCGCTCAATCAGTGTTTCAACCGCAGAAAGATGTCAATATAACAGCTTGTAAAAAAAAAAAAGTCCTGTAATGTTCACATTTACTTCAGAAAAAACATATTCGGTGACCATAAGCTAATTTCCCTAAATATATGCACCATATAACATATTCATTAGAATTTTTTACTGTTTTTCAGTGTTTAATTTATGTTAGAAGAAATCCATCAAGTTTTTTTATGACAGCCATCATTTATTCATCATGTATTGAGTGTAATGAAAGCGTATCAGTTCATTTTAACCTTCAATATTACAGAAATGTAGTACTAACTGACTTTCATGTATATTTTACAGCATTCATTTTTTTTTTTTTTAGATTTTTTGCCTTTGGAAAAATTGATACTAAATTGAATCAGAAATCGAATCGAAAGCTTGTGAATCAGAATTGAACTGTGAAATCTGTGTTGAAACCCAGCCCTAATAAGTATCATAGAAAAGAGTTCCACATTCCATTGGCATTGTGCAAGAACCATTTACAAAGCTGAACTTTATTCCATAAATGAAACTGGTTCTTAATAAGAATAAGATACTCTTGTATCCAAACCTGTCCCAAGCCTGGAAACGAGAAGGATGAACAGATGTTTAAGGGTGAATGACTAGCAGGTGATGCAATCAAACGCTTGAGAGAAGTGTGTGTGCACTTCCTATTACTACAAAAGCGAGTACAAACATTTTGTCATAATGGGCAAACATCAGCCACAGCTGGGATGTTAATGCTGGCAAATAAGATTATCACCAGAAAGGATTTCTCTTCTAAGCATTTGCCTCTAATTAGATTTCATCTCAGAAACGAATTGCCTTTTAGCAACGAAAGCTGTCACAGAGGGAGCAGTTAGCTCCTTATAACTGAGTTAAATGAATAATTACTAATACAATTACAATCGCAGGGGTCCTTCGTGAAAGGAAAGCAAATATGGATCACAGACAGTTAGGGAAAGTTAAGTGGGTAAACTCAGGGCACTTTTGGAGCCTGTGCTTTCAGGTTTCTCACTGAAAAAGCACATTGTTAATACAAACTGAACAGAATAAAGACATAGCATCAAAGAAAAGACATCACGCCAAGGGTAAAGAAAAAAAATCATGGCAGAGAAGTGACAAATTAATGTGCAGTGAAAGTAAACCAAACTCTGTGAAAGACAACCAGCTGGTTTAAGTAATCAGGGTTGGGTTAGGAAGAGCAAGGCCATGCAGGCCTCAGCTGGCATGAGGATGTCTTAGAGAGGAGCAAGCGAGACGTGGGTGAGTATGGATCCTCTTGCCGTGCCTCCCCGGTCCATTCATCACCCAACTGCCGCTGACAGTGACGGATGGGTCAGACCCAGGACTGGCACCGCACCAGCGCCAGAATCATACGGCCCACGAGCCCACTGACAGCTGGAGCACTGTGTCAAGTGGCAGAGAGACGGCGGCCATTAATAATCCCCGTCACATGATCCGAACGTCGCACGGGCGGGAGAGGGGCCGCGAGTCAGACGGTGGCCCGGAAGGGAGATGTCACGTCGGGTAGGGTGACAGTCATGCAGGCCTGCTCTTTAATCAAGTGTGTGGAGATTGGATAATAACTATATCGCAGCCAAATTGGAGGAGGGCAAGGGATGAGGTTTTAAAAGAAGAGCTGTTTTTAATAGCTCAGGTTTGGTAGGTAAGGCTCAGGGAGACATTAAATACTATACAATTACCTTTTCAACAATAAAGGATAAGGAATGCAGTTAAAAAAATGGATTTTCATCAATGAGGAAGTATGAAGCAAAAAAAATTCAAGTTTTACTTTCCCAAAAAAGTATCTGTAAAATATTAGTAAAAGTAACACATTTATCAACACTGTGCAATATATCGAAATTATCTAAATATCACCGCAGTTTGCAATATTTGGGGCAATGAACAAAAGACAAAGAGAAAATCACTCACTGCTCTTGCCTAAATAACTTTTGTAGCTTAAATAAGAATCAGCGCATATTAAATTAATGCAATATTTGATTTTTTCGCTTTATTATTCAGTTCATAAACTGGTGTTAAAATTATTACACTAATGTTAAAAAGACATTTTTATGTAATGCCATACCATTCACTTTTAGAAGTTGTTGTAGGGGTGCATTCTTCTCACAAAAAGTGAAACGTGTGCTATATTAGAATCAGAAACAGAATGAGCTTTATTCTCGCCAAGAATGTGCAAACACAAGGAATTTGTTGTGGATTTACAGGAGCTCCTTACATACATACATACATACATACATATAAATAATTTATATATGACAAGATAGTTAAGTTCACAGAAGTAACAGCTGAGTAAAACTTTCATCTTAGCTTGTGGCATTTAAGCATTATCGTATCACATATTGAATATCGCATTATTTAATGAGTTACCGCATATCGCATTTTTCTTCAATATCGCGCAGCTCTAATTAACACATATAATTATATACGAATTCTGAATGTTGCAAACTTCCACCAAAAATTGTATTATACACACTATCAGTCAAAAGATTTTTTTATGTTTTTAAAAAATTCTCTTCTGCTCACCAAAATTTATTTGATCCAAGATACAGCAAAAGCAGTAATATTGTGAAATATTTTTACTATTTAAAATAATTGCTTTCTATTTGAATATATTTGAAAAAGTAATTTATTCCTGTAATCAATGCAAAATTTTCAGCATCATTACTCCAGTCTTCAGTGTCACATGATCCGTCATAAATCATTCTAATATACTGATTTGCTGTACAAGAAACATTTATTATTATTATTATCATCATCAATATTTAAAACATTTTTTAAGGATTCTTTAATGAATCAGCATTTATCTGAAATAAAAAACACTATACTATTTAACAGCTTGGCATCAGTATAATTTTAATAATAATAAAATAATATTTTTTATGTTTTTTGACCAGCAAATCAGAATAATAGAATCATTTCTGAAGGATCATGTGACACTGAAGACTGGAGTAATGATGCTAAAAAGTCAGCTTTGAAATCACAGGAATTAAATTACATTTTAGAACATATTTAAATCTAAAATTAAAAAAATAGTAAAAAAATGTTTCAAAATTGTACAAAATTGATTTGCTGCATTTAAAAAAAAATGCAGGCTTGGTGAGCAGAAGATATTTTTTTAAAAAACATACATACTTACAATCTTACTGTTCAAAAACTTTTGACTGATAGTGTGTGAGTATTTATTTATTAAAATAAAAATTCCTTTGCCCTCAACTTAAAATATACAATTATGTTTGTAAAATGTTACAAATTGATTTTTAATATAGTTAAAATATGAGCAATATAGGGCTGCACAATAAATCGCATGCGATTGTCATGCGCATCTCGTCAGTAAAGCCGGTTCTTTGATTAGTAGTAAAGCTCTATCATGTGTGTTCATGTGAGCGGCATTTAATACACAAACAAGCTACGCAAAATCACATTCATAATCGCAGATAAATCACATTCGATTATGAACGCGATTTTGCATAGCTTGTCAGTGATCTACGGCTCTGTGTATTAAATGGCGCTCACATGAACGCACGTGATAGAGCTTTACTATTAATCAAAGAACCGGCTTTAATGATGAGATGCGCATGACAATCGCATGCAATTTATCGTGCAGCCCTATTAAAAAAAAATTTAAATATAAAAAATAACAGAAATATTTATTCTGAATGCTTAAAAATTCTGAGTTTGCCAATTATTTATCCATATAAAATACAATAAAACATACTGGTTTAATCAAGTTAATTTACTATTTATTTATTTATTTATTCATAAAAAATATGTATGTGTGTGTCTGTTAGTCCCAGATTGTGTCTTTACAAAAAAAACAAAACAAAAAAAACACTAGACTAGCGTATTTTAACAAGGAAAAAATAATTATAATTAAAGTCAATAAAAGGTGTGTTTTTCCTGCGAAAATGAGACTGGTGTACCCTCATAAACAGATGCCATCCGATGTAATATTGTAAACACCAGTGAACAGAAAAAGTTACTTTTGTGATATATGCAACATGAGCCTCAATATGCTTTAAACATGACAAAACATCATGGCATCTGAGATATCATATGTGTTCCACTTAAAGTGTTCTCCTCACATAATAGGGTTTTAATTGTCTTTCAATTCTCCTTGCCCAGAAGAATGCAAACCATGTGGTAGAGTTGCATGTGCTTAAGCCATTTACTCTCACGCATTGTTTAAGACCCCGGATCCCTTAATCCAATTCACCACTGCAATCAAAAAGCCACGTTTAATGCATATAATAACCAAACCTGTAACACTGTCAACCATTTTGCATATCATTACAAAGAGTTTTGCCATAATGAAGTTGCTTTTAATGGGATTCAAAAAAAAAAAAAAAGCTCTCATATCATCCAAGTATACATGCATACTAATTTGCTTAAAAATAATTCAGACCAAAGAGTGAACTAGATTTGTCCTCTAAGAACAAGGACCCTAATTTCAACCTTGGGCTTGCCTTATTTGAGTGGGGAGGAAAATATCATTACCTATTTCGGTGTGATTAAGGCAGAAAGCCACCTGGCCAAATGCAAAGTGATTAACTTGAACGTCCTCCACAGCCTTATAAATGCAAATTTGGCAGATATCAGTAGAGACAGAAGACCTAAAGTTATACTGCTAGAATTACACACGTCTAAAACACATGACAAACTTCCCGAAAAAGCCCTTTGCATGTATGAAAATGTGTTTTTTATGCTAACTTGTTTACCCAAAAGCTTTTTCTCTGTTAAATGTCCATTTATTTAAGCTGTGAGACAGAGACAAAATTTCCCCTGCTCCTGATGAGCGTGAAAAAGATGAATATTGTTTAACGACAGCTTTTAAGATCTCACATTTCATAACGGAGGAGGACTGACTAGGTTTAACTGGCGGTAAATGTTATTTACCATTTTTATGAAGAAATTGCAGATCTATAGATCTAGATCTGCGTCTATAATTACAGAGGAATGGCGTCTTGATAGATTGGGTTAATCAATTTAGAAAGAGAGCAGGAATGTGCTCAAGATGGATGCATAAATTGCACTTGATGGAGCAAGTTCTTAATCCATTAGTTATGATTATTAGACTGCAAATTATAAGGTCCTCAGTTATAAAAGTGAAAAAACATAAGGCTTTTTGATTTGGGAGTTGGAAATAAACATTAATATTCCAGGTCACATTAATATTCTGCAGGCAAATAGCATTTAAAAGCAAATATGGATTTGGGAGAGCGAGGGAACACTTGTGAGAAATTAAATCTAGCTCAGAAAGAGCAATAACTAAATTACTGCAATCTAAGCCTCTCTAAGTCTCAACACCTGAGATCAGCCTTTTTACGTGGCATCAACAGCACAGATTTCACACGTCTTATGCATATCTGAAGGATAATTCCGCGGTGAGAGATTACACAGATGAAAAAGTCATTTCTGAATGAATAGTCTGCACAAAGTCCTACCGTCTCACAAGCCAGAAAAGCACTTGAGGAATCTCAATAGGCAGGAAGTGAACAGGTTCAATTCTAAAGGAATCCCTCTGTTCCAAATCATTTAAAGGACCACACATGTATGTGATTTACACCCAGGTCATGTTACAGAATATTTAACAGCAGTTTCAACTAACAGACAAAATAAATTTCCTTTGCTCTCAAATTAGTATAGGGCCACTATACTACGATGCAGAAAAATCCAGTCATAAAAATTTAAATGACTGTATAACGTGGAATTTCGGATGATCAAATCAAAAGTAGGCAAGTACACTTAAATCAAAATGCGATATGGGCTAGTGTTTGTGAAAATTAAGCTGCAAAAATAATATTTAAATATGAATCCTGCATGTTCTGCGTGTTTCTGTGTGATTGAATGTCGCAGATGCGCAGCTTCGTTTTCTACACACATACTGAAGCGTGCGTCACTTGCTGTGTTTTGAACATGAGTACATGAATGAACACATGAATATAATCACTTGAACTGCTTACTTTATGAGCATTTTACTGTTTCTTTTGCGAAAAACTTTTGTCATGTCATATACTGTAAAAAACAATTTGTTGAGTTAACTTAAAATAATCTGTTACCCGGCTGCCTTAAAATTTAGGGGAGGTACAGTGATGTTTCGTATATTCAGAGTTGTTTACAGTGTTAAAGAGTTGGATTCTCTTGCTAGACATGGCCAAAGTTTTAAAAAATAATGAACGAATGATGGAGAATTTCTTTGCCGAAAGTCTTACTTCCGGGTTGGTACACGTTTCGGCTGTTTTTTTTCGATCGTGGCATTAATGACGTAGACAATGGTGGAACTCCTTATATAAGCATTTCTCCCGGAAAAGCGTGCCCGCGGCGCCCGTGCTCATGTCGGCTAGACCGTGAGAAAGAAAGCCCGCTCATCAACGCGCTTCATTTGGCTGCAAAAAAGAAGTGTGGTTTTGGTTGTAAGGCAAAGATAACTTTGCTCAGCTTCCCGAAGAACTCCGCGTTACGTGAACAGTGGATGCAGTTCCTTTTTCTGGGGCAGCAATGGAGCTTTACAAGTGTGTGTTTGTTGACGAACATTTCATATACAAGGCCCAGTTCGACGCTGGATTTGCACATTGTTTGACACTGAAAGATGGAGCGGTCCCAGCTATAAAAGATCCCGGTCATGATTCAGAACTGCAGATGGTAAGTGAAACAACATCAAATGTCTGTTTTATTGGCAACTTAGCTCCGCCCACGGCGCGCCTCCAGAAGCTCGGGTTTTTCCGGAGAAAATCAGAAAGCTGTATTTTTCTTTTATAAATATGATAAAACTAAAGACTTTTTGGAGATAATAAGGATACAGTACTACTCTATATGTACTCAAGACTAACATGAGATTAGGTGAACTGTGTATGTTATGTACCCTTTAAGTTTAGTCAACTCAAAGAAGTTTAGTTAATTTTAAATGTTAAGTTGTACCTAGTGAGAACTTAGATATTTGAGTTGATTTAACTTAAAATTTTAAGGCAGCAGGGTAACAAATTATTTTAAGTTGTCTCAACAAATTGTGCTTTTTGTTTTTTACAGTGTACAAACAGTAATTGAAAGGTCTTCACAGCAACTGGTCAAAATAAAAGTTCAGTTTAACTTGAAGAAACTATGACAGAAATATATTACTTAATGTAATGATTCAAAAAATGCAAAAATCATCAACACATTATTTTTAAGGAATACCAGAATTTATTTACCAGAAAAATGTAAATACACAACAAAAAAAAAAAAACAAAAAAAAATAATAATAATAAATAAAAACTACAAACATAATTAAACTACAAAAATAATTACAAAATCATTTAATTAGATATGATTTTGATTATTAAAATTTAATGAAACTATTAAAATTGATATCAGAAAATAATGTATTCATAGGGCCTTCAAAACGTAATTTTTGTTAAACTTTTTAATAAACTGATGTTAAATTGTGTAAGATTCATGATTTCAATTAATTAGACATGCTTTTTGATTAATATCTGTTAATATAACCATTAAAACAGAATATGGGAAAAATTAAAAAAGATTTCATACACTTTGAAAAACAAAAAACTATTTGTTGAGTCAACTTAAAATTATTTGTTACCTTGCTGCCTTAAAATTTTAAGTTCAGTCAACTCAAAAAAATGTTAAGTTGTACTAAGTGACAACTTAGATATACAACTTATAAGTTGACTAAACTAAAAAATTGTTTGTTAAACTTAACAGCTGTGTTTGTTACTCGGCTGCCTTAAAATTTTAAGTTGAATCAGTAAAAGTTATTATAAGCTGACTCAACAATTTGTTTTTTACAGTGTAGGCCAATATTAGTATTAAGGATTTTGTCTTTTTTTTTTTCTTTTTTGTCAGTTAATTATTTCCATCATAAATAATGTTAATTATTTTGATGTTAGCTATTAAACCATTAATATTAAAATTCCATGTTTAATTATATTAATTTTTTTGCAAATTTAATTTAATATTAAAAAAATATAATAATGCAATAAAATTAATAGTTTAAATATTACTTTAATGTGTAATAGATATTTATTTTGAAATCTGCTACAGTTTTTTTTACCAGGATTTTAAATGATTAATGGTGTACATGACATGAAATATATTCATTAAATATTTAATTAAATATACACATACATACATAGTCACGCACAACTAAATGTTAAATATAAACCAGTATTGATACATTTAAAAAACTGATATGGTACCAATATACCCCTATTTTATTGTTAGAAATCAAAAAATGCCCCCACTAGCAACTAAACCAACTTGACTAAACCAACTTGCTCATTTTACTCCATTTTTATTGTGCCACGGGACACCTGCGAGGGCAGACAGCCAAATCGGTGGGATGGTTGAGGGGATTTGGGGGCGGAATTCTCCTCAGCTAAGGAACACTGAGCTCTTTTTTCCCCATGACTCCCATCTGTTGAGTGGTCATTGTCCGTAAAGTGTTACAGCTGCAAAGGACCAGTCCTACATTCTCCAGTGAAAAGGCTTTTTAACATATTCAAAACCTCCACAACCCATTATGCCAGTACTGTTACCGAGCCCTGATTTATTCATTGACTTTGCCTCAAAACCAGCCATTTGCACCCTGTTTAAAAACTTCACCCCCTATCCGTCCGACAGATTGGCTCCTCCTCTGGCCAGCAACTCATTCAGCATTCTCCCTCTGCCGGTCTCTCTTCAGCCTCGTAAGAGAGTCCTAAACGCGTCCCTTCCAGGTAGAGATGACATATGTTTTTTCGCTGCCGCCCAGTTATTCTGTGATCACATCCTGCTTGGGAATTGTTCATCCGTTCACTCGGCTTTTGTGGCCGATTTCATGCCATGTACGAGTCTGTGTTCTTGCCCTTCATGAAGCTGTCAGCCACATAAAAGTGGCCTGACTGGGGTCGTGCCACAAGTGGTGGGAATGGGACATCACCACAGCTTCTTGGAGAAAGCCCACCCACAGTTCTTTGCTCCGCGGGGCTTTAATTTGACTTCGATTTTTATTATGCAGGCCCCCTGAGGAGAGAACACTTTTACAAGCCTCCGTAAAGCCCTTTTTAATAATGGGCTGAAGGGGCGAAGAATGGGCCCGCCACTGCTGTTTGACCACTCATGGCATGCTCCAATAAAGTGCGCTATTCATCCCTGCTCCCTTTCACTGAGTCACTATGGGGGGAATTTAGGCTGGGTGCTTATGCATGGAGTACCAAGGAAAGCTGCTGAAATAGATTTAATGGATCTCTACGATTCATGCACACATAGACTGAAGGTGGCCTTTTTCTCTTCACTTCCTTTGCCTCCCAGCTCTGTGTGCTTTTGTCAGGGACCAAGGGGTGGTGAAGCTTATAAGCGAAACAAGAGTCTAATTTCAAACGAACTGCAAGCGACCACTGGAGAAAGAACACACTGAAAATGTACATCAAAGATTGAGTGAGCAAATGTGTATTTCTCTTTTGCATTCCAAAGATGTAGAAAAAAAATATTCAGGAATGTGCGAAAATGAGTGAAACAAGTCTTGTTTTTTCAAGCAAATTGAAACAGTGAAAATGTAAAAAAATGTAGTGAGCAAATTTGTTTAGTTTGTGTAGTTTCTTTTCTCTTTTGCATTTCATGCAGTAATAGTAAAATTCAATACAAATAAGCAGATAAATATTTTAATGTTCTGGTACATAACCAATAAATAGCTGATAATAAAATATTATATTATGTTGCCTACATTTAAATGAAAATAAAACACTTAAAACTACTGATTTAAAATGCTTTAAGTGAGTTAAGGATATTCATTTCAAGATTTGCTAAAGCTATTAAAACTACTGTTAAAAGCTATTACTGTTTTTAAAGATTAACATTAAAATAAGCACTAGATGATTATTTATTTATGTTTTAACACCATATCAGCAACAATGGCTATACTAATGGCAGCATTAACAGTATCATTTTAATACATCATGTACAATAATAAAACATTTTCTTAAGAAGAAATCATTACTGATAAAAATCATATAAAATTTTTTTACTTAATCAATTTTTTTTACTTAAAAATTCTAATATTCTGCGGGCGAATATGCATTGGCGAATATAATTTAATATTAAAGCATTAGATGAAGGCAGAGGTAATCTAAAAGTAAAAACAGAGAAAATTAGCTTGTATAATTATATATCCAATATTGAACGATACATCTGTGCAAATGGACCACAAAACCAGTCACAAGGGTCTTTTATACATCATCTGCTGAATAAATAAGAGGTATGCCCCAGTTTCATAAGCCTTGTCCTAGACTAAAAGTATGTCTGAAAGAAACTTGCACTGACTGATCATAAAAAATATATCAGTGCATTTATTTTGTCTCAAGATGCACACCAGTAATGTTTCTAAGGCATGTTTATAAAAAATGTTTAAATGTCTTACTTGAACTATGACCTAATCCTGGTTTAGGCTAAACCCTGCCTATGAAACCGGGCCCTGGTTTTTAGGATAGGACAATATTTATATATAAATTATATTTTTTATATATAAAAAATCGAAATACTGAGAAAATCCCCTTTAAAGCATATTACTAATCAAAAAAATAAGTTTTGATATATTTACTGTAGTAAATTTACTAAATATCTTCATGGAAAATGATCATTACTTAATATCCAAATGATTTTTTCCCATAAAAAAAGAAAAAACTTTAATTTCGACCAATACAATGCATTTTTTTGCTACAAATATACCCGTATTACTTAAAAATGTTTTTTTTTTTTTTTTGGTCCAGGGTCAAAAATAATAATACAAAAAAAATTCTATATCGGCTGATGACCAGCATTGTAATGATACAATTGAATACACCCCTACAAATATTTTAGGGGTTAATGGGAATATTACATTTAAATAAACAAATTGTTTTGATCTCATACACATAGAAACGCAAGATTTAAATTGACAACCTCCGATTTTTAACCAGGCCCATAACTGATCATTTAAGCGAACAATGCATAATTAACTATTAACCGGTTCCATTTCAGAGTTTCACTATATTCTGCACACACCGAAAATGAAGTGACTTTTCTATGGCATATCAAAAGGCACTTATGCATCATCAAGCCAGTCTAATGCCTCTTTGATTGTAGCCCACATTGGATTTTAAATAATGACAAATGACGCACTTTTACAAACTGCCTGAGGAGCGTTTTTAGAGCAGCGAGCCCAACTTAATGCCACGAGGTGTTAACGGATTGATTCTCCTAATCTGTTCAGCTACACCGCTTGTCAGTGTGGGGCAGCTGAATTGTCTTAAGACAGCCTGGTGTGCTGTGTGTTAACCAATTTCACGGCCATCTGTCACGCACAGTTAAACTTTGCGCTGCCGTGTTGAGGGGAGGGAGAGCCCTGCAGAAACGGGAGGAGGAGGAGAGGAAGGGAAAAAGAAGGGAAGGGAAGGGAAAGCCGCTCTGTCGCTGAGGCCTGGGCAGAATGGATCATACAGCGGGGCTGTGTAGCCGTCCTCAAGTTCATTCAGAGCACTGCAACCAGACCAGTGACTTTTCTTCCCAGCTAATTATGTGGAAACTGCAAAGACAATAAAGCATCTGGTGGTCTTTCTTCCTGGTTTCAATTTTTCTCAATATTGTGACAGGCTAATGCATTGTGTCTGACTCAGCCATCCCAGCAGGGGATTGACTGAAAGGCAGGGTCAGGAGAGAGCAAATAGATGAATTTATAACTTTGCCTTTTCACATTAAAGTAGCGAGATTGTTTCACTGGGACCCACTCCGCCCCCTCTCGCTGTCCCTCCACAGAGACCGAGACTCTCTCTGAAAACATGTTTTGTCTGTGCCACCCAAACTGAGTCTGGCCTTCCCCTTTCTGAGAGGCCTGGGTCACCACTGTTGGCCAACCTCCCCTATTCCTGCAAAACCTCCTAACACAGAGCCAGTGAAAAGACAAGACACCCGGTTCAGACATATCTGTGCTCGTGAAAGAGAATGACTGAGGAGAAAAGACTTTTCTTAATGAAAGATGAAACTTTAAATTAATGCTCTACTAATAAACCAAATCTAATTAATGCTGCATCTTTTGAGAGACTGTGTAAAATGCACAAAGCATTATACAGAAATTGTTTGTTTCAAAACGGCATATGTTTGCATGCAACAACTACACCCCTAGATGCCACACCACTTGCAATGTAGACAGCTTTTTAGACTATAATGGAAGCATTCCTGTTTTGTTGCATCACTCGGTGTGTCATGGGAACTGCGTAGACCTATGTACCTATGTTATATAGAGGATTTTCAGTAGTATCTGTCAAATGAAAATCTCTGTAAATCTATTACATAAGAAAAAAAATGATTTGAAAAAAGTAACAGCAATAAGTATGGTTGGTGGTCTGTGGCCAAATTGAGAGAATTTCAACACAACCCCACTGCAATTCTTACATTTTTTACGAGGAATTCGTATGAAGGACCAAACAAGGGACTATGATTTTGAGATCCATCTTTTCACACTGAGGGACTTATGCAACTATTACTGAAGGTTCAAACTCTCACTGATGCTCCAGAAGGAAACACAATGCATTAAGAGCTGGGTGGTTAAAACTTTTTGAATTTGAATATCAAGGTAAGGGTAGTACTAAATAAAAAATAAAAATAAAAAGGTATTTAGGCAAAATAAGAAAAATTTACACATCTTCATTCTGTTCAAAAGTTTTCACTCCCAGCTCTTAATGCATTGTGTTTCCTTCTGAAGCATCAGTGAGCGTTTGAAACTTCTGTAGTAGTTGCCTATGAGTCCCTCTGTTGGGTCTTAAAATCATACGCTCATTGTTGGAAAGGGTTCAAATACACAAAAATTCTGAAAAACCAAAGAGCTGTTCTGGACAAACAAGGAACTCATGAACAACTGACACTAAACAAAAAAACACAGCTGTGGATCATTCAGGTAGCAACACAGTTTTAAGAATCAATGAGTAATTTTTATAAATTCAACTATTATTTTCTCTTGTGGACTATATGCAAACATCTTTTTGTGAAATATCTTTTTCAGGCCAGTACTAATTAAAAAAATAACATGCATTTTGTATAATCCCTCTTATTTTGGTAAAATAATTAACATGTTGCAGATTCTGCAAGGTGTATGTAAACTTTTGACTTTAACTATATATAATTATATATTGGGGTCAGAGTTGTATCTTTCATAATGTTACAAAAGATTTAAAAAAAAATAAATAAAAAAAGCATGGTTTCCACAAAAATATAAAGCAGCACGATAAAGCAGGATAATGATTCTGGATCACCAAATAAACATAGTAGAATGATTTCTGAAGGATCAAGTGACACTGAAGACTAGAGTACACAGCTTTGCTATGATGCATTTGATTATAAAATATATTCAAAAAAAAAAAACATTTAAAAACATTTTTTTTTTTAATCTTATTGACCCTAAACTTTTGAACAGTTGGGTAGGGTTTTTTCTCAGCAGAGACATGTTGTTAGGTCTAATGCAAATTTTAAATAGAAGTAATAGAAGTGTCTATACTAAAAGTAATAGAATGTAAGTTATATGTAACATTTAAACTCATTAGCATCCATCGCTTGTTAATAGTATTAAACAACAATCATCTGAATTTATCAAAATGCAAAACCGGTGATTTGACAGCGATTGTTTGGCAAAAACTCATCGGTGGCTCAGCAAGCAGACACCCAATAGCAGGACACCCTTCTGGTTGTGAGAGAATCTTCCACCCCTGTACACCCGATCATCCTCAAGTCACTGCTGATCTTCAAGAACCCTCCATTCCCCCTCTTTTCCCCCTTAATTAAATGTGCACTTCATTAATGTAAATTGAGGGGCTTTAATGCCCTTGTTGAAATTCTGAAGAAAGTGCTGTGGCCTCGCGAAATGCTCAGGCATCATTGCAAATTAGATTAGGGACCAAGAAAGGCAGTAAAATTAGAATGATAATGGTTGATATGGCTGCCTGACAGGCATGACTATTCAAGGATCAATGGGACGTAGAATGCCTAGCGAAAGCCCACTCTCAAAGGCTTGGACCCACGTCAGCCTACAGATGTGCCTTTTGGAAGCACTTTAAATTAGTTTAATTTGGTAAATGGTAGGGATTTAGAAGCTCTTAGCCTGCCTATAACAAGACAGGAATACATTGAAATGTTTTGCTATTCTTTTATTAGCATAAAATAGGATTGAGGGTGATTTGCATTCCCAACAAGTCTACTTTTTTTGTTCATTTACTTTTTTTCTTTTATTTAAAATAGCATTTTCATCCATATCTCATGCCTGGACTTTAGAATGAACCCTTTTCCCAAGCTGCTTTTCATTCTACTTAATCCTGTTAAGGACGGGAATGGGGGTTGATTTTATTCAAACTAATCTCATCAAACACACCAATTACAAGGTCATTTTGATTAAAAACCAATGGCTGAAAAGACCTAAAGATGTTTCCCTTCTAACTTAAGATTCATAGCTGTTTGGGACATCTCAGCCTATCCATGTCAAAAACTGCTAAAGCATTAGGTCCAATCTGAAGTTCATGGTTTAGACATATAAACAGTGGCACAAACCCACTAACACGTCTGTCACTGATTCAATGAGGAAGAAAAAAAACTTTGGAAACTGGCCACATTGGGCTGCCTTCTGCATAAGTACTGCTGCTTTTAATCCGACCCCAATTCTTTTCCATAATCTGACATCACTGACTTACTTTGTTTACTCTCTTGGTAAACAGCAGCAGCGCTGTGGTGTGCTGTTGAAAAGAGAGAAGCCATGCTTGAGCTGATGGGGGTGGGTCAGAGGAAGTGACTTTTAACTAGTTTGGTCTTTAGCCACTTAGGAAATGCAAAGAGAGGGATTACAGAGATCTGCTGCATTGTTAGGCAGTATAAGATGCACTTTGCCTAAAGAGTCACTATAGTGCACCAACTCAAATGCATGCAAAAAAACAACATGGTATCATTTCTGGGAGCATATTAAAATGGGGTGAATAAGCATGTCTATTTAATAACTATAATATTGTGTTTCGATTGTGACAAGTGGCTGTATAAATTATTGTAATATAAGGACCATTATACAAAATTGGTGCAAACTGCTGTCCCACAACCAAAAAAAGCATTTAACAATTCAAATCCTAGATGTTTATTAAGATCCTTCTATTATATATTAAAACCCACAATAATAATTAAAATATTAGAAAGCTTAATATATATAAAATCATCATTTATTGGGTACTTTCAACTGAGAGGTGGCTGTCCCAACTAACCCCTAGATTTCATCTTATGAAAATGATTTTTTAAATTGCTGTTTTTAAAAGTATCTTTTAAAGTTAAATATATATATATATTTATTTCTGATTTTCTTTTGTAAATTATGAAACTTTTTGAATTTTTCAAGTCACTTCCGAAACGGCGTATGTTTTAGTCCATTGGCTGAGACTGATTTTAACTACACCCATAAATTTATGATCAGGAAATATTCCAGAGTCCCTCTCTCTCAAAACTACAAGGTGTGAGTAGATAGATCTCATCATCTTGAGATAAATGTGTTAAAAAGTATGTAAAAATATGTGTGTAACTTTAAGAAACATCATTACCGAACACCTTTTTTCTGCAATTAAACACACTTTTTTGGGAGTTATTCCATAACATTTAGTTTTTATATGTGTACAACTGTTCAGAACTGTGCTGGCACACTGTACCTTGGATATTATACAATTTGCATACATACATATTGTTTGGGGGCAAAAATCTAAATGTTTCCAACTCTGACTTCATAGCAATTCTGTAAAAAAGTGATGCAAAGGTGATTATTATTTTTTGTTTGTTTTTTTACATAAGAGTGTACACAGCCATTTGTAACTCCAATGTGCAAGACTTCTGATGCCATTTGCTTCCGGTTTTTTTTATCTGTACAAAACAGTTTGGTGTGCTGCTTGATATTGCTAACTGTAAGAAAATAGCATATTTTAAATACATACAAAATTGGATTAGGTAAAAAAAAAAAAAATTAGATTAGATTAGGCCTATAGTTTTATATCACTTTAGGGCAAATCCCCAAGCAACTGAATCCTCTTTAACAAACAGAGCAACAAATGCCCAGAGAATCCCCATTAATATTCCCAGTGTCACCCCACAGAGGGAGGTCTTCATGAACAAAGCAAGCTCATTTATCGGGCAGCAGGTCAGTACACTAGATACATCCGCATACTATAGAATACTCACGAACAGAGGATAAACACAGGTGTCAAACCACCTGTGCAGACCACCCTGAAATACCAAGCAGACCTTATGAATTCAGTTCATGTATCTAGGGATGAGCTAGTTAATCTAATCCTGGAAATCACCACGTAATAGTATGTAAACAGAAGCTTACCTCACTACCTTGACGGTTCGTCCGGTATCTCTCTATTCGCGCCAACCAAACTGAATCTGTTCACCTGCGTCGTCCTTAAAGATTATATAAACATACAAACTCGTGAGCGAAATAAAATAGTCGACGCTACTAACTTAAACTCACAATGTTTAACTAACAGTGTAGTATTATCGAGCGAAGTAATAATCAAACACGATCTTTGGAACGTCAGATTAATTCTGAATCGGTTCGTTCGGATGATTCATTTAAAAGAACAGATTCAAAAAAATATGTTTAGTAGCGATATATTTGCATAATGCCGTTTTTCCGTTCAAATATCAACTCAGTTTTGATTAAATATGACAGTGGACCACAAAAACAGTCTTAAGTAGCACAGGTATATTTGTAGCAATAACCAAAAATTACTGATTTTATGCCAAAATCATTATGACATTAAATGAGGATCATGTTGCATGAATGTTTTTGTACATCTTTTACCATAAATATATCAAAACTTATTTTTTTTATTAGTAATATGCATTGCTAAGAACTTCATTTGGACATCTTTAAAGGCGATTTAGCTTTCATTGATTTAGCTTTTTATAAATCTTTATTTTTTGGTAAATATACCCTTTATGACTGGTTTTGTGGTCCAGTGTCACAAATGATTAAATATACAATCAAACAGCTGTAATCAAAAAGTAGATTCAGATTTAGATTTACATTTTTAAAGTAGGTTCTCTAGTATCATATTATCAGAATCCCTGAGACAATAAACTAATTTATTCTGAAAACGCAATGAGCAGATCTTATCACATTCATTAAGTAAAATGATTTTAAAGCCTGGCTGGTCTAAAAGGGCAGCAGAAAGCTAATGAGGCCCCTATAGGAAGTGAAGCCCCTGTGGCTGACTCTGTAATTAATCAGCTTCCCCTCTGATTATGGTGTCCATCAACAAGAGACACACTGCTGTTTGCTTTAACAGGCAGAGGCTTGGAATTGGACACACGTAAGTGAAGTCTTCAATTGATGTTTCCAGTGTGGAAAGCATTGAATCACTGCAGGTAGAAGCAGGTCTTTGCAACTGTTTGTGTAATCAGAACTAATGGATGAAATAACATAATTATAACTAAAAATTAATATATTTGATGCAAATATATTGCTTTTTGATTACCCATACAATTACTCCTTTAGCCTATTATGTCTTGGCCATCCCCGGACCCATCCCCCTCTAGGACTCTCCTCTCTTCAGCAAGGATGCATGTCCTCCATGGGCCGGGATCAATGTTAAAAAGTGGAATTAGTCATTCTAAATCATGCAGCAGTGGTCGAAGGGATGGCCTCCGAAAATCATTAGACAATCATGTATTCCTATTGATTTATTCAAAGTACCTGGACTGAAAGCAGATTAAACAGCAAGTAAAAGGAAGCTAATGCTGATTAAATGGCAGTGGGATGGGAGGTCCTTGGGGTATGTTTTTGTCCTAATCAGTAGGAAACAATACTGCTGCAATCACTGCTCCAAACAGGTCTATTAAGGGCCCTTTACTTGACATATTTATGTATTTCAAATACTGGAGCGCACATTAAATTGAGTTTACTCACAGCACCTTTGCATCTAGTTGGGGAGCATCTGACATCCAGAGGACAACATGGATGATCCCACTGCTGGCCATTCAATGGATATATATCAGTATCAGTGTATCAGTATCACAATATATTCACTTTTACCAAATGCAGTATGTTAGTGCTGTCACTGACGATTATTTTGGTAATCGGTCGATTATTCTGACGATTAATCGAGTAATCAGATAACTTCTTTTTGAGGTAATAAAAATAGACCTAAGCAAACAATAGCCTTAAATTACATATATAATAGCAATGAGGCAATAATAATTCATTTAAATAAAGTATCAAAAGCAAGTAATTTTATGGTTTTAAAAAGTTAAAGTAGGTAATCTATTATAAACAATAGAGCTAACAAATGCCTGCAGAGGGCGCCAACGGCCTGCGTGATCTAATTCTTGTTTAATACTGACTAAACAACATTTAAATCAAATATCCACTTAATCTTTAATATTTGGCCATTACTTTGAACAGAAATTCTGCAGCCACTGTAATTTCGTGAATATGAGGACATTAAAACGTGTAAACTCATAGTGAGGGTTTGAGCTTTTATTTTGAAATCACGATGAACCGTTAGCATATTGAGAACGATACTGATGTATTGCCCTGTGTTTGCTTAGGTTTAAAAATTATTTATCTTACAAATTTAATAAAATGACGTTCCCAGATGAGTGTTATAATAAACCTAAACTCACAGCAATATGCAGAGATGGTGTCTGGGACGGTCAACTGATGGCAGTTTGTGTAGAAAGGCATTTAGCCTTTGTGAATTTACAATAGAGAGTTTTTATCATGTGTCATATATTGACGGCACTGAATGTAAACAATGCTACTGAACCGAACAAAACTTGCATATTTTGCTGCTTATTGCTGCTGAAAATCAATTATTGTCATGTTTGGGCTGTACTAATCAGTCGAACGGGGAAAAACAATTGAAGTACTATAGACTGCCAAAAGTTATAAGTAACAAATAAAGAAGAAGAGTGTAAAAAACTGTCTGAGGAACAAGAGGCATTTGTAGTTGGCCAAACTGAACCAGGATTTCCAGAATCTCGAGAACATCTGTGTTTGTTCTTATAATTTTCGGTCAGGTAGGTAAAATATTAAGCTAATATCTTTAATTAATACTGCTCATACGTATCTTTACCAGCCATTAACTTTAGTTTGTCAAAATGTTGTGACTTTTCCTGCTTACTAAGTCCTCCTCTATATGATTTAGCAGATTTCACCCATTTTTTCCATGGTTTAGACAGCATAAATTAGCAGAACAATGTATTCAGTAGTACATTAACCGTCCAATCCATGCAGTTGTTTACATCTGAGTATCTCTAATATGGTCGCACATCTGGATAACTGACCAAATCGTGACGTAAGTGCAAACCCTCTAATAATACATTTAGATCTTAAGCATCAACACAAAAAAAACAGTGACAGAAAAAATAAATACAAGTTCCAAGTAAGGTTAATATTAACAATATGCAATATAAGATATAGTAAAATACCACTAAAATACTATAGAACAAACTTATTTTGTCATGATAGTTGAACATGAATATGATCTGCATACTGACTAGTTCAGTCTTATCAGAGCAATGGTTATAACAAATGATTTGGGTAAGAAATTGTGATGACAGTACACTTTCAGTCTTCATTTACCAGCACTGTATTGGGCTGAAGCTTAGGCATAATGTAACACCCTTAGAAGTGAAGCAGGCATATTTAAACAGCTGTGAGTCAACAGTGTCTTCTCTCTGGTATGGCTTCTGTCCTCTACACTGTTTAACCACAGCCTCCAAACCACACATCTTTGTCTGAGCCAAACAGAGCAAGTACGGTCTTGTTTGAGCATTTTCTTTCCTCTAGTCCTTTTCTTTTGACACATCTTAATATATAAGTTCATTTATTGGTTGCCTTTTATATGTTTTTACTATGGATTTCTGACATTGGTTGTGGAAAATACACGCAAGATAATATGTCTTTATAATATTGCATCAAAACAATGTCTTTGGAGAAGTGCACATGACAAGAAAAAGAAAAAATACCTGATTATGAGCACTGTTTTTTAGGTTGCCACTTGATGTCCAATGTAAAATCTGTATTGTGAAGCAAAACCAGCTGAGATCTACTGCCATAAAACCACCACGCTGTCTGAGGATAATTTCAGGTAATGTAGTTCAGCATTGAGCTCAGTTAAAGTCATAGAATCTGAAAAGTCATTTGTCTGTTTTTCCCACAAAACAGATTTCCACAGGCAAGTGGACCATGACAAAACCAGAACAAAGCAAAAAGTCAATTCAGCCTGAATGAAACCTGAGGTAACTAAGAAAAATCATGTCATTTTGAGCGAAAGAGAGAGGGTCTGTATACAGAGGGGCTATAGCAGGATTTGATATAGCATGGTTATGCTTGAAATCGACTCTGAAGCACAGCCTGCTTGTGTCAAGCCATTGCACAAAGATCAATACTTGTTCAGTACAAACATACAAAATAAAAGCCTGTTCATGGGCCAGCTTTTCTCATGCCTTGAGGATCTACATTGACAGCAGAACGGGAGACCGGGTGGGCTTCACGTGGAGGGTAATCAATGAGGCAAAGGGTTGAGATCTACTGATTTACTCCTTCTGTGGGTTGATTAGGCTTTAGGGACATTTGAAGCAAGCAGAAATCACTACAGCAGAATGCGTAATCCATATCAACATCAGCTCCGGAAAGATTTGGATGTGATTCGACTGGTGCATGTGCATAAATCACCATGCGAGCTGAAAGAATTCAGCTTGTACTGTTTCTAAATTAAACTGAATTAAGACCAAACATCTTGGAGGTGCAGTTTTGTCATTTGAGTAGGCTGTGGTTCAGTTTCAAGCTATGTAATGTAATACAGTTCTTGTAATTTTATTCAAGTATTAAAGATAAGAATTGTTATTCTAAATAATAATAGATCTAATTACGTATGCATTCATTAGTGGAGGGAGAAGTTTATTTAATATTTAATTATAAAATTTAAGATTTGTGTATTTGAAATGCATGTCAAATCCATTTGGATTACACAGATTTAACATAAAGTTAACTTAATATGATACATATTTGTCAATCACACATAAATAAAAATAGGTCAGATTTCTGCACTCAAATAAATCATGTCTATTTTTTAATAACTGTTTGCATTAACTATTTTTTTTATCTTATTTGTATATTTTAATCACTTTATTTAAATATAATTACATGAATTTATACAAATGTAACATCTTAAACAATGATATTTAAAATAAAAAAAAATAAATATTAAACATATTAAATTGTTTTCATTTTTAAGTTTTATATACATTTTATAGACATTTTTATTTTTTTATTTATTTTTTATTTTGTAATATTTTTATTTTTTTAATATTTGTTTATATTTTAAATATTAAAATAATAATATATAAACATTTATATTAATATTAATATACATTATATTAATATAAAAAAATATATTTTCATATTTTTATATTAAATTAGCATATGTTTTGAATGTTTTAAATAATGATTTTTAAAAGAAATTTGTTAAAATTTTACATATACAATATGTTTATATAAATAAAAAAATATTATTGTTAATAACATACATGTTAAATATAAAAATATAAAATCATTTTAATTAATTTGTTAATATAAAAAATATATATATTTTCAACTTTTATATGAATTTTATTTTTATATGAATTTAGCATATCTAAAAGATATTTAATATCAATTATTTTTCATATTTTATCCCAATATCAAAAGAAATTACCTGTATATTTTATTTATATCATTTTTAATAGAAAATTAAGTCTATTTTAGGAGGCACTGTAATTGTATTTCTCTTACTGTAATTATAAAAATACAAATCTCACATACAAATCATAATACAAAAATACTGATTTTTTGTAGAAATCTTTTAATCATTTTACTTAAAAGATCATATTAATAATTAATAATAGATTTACACAAGATGTTTTTTTGGATTTTGACAAATCTTAAAGAAATATTATTGGGTATAATTTAAAAAATCTAATAAGAAATCTTTATGTAATATACTTTCATTAAAAATAAACAAATATTTCAGATTCTATTTCTTATTGATTTTACATAGTTAATTTTATTAAATAAAACTTGATTTTAATTTTCAAAACATCCTGTGTATTCCAGCTTTAAATGAGATTGTGAGTGTCAGATTTTCATTGTGATCTTAGACATTTTAAAAATGCAAAATCCATCTCAATAAGTCTGAAATCAAGCTATTCAGAAGCAGCTAATGTTTAATCCAGGTTGTTGGCTTGACTCTCTGGTTTTAATTTGCCTTCGATGCCCTTTTGTTGACAAAGGTAAACTGATGACAGTTTAGAAAAGCCAGCACTCAGCCATGTGGAAAAGAAAAAAAAAGATGTGTTGACCCTTCCTAGATTGAATTTAGCACAAGGCTGGATAGCAGCAGTTGCAGACATGATGGATTATTGTAATGACCACCTCCACGGCCTTTTTGTCATGTTTAAATGGCAATAAATTTAAGCAGAAAGCACAAACCACGTGTTTGATGTGTAAGTAAAACGCACTTCATCAACCATGCGCATATTCAAGTATTGCCAAACTGCAAAATTGGGTAGGTTTGTTTAATATTCATTAATATTTATTCAGTGTTAAGTGAAAACCCTTATAAATTATGAAATCAGTACAGCTGTTTATGTTAAATAATATATTCAACTCAAACCAAATATTATTTACAGAGACTTGTCAGGTTACTAATGAATATTGAAAGGGACTAATGAGATAACTAAAGCATGAGGAAGAAATCGGCTTTGGTTTAGCTTTAACGCAGTGTTTGCTAACGGATGATTTTTCATGCGCTGAGCGTTGTGATACCGAGCGTCTTTCTGTGAGAAGCACTGCATTTGCTGTCGTTTAAGAATCTCCTGGTCGATACGTTTGGGAGTGCAGAGGTATGAGTCTCTGCTGGCCTTATCTTCTGCCCTCCTCCCTCTTAACACCGGTGATTGAGTGCTGGATATTAGACCCTCAGGCCACCACACACACAGACAAACACACACATCACACATATATTACCCAGGTTGAGAGTGATAGCCAGTTCCCACATAACTCATGAGGAACTAGGAATGGAAAGAGGGAAAATCACAGCATAACATTTGTTATTAAGCTTCTAACCACATATATGACTTCAATTTTTGGCCTATTGTATGTAAAGTAAAGGATATTCGTTTCTTTAATAAATAACAGCTATTAAATAAAGGTACCGCAAAAGCAGGATGACAGGGGGATGGAACAAAAGAGACAAGTTCATCTATTTGGTGATGGACAGAGTGCCCAGGCAGGGGCAAACAGTCTATAACAGCATGTAAATGAAGTAGCCTGTGCCAACACACCAGCGCTGTCTCTTTATCATGAATAAATATTGGTGGTTCTCACCATCCAACTTGGGTGCTTGCTGTCTGACAAAGCCTTGTGCAACACCACATTCCAAGCATCCTGTTGCTACACTGGATGTCTTTATAAAGGTGGAAAAACCCTGTGATCGCTTTATCAAAGAACAGGTTAAATGGTAAACATAAAGTCATTAACCTTTGACCCTAATGAATTTTAGGGCAGGGGAACACCACCTGACTATCTGATTGTTTGGGAAAGACTTTCCAGGAGCTTCGGTAGAGTCAAGCAAAACATATTCTTATTTATGTAATACGTTTTAAATATATAAAATGAGTACTTTGCAATAAGGTGTCATTTGTTAATGTTTGTTAATGTATAAACTAACAAGAAAAAATACATTTATTACACTATTTATTAATGTTAGTTAATGAAAATAGTTGTTCATTGTTTGTTCATGTTAGTTCACAGTGCATTAACTAATGTTAACAAACACAACGTTAGATTGCATTAGTAAATGCTGAAATTAACATTAACTATGAATGATAAATGCTGTAGAAGTATTTTTAATTCATGTTAACTAATGTTAGCTAATGAACTTTATTGATAAGTGCTAATTATTAAAATCAAAAGTTGTATCTGCTTATTAGTAATGGAAGTGGTTTGACATTAACTAACAGTGAACAATAAATTAACATTAACAATGATTACAAAATTCTGTAATAAAGGTATTGTTCATTTATATTTAATATATTTAACATATTAACTACAACTAATGTTAGAATTAGTGCTAGGCAACGATTAATCATGATTAATCACGTCCAAAATATTTTTTTATTTATATAATATATGTGTGTGTGCTGTGTATATTTATTATGTGTATATATAAAGACACACACATACAGTATATATTTTGAAAATATTTACATCTATATATTTATATTCATGTAATTTATATTATATATAAATATATTTAATTTATAAACATAACATTTTTCTTAAATATGTACATGCATTTGTGTGTATTTATATATACATAATAAATATACACAGCACACATATATTATGTACACAAAACTTTTATTTTGAATGCGATTAATCGTTGCCCAGCACTAGATATAATGTGACCTTATTGTTATTTTATATCGAAATAATATATAATATGTTTTTACTGTATTTTAAATTATATATATATATATATATATATATATATATATATATATATATCATATTTTATATTTTTTAAAAATTAAAATGTTAAAATCTTACTGACTCCAAACTTTTGAACAGTTGTGTATTAATTTCCTGTTCTTGAAAAAATAATTGGTAACACTTTACAATTATTTACTAAGAATGAACAATACTTCTACAGCATTTATTAATTTTAGATAATATTCATTTCAACATTTACAAATGCATGATTCAAATCAAATGCTGGGTTTGTTCACATTAGTTAATGCAGTGTGAACTAACATGATCAAACAATGAACAACTGTATTTTTATTATCTCGTTAACAAAGATTAATAAACACTGTAATAAATGTATTGTTCATTGTTTGTTCATGCCAGTGTTGGATATTAATGAGGCCTTGTGGCAAAAATGACACCAAAATGAACAAAAATGCCCCATAAATTCAAGACAAAGGGGCAGAAAATGCCACTGCACAATTAAACAACATAAAACAGCGATTAAAGTAAAAGGTGAAAATAAATGAAAAGTGTAAATTCACAGAATTACATTTAAATTTGTTCACACTTGTTTTGTGCAGGTAGAACCTTATAACCAATCAAACGTGTTTCTGATTAACTTAGGAACGCATTGGCCAATCAGAGGTGCTTAGATTAGTCAGCGCTGAAAACAGCAGAGCTGTTGATAAATGTGCACACTCACAAATTCCCTAATAATAAGTAACAGTGCAGATGTAAATAAAAGATTCATTTCGTAGCTTTAGCAATTTTAACAGAAGTTTTTTTTCATAGCTTGTGCTAGACCTGGCTAATGGCATGGACTGACATGTTTGTCTGTGAAGCCAATATGCAACGTTCCCGAAATGAAACCAAAACATTTTATATTGTTTTCTATATCACTATTAATAATCATTTGTTATAATATAAAAAGCAATAGTCTACAATAATGAACATATAAAAAAAATATGTTTTTTTATAATAATAAGGTGATTATAAAAATTGCCCTCACAAATGTTAAAAAAAATTTAGTTTTTAATTGTGTTCTTTTTTAAATTCACATTTAAATTTTTTTGTTTGTACAATTCTGGTATTATTGGTACTAATTTTGGTACTAGATTACCACACTAAAATCTGTGTCCTGAAGCAAAAGCAGTTGAGAACCACTGCGCTTTAACCATATTCTATTTTATGAGGCTTGGCAACACAAAATCTTCTAAAATAAAGAGGCAACAGACTAGCAGAGCCCTTTGAGGAGTAGCAAGATTGCTAAATGTGACCTAAACAGGCAGCCATCTCCAGACCTGATTTGGAGGAGTGTCTCCAGTGACAGAGCGCTGTCTCCTTCATGCTCCGCTATAAATGGTTGCACTGTCGGGAAGAATGGGTGGAATAAACTTCACTCTCCAATCCCCTGGCCCATTTAAACAGCAGATGAAAAGGTGGAGGGACAGGCAATACATGTTACTCCTCTTTCATTCGCCGCTCGGCAGCTGATAAACAAAACAGCGAATATCCAGTGCATTTTCAGACAGCCGCTTTTCGCCTGTCACTCCACATAAAGAGACAAGCTGGGATTCTTACATGCCACTTTCTCTATTGCTGTCATTCACACAGCAGCCTCCCAAATGAGGCTGTATTTATCATCTTGCAAGGCCTCTCTCTCTCTCTCTCTCTGTGTGTCTCTGATGGCATAGTGACACAAGATTAATTCCAGTCAGCTGCTGAAAATAATTATTGCATTATGGGAACAGTGATCATTATTTAGAACATGATTAAATATGTCTGCATCTATTGACTCGAGGCCCTGTGATTTATGTATTTATTTAGTCAATAGTCTAATGTAAATGATGTAATTAATTATAGATAGTGGTGTCGGGTCGTTGGTGAGAGGAACCAGGCGTGCCGCTTTGTGCCGCTCGCTCTGACAGATGTGTGAGGAGGTTTCGGAGCGGTTCGGGGAATTCCTCGGCCCCCTGATCTGTTTCTTTATCTGTCCTACCTCTGCCCTGTATATAGGCTCTACATCTCTCTCTCTTTTCACGGCTGCCATTACAACTGATATACTTCTGACAATACACTCGCTCATCATTCATTCTTCAAACTGAGATTAGGATAGGGCACAGTTTAGCTCCCTGAGCAGCGTAACAAGACAAGGCTGTGGGATGGAGAAACGGGCTGAGAGTCAAAAGGGACGTGTTCTCATTTGCAGCTGGGTAAAAATTAATGTTTTTCAAATGAAGCTAGACGAGCATGAGTAGATCAGGCTGTTCCCGGAGCTTTTTTTTCTTCTTCTGGTGTTTCATCTGAAAGGTAGAAGATGTTCTTGAAGGCTGTCAACATCAGCATTTATAGGTGGACTTGAACTAATTGGATCATTTCTGTTTAATGTTTAAAACAGATTATATTACATCTCTTTAATATATTTTTAAAAAAGCAGTATTTAATTTTAATTATATCTATCTATCTATCTATCTATCTATCTATCTATCTATCTATCTATCCAAAAATATACAGTAAAACATATCTACAGTAGTATAGTTTAGTAGTTGTAAGTTTAGTAAGTACAGTTCAGTGTTTTTTTATAAATATTCAAACATACTTTATCATATTGTATATATTATGATAGATAGAAATGTAAATATAAATGTATAAACATATACAAATCACACTGTATATATTATGATAGATATGTGTATATTTTTCTATATTTAACAGATCAACAAAAATACAGTAAATGTAATTGATGTTTATTTGATTAATTGATCATATATATATATATATATATATATATATATATATATTAAAATAATATATATAAATATATGAACATATATATATATATATATATATATATATATATGTAAGTGTAAGTAGGATGGCTGTATTTGTAGCAATAGCCAACAATGTATTATATGGGTCAAAATTATTATGATTTATGATTTTATAAATTATGATTTTTCTTTTATGCCAAAAAACATTAGGGTCATGTTCCATAATGATATTTTGTAAGTTTCCTACCGTAAATATATCAGTATTTTTGATTGGTAGTGTTCATTGCTAAGAACATCATTTTGATAACTTTTAAAGTGATTTTCTCAATATTTCGATTTTTTTGCACCCTCAGATTACAGATTTTCAAATAGTACAAATATGTCCTTTTATGGGTACTGCTCCCTGGACAATTTTGTATCATTATACCAACACACCAAATTCAACTATAACTCTTTAACCTTGTAACCTTTCTAAAGCATAACTTTATATTAGGCTACTTTATTACAATAAATTCAAAATAACTCAAAATAGAATAGTCCAGAAGGATGACTGATTTGTTTACTCCCCCTGAAGAAAATCTTTCTTCTCCACACTGCCCTATTCCCCCTCTCCCTGCGGAGCGCTTCATGACTACCTCCCTCCCAGAAGGATCATTCGGTCACCCGCCAGTCTCACTGGGACACCGGGGGTCACGTAGTGTCCCTTGTCATGCCCGAGTGAAGTGATTTCCATTTTAATGTCACACTTCTAATCTCTCAAAGATGCAATGTACAAGACACAAAGGCTTTAAGTGGTCTTCATATATCACTCATTCCAAGCGCTTTCACTCATGTAATCATCACGATTGCTCTCCGTATCTCAATATCTGCAATAAGAGTCCTGCCCGGCCGTGGCTTACAGCCTCAGAGGAGGCTGAAATTTGTAGGACATCATCCAGTCCCCCCGCCATGCGTGTTTCGTGCCACATGGGGACCGAAATAAGTGAACCCCATCCATTTAGCTGTGTCAATATTCTGCTCATTTGGGATTCCTTTAATGGATCCATATCCTGCTAAGATGTTATTCAACTGACCCTAATGATAATGACACTCTGACTGCAATAATCATAAAAACTTTGGCCATAAAAACGCTTTGTGCTAATATCCAAAGGAAAAAGCCCAGAATGTGTTCTTAAACCAAAAAAGGTCTCAAATTAATCAACCCCGTTAAACCTCAACATGCATCTTCATGCATTTCCTCCTATCCTATCAAAAAGCAATCTAAGATTATATGCAGAGTATATGTTTGCAGTAAAGCCAGCGTAGTAGAAAACCACCACAAGCCCATCTGGAGCACGATCAAGCTGTGTGGCTATACACGCTGTGTCCGGGTGACTGCTCATCTGGCACACGGCACACCATCATTTTTCCCTGTCACGGACGTCGGGGGGAGGAATTTGCGGAGGAACCCCAGCGTGGAATGTTTATATTTCATAAACAAAATGATGTTTTCACCATTGGCTGGGACGGGTGGTTCCAGTTGCTGAATTTCTCCTATGCCTGACGCAGATTATTAATGCGCTCGAGTAACTGTTAATTTCACTTTGGGGGAATGATTTATGGGCAGCCTAAGAAGAGAGGCATAATCTAATTGAGATCAGAATAGCTGTTTCTCCTGTAGTCACGGCAGTCCCATCCAGATGGGGCACTATGATTAATGCCTAATGAGCAAATAATCCATGAAATTAATATAAAACCATTTTTTAACAACACGCCTCACTTTAGGAGGGAATAAATAAATAAATCGAGAACGAAGTGTTTCTGTTTCTTTGTGTGTGAGTGGTTGCAATCAAACCGTGGAAAAGGTTCTCATTCGGTTAAGAGATTGGATTGTTTGCTCGCCCGTTTTACAAAGGGAAAAAAAAGCAAGAAAAGTGAGATTTGATGGTAGGGCGGACCCAAAATGCGACGGCTGGAACAATTACATACGCATTTAAATACCAAAATGCCAAACATTATCACAGCCAACTAGAAAATAATCAAAACAAAATTACTGGTGGTGAAACAAATTATTTTGTGTGAATGTCTGCCAATGGCTGTGTGTGAATTGGCACTGGGGTTTTAACTTGAAAATGGATCCAATTACATTAGACACCTTAACAGAGGTTTCAGATTAAACGTATGGGAAATAATAAGCAATAAAAGCCCCAGACGAACAGCTTATCTGCAAAATTAAACTTAAAACCAACTATGACGTTTAAATGATTTATGTTTATCGAAAAGCGGTATTCTAATGAAAAAACACATCCTGGATCAGAAATATCTGATGCTTATGTCGGAAAGATCCATTTTAATAAATGCTGACACCTTTCTTAGCCATTGTCCGTATTGATTTTTCATGATGGTTTCATCGGTGAGCACTATAACATACTTTAGCAGTACCTTTAGCTGGCCAGCTTGACCAAAAATCATTGAAAGTCCTTTTTTAATGCTTCATTACTGAAATGGCCTGCTCACATCATTCAGCCCAGTTGCTAATGAGGTGAAGTGTGAATTTAGGTCAACAAAAAAGACCTCCTTACGCAATTACGTCAGGTTATTTATTTGCCTAACATCAGTTTAACCCATACTGACAAGCTCTGTTTACATTTCATATACAGTTTTTCCCATTTATACAGCTGGATTGTTGCTTTTTACGACTGAGGTGTGAGTTTCCCAGTCTCGCTTTTGATTTTGATAGATTTCATGTTGTGGTTCAGTTAGTGTTATTTTCTACAAATGAATAAACACATTAGTTTTTGAAAATAGTTATCATTTTGAAATAGATTTAAAGGAGAAGTTTACTTCCAGAATGAAAGTTTCCTGATAATTTACTCACCCCCCTGTCATCCAAGATGTTCCTGTCTTTCTTTTTTAAGTCTAAAGGCTTTACATAATCTCAGCTGAGGAATAAAGGTCTTGACCAGCAAAACATTCAGTTATGTTCTTAAAAAAGTAAATAAAAATCATCTACTTTTTAACCGCAGATGCTCCTCTTGCACTGGCACTGCGATGCACGTCTTCACGCAGAAAGGTAAGGTAAGGTGAAAAACTCCATTTCATTTTCTCCTCCCATTTTAAAATTCGACATTGTTGTTTTACCTTTTTTTGTAAAGGGTATTTGACTTTCTTTGCGCATTCTGTTTGCAAACACTGGTTGGTACTTCCGCCTACGTTACGCGTGTCATTATGTAATGTGTGGGGTTAAGCTAGTGCAAGATGAGCATTTGTGGTTAAAAAGTATATAAATTTGTATTTTTACAAAATAACAGGTCATTTTGCTAAATAAGACCATTATTCCTCAGCTAGGATCGTATATAGACCTTTGAAGCTGCATTGAAACTGCAATTTGGGACTTTAAACGGCCGACCCCAATTAAAGTCCACTATATGGAGAAAAAATCCTTAAATGTTTTCCTCAAAAACCTTAATTTCTTTCCAACTGAAGAAAGAAAGATATGAACACCTTGGATAACATAAGGGTGAGAAAATTAACAGGAAATTTTTCATTCTGGAAGTGAACTTCTTTAATTTTCTTCTCCTTTAATGAAGCATATTTTTTTTGCATAATTGTAAAATATTTAACCCTCTGGCCCTCTTTGTTTAGGAGTCACACTTACCTTCTTCGCAGTCAAAAGTGGCCGAAGCCTTGAAATGTTTTTGTATTTTTGGTTATTATTTAGAATTTTGAGGAGGTTTTTATGATACTATGCAATATTTATACAGTTTTAATAACCTATTTTTCCATTGGAATTAATATATATTTTTATATTTAATTATTTATATATTACTTTTCAATAAATGCAGAATTTCATATTAAAATAGAGTAAAAGCATTTAAAATCATTTTTTCAAAACTGAGAATTGTGCCACTGGTGGCATTAAAAAATTAAAAGCTTGTGTAATGTCATGTATAGCTCCTGTATAGCTTCCTATATACATATATACAGAGGCTTTTGGATTCCCATTGTTTTTTTTAGACAGTTTCTTAATTTTATTAGGTTTTGCATTTATAAATATATTTAGACATTCTAAAAGACTACTTTTTTCCATTTTTAGATATTTTTGGTTAGATAAATATCAAGTTTTGCATTATGATTACAACCAGAAACCAGGTGTCAATGTTGCGCTCTTGATATTTTAGAGTGCCACCCCTTGATTACTTGATTGTGCACAGCTGATTTGTAGTTTGTACCACCAAAAGATTCTCTGAGATTTCGTATTTTTTTATTTTTCCCATTCATTTCCTATGTCGGTCATTTTTTGTCCGCAAAGAAGTCAAGTGTGACTTTTTTTTTTTGACCCTTTAAAATATTTTTTGTTTGTATTTTTTAAATATAAAAATGTTTGGTCAAAAGTGACCGAAGAGAGCCAGATGGTTAATTAAATTAATTGCTTAATTGATTAATATAACATTACGTTATAATATGACATTCATAATATTACCTTCCTGTATCCACCTATCATCAATCTGAAACTCAATATTGTTTTATTCAGGTGTGCAGCATACAAAGAAGAAAGACTTCAATTCACTTTGAAAGCAAGCCTGCACTTTCCACTCTATAAACACCTATGAATTAGATTGGACACACTTTAACTCATTGGCTGTAAATTGGTGAGACTTTGAGGTCACCCGACTTTACTGAGCTATTATAATGTGCCAGCGAGTGACCTCTTCTAGAAACATATATATAACAAGACATCTTGCCTGTTGCATTGTTGAGGCTGAGGAACTGTACAGCGCAAACACCCCTGCCCATATTATTCACAACGGATAATTCAGGAAAACTGAATTATTAAAACACTTTATCGCTTTCAGGGTCAAATATATCGAGCCTGCCAGGGTGTGTGTGGGTGGAAGCCGAGATTGATTGTCTTCTTAGCAGTGGTTTTACATTTCTGCATGCTCTTAAGTGTATTCCCCGTCTCTTATTGGTTGCTTAACGGATTCTGTCATGTAAAACCAATAGGAAGGGTTTTCTCCTCCTGATTCAGCAACTGTGCGTAAACCTGCTGAAAATGTGTACACTCTAAACAACCCAGTGCTGGGTGAAATATGGACAAACCCAACCTTTTGAGTAGTTTTATTTAAGTTAACTATTGCTTATAAATGACTATATGTGACCCTGGCCACTAAATCAGTCATAAGGATGAAATTGAGATGTATACATCATCTAAAAGATGAATAAATAAGCTTTCTGTTGCTGATCGGGATACAACTATTTGAAAATCTGGAATCTGAGGGTGCAAAAACATAAAAAATATTGAGAAAATCACTTTCATATTTGTCCAAATTAAGTTCTTAGCAATGCATATTACTAATCAAACATGTTTAATATGTTTTGATATATTTAGGTATTAAATTTATGTAATATCTTCATGGAACATGATCTTTATCTAATATCCTAGTGATTTCTGGCATAAAAGGAAAAACAACAGTTTTGACCCATACAGTGTATTTTTGGCGCTTGCTACAAATAAACCTGTGCTACTTAAGACTAGTTTTGTGGTCCAGGGTCACATATTTCTTGCTTAAAATGAAGCAAAAATAGGTTGGAAATAACATGTTGAATAAATAATAATTAAATAATAAACTTTTTTCAAAATTGCTTATACATAAAGGTTCACCATTTGATTATTGCTGATTCCTCTAGTAATTATGTGTCTGATTTTTAATTTACAACCTATTTTGGGTTCATTATAAGCCAACCACATAGTCATTTTTTAAAAATAGTTGTTAAATAAACTAGCATTTAACCCAACCGCTAGGTCAAAACAACCCATTTGCTGGGTTTGACCATATTTCACCCAGTGCTGAGTTGTATATGCTGTTAATATTGCAAATATATTATAATATGAAACTTAGGACTTTGTGGAATATTGTAATATATCAAATAATTCACAGTTTTAGTTGATTGTTGATTTTTACATGAAAATAAAGAGATTTGTTAGCAGGTTTTGAATCTGATTTGTATCCTGAGATCCTGCATGCATGCGTGCTTGGCAAGATTTTACAAAATAATCTGTAAACTCAGGATTTTAGTACTAACTTAATTTGCCCCCATTTACCCAGTCTGTTTAGAATTTAAAATTCTTCAGCTAATGGTAACCTCATTACTGATCTTCAATCTTCAAATCTACCCAGTACATCAGCACTGCTCTCCTCACTCTCTTCTTATATCAGCCTCTGGAATTAAGTTGAGAGCCATAAACTTGACTGCTATAAAAGAGGTAAAACAAATAAAAGCTGATTTGCCAAGAAAATAAAGTAAAGGCACATTTCAGAACACGCTTGTCAAAATTGATCTGCTGACTTTTGATATTTTATTTCTTTTATTTTCATTTTGGAGTGTGCCTACTGGCCACATAGAGCTTTCAACTTTAATTTTCATTTTAATTTAATGAAAATCTTCATTATTATATTAAATTTTTTAAAAATCATTTTATGTTGTTATTATTATATAAATCCCTATGGGCATGTGAAGCCTTGGCTACTTGGGTGGGGAGTGGATCAGGGCTCTTTTAACTGGCTGGGCTGCTGTGAGACAAATTGCTACAAATTGTGAATTTTCCATTTTAGAGGATTACAAAGAGGCCCCATTGAGCCGCTCTCCACAGCACACACACAAGAGCAGCAGGAAACCAGAGCAAAGCTTAACGAACAATGAAGCCGAGGGATTGATCTGAGTGACAGCCATCTTCTTTTCAGCGTGAGGTCTCAAGAAAACTCTTAAGATAGTGATCCTTAAAGAGGAAGGTGCAGCTTAATGTTTGGGAGAATTACTTTCTTTTTATCAACAACCTTTGTCTTTCTAAAAAAAAAAATATATATATATATATTGTTTTATTCAGTTCAGTATTTAAAAATCTTTCAGTTGCACTTTCATGTGGTTTCTCAGCTTCTCAGATCTAAAACAGCAAATAAACTACTAACTTACTAACCCAAATCCTGATTTATGAACAAGCCCTGGTCTGATTTTTCAAATATGTTTGCGCTTTGGTCCAGAGAAGGTTAATATTTACTCTCACAGTTGTCCCACAGGCCTTCAAGACCTGGCCTTGCTTGAGAACAGACACAACTTGTGTTGTCTACAAGTGAGAGGTGAGAGAGAGGCAAGACCCAGGAGAGCTTGATTTATGGCCGCGCTCCCCAGAAAGCGGTCTTTTATGTACCTAATCCTGCCTGGGAAAGTTGGTATACATGATAGAAAGTTGTCAGTTCCACGCAGATAGGGCGAGCAAAACAAGGCTCAAATTGTTCTTTTTTTCTCCTTGTCAATTTGCTCCCGGGCTATAATGCTATTTTCCCATGCTCGCCAAGGCCCTGTTGTTTGTTTAGCAATGTCGCAATTGGGTGTTAATGCCTCTTTAGTTATGTCACCCCTGTCTGTTGAGGAGCCTCTGCGTTTCCTCTTTCAGCCCTGGACTCTTTCAGAGAGGGGAAATTAAGACAGTGTTACTGTGAGGTCAGAAGGCGACAGCGCAGGAATCTAATGCTCTTTACACTGTGAAGGGGAAGAATCTGACATATCCCTTGTGGCAGCTGCTCTCTATGCCTTGTAAGTGAACGGCACATCAGGACGCTCAGCCTATTATTATCGCTTTTGCAAAAATGACAGACTGACTATGCATCAACAGTCTTTCAATAAACTTAAAGGGATAGTTCAGCTAAAAATAAAAATTCTGTCATCATTTATTCACCCTCAAGTTGTTCCAAACCTGAGTTATTTTAAAGATAAAGATATGAAGATATTTTAAAGAATTTTGGTGACAGTTGCTGGTAGCCATTGACTTTCATATATGAAAAATAAAATACTTTTAAAGTCAGTGGTGACCAGAAGCTGTTTGTGTTCAACAGAAGAAAGAAATTCAGGTTTGTAACAACATGAGGGTAATTAAATGATGACAAAAAAAATTATTCTTGGGTGAAAAATCCCTTTAATATTTAAGACCTTTTAAGTCTTTTTCATTTCAATGTTTAGCTTAGAAACAATTTTCACTCAGAAATTACTAGCTAATTTCACAATTACAAAGATACAGTGCCTACATTCCCTCATATTATCAAATTATAAATGGTACACTGACATTTTATTCTGATATTTTATTTAAAAATACTGAAACTCAAAATCAATTATTGGAAGGCAACATTGTGTCATTGTAAAGACATATAGGAAAAATAAAAAACTTAAATATCTTGCTTAAATATATTTTCACCTTCCATTTACTGATTTTGAGTTTGAGTTTTTGAGCATGTCATTTTAAAGTAGAAAGACTGAAACATTATTTTGTTGTTAAACATATTTAAAAAAACTATTTGTTTTCTTTGGAACTTTGACCTTTTTTTTTTCAACACAATACGTTAAGAGCCAGGGGGTGAAAACCTTCTGAATTTGAAGATCAGGGTGAATTTATTTTGTCTTCTGGGAAACTAAAAAGCTGAAACTGAAACTGAAAAGGTTTCAAATGCTCACTGATGCTTCAGAAGGAAAAACAATGCATTAAGAGCGGGGGGTGTAAGCTTTTGAACAGAATGAAAATGTGTAAATTTTTCTTATTTTGCCTAAATATCATATATTTTTTTCCATTTAGTACTGCTTTTCAGAAGCTACAGAAGATACTTACATGTTTCCCAGAAGACAAAATAAGTTTAATTCACCCTGATCTTCAAATTCAGAAAGTTTTCACCCCCTGGCTCTTAAAGCATTGTGTTTCCTTCTGGAGCATTTGAACCTTCTGTAATAGTTGCATATGAGTGTTAAAAGATGGATCTCAAAATCATACAGTCCTTGTTGGAAAGGGTTAAAAAAAAACAGCTGTGGATCATTCAGGTTTAACTACTATTTTTCTCTTGTGGACTATATGTAAATGTCTTTTATGTGAAATCTTACCTTATTCAGGTCAGTACTAAATAAAAAATAACATGCATTTTGTATTATCGCTCTTATTTTGGTAAAATAATTAACATTCTGCAGATTCTGCAAGGTGTATGTATACTTTTGACTTCAACTGTAAAGTCAAAATAGATACATTCACAGCTACATGGTTTGTCTTTAATGACTTTAAGTTAAATCTGGGAAACATACCAAGAAATTATGCTTTTTGAATGTACAAATCACAAGTGTTCAGATAAATAACATCATGTCAATTAGCTATCTAATGCACCATTGACAAAATATTGGCTGGATGACTTCTATATTAAAGACAATCGTAAGAAGTTCTCCTTGTGGAGGAGGGCAAAATGTCAAGTCCCTCTGGCTCTGGACATGATCGTCACACTGGCTGCAGTAATGAGGCCAGGATCTCCTTCCTCTAAGTGTGTGAGGAGAATCTGGATGAGGCATCAGAACCATTGTTTACACATGGAATGATTCCATCTGAAATGAGCCCCATTACGTTCTCCTCAAACACCATCAGCTGGACCACAGTGGCCAGGGGTCAAAAGTTTAGATTCGAAAGGCCATGTCAAGCTTCTGAGCCAACAAAAGGCATAGATTATATATGAACGTTTCTGTTCCTGTCACAACATAATTTAGAGCTCAAAAGTAGACATCCACATTAACTCAACTCAGTGGTTCATTTTGGACTTGGTTTTTGAAATATGCTTTATGATCATTCATAATATCCATCATGCAGCACTGTGTTTCAGATCAATACACTCTCATAATTCGTAACAATTTTTTTAAATTGCTGGCTAATTTGTAATTTATTCTGACATTTTTACGATTTGCTTGCACTGATGTTAAGGTTTTGTTTACAAATTTTTTTCATAAAAATGTTACATTTTCCTACGAAATCTTGACGTAGGCTGTGTGTCCACAAAAGTGTTTTAGTCTATCTTTTTTTTTATTGTTTTCAATGAGAGGGCCACACAGGAGCGTGAGGAGTCGCTGAGCATTTTTAAAAAATGTTTTATTAATTCAATGCCACAAGAACATAAGATATATAAAGTCTGTATTACATATGCACATTATCATATAGATTAGCTACCAAAGAAAAAAAAAAAAGAAAATAAAGAAATGACATACAAACATGCAAGCATTAGACTACAAATTTTCAGAATTTTTTGGTTTTTGGTTTGTTCCAAGAGATTTACATTTACACCTTTTTCTTCAATGCGGAAGTAAGCCTATGGGTGAAACTTCCAGTTCATTATCCACTATAGGGAAATAATGAGAAGAATAACAATGTGCAGTAAACGGTAAAATTGTTTGCACTACAAACCAGTGTGTTCATAATTAAGATAACACATTAATATAACATGGTAAGACAAACCAATTTGCAATTTCAAGCAGCTAAACAAGCTGTTTTATACAGCTAAAAATAGCTGGAGGCAGATGAGACCCATAAAAAAAAAGCTGCATCCATTTTTACGTGAAAATAAAGGTGGATAAGTTACGCTCTAAAAAATACACAAAAAAAATCTTCTGAAAAAATCTTTCAGGTCCCACAAATTCTTTCTTTTTTTAGCATTTTTGTGTATTTGAACCCTTTCCAAACAATGACTGTATGATTTTGAGATCCATCTTTTTACACTGAGGACAACTGAGAGACTCATATGCAACTATTACGGAAGGTTCAAATGCTCACTGACGCATTTGAGCATTTGAACCTTCTGTAATAGTTGCACAGTTGTCCTCAGTGTGAAAAGACGGATCTCAACATATTACAGTCATTTTGGAAAGGGTTCAAATACACAAAAAATGCTGAAAAACCGAAGAATTTGTGGCACCTGAAAGATTTTTTTCAGAAGAACAGCGGGCAGTTTAACCGTTCATGACAAGCAAGGGACTCATGAACAACTAATCACTAAACAAACAACAAACAAACAAACAAACAGCTGTGTATCATTCAGGTAACAACCCAGTATTAAGAACCAAGTGTATGTAAACTTTTGAATAGGGGTCATTTTTATAAATTCAACTGTTATTTTCTCTTGTGGACTATATGTACACGTCTTCTATGTGAAATATCTGAATCAGCTCAGTACTAAATAAAAAATAACATGCATTTTGTATTATCCCTTTTATTTTTGGTCAAACAATTAACATTTTGCCAATTTAAACTTTTGACTTCAACTGTTTCACTGAAATGTCTTTCTTTTGGCTGTGTTAGAATTGTCTGTTTGACCTTGCAATCTCCATTGCAAACCAGCAATGTCTATTTCAGCAAGAACCCACGGTTTGTGTTTGTTTTATTGACTGGCCACAGACCAGAGTTGTACCTCCTTAGAGTTAAATGGGTTTTCATTTTTTATTGGCAGGCCACTGACAGAGGTGTTTTATTGAAGCTCTTTAGAGTTTAACAGCTCGGGGCATCAACATGTGCTAAAGAGACGCCTATAAAATCAAACAAAATGAAGTAAAATAAAAATGAGATGAGAAACACCTCAAACTTAATGGGAAGTAAAAAATTAGAACCATTAACCTCAGGCGATTAAATAGTAGCAATGGCCTGTTTAGTTTTATCGCTGTAACATGCTCGAGCATCATGTTTGTCTCATGATCTCAGTGGTTTACAATATTTTCTGTTTCACATTAGCAGCAGACAAACTTGATGTACACCATTATGTAAACCTTATTTCTTTGAATGTTGTCTTAAAGGGACAGTTCACCTAAAAAAAAAAAAATTCTTTCATTAATTACCCTCATGTCGTACCCATAAGACCTTTGTTCGTCTTCGGAAAACAAATTAAGATATTTTTGAGGAAATCCAAGAGCTTTCTAACCCTGCATAGACACATTCAAGGCCCAAAAATGTAGTAAGAACTGTAATTTTATAAAACTACGAGAATACTTTTTGTGGTCTAAGAAAACAAAAATAATGACTTTATTCAACAGGGTTATTGAACACAGGATTTAAATGCACAAAACTAATTTTTAGTTTTCAGGAAGAGCATTTATATACTTCTTCCAATATTCAGTGACAGCAATAGTGACAAATATCTCTATGAAAAATAAAGAGGCACGAATAGGATCATAGCCTGCTGAACTTGAGGTCCCGTCATTATTGATTATGGAAATATGCCTGACTGTGACCTAGGGATTTTATGAGCCTTAAGCATTGATTAAATACACACCAAAACATCTTTGGCAGTAAAATCATGAGTCCATTCAATTAGCAAGGCCCCCTGTCTTAAACTCTTCCTCTTTAAAAGCATTTCATTCTTTTATGTATTTACTCCATTGTCCACATATTAAATTAAGCTTGGGCTCGTACTGATGGCGAATGACCTCTTGTGGAACATTTGACCTCCGACTTTTGACAGAGAGGATCGTCTGGGTCTCTGGTCATGTGGTGAATCAGAGGGAAGAGGTCAGAGCAATGCACTTAAGATTTTCTCTGCCCGTGGTTCTCCGTCCGTTTGCATGAGGCTACAGCCTTAGATTTGGCATTCAGATCAATAGATTCTCAAAGATTGACTTCATAAGTAGGTCATAAGAAGCATTTTAGATATTAGCGCCGGTCAGCAAGAGGCTGCGCAGAGTTCATGCTCTGGTCTCTCACTTAAGCTCTCACCCTAGCAATAAAACTGAGAAACATATACATGAATCATCTAAATTCAATAGGCAGAAGGAGAAAAAAAAAGGCTGGATAATAGTCTCCTCCGACAGATGATAGACAGTTAAACAACTAAGCTTCTGAGTTTTATTTTCATTTGTTTGTTTGTTATTTTCTTTTGTTTTGTAGGTGTTTTTTGATTAGTTAAAATATTTTCTTTTGATTGTTTGGGGTTTTAATTTAGTTTTTGTTTGTTAGTTTTTTTTAACCTTTGCTTTGTAGATGTTTTTTGATTCACTTTTTTTTTTTTATAATATTTTCTTTTGTTTGTTTGGGTTTTAATTTTGTTTTGTTTTGTCCTTTGCCTTTTAGATGTTCTTTGATGATCTCAGTTTTTGAGGTCTAATATTTTCTTTTGTTTGGGTTTTTGTTTTGTTTTGTTTTTTCCTTTACCTTTTAGATGTTTTTTGATTAACTCAGTTTTTGAGATCTAATATTTATGTTTTGTTTGTTTGGGTTTTTATTTTGTTTTTTTCTTTGATTTGTTTTTGATTAATATTTTCTTTTGTTTGTTTTAGTTGTGTTGTCTTTTTTGTTTTTTGTTGTTTCCTTTGTAGATTTGTAGATTATTTTTGATATTTTCTTTTGTTTGTTTGAATTATTTTTTTATTTTTATTTTTTATTTGATTTGCTTTGTTGATGTTTTTTTATTAACTCAGTTTTTGAGGTTTAATATTTTATTTTGTTTGTTTGGGTTATTATTTTTTCCCCCTTTGCTTTGTTGATGTTTTTGATCAACTCAGTTTTTGAGTTTTGAGTTCAAATATTTTCTTTTGTTTGTTTGGGATTTATTTTGTTATTGTCTGTTTGTTTTATCATTTGTTTTGTTGATGTTTTTGATTAACTCAGTTTTTGAGTTAAAATATTTTCTTATGCTCGTTTAGGTTTTTATTTTGTTTCGTTTTTTTCCTTTGCCTTTTAGATGTTTCTTTTTTATTATTATAAGGTCTTATTTTTTCTTTTGTTTGTTTGGGTTTTTATTATTTTATTTTATTTATTTATTTTTTGATTTGTTGATGTTTTTGATTAACTTAGTTTTTGAGTTAAAATATTTTCTGGCTTTTGGCCTTGTTTTTTCCCTTAAATTTGTTGTTGTTTTTTTTATTTATTTTTTTTTTTTTTTAGGTCAAAAATTGTTTGTTTGGGTTGTTGTTTTGTTGTTTGGGGGGCTTTTTTTCTTTGCTTTGCTGGTGTTTTTTGATTAAACAACTAAATATTTGAGTTAAACTTTTTTCATTTGTTTGTTTTGTTTAGCATTTTTCCTTTGACATGTTTTTCAGTTTTGCATTGATGTGCTTAGATTTTGATTTGCTGTTTTTATTATTTATCGATTTGCTTGTTGACAGATATTCTTTAAGTTTACAGCTTTTGTCTTACATTTTTAAGTAGCTGTAAATTGTAAAATGGGCCATCTTTCATTATTTAAACTGTGCCTGATATTGGTGTTTGCGTTATTAAATTTAATGCGTAATATTTTGAATAAAATTATATTAACATTACTGACCACTAGCCTATGTTTAAGTGATGAAGTTTAAATTGCCAACATCAGTGTTTCTACAACGATAACACATCGCAGCATCATGACCCAATCTAGTACATATCAGTTTCTACCACTAGCTAAAAATATGAAAGACATCTTGAGACGAATGATAGAAAGATCCGCCGGAGCTCATCAATGAAATTCACGCTGCGAGTTAGTTTAAAATTCCATATTTCAAGAAGCGAGTACGCGGGGCAGAAGAATACCACCCCGGAGCTGCGGAATAATATCATTTCCATGTTCACTTTTTCATCATTTTTCATCAGACCCAATATTTAATGCTGTTAGCCAGAACGCACCGGCGGTCACAATGAAAAGCTTGTCAATGGCCGCATGTGTCAGACACACAGCCGCTATTGAGTGAGCTGTCTCTGTAATGGAGTGACGAGTCTGGGGAGAGACACCCCCTGAAACACATTTGGGTAATATGCCAGGGCAGTTCCTGTTTATCATGTGATTCATTCACGGACGGGCGCGGTACATTATGTACATAATTCACTGCTTACATTTGTCAAAACATGGGTTTGTATGAGAGCTAATGATCCGCGTTAAATTAATGACACCATAAAGGAGAAAAATCCACTGTTCACGCAGGCATGACAGGATCCACTGGCCCTGCTAAAGCATTAAACTTATAAGGGGGTAATCAGGCCCTGAAAACACAACATCCAGCCAAACACAACACCGCAAACAGCGTGGGGAATGTACCGTACTCACTATACTACGCGCGGTTCATAAAACATTTTTCTAGCCGCTAACCTCCTCGCGTTTTCTGCAGGTTTTCCCGGAGGCTTCAAAACAAATAAATAAGTGAATAAATAAAAGACTATATATATGTATATGTGTGTGTGTGTGTGTGTGTGTGTGTGTGTGTGTGTGTGTGTGTTTATATATCATACACGAACTGTAGATATTTTATATACAATTAAATATATAATATAATGAATGTAAATTATATAATCTATCTATCTATCTATCTATCTATCTATCTATCTATCTATCTATCTATCTATCCATATTCATTTTATTTATATAGATAAATCTTAATAATATTGATAGATAGGCCTTATAATCAACATATATAAATAAATGATATAAATAAGTAAATATATATTATAATAGTATACATTACATGTTTATTTATAATAATATAAATTACTTTTGAACCCATTTCAAAATAATTGTACAATTTATTAATAATTTAATATATTAAACAAGTATATACATTTTTTAAATAAATATATATATATACTGTTTCATTTAAAAAATGTATATATATATATATATATATATATATAATGTCTATCATATTCATATTATTTATTAATATATATATATATATATATATATATTAAAATCTTATATAAATAAAATATTATTGTAATACAAATTTCTTAAAAAATAACCCATTTAAAAATAATTGTATAAGTTATTAATAACTGTATATATATATATATAACATGTATACATTTTATTTAAAATATAATGAAAGTATGTTACATATTCTGTCTGTTTGTCTATCTGTCTATCTATAATCATATTATTTCTGGATGTATAATCAAATCCTATATAAATAAAATAATATAAATAAGTACAAATATATTATACTGATATACATTAAGCATTCATATATATATAATGATAAAAAATACTTTACAAAAGTAATCAATTTAAAAATAATTAAAAGTTATTAATAATTTTATAAAGTATAAATATAAATTTAATGTAAAACACAATATATATATATATATATATATATATATATATATATATATATATATTATTTTTTTTTTTTTTAATGGAATATATGTAATATAATGTATATTATGCTATATATTATATAAAATCTGTGTATATCAAACTATATATTATTTATATAGAAACATGTACTTTTCCTCACTATACTCACTTTTGATCAAACATTTGGAGCTGGATGACACTTGCTTGGCTTCGTCTCTGTGTCCTCCAATAGCAGGAAGTACTCCATCAGCTGATTCCTGCTCTACCCATAATCCTCTCTCTCTCTCTCTCTCTTGCTCAATGTCACTATTGCTGAATGATACGAGACGTGACAGAGCTTCTCCACTACTTTAATTTCATTAAAAGATATAATACATTCAGGGTGCACTTTATCACCTTTTTATTGTCTTTTTAATTCATCGCACTGCTCCTCTTTGTGTCGGCCATAACTTTTCTCCCGGCGAGCGAGGGCTACGCATCCTGCCACACAATACAGCCCTAAATGCATGTATAATAAGGCTTTGATTTCAATGGCACGCTGGGTCTCCTCAGCCAGCCAGGGAGAAATCTATTACTCCGCTGCCATTTTCCTAAGTGTTTGTACCCTACCATGACCCTGCTACTTTATCTGTTGGTTTTTATTTTCAGAGTGCATGCTGTCCATATGTTACTCTAATAGTTGCTATAATTCTTGGCCAATAGGGCTCATGTTTTATTGGGAGTGAGTGAAAAAAAAAGAAGACAAAAAAGAAAAGGACAAGGCAAGAATGCATTTTAATAAAAAACCTCTTTAGCAATACACTAATGGGCTGACATTGATGTATTTGCATAGAGATGAATTATACAGGCCTGGCTTGACGTGACTTTTAAAATATGATTGAGGAGGTTATTATTGCTGCACTATGCTACGTGTTAGCAGGTTATTTTAGCATGGCTAGTGCTAATAAAATGCAGGACTCGGGACTTGGCCGATGAGGGCAGTTTATTCATGGCCTGAGCCGTCTATTGAAGGTGCTCATTTTGCCATTATTCCTCCTAGACCCCCACCACCATAAGCATTAAACAAAATGCCAACAGCTTGCTTTATGGCTTTTGAATAAGATTATAACACGGTTTTCACTAAAATATTAACCAGCACTATTTTTAACTGTGATAATAATAGGAAATGTTAAATGTGATTTCTGACGGATCATGTGACACTGAAAACACACTAAAATTAAAAAAGCAATATTTCACAATTTTACTGTATTTTGGTGAGACTCAAAAGCATTAAAAAGCTTACTAACCTCAAACTTTTGAAGGGTATTTCATATATGAGATGTAAAATAATACACTGCATAAAACAAAACCTGCCCGAATGCTTCCGTCAGCTTAGTTTAAATGTGCTTATCTTAGGTTGTTTACCACCATCTGATTGTGAATCCAGATTTGTTTGTAAGCCACTGCAACTAGAGGCTTTGACAGATTATGAGAACATCATTAGACAAGATTACAGAAGATTATAAACACTAGAGTGTGTTCGTACCACCCAGGATGCCCTCCGAAAACCTCAGCTCCTGGAGAACAATACAAATATACTCAAGAGACCACACATCAACCTCAAACCCAGACCTCCACAATCACCTGCACCTCTATGAGTACAAGAGCAATGATTAACCAAACAGTTCATTTGCTTATTTAAAATAGCTAATGTAGTAAATACAGCTTGAGAGAAGATTAAACTGTATTATTATGGACAAGGGTAGAATTACATGGCAAAAATCTTTCATGCGTTGAAAATATAGCAGGAAGCTCACTGCCCTGTGACAAGCACTCAGGGTATTCATAATAGGGGATCCCAAGGTGCTCTTTATCAGGACTCTCCAAATGGTTGGGAAAGAGATAAGGCCTGAGGCGCATGTAAGCCAGCATTTATTCTCTACGCCTGCAGCCTCTTGTGACACAGTCTTGTATGTAATCTCTTGTAGTACACGTTCAACTGAGAGCACATCAATGGGGTGCTTTATCCAAAACGCACAGTTATCAGCAAATTAGTCACATCGCTAAATGTCAAAAGACATCTTACCGAGTGCAACGGATAAAGACGTGCAAAGAAAAACGCATGGGAACTGCAGTACAGATGAGATCCGGTGTGTCTTGTTATGCAGCAGATGTTTTCTAAAAACATTTTTTATAAAAACTGAGACCAGAGTTGTGTAACACTCCAAACTAAAATATATAAACTGGTTTACTTTTAATTAATGAGCCAGGATTTGAATTTAAAAGGCACTCCATGGGATGTTAAACTGCAAAAAGAGGAGGAGGAATTTACTGCATTGCCATTTTAAAGAAATTTAGGACAGGTAATGCATTCTGGGAAATGAAGTTTTGCTCTGGTCCACAAGTTTATCCATTACATATGATATAAACTGATCACAAATATCTAGGTGGAATTTTACCTGTCTATCCTTTTAAGTTTTTAAGTTTCGTTTTTGTTGTTGTTGCTGTTGTTTGTTTACATTTCAGATTTTTCAAACAAGACAATATTAGTTAAAATGTACACTTTACAGTTTCCGGTATTAGTTTCTTTGAATTTCAATTCATTTTAATTCTGTTCCTTACATTCAAATTCAAACTACAATTGTGCATTCTGTTTGCATTCAATAAAATTTGGAGTTATGCAAATTCCTTTGAATTTCAATTAATTTTAATTCTATTTCATTGCATTCAATTTGAACTACAATTCTGCATCCTGTTTGCATTCAATAAAATGTCGCCATTATATAAATTGATTTGAATTTCAATTCATTGCAATTCTACTTCCTTACATTCAAATTCTAACTACAATTCTGCATCCTGTTTGCATTTAATATAATTTGCCGTTATATACATTTCTTAGAATTTCAGTTCATTTGAATTCCACTTCCTTACATTCAAATTCTAACCACAATTCTGCATCCTGTTTGCATTAAAATAATTTGAAGTTATATACATTCAATTTATTTTAATTCTATTTTCTAACATTTAAATTTAAACTAAAATTCTGCATCCTGTTTGCAATTAATACAATTATTTGGAGTTATGTAAATTTCTTTGAATTTCAATTAATTTTAATTCTATTTCATTGCATTTAAATTCAAACTACAATTCTGCATCCTGTTTGTATTCAATAAAATTTGCAGTTATTTAATTTTATTTGGATTTTGGTTCATTTTAATTCTCTTTCCTTACATTCAACTTCTGCATCCTGTTTGCATTTAATATAATTTGCCGTTATATGCATTTCTTTAAATTTCAATTCATTATAATTCTACTTCCTTACATTCAAATTCTAATTATAATTCTGCATCCTTTTTGCATTCAATAAAATTTATATAAATTAGTTTGAATTTCAATTCTACTTCCTTACATTGAAATTCAAACTACAATTCTGCATCCTGTTTGCATTCAATACGATTTGGAGTTATGCAAATTTCTTCGAATTTCAATTCATTTTAATTCTATTTCATTCCATTCAAATTCGAACTACAATTCTGCATCCTGTTTGCATGCAATAAAATTTGCAGTTATATAAATTAGTTTGAATTTCAATTTACTATAATTCTACTTCCTTACATTTAAAGTCTAACTACAGTTCTGCATCTTTTTTGCATTCAATAAAATGTATTTTTGAATTTCAGTTCATTTTAATTCTACTTTCTTACATTAAAGTAAAATTCCGCATTTTATTGCAGCTCAGTACAATTTGTGGTTATATGAATTTCTTTGAATTTCAACTAATTTTAATTCTACTTCCTTACATTCAAATTCAAACTATAATTCTGCATCCTGTTTGCATTCAATAAAATTTGAAGTTATATAAATTGATTTGAATTTTAATTCATTTCAGTTCTACTTCCTTACATTCAAATTCTAACTACAATTCTGCAGCCTGTTTGCAGCTCAATTCAGTGTTGTAATTATATGAATTTGCAATTCATTTTAATTCTATCCTTACATTCAAATTACAATTCTGCACCTTGTTTGCAGCTCAATAAAATAGTTGTATGAATTTCTTTGAATTGCAATTCATTTTAATTCTTTATCCTTACAATTAAATTACACATCTGTATCCTATTTGCAGCTTAATTAAAATAAAGGAATTTAAAAGCAATTTCTAAACTGCGCACTAAAAAACTGTTGATACAATTCAGATATGCATGTCTTTTCAGGTAAAGGCTGTGAAAAGCAACTGCTATTTCTCAACTAATTAACCTCACTTCCAACAAGTGTCTGATGGGAGAGCAGCAGTGACCCAGGATCATGTGGCCAGCTGCAGCCTCAACACTGTTCCTGGAGCAGTGCAGTCACAGCACTACATCAGCAGGCACTCAGCAGATGCTAAGATATCTCCCCAGAGGAACACACGCCATGTTCACCACACCTGGACCAGGCTGATGGATCATAATTCTACCCAGATCAGGAGAACGAGCAAGCCAGCAGAACCAGGTCTTTCCTGCCTCCTCATCTCACTCAAATACACCATAAAAAATAAAGTGTTTGAGTTGAAAATCTGTCTATAATAAAAGCTACAATGAAGTTCACATAAAATAGTTATTGTTTAATTACTCATTGCTTCCAAAAAGAGGAATTGGTTTAACTATGTCAGTTTAGCCTCATTCATACTTAATCAGTATTAAAATATACAAAACCTTTATTATTTGATTTCATTTAGTGCTGTAAATAAATATTGGTGTGTTCAAAATCATTTACTTTCACTCATTTTCAGCGTTGTTAGTTCTTTTGTATTGGCTTATTACATGATGTCTTCATTTGAAATGGCTTTGTACAGTAGGAGAGTTAATGAGCATATTCATGAATGTATTTTAATGCGAAGCAATCAGAGATTAATTATTGCAGATGAGAGTTCATTAAGCTCTCACTCAACAGTAATTTGATACCTTATTGACATCAGGTCATTGGCCTACACATGTAGCCAAATAAAGATAGATTCATTAGAGTCTGACATGCTGAAATCTTCGGTGCTTGTGCCTAATATAATAATATGTAATGCCATGAAAACAATATTGCTGGTTTTATAAAACGAAACAACTGTTGAACGCATATAGAAATAAGAAAACTATATAGCGAAGTTTTAGTATTGAAAAATTCTCAAATTTTTGTTTGTTAAATTGGAAAGTCAAACTGTGCTAAACGCCATTTGATAGACGCCACCAAAAAATAAAAGCGAAATGGTTGTACATCGAAAAGGGACTTGTAGCAAAACGCTGGAATGGAAAAGAAAGTGTGGAGGGAAAAAATCTAAATTGAGCATGTGCCCAGAAAGACTGTTCTGTTTTGTTTTATTTTATTAAATTTACAGCCAATAAACTTCCAGTATTTGTAAATTGGTCAAACGCTGGCATACTTTAACGTTTTGTCTTTTCTCGATTAGATATGCTGGCTTGAAGATGATAGCTGAAACAAGTTTGTTCTCAGGGGTCCTAATTTACAGGTTACACGTGTAAATTACAAAAAACATTTAGAGAATGTAAATTATCATTCGTTTACCGTTTAATTTGCGCAAATAAATCGAATTCGAGAAACTGTTAAAATGCCATTTATATTACTGAAGCGTGACAGTTTTCATTTTGTGCTGCACTAAATCATCAGGCATTCTTCTTCTTGAGATGATTTAAATTTCATATATTTTCTTTGAGTGGTAGCGTTCATTTTTCAGTTGTTAATGTAGTCTCAAATATTGTATATTTTAAACACGATTTACACTGAGCCACACATCCAAGTGCATGAGGCAGATTAAGTTAGTCGCTTTTGTCAATTCGATAACTTGCAAAATGCTGAAAAGCTAAAGGCGGTGCTATCTCATGTCTGTTTTTTTTTTTTTTTTTTTTTTTTTAAAGATTAATAACAGTTCTAAACCATTTCGTTTGTAATCTAAACTGTTAAACTATTAAATGCGAGCAAATGAAATGTAGAATGTTTCGAAATTAATTAATGTTTGAGGTTAACCGGAGGTCTGTCTGCAATGATAAATGTAACCTAATAGATAATGCTGCATCGCTTCCAAAAAGTTACTCTGAGAAACCTGTGGGAAGCACTGAACCTGTTGTCCTTCAAAAATACCAGCTCCAAATATTTTCTGATAGTACAACCGTGAATGGTGCATCATCTCACCTTATAAATTACATTTTTCTGTTGGTTTGTTGAGAACAAATCGGTTGAGTGATTTCCAATTTCCAAAGAACATGGTGATCTAATCGCGCGAATCAGCTGTGACGCGATCATTTGAAAACCGCCAAAAACCGCGTTCTACTGTCACCATCCCGCCAATATTTGTGGCCTTTTTATCGACATTTCTCAATGATCGAAATTTAAGCGACTTTGGCACATTTTAATGTAAGTGCGCATTGTAATAATGTCTTTATAATGAAACAATTATGCTAAGTAAAATATGTATTCACACAAAGCAATAAAGAAATACGTGATTATTCGTTTTAAATCAAATATATAAATGTGTTAGGGCTGTAAAAACGAATAATAAAAATAATATATATATTAAAATGTCTTTGAATAAGCATTGCCAAGTGAGACAGCTTCTTACCGAAGCGAAAGACAGTTTCAAAACTAATTGATCAATCACAAGCAAGCATATTTATTAATGCTTGAAAACGTTGTGGTAATTTATTCACAAAATATTTATATTTGATTTAATAATAACAAAAAGAAAAATATCCCATATGTTTAACATTTTATTAAATAAAAAAGTGCAATACACACGAACCTGCAAGGCGCATTTTGCAGGATTCAAACACTGTTACAAACTTAAAATATCATAAATTAATCATGAAAAAAAAAATTAAAGAAACATCCTAACATTGGGAGACGAACACTATGCATTATATTACAAATATATGGTTAGGTGTTTGTTTATTTACACGTGTTATGGCCAGATCAATCTTTTGACTGAGCCTCAGTTTAGGCTGTCGCTCAGATGTCTTTTACCATTAGTGGTAAATTCTGAAATTATTCTATATTTCCATTGTTGATTATTCTTTAAAAATCAAAGGGCTGAGGCAACTTACACCCATAGAAAAAAAAAATAACTCAGGGTGATCAGCACCTACAAATTAATGATATGAAAATGCAAATCACAAAGCCTAAACCAAAAATTAAACTGAAGCGAAATGAACGAATTCTGCCGTGTTTACTATTCAAAATATTTTACACATAAATATTCACAGTAATATAATTCCTATGCGATACAACTCACGCCGTTTTTAATTTACAAAAAAGTACCGTTGTCTTTACGTTGAAACGTGTCTATTGCAGACACTGATGCACGTTCAGCTCCACCAATAGTGCATATTCCTCTGATTTGCATCCTTCCTCTCAAACCAGAGCTCAAACTTGGTGAAAAACAGTAGCCTACATTATTATTTTTGACACTTCTTGAAGAATCTGACAACCCATTTCCCGTTTCCATTTTACGAGCTCTCGTTTTCCGACGTGTGAATGATAAGAGCAGAGTTCGGTTTGTGTTTTTTCAGTAACTGCGTTATTTTTTCATCGTCCGAGTTTGGGTCTAAAGGTTTGTTGTAGTCGTCGTCGTCGTCTTCATTTTCCGAAGCTCCTTTCAGCCTTTCGGTCTCTGAATCTTGCTTTTTCTTCGCCGAGGCCATTTCAGCCGCATGCCGTTTTCTCCATTTTGTTCTTCGGTTTTGAAACCACACCTTTAGAATGAAAATGAGATAAAAACGTATTTTAATCCACACAGAAATATAGTGATTTATCTCCATTAAATAGTCGGCAGAACAAAATTGGAATTATAATAATTTATCCCAGAAATATTAAAGATTTTTTTCTGCTTAACATAAAAAAACTAATATAAAGAGATAGCTCTTCACATATCTGTAATATAACCACCTTCAGTCTGTAAGAATAAATAGAATATTTAAATAGAAATAAAAATCGAACAGGTTTCTGTGGCTTTTGAAATTATTGCAATAGTTGCAATAAACAGTGGACACTTCACAAGCACATTGTAATTTTTCAAACAAAATCTAATAACTTTAAATTAATGCGCGAATAACTTTGAAATGGCTAAAAACAATAGCCTACATTAAGTCGCATTTGGTGGTTGCATTCATTTAAATCCTGTGGTAGAGAAATAAATAGATGTATTTATAAAACTCGTGGCTAAATTAAAGCCTTTTACTAAAACGATCCCACATCTAATTCTCTTTTAATTAGATGAACAATCAAGGTTTTAGTTATACATAAACTATTAGCACTGTCTTACCTTGACTTGGCTCTCTGTCATTCCTAAAGAGTAGGCCAACCGTGCTCTCTCAGGTCCAGCTAAATATTTCGTTTGCTCAAATGTTTTTTCCAGAGCAAAAATTTGCTGCCCGGAAAACGTTGGTCGCGTGTGTTTCCTTTTTCCATCTTTGTCCAGCAGCACTGAGTTTTGATCTGTGAGATAGAAAGCAATATAGAGGATTCAGCTAATGTTTTTATAATTATCATATTATGATTTGTGCTTATTGTAATATTTTGTGTAGCTAACAGCCTTCAAGAAAGTTAATTGTGCACTTACGTGGTGAACACGCAAATCTGGCGTCTCTCCAGTGTGGGCTTTGCATAACTCCAGGCCAGAATATCGGGGTTCTGCCTGGAAGGTCTGTCAGAGGTTTCGGATAGCGAGCCACCGCCACGGCCGCGGCACTGGGGCTGAAATACAGCCCTGGAGGAGGCGGAGGACTCAGGCTGCTGAAACGGGGCAGTCCAGACAAGATTCCAGCGGGAGAAGATGCCGCCGCCGCCGCTGCTGCTCCAGCAACCACCGAGGGTCGACTGAGGATGTCGTTTATTCCGTGAGGTGTGGCGATCGAGCACTGATGGGGTGATATGAGAGTCGCAAGTCCAGTGGATGTTTTGATCCCCGGGGACGAGACCGGGATACCACCTGGATTCGGAGAGGTAGCTGTCGGTGAAGTGGAGGATGCTGGTCCAGTGGAAGACAACGGGTAGGCTGGGTAAAGTGGTGTCTTCATTTCGGTCATACTGTGTAAAGCAGCCAAAGGTGGGGTATTGAGTAGGAAAGCGCTCTGGCGAGACCCGTCCATTTGCCCCACCGCTAACATAACCAAGAAACTACAACTTTAACTAAATATTGCGCAAGAAGCAAGACGGTGGAGACCCGAGCAAAACGTAAAAACAAACGTGAATGAGGGAGAGAAAGGAAAAAACAAAAAAACCACTCAAGCCTTTAGAAAAAAATATGTTTTCTCTAAAAAATCCCAATCAGTTGTACCGAAGCCTCATACCCATCTCCTCTGGCAAAATCCATTCCCTTCTTTCAGTTCTTGCAAATATGGCATGATACAACAGAGCGGCGTCCTTTCAATGAGAGTGTTTTTGAAATCTATAAATAAAAAGAGAGTCTTTCTGGGTAGTTCACATGAAGATCTGGAAGATAATAAAACATTTTCATCAACCTGCTGTCTTTTGCAGGAAAAAGTCAAAACTTTGAGAGCGTGCCTGGGAAAGTAGAGGGGCTCGGTGGGACGTGATTGGCTCTGGCCCGCAGTGACGCGGCCCGTGTCAGCTGAGTGTCTGAACTGAATTTAGGAGTCTGTCCTCATTGGTTCTCATTTGCACATTAAAAGAGCTGCCATCCGACCCGCTATTAAATACAAAAAGGGGACAAAATCAATCTAGTCAATTTGAGATCTATTTCTTAAATAAAGGGACATCTGCATGCGTGCTGGTCATGTGAGGCAGTCGGATATCTTATGAGCTTAAAAGTCTCTGTGGACAGGGCTTGAACACTCCACAGATAAATCACAATACAATCACAGAATGATGAAGCTTGAATAAACACTATCATTTAACTTTAACTTTCAGCTCTGAGGGAAATATGTTTCCTATTCTCATCAAAACATCTGACACTTTTCTCAAATGTATTGTTTTTTATTATTTGGTTTCGTCTGAATAAACTAAATACAGGTGAAATAATAGAAACTCACAGCTGCAGTCTGCAGGTTCTGTTTTGTTTCTACCTCTATATATATGCCAGTCGTAGAAGGGTCTCAGTTTATCAAGATATTTGGACAATTTACAACACTCAACCATCAGTTTAGTCCATTAAAGAGCAAGAGGCTGATTTGGAGGTGCAGAATATTATTTAAAAAAATAAAAACAACAAAATATTCAAGACAATTAAATGTAAACTACTTTTGTTTCATAGTGTATCCTTTTTTTCTACAATAAACCACCAGCTAAATGCAAAGTGTAACGTGTTGCAGCACCTAGTGGTCAATAGGTGAAATAACATAGGATTTGGCAACTAAGCCTCCTCTGTTGCATTAAAAATCCCTTAAATCATGTTAACAGTAATATATATATATATATATATATATACACACACACACACACACACACACACACACATACATACAGTGTTGGGGAGTAACTAGTTACATGTAACGGAATTACTCTTTCTCTCTCACACACACACACACACACACACACACACATAGATTTAATTGATTTCTTTCCCAAATTGTATTGACTGTTCTAAAATAAGAGACGTTTCAGGAGATTAGGACACAGAATAGGACACATACTTATTTGATAACTGTTTTACTTTCTATTTGGGTTTATTTATATACTTTATTTATTTAACATTGACTCTTTTTTTTTCCCAAGGCATTGTTAGATACAAACATTTAATTTCAAAAACAGTATCATAGCTATTAAACTATATTCAATTATTTTAAATATATATTTAACCTCAACAATCTCAAAGTAAAAAAAAAAAAGATGCTAAAGTCTGATTTTGTGGTAGTTTTGTTTTAAATGATTACAATCTTAACTCAAGTGATGAAGAATTTAAAAAAAAACCTCACAGTTGAGTACCCTGCCTGCTTTAAATGTAATCGAAAATATTCGCTAAAAAACTTAGAAAAGTACTCAAAAAGTAATAAAATGTAATCGGTTACATAATAAAGTAATTGAAAGTTACACATTACATTTCAAATAAGGTTACTTGTAATCTGGGACCCATTACATTTTCAAAGTAACCTTTCCAACACTGAATACTATTTTTATATAATATATATTAAAGAATAATAAATTGCTTAAGGATTATAAATAAACCCAAAAAATGAAATAAATATACATCAAGAACCTGTACGATGTAGAGCACATTCACAGAGCTACATTGCCCTCTACTGGTAAAATGAAGCACTATATCCTCTGGTAAAATGCTTGGAGGTGCAAAACTATGACACCAAATCTGCTCATGAGCCAAAACTTAATTTTACCCAGCCTCCTAAAAATTGTGTATGCAAATGTGTTTCCTATACATATATACGGACATTTTATATAGATACACTACCAGTCAAAGGTATTTGGACAGGAAGGTTTTTAATGTATTTTAAAGATGTCTCTTCTGCTCGCCAAGCCTGCATTTACTTGATCCAAAATACAGCAAAAGCAGTGATATTGTGAAATATGTTTACTATTTAAAAGAACTGCTTTCTTTTTTAATGTATTTTAAAATGTAATTTATTCCCGAGATCAAAGCAACATTTTCTGCATTATTACTTCAGTCTTCAGTCCCACACGACCCTTCAGAAATCATTCTAATATGCTGATTTGCTGTTCAAGAAACATTTATCATCAATATTTAAAACGGTTAAGTACTTTTTTTAGGATCGTTTGATGAATAGAAAGATCAGCACTTATCTGAAATAAAAAGCTTTTATAGCATTATACACTAAACTGTTCAAAAGCTTGAAGTATAATCTTTTTTTGGGTAATTAAGTATTCATTTTACAGAAATACTTTATTAGCAAGAATGCTTTAAAATGATCAAAATTGACATTTATGATGTTAAAGATTTCCATTTCGGGTCAATGCTGTTGTTCTGAACTTTATATTGATCAAAGAAATATGAAAAATGTTTTTATGGTTTTTTATGTTTTCAGCAGCAAATCAGAACAGTAGAATGATTTCTGAAGGATCATGCGGCTAGAGTAATGATGTTAAAAATAACGTTTTGAAATCACAGGAATAAGTTACATTTTTAAAAATATATTTTTAATATTAAAATTATATTTCATATAATTTTAATTTAATAAAGTTATTTTAAATGATAAATTCAGAATTTTACCATTTACTGTACTTTGGATCAAATAAATGCAGGCTTGGTGAGCAGAAGAAATGGAAAAAAAACAAAAAAACAATCCTAGTTCAAAAACTTTTGATTGGTAGTGTGCATTAAAATTGAAATGTAATCCAAACAGTCTATATTCCTAACACATACTCTGGTTAACTTTGCTGTTTGCATAGTTCATGTCAATATGTTTGACTGGACAAGGAGGATCTACTAAATGAAAGAAAAGCAACTCGGACTCCCTTTAGTAACATTTGAGTAGCTAGACTCAAGGTTTTATCATCACAAACTGATCTTTAACCACCAAGTTTAACAAGGTTTTTGTCAGAGCATGCTCAAGTTTTCAATGAAAAAGAGGTTCATCATTAACACGGTCAAGACTGTTTTAAACCAAATAAAGCAACCATACTGAGGTTAACTGCTGCACTGCTTATTTCACCCAAAAGTCAGTCATTTTATTTTTTGACATTTCTGGGCCCATATTCACTTTACCTCTTAAGGCTAAAAGTAGCTCATAACTAGCCAAATTAGGGAAAAAAAAAAAAAAAAACTCTTAATAATGGCCATGTCACTCCAAAATTTAGGACTCCTAAATTTTTGCTCTCAGTATTTCAGAGTTTTAGCGCCAAAACTAGATCCTAAATCTGTGATTTAGGTTAGGAGTAGTTTAGAGCCACTAAAACCAAATCCCAGATAGCTCACAATCTGCCTCAGAACTTAAACTTTGTAGAAACATTCTACACATTTTTTTCCCCCCACGCAACCTTTTAAGTTCGAGGTCAACTCCAAATTCTCCAAACTGATTACATCCTTGTTTTCATTAACAAGTTGGGCAAATAGTAACAGCTGTTCTAGCATACAGTTTAGTTTTAATTTACATATTTTACTATCAGCAATGATTATTCTATTCTGCTAATAAAAAGGCTGTTCACATACATACACACCTCAGCCAATGGTTTATCTGGAGCACACATGTAAAAGGCTGACAATCAGCTGAACATACTTGTTTAATTAGTGACACTTAACCTTCATTTTAAAATCTTTATTTGAATGTGGTAACATTTCATGCTCTACAATATTTCTAGTACCAAATCTCTGACAGACTCCACCCCTACCAGCCAATCACTGTGTGCATAGTTAGCATGCGGACATCCATAGCAACAAGGATAACCCCACGCTTACTCTTAGCTTAAGACTTCTCCATTCCTTAGCAAACGTTCGTCTCAGCAGCATTAATAGGTTTTAAGAGTAAACTCTTAGCTAAAAACCCGTTACTGCCATTTAGGTGAACACTTACTGTTTAAAAAAAAAAAAAAGTTGCCAATACAGGCCCCGTTCTACCAATTTGTCTTTTAAATGACGGTGGTTTTAAGCACAAGCTTACATGTGTCATCTTTAAGGCAATACACCCAAGCCAATAAATAAAAAGGAGCGGAGTCGTTTTGTAGTACGAATGTTAGACTTTATTTACATTTACTCCCGAGCCATTAGTTTCTGCTTCTTCAGTTTCTTCTGAGAAACCTGTGGAAGAAACAAATCCTGGTTAATGAGCATTCACCAACATCAGTTACAAAGACATCAAGTTCTCCACACATTTAATGCACAATTGCTGCTCAGAAAACGATTCATTTCATCTTTAAATCCAAAGGTGTCCTAAGTTGTCATCACTGCAGCCAAGTGTACAGTTCGTAATTGTTTTTAATTCAGAAAAACATACCTTTTTCTTCTGAGAAACCTCCTCCTCTGGTTTGGGAACGATCTGCTCCTTCTCAGTGAGGATCATTTCGATGTGGCATGGGGAGCTCATGTAGGGGTTGATGCGTCCATGCGCACGGTAAGTACGCCTGCGCATCTTTGGGGCCTTGTTCACCTGGATATGCTCAATCACCAGAGAGTCCACATCTAAACCCTACCAAAAAAAAAAAAAAAAAAAAAACCCACCACACAATGTGGAATGATATAAGGCTGCAATTCATGCAAGCTGGTTCTCAATTATACACTGAAGCAACAACGCAGTCTAATTCTAATGAAGCGTAACGGCTCATACAGTCTTACCTTGAGCTCAGCGTTGCTTTCTGCATTCTTCAGCATGTGGAGCAGGAACTCGGCACTTTTCTTAGGCCAACGTCCCTGAGTCCAGTTATGCTGCTTAGCCTAAAAATGAAGAAAAATAAAGTTATTCACCACAAGCAAGCTGAAGTTTTCTTTGAGTAACACATTGAGCTACAGCACTGTTCTAAAGTTTGGGCTCAGTAAGGTAAGAAATTAGTACTTTGAAGCACCAATCAACAAATTAATTTCTGAAGGATCATGTGACACTGAATACTGGAGTAATGGCCGCTAAAGACTCAGCTTTGTCACAGGAATGAGTACATTTTTTAAATATTTAAATAGAAGTCATCTTAATATTTAAGACGACTCACTAAACCCAAGCTTTTGAATATTAGTGTACATGTTGCTCAGATTCTTAGTTGTTTTTTTCATGGTAAAATCCAAAGGTGTCCTAAGATGGTCATCACTGCAACATGGACTGAATGATTTTAAACGAAAGCTTTAAAACAGGACAAAACCTCACCTGAGCACAACGGCCAACACCACCATTGTAACGACGGAAGGGAACACACTGGTGCTTAATCATAACATCCTTCAGGTACTTGTTTGCCTTGCGGATGTGCATGCCTTTGATGGCCTGAGCGGTCTCACGGGTGTTCTGAAGAGCAAACATTAAGACAACACTTCATAACAGGTCACCAAGTAAACCAGCACCCATCACTTTTCAAACTAGAAATGTGGCTACTCAGAAAACACTTCATCCTTATCATTAAAACTTCAAAAGTGTCCTAAGTGGGTAATCATTGCAGCCACACTACACATCTGCTCAACTAATTCTCAGATACAGAGCACAGCCATTAAAGGAGAAATTCAAATCCAGAACGAAAATTCTGGTAACTTACTTGCATCCATGTCAAAGATATCTTACCTTTCTTCAGTTGCAAAGAAATTAAGATTTTTGAAGAAAACATACCAGAAATTCTCCATATAATGGTCTTTAACGCTGGCCAATAGGTTGAAGGTCAAATTACAGTTTCAATGCAGCTTCAAAGGGCAGCACAATCACAGCCAAGGAATAAGGGACTTATATAGCGAAACGACCAGTCAACTAAAAATATATACTTAAAGGAACACTCCAATTTTTGAAAATATGCTCATTTTTTAACTCCCCTAGAGTTAAACATGAGCAACTTTTCATTTTCTGTCAGTTTTAGTACACAATGCAACTACAGAAGTCACATTTTAAATAGGAAAAACATCAAAAATATTTGGTCATTTTTTCAACGAGATGCTAATGGTCTAATCAGATCCAATGATTTATGCTAAGCTATGCTACCAGCAGCCCTGGAGATCAGCTGAATGGATTCAGAAACTGTAAAAACTCATCTGTTTAACTCTAGGGGAGTTGGAATATTAGCCTATTGTCAAAAATTCCTGTGTTCCTTTAATCACAAAAGCATTTTCACATTATGTAAACATGTTGGAAAAGTCACATGTGGTTTTTTCCTAGTCTGTATACTTCAGAAAGGTAAGGTGAAAAACTCCATCTTTTTTTCCTCCAACCTTAAAAATCATCTGAAATGGTTGTTTTACCATTTTTGTAAAGGTTGTTTAACTTTCTTTGCACGTTTGCTTTGTAAACACTGGTCGGTACTAGGACGAGCTAGCGCAAGACAAGCATTTACAGATATAATGTACACAAATTTGTACTTTTCTTAGAAAATGACAGATTGTTTCACTAGATAAGATCCTTATTCCTTGGACTACATATAGCCCTTTGAAGCTGCATTGAAACTGCAATTTGGTTCAATGCACTGAAGTCCACTATAATGGAAGAAAATCTATCATTTCTTTTCAACTGAAGACAGACATGAACATCTTGGATGACTTTGATGAAGTTATCAGGAAACTTTCATTTTAGAAGTATTTAAGTAAAAATAGCAATATAGGGGGGTTCAAGTGAATTACACTTCCATAACCAAAGCAACTACTGGAATTTACCAATACACAGTACACCCTTATAAATAAAAGGTTCTTTATTGGCATCAATGGATCCATGAAGAACCATGAACATCCATGGAACCTTTCAAATCCAGTGAAGGATCTTTATAGTCCAAAAAAAAAAAAAAAAAAAAAAAAAAAGGGTTCTTTAGATTAATATGCTCTTCAAAATGGTTCTTTTAGGAAGTGTTTGCTGATGGGTTCTTTGGGAAACCAAAAAATGGTTCCTCGATGGTATCACTGCAAAAACACCCTTACGGAATCTTTGTTTTTACGAGTGTATAATGTCATGTTATCAGCACTATTATGAAGCACTGCAAAAGGAAGCAAATCAAAGTCAATATAACACTCTTGCAATATACCTTTTGACATTTTATAAACTTAGTATGTAAGAATTTTAAACTTCTATGAAGAAGAATAATTCAAAAAAACACTTAATTTATAAACAAGGCCGCACTCTAAGAGTTCCAAACACATCAAACATCAGCGTCTTGACAAGCACTCAGACTGCAGTAAGAACAGGTTCATTCTTACCTTGAAGTGAACACGAAGGTTGGAACCCCTCGACTTGCATGCTGTAGGCCACAAAAACAATTATTAATGTTACACAGATTCAATACCGAGCAGCCATACGGTAAAAAGTAGCTGCCAACTCACATTTAGTCGGGTTCTCTGGGTCGAGAGAGTAGCGGACCATTTTGAGAGATCTAGAGAAAGAAATAGTGACGTAAGATGGTTAAAAGAGGCGTAGAAGGTACCGAACTAAATAAAAAATAAAAAACACATGCTCAAATGAATGAGACAATCTGACGCTAGCGTAAACGCTGAGAGTTCCGCATGATACATACATTAGTACTTACACATAAATTATCAAGTCTGGCTATAGTTTACATCTTATGTCTTCAGAAACTAGAGCTTTGTTTCTCATTTGTAAATTCAAGCACATGGCACTACATTCGTCCATAGAACACGTCCCTGTGCACTGCCGACACTAGAAAATGGCAGAACATCTACCGAGTAATATAACATAACGAATTTAACTTTTACTACGAGTCATATTCTTGGAAAACGTTCAATATAAACTAAGTAAACATATCGATGTGTTATTTGGATATAAAAACGTCTGATGATGGTGATACAAAAGGGATTATTTTGAACATCACTGCAGTGGGGTTGGTATTCGCACTTACGTTCTCAGGCCGCGGAAGGGAAGAGGAAGTGAAAGGCATTCTGGGAGATCAAATCCGTTCTTGCTTCTTCGTGGAACGTCGTCTGGAGAAACGTGCGTTTTGATAAATTGGTAGCGCCGCCCAGTGGATCGGTGATCAGTTCATTGAAAACCGGTGAGATCGATGATTGCGTGATAGAACAAAAACGTTATAAAAATGACAATAATAGAGCCCTTCAAATAATACAATTAAACATTTATAGGGCTACGCGAAGATGTTTAGAGAAAACAAGTAGCCTACAGAATGTCAAAATAAATATAATTTGAAAACATTAAACTAAATAAACAAATATTAATAAAATAACGTCAAGTAATACAGTACATTTATAATCAAATATTATTGTAACAAAATAAATAAAATGAAAATAAAAAATAATGATTTAATAAAATAAATGCATTTTTTTTTTTTTTACAATAAAAAATTATTTAAATTATTTAAATATCAGTAGGCTTACAATGGCATTCAAAAGTTTGGGATCAGTAAGATTTTTTTGATGTTTACAAGACTGCATTAATTTGATCAAAAATACAGAAAAAAACAGTAATGTTGTGAAATATTATTTCAATGTAAAATAACCATTTCATATGTGAATATATTTTAAAATGTAATTTATTCCTGTGATGCAAAGCTGCATTTTCAGCATCATTACTCCAGTCTTCAGTGTATTCCACATGATCCTTCAGAAATCATCTGTTGTGCTGCTTAATATTTTGCTGGAACCTGTGATACCTTTTTCCAGGAATCTTTAATATATGAAAAGTAAAAGAACAGCTATTATTTAAAATAGAAATCTTTTGTAACAATATACACTAACATTTAAAAGTTGTGGTCAGTACATTTTTATTCTTAATTTTTTTAAATAAATTAGTAGGTTACTTTTAAACACCAATGATGTGTTAAATTCATTTTTTTTTTTTTTTTCAAAAGAATCACAGCTTCCAAAACATTGAATTAACCAGCACAACTGTTGCCAACATTGATAATAACAGTAATTAATCAGCATATTAGAATGATTTCTGAAGGATCATGTGACACTAAAGACTGCAGTAATGGCTGATGAAAATTCAGCTTTGCATCACAGAAATAAATGACATTTTAAAATATATATATATATTTTTTTTTCTGTATTTTGATCAGTTAAATGCAGCCTTGATGAGCAAAACAATTCTTAAAAAAAAAAAAAAAAAAAAAAAAAACGCAAAAAATCCCAAACTTTTGAAAGACAGTGTAGTTATATTGATTATTATTATTATTATTTGCAAATTTATAATAGTGTATATAATAAATCAGATCTTTATACAATAAAATATATAGTTGCCGTTTCAATTTTAGCATGAGGGCCTTTGCACCAGGATAGCTGGGTAAGTATGGCAGGACTGAAACCCCTACAGACAAAACAATGTAATTTCTTTTAAGTCAACTGTAGGCCTTACATTTGTAGACTTTCAGGAAGTTTTATGATTTATTAAAACTTCAGAGAATGTCATGACTGTATTCAGGGTTGCCATATTTACACAACAAAACCCACCCAACTTCTACTCAAAAATTGCCCAAAACTAGCCCAATCGTGTTCCGAGGGGGTGGGGTCTTCCATTAAAAATCAGTTTGTGGGGTAAAATACACGTTTTTGGTGGGGTTCCCCTGGTAAAATTCACATTCCAGGGGCTAAATATGACATTATTGGCTGTATCCAAATGCTTTCTAGATTTCTTCTGGTGATTCAGACTACTTAATATCTTAAAAAAAAATAAAAATCTTCAAAAAAAATTGAAGTAATATTATGGTTTAGACTTGTAGAACTTCAAAATATATATAAATAAAACAGTATTGAAGAACTGTAAAATATGACATAAATGTATAGGGGTTACATTTAAGATAAGAAATAACAAAATAATATTTAAATCTATTATTTACTCGACGAAAAAATAACCTTTCATCATATTAGGAATACAATAAAGATGCTTTCACCGCTAGAGGGCAGCACAGGGCAAAACTACGAGTAGTGGAACCTCAATGGCCTGCAAAACTTCTGGCTCAGTGTGTCAGTTACTGAAGGATTAAACATGACACGACTTTATTTGAAGATTTTCAAATACTCCAAATTTCGATTTATGACCATTTTAAAGAAACATAACGTCAGTAATTAGTTAAACATTTTAGTAGGTCTAATGAATAAAAGCTTTTATTTAGTGCATCATAGTTAGGCTAACATTTATTGTATTGATAATGAATCTTTTAGGCAATCTATCATGAGAAGTGAATTACATACAAGTCTACAAGTGCTGTCTGTAACTGTACAAATAAGGACATAAATGTGTGTAAAAGAGACACAATTGTCTTTTATATCATGATGAAACAGCTCATTGTCATAAGTAATAGCTTAGAAAATGAGACTATGCAGCAGTAACCCACTGCATCAGTCAAAGCATACATTTGGCACAAAACCACTGGGCAAGAACTCAGAAAACCTTTATGAGACTTGTAGCCAGAGTCAAAAACTCAATATTGCAAGCACATTTCCTGTCAGGAGGAATAATGCCAGCTCACTTTTTCCTCAGTGTGTAGAAAGCTGAAATGAATACTGCTGCTGCATCAGTCAGACATTCATCTTTTTTTCTTCCTTAATGCAGTGCTTTTGTTCTTGGACCGGCAGAGCCAGGTACACGTTGTGGAATTTCATGTTGCCCCCATTAAGATGCTTGTGTTTTTGCTGACTCTTACCTGCACAGAGGTAACGTATCCAGCGGGTTTTGGAGCCTCCCGCTCCGCAGTATCGAACCGGTTCTCTTGTATCCTGCTCGGAAATCTGCTGAAGCTCACATGCAGGTTAAATTACGACGCCCCCTGAGAACAACTTCAGGATGATGTTAGTGCTGCGACTGGTCGACGTGTACCCAGCATTACATTACAGCAGATTTGTTAGCCTTGCACGGGCTTGTTCAGTGCGACAATATATTGATCCGTTAAACCTGTAGACCTCTGTTATTAAGGCTTTCATATGCTGAGGTCATTAAATATCTGATTTTCTCTCTTATAAAATATAGTATTTTGCTACTTATTGGACATCTGAGTGTTGTTGACACTGCATTTGTTTCTGCTTGGTCATATCCTCATGGTACCTCCTACTCACTCAAGCATTTTTCTGAAATGCTCCTGTTCTTAAATACATTGAGAAAACCTCAATGTATTTCCAGAGAAAGCGTCTATAGTCTAATACATTTGTCTTTATCAGGTAGGAGTTTCTAAGAATTGCACAATCTATTCTAATCACATCTCCAGAAATACCTTAAGCGATTTTCCATTCCATTGATGGCTCTTTATTTTGCTGATTGAATTTAGGCCCAGTCTGAAATAGGTTCTCAGTTCAGTGCATCTCAGGTTGGACTGATCATATGGCGTTTTCTAGAACTTGTAGGCCACCTGTCAAAACTACAATGTGAAAAAAGTCAGACATTGTCATGTCAAGTTACTGATGTCAGTAATCACAAAATAAATGGAATCAGATATGTCCTACTGAGTCTGACAATTTAAAGTCAGTGTAAAGGCAGTTCAGAGTTAGATCGTAGCCACCATTTTCATGTTCAGGATTTGGCCAGTGGTCAATTATTGTCATGTTTTGGGCTGTACTAATCGGGCAGACCAGGAAAAACATTTGGAGTTATAACAAATCAAGAAGAGTGAAAAAACAAAAACAAAAAACAAACTAAGGAACAAAAGGCGTTTGTGGTTGACCAGACTGAACCAGGATTTCCAGGGCTGGTTACAACTTTCATGTTTATTCTGATCATTTCTGGTCAGGTAGGTGAAATATTAGGCTAATATCTTAATACTGCTCATACATATCTTTACCACCTAGTACCTTTAGTTTGTCAAAATATCGTGCCCTTTCCTGCTTACTGAGTCCTTCTCTATATGATTTAGCAGCTTCCACACGTTTTTTTTTTCTGTGGTTTAGACAGCATAAATTAGCAGAACAACATATTCAGTAGTACATTAACCATGCAATCAATGCTGTTACATCTGACTATCGCCAATATCCGGGTAACTGACCAAACTGTGACATAAGTGCAAACCCTCTGTAACTAGAGCGAATTAGCATGAGTGGTTCGCCCCCTCAATCACAAATTACCAGGTGCGTCTCAAATCATGTAACTATGACCTATTCTATAACAGTTTGTAGTATAAATAGTGCAAGTAGTGTGTTCACACTGAAAACTTCAAAAATAAAAAGTGCACCTTAATTACCAGGCTTATGCACTCTTAGGCTCATTTTCCAACTCCCCTGCAGTTAAACAGATGAGTTTTACAGTTTTTAATCCATTCAGCTGATCTCCGGATCTGCCGTTAGCAGTTTTAGCATAGCTTAGCCTAAATCACTGAATCAGATTAGACCGTTAGCATCTTATTCAAAAATGACCAAAGATTTTCAATATTTTTCTGTAGTTATATCGTGTACTAAGAAAAAGTTGTAATTTTCCAAGCTGATATGGATAGGAACTATACTCTCATTCTGGCGTAATAATCAAGAAACTTTGCTGCCGTACCATGGGTGCAGCAGGCGCAGTGATATTACGCAGCACCTGAATATAGTCCCCAGCTTAGTGGCTTAGTGCTGGTCACGTTGGAAGTTACCTAGCTGGGGACTATTTTCAGACGCTGTGTAATATCATTGCACCTGCTGCACCCATGATACAGCAGCAAAGTTCCCTTCCAAAGTTCTCACTCATCTCCACCATGGCTCGTCAGCCCACCAGCTCCACCGAACTCCCTCATCCCTCTGGCTCCGCCTTGGTCTGTCGTCGACCATCCGCCGCCTCGGAATTCCACTCCTCCGGCTACGCCTCGTCCCTCCTTCCGTATCCTCGATGTCGCCCAGGCTCATCGGCTGTCCGTTTCTGCCTCGGGCTCCACCACCACCTGCTCTGCCTCCGTCGGTCGGCCCCTTGGAGCCGTCAACTCTTCCTCCACCATGGCTCCTTCCTCCGTCGGCTCCACCGTGGGCCACCATCATGGCTGCGGCCTGGGTCTCACCTGGCTCCTAATGCTCTGGATCCCTCCTGTCTCCTCCTTAGCTCATCCCGCTGTCGGATCCTTTTTGGATTTTTCTGTTTCCTCCATGGTTCCTTCCTCCATCAATGCTACCCTGGACTGTTTATTGTCCTCCTCCTGGGAGTCCAGCCTCTGCTGAAGCCTCCTCCTATAAAGACTTCCTCTTGTCCATCCCACATCCACTCTTTTGTCTGCCACCTAAGTCCCCTCTGTCTATCCATCCTTCTATGGCACAAGGTCGCGCCTTCCAGGAGGGGGGCATAATGTCACACCCTTTTCAGTCTGTTTTGGTTTCTCCCTTGTGTGCCCATATTTGAAGTTCCTGTCTGCGTTCTGTGTAATCACCATCACCTGTCTGTGTGTAATTAGTGTTTCTATAAGTTGCTTTTAGTTCATTGTCTGTTGGTCCAGTATTGAGGTTATTTTGGTTGTTTGTGTTCCCTGCCTGCCTTCCCTTTGGATTACCCTGTGTGTGAATTATTATTATTAAAGGCTATGTTTTTGACTACTTCGTTGCATTGCGGCTCATTTCCACAAATAACCTGCGACATAACTGAATAAAGAAAGAAATACTAATAACAATAATAATACAAATTCACCTTAAAAGGAAAACTGAAAATTAAAAAAAAAAGCAAATTCAAATTCTGAATAAATACTATAATAGTGTATCATTGATACTACAACGTAAAATGTAAATGTTTTGTAATATAATATGATATAATATAATATTATAATTATGTGGATATAAAGATATAGATAAAGATATAAATCATATATTATAAATAATGGGCAGCAAGATGCAATTCAGCCTTGTTTAATGTTTTATGTGAGTTTATGCTTCAATAAATCAAAGAAATCAAGGCATTCTTCTCGAACCTTATACAGAGTAGAATTATTGAAAAGACATTTTCTTTGCAGCAAAAGGCAATTTATCCTTGTTTAATGTTTAATGCAAGTTAGTAAGGATTAGATCAGGCAAAACAGTTGCAATGGGCCAGCTTACAGTAGATCCCAAGAGTTTTTTTTTATCCCATCCTAGCTTGAAGGACCAAGGTCTTCCTGCTGTTTCTCCTGTGAGAGGGCAGTGGGTTAGAGAGCTCTGATTAATGACAGGCCTGAGGGAGGACAGTCATGCAAGCAAGAGAGAGAGAGAGAGAGAGAGAGAGAGAACGTGAGTTATGAATTGCTTTCCCATGTAAATGTACAAGACTCTAAGAGCCTGAGTGACTGTCGGTGGAATGAATTGTGATGAACTGCCAGCCTGTCGGTGTGATCCTTGGGTGTGTTGCAGCAGCGGCAGCATGAGTCGTGAGGTGTGCTCTTCCTCACGGCATCTCTCTTCCTCTCCCTCCTCCTCACTGCAGATAACTAGAGAGTGATCAAGAGGAGGGGTGAGACTTTTGGAAAAGGAGAGACTGCAGTACTGCAGAAGCTGGGCGTTGGCTGTGAATTTGAGGAGAGGGGGTAATGCAAGATGGTGAACAAATGAGGCCCAGTGGAATGACTGAATGTAAAAGAGGAGATAAAACGGGAAGGATTAAATGCTAGAGGGAGGGGGAGAGAGAGAGAGAGAGAGATCACAGCTAAGAAGAGGTTGTATTAACACTTCAGTACTGCTGTGAAAAGACTGCAACTGACATCTGTAAGTCAACAGTTAATGAGCATTTAATTGCTTATTGATGATTTTCAGTGACCTCTTTCAACTTTTTGGTATCAGTTAACCATTTACATGCAATACAGGACACATGCATGTAATAAATTAAGATAAAGTAAAATATATATATATATATATATATATATATATATAAAGTAAAGCAATAGCAAAATGATCACATTTATAAATAATGGAATGGAGGAATAATACATGACAAATAACAGAAAAAGAATGTAGTTTATAATTAATCAGTAAAAAGGGAACTTTATCAGATGACCAATATCTGTGATTAATAAAATATCATAAACAACAGTTTGCATGGCATTGAAAAATAATTAACAAAATTATATGAAAAATTATTATTATTATTATCATCATCATCAATATGGGTTATTTTACCTAGAAATTAAGATTATATTGAACCAATTTATATTGGAGGATACCTAAATAATATAAATATATTTAGTTAAAACTAAATGATATAAACATTTAAATAAACATTTTTGTACGAAATCAGAAATAAAAAATAAGGTAATTTGTTATTCTTGCTATTATATTATTATTATTATTATTATTATTATTATTATTATTATTATTATTTTGTTTCTTTTGTTTTGTAGAACATAAATACTTGCACGGTTAGTTAAAAACATGGTTGTATTATTATTATTATTATTATTATTATTGTTTCTTTTGTTTTGTAGAACATATAAATACTTGCACGGTTAGTTAAAAACATGGTTGTATTATTATTATTATTATTGTTGTTGTTTCTTTTGTTTTTTAGAACATATAAATACTTGCACGGTTAGGTAAAAACATGGTTGTATTATTATTATTATGTCTTAGATGAGCACAATGATGTCAGAAAATATTTTTTGTTTTTTTAGTTTTATTTATTATTGAGAAATTATTGAGAATAAACAACAATTACCATGGCATTGAAGGATAACTAAATAAAATAAATATATTTCAATAAAAATAAGGTTATTGTTATTCTTGCTATTAGTAGTAGTAGTAGTAGTAAAAATTATTATTGTTATTTACCTAAAAATTAAGATATTTATTTTTGTTTTGTTTTGTCTCAAATGAACAATATTAAGATTAAATTATATCTTCAAATAAGATTTCAGAAACTAAAAAAACTTAAAAAAATATTTTTTAATTAAATTAAAATTTTAATTAAAATTACATTTTGTTGTTTATAAGTCTGAGGGATGAAACTGGAGAGTTTTTGCATGCAAGATAATTTTGCATACAATATTATTATGAAAATGAATAATGTACTCAAAAGATTATGGTTTTGCTCATTAGATTATGTCTTGCCAGTCAACACGAAGATATTGCATCATCAAGAATAATGGCAGAGTCACATAACAGGGAAACGTCTTGAGAAGCAATGAACACAATTAAATATGATTCAAACCAAACTCCTAAAAACAAAATGTGATTTTTATTTTAATTATGTATTCAAGCTATGCAATAGTGCTTCTATGTGCCATGAAATCCTGAAAGTTTCTGCAACACTGCTGGGATTTTACCAGCACAGGGGTTTGGTAAGGGAAACAGGAAGCTTTGTGTATCTCGATTACCAATAGCCGCGTTTAGAGTTTTAAATATTTAATGAGAGGAATATGCAGAGACCAGACTAGATGCCTGCATTCATCATACCGCAGGAGCTGCTCGGGGACATTCGCGAAGGGCTTTTCATCAAGGACTTAGGCCGATCTCATGAGGTTCAGCCAAATGCACCATGACTAACAGAGGCACGCACAGTTCTTCACTAGCACAGCATTCAGAGGAGGAGCACAAAGCTCACGTCTCCCCAGAGAGGAGAGAGAAGTGCTCTATGGCCTATGATACTGCTGTGGCTTTGATCTCAAAGCAATGCAGGGTGAATTAAACAGCAGGCAAAATATGTGGGATGAAAGTGAAAAAGTTTTCACATTTGAGAAAGCTCCGCCTTGAAATGGAGCCTCTATTTATATCGTTATGTTTCAGAACTCATTTCTTTGGTGATGTAATATAAAGGCTAGTCAATGCAGTCAGAAAGTGGGGTCCAAAAGTCTGAGAGCACAGTGAAAATCTGTCATTCATTATTTTATTCAAACCTGGGAATAATGGAAAGCCTTATGGTTTTAACTATTCTACATTACTGTGTAAAAGTGATAAGAAATATTAAATATTATGCACTACATGTCTACAGGTAGGTCACTAAACTAAGTAAATGTGACATTGTTCATGTGAACTCATTTGTACAGATGGTCAGAGGTTCTTCCACTGAAACTCAAGATGTTCTTTTGTCCATTCTGCTGGATCTCATTATCATCAAACCTGTGGATTATTATGTATCGGATGAATATTATGTCAGAAAATATTTGTAGTTATTTATTTATGTATTATTGAGAACTGCATAAATCAACAACAATTAGTAATTGGAGGATAACTAAATAATATATTTCAAAAATATTTTTTACACAATTAGAAATAAAAATAAAAACAAAACCAGTTATAAGTTGCCGAGATATATTTGTAGCAATAGCCAAAAATACGTTGTATGTATATTTTTTTATGCCAAAAATCATTAGGATATTAAGTAAAGAACATGTTCCATTAAGATATTTTGTAAATTTCCTACCGTAAATATATTAAAACAGAATTTTTGATTATGGATTGCTAAGAACTTCATTTAATCAACTTTAAAGGCGGTTTTCTCAACATTCAGATTTCAGATTTTCAAATAGTTGAATTTCGGCCAAATATTGTTCTATCCTAAAAACATGCATCAATAGAAAGCTTATTTATTCAGCTTTCAGTTGATGTATAAATCTTAATTTCAAAAAATTGACCCTTCTGACTGGTTTTGTGGTCCAGGGTCACAAATGAGGTCATTTGTTATTCTTGCTATTATTATTATTATTATTATTATTATTGAAAACCTAAGTTATTACAATTATAACATGTTAATAATAATAATAATGTTGATGATGATAATAATAATAATAATAATAAATATTATTATTATTATTATTGTTGTTGTTGTTGTTGTTGTTGTTGTTGTTGTTATTTTATCATATATTCAACTATAAACATTATTATGGCAGAAAATATTTTGAATTTTTATTTATTATTGAGAACTGCATAAATAAACAACAATTAGCATGGCATTGGAGGATAAGTAAATATAAATATGTTTAAATAAAAATAATTATAGGTAATTTGTTAATATTGCTATTATTATTATTATTATTATTATTATTATTATTATTATTACTGAAAACCTAAATCATTACAATTCTAACATATTAATATTATTATTATTAATTATTATTATTATTATTATTATTAATATATTTGTTTATGATTATATCTCAGATAAACATTCTTTTTTATATTTATTATTGAGAACTGCATAAATAAATAACAATTTGCATGGCGTTGGACAATAACTAAATCATAAATAATATTTACTCAATCAGAAATAAAAAATATGGTCATTTGTTATTCTTGCTATTATTATTATTATTAATAGTATTTATTATTATTATTATTATTATTATTATTATTATTGGAAAACCTACATTTTTTGAATTATAACATGTTATTATTATTATTAGAAAAATTTTGTTGTTGTTGTTGTTGTTGTTATTGTTACTGAAAAACCTAAATAATTACAATTATAACATGTTGTTGTTGTTGTTGTTTTTATTATTATTATTATTATTGTTGTTGTTGTTGTTGTTGTTGTATATATATATATATATATATATATATATATATATGTATGTATTAATTAATTTATTTATTCATTCATTTTTTATACAATCAGAAATAAAATTAAGGTTATTTGTTATTCTTGCTATTATTATTATTATTATTATTATTATTATTATTATTATTGAAAACTACATTATTACAATTATAACATGTTATTATTATTATTATTATTATTATTATTATTATTATTATTATTATTATGGGGTATTTATATAGGGATTTATATAATAATAATAATAATAATAATAAAAGCACCTGAATAGCCCATCCTTTTTCTTCAAAAAAGAAAAAAGTACGAAAGGATGTACCTCCATATTGAAAACAAGAAGACAGAACAAACAACAACGCCTAATAATCAATTAGTCAATACCTTTACTTTTCCTCCCTCTCCTCCCCATTTCCTCTTAGTTTCTCACATGTTTTCCACTAAGCAATATTCCTCCCTCTGTCCCTTTTTACACAGCATGCATTTTCCCAAGGTCACCTCACATCATCTCATAGCCCACAGACAGCTCTATAGCTATGGCTTGTATGAGAAAAATGCAGCTATGCATTGAGAAACAATTTTGGAGATGAAGCCAGTATGCTCTCTTCTTATGCAGCTGTCTCAGCAGAATTTCTCAAGTCTGCAAGTCAGCACTATAGTGCCCCTGTGTTCTCGCTGCCCAACAGAGGGCAGCATTATCTGTAGCGGAATGTAACAGAGCACCACCAAAACAAAATCTCACACACACAAACACACGCTCAGATGAACACACAGGAAGTAAAGCAGCTCTGCAGTGCAGAAAAGAGGCTGCACCATTATCAATTACACCTCCATCTCACATCAGATATCAGCTAGCGGGCCTGCGGACGCAGCACATTTGCCCCAGCCCAGACCGGCCCAGTCCGGAGCCAACAGCAGCAGAAACCTTAGCTGGGTTCCAGTTCACAGGGTCCCTGTGCAGGGGATTTCTGCAGCACTCCACTTTACAAAATATGTTTATTTGGGACACCAATATAGCACTTAGCAGTGATAACATTTTATATATGTTAAAATAATACAGATTATATAGCATAATTTAGTATATCCCCTGTACAGTTAAAGTCAAAAATTTACATACACCTTGCAGAATCTGCAAAATGTTAATTATTTAGAAGAAGAAGAAGAGGGATCAGACATAATGCATGTTATTTTATTTAGTACTGACCTGAATAAGATATTACACATAAAAGACGTTTACATATAGTTCACAAGAGAAAATAATAGTTGAATTTATAAAAATGACCCTGTTCAAAAATTTACATACACTTGACTCTTAATACTGTGTTGTTACCTGAATGATTCACAGTGTGTTTTTTGTTTGTTTGTTTGTTTGTTTGTTTGTTTAGTGATAGTTGTTCTGAAAAGTTCTTCAGGTCCCAAAAAAAATTTCAGCATTTTTGTGTATTTGAACGCTTTCCAACAATGACCGTATGATTTTGAGATCCACCTTTTCACACTGAGGACAACTGAGGGACTCATATGCAACTATTACAGATGGTTCAAATGCTCACTGATGCTTCAGAAGGAAAAAAATGCATTAAGAACCAGGGGGTGAAAACTTTTGAACAGAATGAAGTTTTTTTTTTTTTTTATCATTTAGTACTGCCCTTCAAAAGCTACAGAAGATACTTTACCCTGATCTTCAAATTCAAATCTTAATGTATTGTTTTTCCTTCTGAAGCATCAGTTAGAGAACTTCTGTAATAGTTGCATATGCGTCAGTGTAAAAAAAATAAATAAATAAAAAAGAATTTTTCAAGGGCCAAGGATTTTTCTGAAGAACAGTGAGCAGTACAGCTGTTTAGGACAAACAAGGGACTGTTTGTCCTGTGGATCTCAATATATGTAAACATCTTTTATGTGAAATATCTTATTCAGGTCAGTACTAAATAAAAAATAACATGCATTTTGTATGACCCCTTTTCTTTTGGTAAAATAATGAAAATTTTTCAGATTCTGCAAGGTGTATGTAAACTTTTGACTTCAGCTGTTTATACAAAAATATATTATATTTTTACATTTTTCAAAATATATTATATTTTTAGATATTGTTATGGTGTTCAAACTCTGAAGACTTTTTTGCAGTAATTTGAATTTGTACATTGTAAGCCATATTTTTAAGCATGAGTTGGCTAGTTATTGTTGAGTTGATCTGTGGTTCACTGATTCAGCATGACTCACATTGCATTAAATCATATTATGTTTTTTTTTTTATTCTACTTGCTCTTTAAGCTGCATGTTATTGTGGGAGAGGCAGGGTTTCTGGGTGCGACTCTGGGCTGCAGTGAGACAGGCTGGCTGCCCCTCGCTGCCATAAAACTAATCACATCCATATATCTCCCTCACCCTGCGAGGTGAGACAGCATTGCATTACAGCTTCTGATTAAATATCAGATACTGCGCCTGCAGGAAGGAGACAGAGAATGTAAATATCTGAAAGATCGGTACAGTACCTGTCCAGTGGCATCACTCTACGGAAAATTCAATGTCTCCAGCCTCAGCTGTTTCTGCAGTGATCTAATTCACACATACTCCTCAGGGAATGAGATTTTGTACACGGATATGAGTATGTTTTGAATTCTGAAATCAGTTTTATGTAATAGAGGCCGACAAGAAAATTTGGGATCCTGCAGAGGTAGTTGAAGAACACAGTTCAAGTGCATTTCAGAAACTCCTGGCATGTTGAGCTTGTCTGTGTAAACACTCATTATCTAATTGGCTCTAGCTAAGACAAAAACAAATTACTGAGATGAAAGTGGGGGAAACTGTCTGTTCTGTTACGTACTACGTACTTAGCCTTTAAGCTGCTGGCAGGCAAGGAGCCCGTACAAGAGCCTAAAAACATACAATCTACTGAAAATGGTACTAATATGTATGCTTTAAAAAACAATATGTACCTTTAAGGTACTAACACTCATATTTTATGAATAAATAAGGTGCAAAGCTACATCCTCTGAAATTTTACTGTCGCAGTGAAAGACTTTGTACTATTTTTTTCTGAGAATGTATGAGACAATGAGGCCAAGACAGGCCAGCACAGCAGAGTTAAGCACAGGATGGTAGAGCACAGCACAATATAATACATACAGAAAGTGCAACACAGCTCAATACAATCCAGGACATCATAAAACTGCACAGCACATGGGGTGAACAATAAATCCAATGCAATAAAACAGTACAATACAGTGGGCCCAAAAGGTTTTTGGACATGTTAGATATATTTACTACATGAACGTCACTGATAACCTAATATTACACATTAATATAATATTATCTAGCTTTTACAGGAGAGCAAATTAGATTTTCAAATTTGAAAACTAATGTGCCCTCAGGTCCTGCTTGTTATAACAAACACCAAGTTTGGTCAGTTGGTCAGCTAAAGTGTTGCAGAGATAAGGTCTCATGTCTTTTTTTTTGCACAAACTTTGTCAAATTCATTAGTGCTTTACAAAAATGATTTGGTATATCAAAAAGCTTTTTGCCAGAATGCTCTGAAGATGATCTGAGCCAATTTTGGTGAAAACTGGACTAACTGACTAGGACGAAAAAAGTATGTATTTCTGTAAATTCAAAATATGTAAAATTTCATATGCATTCAACTCGGTATGCGCCAAGGAATCAGAAGAAAACTTTTTTTTTTTGCTTTTAAAAAGTTAAGTATAAATTATAAATTTGGTCTGTTGTTGGCACTACAGAGTTTGAGTTAGAGACTCCAAATTTGCTGTGGTTAATGATGAGACTCTGTGCCAAATTTCATAACTTTCTTGCAAGCGGTTCTATAAGATTTTACTCTTAAAATTAAAAATGGTCCATAATCAAAATGGCTGACATAGGAAAATTTGGTATTGTTTGATTTGGTATGCTACTCTGAATCTAATGAGAGTGTTCTTATGATTTTTGGTCAAACTGTTCAGAAAATATAAACAAAAATGTCACATTTTTATATATTTTGACCAGAAGGTGGCAAAACTACTCATGTGCCCTCAGGTCATGCTTCATTTAATACCTAAGTTTGGACTGAATCCTCTAAAACATTACAAAGACAACCATTTTTGTGCAAATTTTGTCAAATTCGTTAATATGCTTTACAAAAATAGTTTGGTATATCGAAAAGCTTTTGAAAATTTTTGCAAAAGTTATCAGAGGAAAATTGCTTCTAGACCTATAGCGGATAAAATAGGTGCTTGGCCCCTAAATACAAATTATATATATATATATATATATATATAAACAACAAGAGCAACTTCATAAAAGCAACTTCATTGATTTCGAAGTTTCATTTCAAATTTTGACAAAATTTCCCATTTTTGCCAATGTCAAGGTATCTTGTCATTCATGTTATTGATCAGAGTGAATTATTCTTTAAATTGTAATGTTTATTAAAAGTTTTTTTTTTCTTCTTAAGAATCAAGAAAATTCAGTCGGCCGATATAGCTGAATCTGAACCATATTTGAACCATAGCATCTCTTGTTTTGTAAGGTAATCCTAGCAAACCTTTTTGTTTCTTATTTATTTTTATTTTTTTTTCTGCGTTCTGATTACATTTTAATATATATTGCAAAAGGTTTTCTTTGTCAAGTTAGTTTGTTTCTCAAACTCATTTGCTACAAAAATGAGATAATGATACTGAGTGAATGCTCTCAACACACATTATACGTCCATAAAATACTTTTACTTCAAACTCACTAAAAACCCACCCTCAGACCAATCAGAAGTACCAGTACTTACAGAGAAACCTATACATCGGAGCCTGATAAAAATGCATTTTTTAAAGGAAGATGTCAGATGGATTTAGTGGCTTTTGCATCTGAACTCTTCATATAGAGTCAGAATGAAAAATAAAGCCTAGGATATATTTGTTCTCTGGCTAAAGCTGTGGATTGATTATTTTTTTAATTGAATTAGAGAACATTTTCTTAGGCCAAAGTCCAAGATTGCACAGGAGAAGTATATGGAGTCTTTTATGAATATATTAAGTATGGACCACACATCTTCTAACTACTAAAATCGTAAGTGACAGTGATATAAAGAATAATTTATATGCATTTGCTGTAAGGAATCGATTATCTTATGTTTTATTGCATAGATAATGTCTGCTTCAGACTTACATATTTAAATCTGGACCCCCAGCTGTTTAAAACGAGAGTGAAAGATTAATGATCCCCACATTTTATGATGTCTTCATTTGTGGTTTCTTAAAAAGTTAAACAAATTAATTATATTATATAATCAATAGCTTATCCATCTTCTCAATTAATTATTAATCTTATTAGTTACAAGCAATTTGGTATGTGAAAGGTGAAAGAGGGTGTGGGCAATTTGTGTTTCTAGGCATTTTTATAGGATGATGTTTGAGGTTGACTAGGCTATATGACAAATGTTTTGAACTTGATCCTGGCACACACAGCAGCTCTGACAAGCAGGTGAAGCACTTGCTATCTGAGGACCTTCTCTAGTTGCACTATTTCATAGGTTATTTGATCTAAAATAAACAAAAACATGGCCTCATATTACAGTTACAGTCAATAGTAGGTCTACAATGAAACATCAGAAATGAACACATTCAGCTCTTTTTCAGCATTTTATAGAATAGTTGTGGTTTAAACCATGATCCCTTGGTGTAAACTTACCTTTTTGTTGCATATATGCCAGATGCAGCTTCTGTCTCCATTGCCCTGTAAAGCTCAAAGAATATTTAACTTTTTACGCGTACGCGAGGGTCAGCGTACATTCGAGGAACGCGAATTCCGTCATCAGAATGAATGAATAGGCCTACCCTATGATAAGTATGCACACGCGCATTGAATTAGTTTTGCAGTAATCACTCAGTTGTTCCACAAGGTGGCAACACTGTCCCAGTCCGTTGTTTCATAGTAGAAAACGAAACTGAAGAGACGAAACAACAACAACAAAATAGCGGAGACTGCAACAACAACAGACGCTCACGTTGACAAGCGCTTATGAACGAGAGGGTATTAGATAGCCCAGCTATGGTTTAAAAGAATTCAAGAATATTTTCTATCGGTTATGAGGAAAGATAAAGCAGACATTGGACATGAAGCTTTCTAGAGCAGATGTTGTACAGATAAAAATAGCTGGACGCGGATGAAACCGGAAGCCACATCTATAACATTTGCAAATGGCTGCGCCCACTTTTGCAGGAAGAAAAAGGTGGATACTTTGAAAAGCTACACGTTCGAAAAACGAAGTATACTTGGGCTTAAAAGTTTTTTTTTCCTTTTCAAAACGATAATTACTAAAACAGACACTAAAATACACTATCAAATGTTTGGGGTTATTCTTTTGAAAGAAAGAATTTTTATTCAGCATTGGAGTTATATAGAGTGTTCTCACAACATGTCATCAGTTGGTTTTATATGATTATTGCTGGTGAAAATGGTCAATAATTGTCATGTTTTGGGCTGTAGCCTACTGATTAGGACCCAGAAAGCATCTGGAGTAGACTGCCATTTGTTTTGATTTGTTTTGTTATAACAAATCAAGGAAAATAGTTAAAAAAACTGAGGAACAAAGAAGTTTGTGGTTGGCCAAACTGAACCAGGATTTCCAGGGCAAGAATCGTGACAACATTCGTGTTTGCTCTTATCATCTCCGGTCAGGTGGTGAAATATTAGGCTAATATCTTAATTAATACTGCTTGTATGTATCTTTACCACCTATTAACTTTAGTTTTTAAAATATTGCACTGCTTCCTGCTTACTAAGTCCTTATCTATATGATTCAGCAGCTTCCACACGTTTTTTCTGTGGTTTAGACAGCATAAATTAGCAAAACAATGTATTCAGTAGTACATTAACAATGCCGTCAATGCTGTTGTTTACATCCAAGTATCTCCAATATGGCCGCGCATCCGAGTAACTGACCAAACTGTGAAGTAAGTGCAAAACCTTATTTATTGAAGGTCATAGTAAAGACATTTACATTGTTACAAATGTTTCTATTTTAAATAAATGCTGTTTTTTTTTTACTTTATATTCAGCAAAGAATCCTGAATTAAATGTTTTACTAGTTCCACAAAAATATTAAGCAGCAGCTGTATTCAACATTAATAAAAATAAAAAATGTTTCTTGAGCAGCAAATCAGCACATTAGAATGATTTCTGAAGAATCATGTGAAACTAAGGACTGATGCTGAAAATAGTTTTGCAACACAGGAATAAATCACATTTTAAAACATTAAAATAGAAAAGTTGTTTTACAATTTAATAATATTTCACAATATTACTATTTTATTTTTGTAAATCTTACCAACTCCACACTTTTAAATGCTATTGTACATCTAAAAACCTTAATAAATCAAAATAATTAAAAGTTATTTGAAAACAGTAACAATTAAAAAAAAATTGAAAATGAATTTGCAGAGGAAGGCATAGGAAAAGACTTACAAGCAAAACTGCAAAGCAAATGATGCAACAAATCCATCTTTCAGATCTATATTTATAGTACAGAGAACTAAGGACTGCTTCTGCATACTATAATACCCCAAAGAATTGGCTCATAGTCCAAGAAGGAATAACACAAACATAGCAATAGGCTCAAAAGCAGCTTGCGTGACAGAATGTGATTACAAGGCTAGACGTCTCAGAGCAGAGACTTTTTTATGTCTCTCTCATTCATCAGTGCTTTATTGCTATCATTTGTTTTAGTCTGCTGGATGGTGTCATTTAATCACAAAGTAAAGCAAGCCTTTCACATATGACACGATGACTGATCAGTGCACGTGTTTAGATAGCTATTTAGAGAGGTGCAGTCAAAAACAACTTAGTTTTAGCATCATTTAGATGACGCATATACATCATGTGTTTGTGTGCACCATGCATGCATGCATTCATCCCGTTCCTTTTCTGCTGAAAGTCGTCTTTTGTTGGCTAATCTAATCTATGAAGGGTAAGCGCTCTCCTTTCCTGTCCCCTGAGAGGGACAATTTGCCGACACAGACATCAGTGATGCGACGACACTCCTCGAACGCTCTCACCTGATGAAGGACTCAAGTTTGGATTGGATAGTTAGGTCACATGATGGAGGGGTCCACCCAAAGAGAACTTTGGGACATAAATAAAATACTAAACTCCCTCTGATTTGCAGATGTGAGACAAATAAGCCAAATGTCTAGGAAAATATCAATTGTGATACAGGTATGTATTGCATTAACAATAGCTTAAGTATTAAAATCAGAAAGAGAGGAAGGGGAGAACTAAAAGGCACGAGGAAGCTGCTGATGCATTGCAGATAAACTGCGTATCCTGGGCAACCCCTCCCTTTTCTATTCATATGCACCCCCCTCCCACTCCTCCCTCACTCTATATGACATCATCACATCACATCCTCCAACCTGATGATGCCCGTGAGGGAGCTGTGACTCAGACTAATGCCTTTGCCCCCCTGTGTGAGATCTGGCAACCCTAAAATACAGCCATAGCCTAACCTCTACTTCTCAGCTTTGGTGCTTGCTTTAAAAGTATAAAGATGTTGTTGAAATGAAAAAGCAAAGATCACAGCTGAATCATTGTGGCTTTTAAAACAAGACTAAAGCAATCTTCGGTTTTCGACAGTGCTTAACACACTCTTTTTTGCTTTTTAGTTTGTTAGAGTCATTTCTGTATATGCAGGGTGGGATTGCATTTGTGCTACTCATGCATTGCAGGCATGAGGTCAGGGAGTGCGTTCAATAACTGTGTGGAAAACTGCAACTAGTCGTTCATGCTCCTGGGGGTGAGCTAAATGAACACAGTTTCTCCTGTCATCATTTTAGTTCAATAAAAAGGCCCCTACTGGGATGTTTGAGCAAGCATTCTGATCTAACAAATCTGTTTGGCTTTGTGACACCCAAGTGCATGAGAGAGTGAGTGAGTGAGAAAGAGAGAGAATTGAGCTGATATTCTAGGATGGGGTGATAATAATGGCTGTCAGAATCTTGCCACCTCAATCTGTTCTATTTAAAGGTATAGTTCACCTGTAATGGTGTTCCAAACTTTTATACTGTTATTTTGTCTGTGGAATGCAAGAGGAGGATCTTGAAGGACCACACTATCCACATTATTTTTCAATCCAGAAGACGTTTTCTGTGAATGTGTGAAACTTCTGGTTCATTAGCTGCTGTAGGGAAATAACGAGAAGAATAAGAAAGTTTGTTTGAAACTTTGTGTGTTTGAAATCATATGATAGTTTTATGTGAGGGGCAGACTAAATGCCTTATTTTTGCAAATCATTTAATATTAGTCAATTGTTTTAGAAATGTTAAATGACCTAAAGCTATATTCAGTGGTATGTTAAATGACCTACAGCTATATTCTGTGATATTACTCAACTTTTGTCCTCAAATATGACCATTTTGAGAGAGAGCGAGAGAGAGAGAAAGAGAGAGAGAGAGAGAGAGAGAGAGAGAGAGAGAGAGAGGGCAGAAAGTTGTGTTTAGTTACTTCAAAAACAGTGATTTTACCCCTCGTTAATGAGAAATATAATGTAGCGATTTATTATTTAACCTAAATTGACAAAGTGTAAAAGTAAATAAATAAATACAGAAATATAACAGGACAGTACTATAATGAGACAAAAATAGTAATAATGTAACTTAACATCAATGAAACATTTTCCAAATAATATTAGACATTTACAATATTACATTTTCACAGTGTAAATTGGGCCTTAAAGGGATAGTTCACACAAAAATTTAAATTCTGTCATTCATTACTCACCCTCTTGTCGTTCCAAACTTGTAAGACCTTTGTTCATCTTCTGAACACAAATTAAGATATTTTTGATGAAATCCGAGAGCCTTCTGATTCTCCAAGGCAACTGAATTCTTAAATAAAGTAGTTATTTTTTGGGGGGGGGGGGATACTTTTTGCACACAAAAAGTATTCTCGTAACTTCATAAATTTATGATTGAGCCACTGATGTCACATGGACTATTTTAATGATGTCCTTACAACCTTTCTGGGCCTTGCACGTGCCAGTTGCTTTGCTGTCTATGCAGGGTCAGAAAGCGCACATAATTAATCAAAACTTTGTATTTCAAAGATAAACTAAGGTCTTACAGGTAAGTAATTTATGACAGAATTTTTGCATGGACTATCCTTTTATACAATAAACAAGAGGTCTTCAGCCCTACTCCTGGAAAGTTTATTTCCAGTCTTCTTCAGCACACCTGCCTGCAATTTTCAAGCAGTCTTGAGGAGCTTGACTGGCCGCTTCAGGTGTGTTTGATTAGGGTTCTTGCTAAACTCTTAAGGATAGCGGGTCCCCCAGGAACAGGGTTGAAGACCTCTGTAATAAACTACATAGATGCCTTTTAAATTTTAATATGAGCATCCCTTGCTCAAGTAAGATCACATTTGTGGGTCCTTTGCATTTAAAAAAAATCTGAAAACCCCTGGTATGAACTACAAAAAAATTAGCTTTTTATAAACCTTTTTTGGTCCATTTTTCAGAACTTGACAGACCTTGCTCATATCAACTGTTGTTAAATGGAAAAGACATTCAACATTTCATTGTGTTCCACAGGGCGGGGAAAAAACTGTATTCTCAAGAGCGTTTCAAAATGAATGATTTCCTTGACAAACGGCGTCTTGGTGCTGATGGAAGGCCAAAACGGAGAGAAAAAGATGTGTTTTCAAACGAAAATATATTAGTGTGGACAAAGCCTAAAATTGTCTTATGCTCACCAAGACTGCATTAATTAAAAAAAAAAAAACTGTAAAAACAGTTATTATCCAGTTCTAGTATTAACATTTTCTATTTTAATACATTTTAAAATGTAATTTATTCCTGTGATGGCAAAGCTAAATTTTCAGCAGCCATTACCAATGTTGGGGGTAATGGATTACAAGTAACACAAGTTACGTAATCAGATTACTTTTTTCAAGTAACTAGCAAAGTATTACTAATGCATTTTCAAAAAAGTAACTCCAGTTACTTTTTGTTTCCATTATGTATTTAATCCCAGTTTATTAACCAGTGTCTTTGCTGCTGACCTTTGTTGATCCAATCCAACCATACTAATAAGCAAAACTTACTTTAGATTAACTAACATTTGTGCTTCATTTTTCTCATTGTTGAAGAGTTGTTGAACGTCCTTCTCCTATAGATCTACTGTACAGATGTGAATTTACTTTTCCTTCAGCCTTAGGCTTATTCATTTCACTTTTTGGTGTGAAAGGGCTTTTACATTTGCTAAAAATCAAACTATTTATATTAAAAACAAACAAGCAAGCCCTGGCCAGATTTAAAAAGTAGTGCAAAAGTAATGCTACACAAATGCAATGCATTTCTTTCCATAAAAAGTAACTAAGTAACATAATTAGTTATTGTTTTAGGTAGTAACGCAATATTGCAATGCATTACTTTTAAAAGTAACTTTCCCCAACACTGGCCATTATGTCAGTCTTCAGTGTCACATGATCCTTTAAAAGTCATATGTCTATGAACAGAAATGTGAAAAGAACAACAATTGTAACATAAATGTCTTTGCTATCACTTTGTAGCAATGTAGCATCCTTTATTGCTGAATAAAAGTTTTCATTTCTTTAAAACAAAAACTTTTGAACAGTATAGTGTATATTATGCTATTGTCAGACTCAGAATTTTACTCATGATCATCCTTATCCACTTTATTTTTGCCATAAGAGTGGGCACGGCCATTTGTAAATTTTATGTGTCAGGCTCTGGTCTCATCTGCGTCCAGCTATTTTTATCTGTACAAAACAGCTTGTTTTGCTGCTTGATATTGCAAGCTGGTGAGTCTTACCATATTATTTTAATGTATTATCTTAATTATGAACACATTGGTTTGTAGTGCAAACAGTTTTACCATTTACTGCTTGTTGTTATTCTTCTCATGATTTCCCTATAGCGGCTAATAAACCTCAAGTCTCGCCCACAGGCTTAATTCCACGTTGAAGAAAAACGTGGATAACCTCTACTGCAGTTTTACTTATGCAGAGTACTGTATATGCATATATGATGTTGGAGCTCTCTCAACTCTCAAGTGCATTGACTGCATGAGTATATACACATGTTAAAGGTGTGTCTAATGAGGGTTGGATTTTGTCCATGACATGGATCGTTATGGCTCTCTGCTCATATGATGCTGCTCTCCACATCGATATGCTGACTCCCAATGTCTTCGTTCTGCTAACCACCTCAGGGGGCTGATGAGAAAACGGCCATAAATCACAGCTAAAAAGACACCAGCAGGGGTCTCTCTATCGCTTACACACACTTTCAATGCCAACACACACACATTAACCCATTCTCAAACTCCCATGAATAAAACATGGCAGGCAGAAAAACACATTGAGAGGGCAAGGAATGGAAAAAGTTTAGCTGATGCTAGGTGGGACCTTGAATGAGTCATGAATTACGCAGATCAATGTATTTCCCAAATGCTTTCAGATATAAAGCACTTCTCACATTGTCTACAGATTACTGCTGAGTCATCCGGTCTCGCCAAGGGAAGGAACCGAGCAAAAAAATCCCTTCAGGGCTGATTTAACAACAGTATCCTCAAGAGATTTAAATCAGCATCAACTCTATTTCATGCACTGCTACTCTGCATTTGCACCAGGGCTTATCTCGCAACCAAAATTTTTTGCAGCTGGTCCCATTTGATCCCTTACGTTTATGTTTCTGTTCATCTCACTCCACTAATGCACTGCATACCTCCCTCTAGCATTGTTTATTTATAAATCACAGGCACACTCCCCCTGCGTATGTGCCTCCGTGCTGTCATACTGATTCGGAGTTCACTGCCCGTAATGTAGTCACATTATAGCTGGATCTCCAATAATGCATCACAGTCGGCTGGTACTGTAAGGGCGTGCTCTGCAGCATTATTGGTGGCCTGCATTGAATTTTAAACCGCACTGCTCTGCATGGCCGCAAAAGCACCTTGAGCGACAGGCGCCCTGCTCCTCAGGGATGATTTGCACATTTTGAAGACATGGTCTTTACTTCAGGCTGGACAGTAGAAACATAAGGTCACTGAGTTCAGGAGCTCTTCTTCTGCTGCTCTGAATGATTGCACACAGGCTAAATTTGGCTTCACATTAATGCTCGGACACAAATCCAATGACAAAGCAAATAAAATAAGGCCTATAATTAATTGGAAATATCTCATTTTAGTCCGCTCAGAGGGCACAGTCCTCTCATCGTTCAATATAAATGGCTTGAAACACTGTGATGAATCATTTAGAATTTTTTGTTGATACGATTAAACTCTGCTGAGCGATAGGAAGTATAGGAAATTAGCAGTTGCTAATGCTAGATGCCTGTATAAGGTCAAAATGACTTTCAGCACTGCAGAGTTCCAAAACGGTTGATCAAAACTGTGTTCATAATTAAGATAATACATTAAAATAATATGGTAGTTTGCAATATCAAGCAGCAAAGCAAGTTATTTTGTACAGCTAAAAATAGAGACTGGAAGCCACACAAACTAAAAAACAGTGCTAGAGAAAGTACTTGGAATTCTTTAAAGATCATACAATAAAAGTAATATGTGACATATGGGTCATTTTTTTATTGAGATATAAACATACATATGAAAAGTCGAATAAATAAACATTCAATTGATGTATGATTTGTTAGGATATCACAATATTTGGCCAAAAAGTATTTGAAAATCTGGAATCTGAGGGTGGCAAAAAAAAAATCTAAATATTGAGAAAATCGCCTTTAAATTTGTCCAAATGAAGTTCTTAGCAATGCATATTACTAATCAAAAAATTAGTTTTAATATATTTATGGTAGGAAATGTCTTCATGGAACACAATCTTTACTTAATATCCTAATGATTTTTTGGCATAAAAGAAAAATGTACAATTTTGTCCCATTACAGTGTATTTTTGGCTATTGCTACAAATATACCCATGCTACTTAAGACTGGTTTTGTGGTCCAGGGTCACATATCATGTAAACAAAAATACATTATGGCTGACTTATGTGGATAATTCTTAGTTTTAAGACATAATGTTGATAGATACTGAAAAGATACTAAGATCAAATGCATGATTAAAATACTGTAGGCTATTTACTTAATTATTGTTTTAATTAGGGTTTTTTTTTTTTAGCTTACTATATTATTTACTAACTTAATCATTTCTAGAGATTCACAACTAGCATGGTATCTTAACATTTTAAATTCAGTAAAGAAATTTATTTCAAATAAATAAGTTATACAAAAATCTGATTTACAGTGCAACTCGCTTGTTCATTTGTTTCTTGTAAAAAGTAAAAATAAGTATCATTCAATTTCATATAGGCCTACTCAGTTTTGCCACATTTGAAAAAGAAAATAGTGTCACTCCATAGAAAAAATAGTCCAGCGAAACGCCCTTGAATGTGTCTGATATGGGCCGCTGTCCTTGGTGCTGACTGTAGACGCTCTGTCAGTGATTGGGCTGCGTGCTCAGACTCTGTCCAGAGTACCAATGATGTCACGTCCACTGTAACTGTAGCCCTATAACCATATTGTAATTCCATCCAAACCAACACATCTTTTACTATATTCTGTAAGAAATTGTACTTCTAAGCGTTTAACATTCACCCATGACGCGAATAATAGAGCTTAGGGTGTGTTGACGGAAAAGATTGGTCAGGGAGCGTCTTAAAAGTATACGCATTTGTTTTAGGCTACATAAAAGCGTGGATGTACATTTTGACCGAGTTTATAAACATTTGATGGCTGATAAATAAGTAGACCTACTGATTATGTGTAACTTTATTATAGACCACAAAAACATCACAGTCTTTCTTTAAACTATTTTTTACCAACATTACCAACAGAAACCAGTTTTGAAAGTTATTTTATAAATCCATCGCACACTGGATTAACCACCCAAGCACTTGTTATGTGTGACCAGGAAGCTGAAACTCAGATAAAGATAAGTGTAGCAAGTAGGACCCTCCCACATCGTCGGATCAATGGTCCAGTCAAAACAAGCCTGAGCTTTTTCGCAACAGCGCGTCGAGTATATAAAGGCAGGTAGAGCGGCTATCCAGCGCTGAGAGAGCCACACACCCTGCACCTATACACTACTTTACCTCACTCTTCTGTTCATCTGCACGTTCACACCCCGTCCGTCGGGATGAGTTATCCGATAGACACTATAGGAAGCCCCTACCGGAGGATGATGGACACCAGGACGAGCTATTCGAGCCCCTCCAGCGGGTTCCGCTCCCAGACCTGGTCGAGGGCAAGCCCGAGTTCGTCTTCGTACAAGAGGACCTTCAGCGTCCCGGTGGCGAGAGCCTACGGCTCAGCAGTTCTGAGCTCCACCGACAGCCTTGATTTCACTCAGACTTCCATCATCAACGGAGACTACAAGCGCTCCAATGAGAAGGAGCAACTCCAGGGACTCAACGACCGCTTTGCCGGCTACATCGACAAGGTGCACTTTCTGGAGCAGCAGAACAAGCAGATCGAGGCGGAGATCCAGGCACTGCGGCAGAAGCAGGTGTCGCAGTCTCAGCTGGGCGAACTTTACGACCAAGAGCTGCAGGAGTTGCGCTCCATGCTGGAGCAGATCCATCACGAGAAGGCGCAGATCCAACTGGACACCGACCACATCGACGAAGACATCCAGCGCCTCAGGGACCGCTTCGACGAGGAAGCCCGCATCAGGGAAGAGACGGAAGCGATCGTCCGTGCCCTGAAGAAGGACATGGGTGACTCAGCACTCGTCAAAGCAGAGTTGGAGAAGAAAGTGCAGTCCCTGCAGGACGAGATCGCCTTTATCCGCAACAACCACCAAGAGGAGATCAGCGACCTGTTGGCGCAGGTGCAGGCGTCGCAGATCACCGTGGAGAAGAGGGACTACCAGAAGGCGGATATCACCGAAGCGCTGCGGGAGATTCGCACGCAGCTGGAGGGCCACTCGACGCAAAACCTCCAGCAGGTGGAAGACTGGTTCATGTGCCGCTACGCCAAACTCACGGAGGCCGCCGACCAAAATAAAAGCGCCATCAAATCCGCACGGGACGAGATCGCAGACTACCGCCGCCAGTTACAGTCCAAAACCATCGAGTTGGAATCTGTCCGAGGAACCAAAGAGTCTCTGGAGAGGCAGCTGAACGACATAGAGGACCGACACAACAACGACCTTGCCAGCCTTCAGGTACATATATTCCTTATATATTAAGTAAACAATTTGTTTTTAACATTTAAACAACAAGTTAGTGTATAATGCTAGACTGAGCCTCCAAACGCGCATTTTAAAAGTGCTTTCAACTTGAAAAACGTATAGAACAAGTCCTGAATCTAAAAGTCTGTGTTTTTGTATATTTTTGATTGATAATAATTCATAATGCTAGAGCAGTACTCTGAATATTGTGGTGAACAATAGCTGCAGTTACTGTAGTGCATCATAAATCAATCTGGCTTTTAAAATGCGCTACAGCTATAATCTATAATGAAATCAAGTCACAATTAAGTTTGCATTGCTGTGTAATGCTATTCCTTCTGAAACCGCCTGGTCATTCACAAGATGATTTGCATATGATGCTTCATTACATCATAGGTGCAGTGGAATGGTGTTAGAAAGGGTTAAGGAGAGGCAGACACCCACAATGCAGTCTCTCCCCGCTCTTTGCTGAGTCAGAGCAGAGGCAGGGTTCGCTCATTGGCTATGTCCTGGAATCACCTCATACACAGACCGAATGCTCCTAGTGGTTGCCCTTGAAGGCATACAGTGAATTGTAATTTATTTGACTCTGCTGTGCTGTGAGAGCATTTAAATCATAGTCACAAACAAGTTCCTTGTAGCATGCCAGGAATAAATATATACACAAAATTATTGTCTATGGAATTCAAGTTTCTTTCTGTCTTCAGCAAAAGATTTATTTGACTAAACTGTCACTATATTGTGTCTGACGCACTAGGAAACCATCCACCAGTTGGAGAATGAACTCAAGAGCACGAAATGGGAGATGGCCAGGCATCTGCGTGAATACCAAGACCTCCTGAATGTCAAAATGGCACTAGATATAGAGATTGCTGCATACAGGTAAGACTGGGGTATGTTTTTTTTTATTTTTAATATTATGATATAATTAATTATTACAAATAATCATAATTATTAGATTTAATGTTTTGTTTAATGTGTAACATTTATTTTTTTTAAACATTATATTTTATATTAACATTTATATTTTATTTTTTGTAATATTATTTTTTTATCTGTATTTTGTCATCTTTACATATAATTTTGATAATAGCCTAAATTACAATTGTATCTTCTTCTTTTATACCTTTTCTCCTTATGTAGAAAACTTCTTGAAGGAGAGGAGAGCCACTTTAGCACTTTCCCATACCGCCAGACCGTCACCAAAGGCCCCAAGGTCAAAAGTGAGCCTCCAAAACTTAAAGTGCAACACAAGTTTGTAGAGGAGATCATTGAGGAGACCAGGGTGGAGGATGAGAAGTCTGAGATGGATGAGGCTTTGGCCGAGATGGCAGAAGAGTTGGCCGCTGCCAAGGGAGAAGAAGAAGGTGGAGAGGAGGAGGAGGAAGGAGAGGCTGAGGGTAAGGATGAAGAAGGTGGTGAGGAGGAAGAAGAGAAAGGAGAGGAAGGAGAAGGTGAGGAGGAAGGAGAAGTAGAGGAGGAGGTGGTCACCTCTACTCAAGCCGAAGTAGCCTCTGAAGCCCCTGCTGAGGAAGAAGAGGAGGGAGAGAAAGAGGGAGGTGAAGAAGAAGCAGCAGCAGCAGAAGAAGAAGAAGCTGGAAAGGGTGGTGAAGAGGAAGAGAAAGGAGAGGAGGAAGAGGGGGGTGAGGAGGAAAAGAAAGAGGATGAAGCAGAGGAGGAAGCCGAGGAAACTAAAACACCTGAAGCAAAGGCCTCTCCTGAGAGTGAGAAAGCTGAGGAGAAACAGGCCAGTGGAGGAGAAGAAGAAGCAGAGGAAGAAGGTGATGAGAAAGATGAGGGAGATGCAGGTAGCGACAAAGGATCAACCGAAGAAAAAGAACCAGAAACAAAGGAGCAGCCTAAGAAAGTAGAACCAGAACCGGCAAAGGAAGACAAGAAGGCAAAAGAGGAGAAGGAGGAGCCCAAATCTGAGAAGGAAACACCCAAACCAGAATCTCCAAAGAGTGAGAGTCCAAAGAAGGACACACCTAAGGCAGAGGCTCCAAAAAAGGAAGCCCCCAAGACTGAGAGTCCTAAGAAAGAAGAACCCAAGGCAGAACCACCCAAGAAAGAAGCCCCAAAGTCAGAGCCACCGAAAGAAGATTCCCCAAAGCCAGCAGATGAGAAAGCCGCTAAGAAGAGCGAACCAGAAAAAGAGCCTGAGGATAAAAAGAAAGAGGCGACCGTGAACGGAGACATGGCCAAGAAAGAGTCCGATAAGAAAGAGGTGATCTCCAACGGAGTGGACGAGAGCCCAACCAAAGATGAAACGAGCCAGAGGGTGGTGATCACCAAGACGGTGGAGACCATCACCACTGATGAAGGTGGAGTCAAACAAGTCACAAAAACTGTTACCGTCACCGAGAAAGGAGATGCTGTGGAGGAATCCGTCAAGGAGAAGGTGGTCTCCAAAACCGTGGAGAAGCAGGTGGTGAAGGCCACCGAAGCAGAGTAGACCCCAGTGTCCAGCTATAACCGACCGAAGAGGAACCTTGGAGGAAGCATATCAAGCAATCAACACAAAACTAACATAAAGAAATCATAAAGCTCAACAGATGTATTACATTAACCACACTGAAACAAAAACAAGCATAGAGAGAAGCCATAAGATGCGGCCAGCTAAAAAAATGCATGTTGAGTGACAGCTTTAAATGGGTTCTGCTGCATATGCGGTCCGGGACGCCGGGGACTCACTTTCACTTTCGTTCAAACTGCAATACATGGGGGAGGGGGGCGGTCACTTGAATGTGGCATCTGCATGCCAGCTCAGGGGGGAGCGCGCTCCTCGTCTTTTGAGATAGAAAAATAACCACCCTACTGTATGTATGATAGTATTATAAAATACTCAGAGTGGTGGGGAATGACATTTACTTGGGATGTAGAGACATGTGTTCTGACACAGTAGCCTTATAAATATTATCGCGAGGACGCCAACTGAGCCAAAAATGTGTAAAAAAAAAGGACGTAGACGATGGTGAAAATAGCCCATGGTCATATACACACAGTACATAAAGCAACTAAGAAACTCTTAGCCTTAAACATGCTTTTTACCGTTGTCAGTTATGTTTACCTGATGAGTGCATTTGAAAATAAACCCGTCAATGCGCACATACATTCTTGTATGCATAGGATTGACTTGAATTCAACTACTTACCGTTAATGAGGTGCTACCGTTTGCAGTCCCATGTCTTTGTTCATCTGAATGAATTTCTCAGCAGCATTTGCTCAATAAACACCATATTAAAATACACTATATACTTTGTCTTGTCTTTTTTTCTAAGGTGTTTATGTACAGTATTTGTTACTGTGGTTTACATATTTGCCTACAGCAATTTTGGTTTAACTTCTGAGTGATTTCCTATGGAAAATGTCTTTAAGTTTGTGCTAAAAATTACAGTCATCAAATTCAAAAGTGAGGAAGAACATCAAGGATATTAAAAATCATGCAAAACAATGGGTGAAAGTGTCATATACATTTCTCATTTTTAATTTATGAACATTAAAAACATTTTTAAGTGATTTATTCAGCTTGGGAGAAGAAAAAATAGCCATCTCACAAGTCACTACCTTTAACTGTTGGACACGCCAAGTGACTAAAGTGTGACAGCAATGCTGACTTTTCATGAAACAGGTAATAAATGTTTGTTCAATTTTAAATCTGTTAAAAAAGTTGAGAATCATATTTGAGTTCCTTACAAGAATAACAACTTAAAGATCTCCCTAGAATTAATTTATATGTCCTTTATTTTTATTGAATGTTTTATCTGTGAAACATCTTCCGAATGCAATTACATGACAGTAATTTCCCATACTTGCAGCTTGTGAGAATTTGTTGAGGAAATGTTGCTGCATTGCAGGCTGAGAGTGCACCATCAGAGATATATGATACATAATACTCATAAACACACTGCAACATTTAAAAATTGACTGTTCAAGGCATCAGTATTGTCTCATTATTCCATTATGATGCATAATAAAAAAAAAACAAGGTAATAAAACGGCATTAATGCAGTGTTTTGCCTTTTTTGTCTATTCAAAAACATTTTTAGAATTATTTATATATTCAGCCTAGGGCATAATTTCCAGATACTACTACAAAGGACTCATCAAAATATTCACTTCAGGTTTTGTTAACTATTTGTGCAGCACAAGCTGTGAAACACATAAATATGGAAATGTAGTCATTTGGGTGTGGTTTTCAGTAGCTACTGCAGTAGTTTGTATTATCTTGTAGGCTACTGTATCATATTATCGAAGGAAATATCCTAAATTTAACAGACAGTAACGACAGTAATGTCTTCAACAACATCACCCGGTTCCCATCTGGTTTTTAAGTTTTGTTTTGTTTTTTGTACTTTTATTTTATTCTTATTCACCTTTATTTTTCCGTAAGAGTGGGTGCGGCCATTTGTCAAATTTAAAGGTCTGGCTTCCAGTCTCGTCAGGGTCCAGCTATATGCTATTAGCTCTGCAAAACAGCTTGTTTTGCTGCTTGATATTGCAAATTGTGACGTTATATAGCGGCTAATGCACCGGCAGTCTCGCAAATAGCCGTACTTCCGCGTTGAGGAATAAGGTGAATACTTAAAACAAAAACAGGTACCTGTACACGTTAAAAGAAACAAAGAATAACAGAGCTGTCCATTATTTTAAAGCCTTAAATCTTTTCTTTGAATAATTGGTAATTATTTGTACTTGTTTATGGACATGATTTTCCTGTGACATGTGATTGTGCTCCCTATTTAATACCATTGTATTTGTAATTGGTTTGCTATATTATTGTATTTGTTTTAATGTAATTTATATGTTATTGCCCTTGTATGTTCGTTGTTCTAAAAACTGCAATAAAAAAAGATTACTGTCAATTTTATCTCCTGATGTACAGTTGAGGTCAAAAGTTTACATACACCTTTCAGAATCTGCAAAATGGTAATTGTTTTACTAAAATGAGAAGGATCATACAAAATGCATGCTATTTATTATGTAGTACTGACCTGAATAAGATATTTTACATAAAAGATGTTTGTAGTCCACAAGAGAAAATAATAATTGACAGTGATGGCGCTACACTGGGGATGGGTGTTTGGGAATTTTGAATAGCCCCGGTCAAATATAGGCCCTAACCCAGCCCTTGTCTGACAGCTAATCAGAATTCTTGGAATGAGTCCGGACAGACTCTGACCTGAGCCCGTCTTTTTTCCCTGTCTCCCCAAACAGCTATTAAAATAATTCAGTTTTGTATGTAATGGCAAAGTGATCATATTTTGTTTAGTTTTTTCTTCAGTTAATTTAGAAAAACGTTTGGAGCATTTTTTGTTCGTTAAATATAAGTTTTTGGTTTTTAAAGTAGGCCCAACGACCAAGCGGCCAGCAGCAGACATCATAGCTTGATCAATGACATCACAACTTACCTGAAATAAAATCTATAGATACACTATAAAACCGAACATTGAAATGAATTAAATGAAGTTAAATTAGTTATTTTTACTTAAATAATAATTAAAGTTCATTTGACTTAATTGAAATAAGTTTTGTAAACTCAAAATGTCGCAGTAAACTGAACTTGAATGATTGAGTTTTCTAGTTCCCAGCATGCTTTGCATCAGACAAAAAAATTTGGAAAATAAATGTTGAAATTAAGTGTTAATTTGTGTGTTTTTGCTCAAGATTAACATAGGGAGACATAGGTTAGTACTTAAATGTTGTGTTATGTTAGGATTTACATAAGTTTATGTTGGTTTTGTAGTGTTACCATTGTGGTAAAGAGTAGAGCCTGTGGTTAGGTTGAGGATGGACAGCAAAATTTGAAGATTACATATACTGCATGTTCTTTGACAATTTAAATGCAAATATACATTGAAAGTCTTTCTGATAACTACATTAGCATGTGCTGATGTGTTATAGTTAACTAGTACTTGTATATATTATTGTGAAACTGTCCTCAAAGAAAATTTGACCCAGTTGTACGTTTTTGAATCGACCAAATACGACCCATGTTTACTTTTTAAAGTTAAGCGCCCTCTAGCGGTCGTAAAAATAATGACAGTGTCGCGTTGGATCTGACGTCATGGAATGACGTATGAGTTTTTATAACGATTTCACGGTAATTTAAAGGTGTTTTACTAGGTGTGATTCGTATAAATGACCACACCTAACCCCACCCTAAACCTACCCCTTACAGAAATAGTGCAAAATCATGATTTCTAGTGTATATTCCAAAAAAAAAAACCATTCAATGAAAACATATGCTTTCTCTGGTATCCAACCTGTGTTTATATGATTATACCACTTCCCAGTGCAACGCGCTACTAATTGACCTACACATAATACTAAGGTTAAATTAGATACCTGTTACTGATAAGGGAGCAAATGTTGAATACGCTCTATAGAGACGTATTTGATGTTGAATACGCTCTATAGAGACGTATTTGAGGATTTGTGAAAACGACTTACGTCGGTCATATAAATTGGAGGACATGTTGGTTATTGTTATGATGAGTGGGGTGGGACCATGGCTTTCAGCCTGCCACTCTTGTCATAAGAATTTTAAGCTGCTAACTTAAAAAATTGATATTGATTACTCAAATGTTCTCAAAACCAAAACACTTATTAGGGTTTTCAGTGTATTAAACAGTTCAAACAATGTTAGTTTAAACGTTTAACCTACAGTGCAAACCCTAATAAGTGTAATGAACTAAATTGATTGAGTAAACTTGTTGCCTCAATTTAATTGAGTAATGGGGTATCACAAAACTTGCATATTTAAGTTTATTTAACTTGGCGGTTTTGTAGACTTTACTTAAATCATTCAGTTCACCAAACCTGGTGCTTATTTAGTGTACTTAAATGATTGTGTTCACTTCATTTGGTTTTGAGAACATCTGAGTAATCAAACTCAATTTTTTAAGTTAGCAGAGCTTAAAATTCTTATGACAAGAGTGGCGGGGCTGAAAGCCATGGGAGCCAATCCCAGCTTTGCTTCCATGGTCCCACCCCACTCATCATAATATATACAACTTCCTTCCAACTTGCTTCCATAAAAGTCAAGTTCATTCAGACCTTTATAGCTAGGTACTAGTTAGCTATAACACATCAGCACAGTTATCAGAAAGACTTTCGATGTATACTTGCATTTAAATTATCAAAGATCATGCAGTATATGTAATCTTCAAACTTTGCTGTCCATCCTCAACCTAATCACAGGCTCTACTCTTTACCACAACGGCAACAAAACCAAAACCAACATAACAGAAACCTTTGTAAATCCTAACATAACACAACATTTAAGTATTAACTGATGTCTCCCTATGTTAATCTTGTGCAAAAAAAACACAAAATAACACTTAATTTCAACATTTATTTTCCATATTGTCTGATGCAAAGCATGCTGGGAACATGTTTTCCCAGTTACTACAACAAAATTTTAAGTTTACAAAACTTATTTCATTTAAGTCCAATGAACTTTCATTATTATTTGATTGAAAATAACTCATTTCATTTAATTCATTTCACTGTTCGGTTTTACAGTGATATAAATGTGCATTGTTAGACGCATGTCCAATCGTGTGTGCATGCGGAGAGTGGAAACTAAACGCTTTACAGGACATGGAGGCGCCAGCACGATCACATGCATTGGAACCATTTTAAAATACGCCGTCTTTTTTGTGCATAAAAGGTAAGAGTAATAAATTATACGTAACTGTAAAGAGTCTGTAAACTGTACTTTAATTTTTGTGCAATCACAATATCAACAAAACGTTCCTTTATAAAATAAAGAAAACAAAGAGGATGCGTTTTCTGCCGTCTCGGAACAGGAGCGCTTCACAATGATGAACCGAAACTCAGCAAATAGCCTACTTGTCTTACAGACAATATAAATATATCTATAGAATGCTTTGAATTGCTACTTTAAAACTAAATAATTTAAAAACAAAAACTTTATTACTATTAAATCCGTAAAGACGCAGTTATCTCTAAAATGACAAAAGTTTACATACGTTTGATTCTTAATACTGTGTTAATACCTGAATGATTCACAGCTTTTGTTTTGTTTGTTTGTTTTGCTTAATGATTGTTTGTTTATGAGTCTCTTGTTTGTCCTGAACAGTTAAACTGCCTGCAGCATTTATTTGAACAGTGACTGTATGATTTTGAGATCCATCCTTTCACACTGAGGACAACTGAGAGACTCATATGCAACTATTACAGAAGGTTCAAACACTCACTGATGCTCCAGAAGGAATAACAATGTATTTGCCTAAATATCATATATTTTTTTCATTTAGTACTGCCCTTCAGATGCTACAGAAGATACTTACATGTTTCCCAGAAGGCTAACTAAGTAAAATTTACCCTGATCTTCAAATTCAAGAAGTTTTCTCCATCCTTAATGCATCATGTTTCCTTCTGAAACATCAGTGTGCATTTGAACCTTTTGTAATAGCTGCATATGAGCATATGTAAACTTTTGACTTCAACTGTATGTGCATGTTTATGTACATATATGCTTTCTGTAAAGCACTGTTTTAAATGGTTGCATATAAATAAAGTTTTACATTTTAGTGGTACCTTTGAAAACTTTGAAAAGTACAACAAACAGTTGAATTAAAGATCACATGATAGATGTCTCACTTTTCTGTTTATTAAGTTTTCCCACATCATGCATTCTGCATCATTTTTGTTTTAATTAAATTTACCACCCTTTTTGTATAACACTTAAAAGTGTTGCAGATTCACAATTTCCATATTTAAGTTTAAAATTTGCTTTAAACATCTAAAGGCATCCATTAAACTAAGCAGGTGTAAGGAATCTATTAAAAATGATTATACCCACAAATAAAGTCAATGAAAAAAACAGCAAATCATTTTGATCATCAAGAAGCACGCTTTTATTGCACTGGCAGCAAAGTTTCACTTTTTACAATCTATTGCAAGACTGAAGCTTCATTCAAAAATATAATCTACTTCACAAGCATACATTCACTCAGATATGCAGATCATCATAGTAACATCAGACAATCATTATGTTTTAAAAGCTGATAAAGTTGACTGTGTTGACTTCAAACATTGTATTGCAATTTGCTCTGAGCACCATTGATCAAGGCATATTGATGTTACAGACTGAAGAACTAGAGAAGCAAGTCAGGCTACTGGTATTTGTGCTGATATAAGATCTGACTCATTACTTCTTCCCCTTGGGTTTCTCGGCCTCCTCCTTTCCCTTTTCCTGCTTCACAGCCTCCTTTTTCTCACTCTTGCCTTTGTCACCTTTGTCGCCTTCGTCTTTTGCCTTAGGCTTTTCTGGCTCTGCCTTTTCCTTAGCTTTGGGTTTCTCTGGCTCTTCCTTCCCCTTATCCTTTGACTCTGGTTCAGGTGCAGGTTCAGTTTTCTCCTTGGCTTTCTCTTTGGCTGGTTCAGGTTTGACTTCCTCTTTGGCTTTTTCAGCCTTAGGCTCAACTTTTTCCTTCTCTACCTTTTCTTTTTCTGGTTTAGCATCTTCCTCTTTAGCCTTATCAGCACCTGCATCAGCTTTCTCCTCACTTTTCTCTGTCTCAGTTTCCTCCTCTGCAGCCACTTCCTCCTCCTCACCTTTTTCTCCCTCTTCCTCCTCTCCCTCTTTCTGCTCACCCTCTTCCCCACCTTCCTCCTCTTCTCCTTCCTTTTCTTCAGTCTCCTCTTCCTTGTCTCCTTTTTCTTCTTCCTCTACGGCAGCTTCCTCTTCTTCAGCTCCAGCTTCCTCTCCCTCTGCTTCAGCCTCAGCTTCAGCTTCCGCTTCCTCTGCTCCAGCTTCCTCTTCTCCAGCTTCCTCTTCTTGTTCAACACCTGTTTAAAACAGTAATTTAGTAATGCACTTCTTGTCAGTATTTAGAATTCTTTATTATGACATCTTACCTTCCTCTTCCTCCTTTGTTTCTTCTTCTTCCTCCTCCTTCTCTTCCGCTTTCTCTTCCTTTACTTCCTCCTCTTCCTCTTCTTCTTTCTCCTCTTCTTCTTCATCCTTGCTAGGGCTGGCTGCAGCTTCCTGAGCTTGACTGGAAGTGATGGCCTCATCAGCTGAGAGGGTTGCACTAACCAGGCGAGATCCAAGCAGGTAGGGGGCGCCAGAGCTCAGGGTGGACAGTGAGAACATGGGTCGGGAGTAAACGGGACCAACAGAGTAGCCACCGACCAAACCTCCCACACCTACGTTAAAGCGAGACTCCTCGCCCTCAAGCAACTTCCTACAAAAAGCGAAAAAGATCATGTGAATTGGAAGCATTGACTAAAACTCTAAAAATCTGACATTATATTAGTGGTTTTACCTGTAAGCAGCGATTTCAATATCAAGAGCCATCTTGACATTAAGAAGATCCTGGTATTCTTTAAGGTATCTCGCCATTTCACCCTTAGTGGCACGAAGCTCATCCTCAAGGTCACTGATTGTATCCTGTGGGGAAAAATGGATGTCAACATGGTTGTTTAAGAACATAAATTAGCCAAAATAGTGGTTACTACTAACCTGCATAGAAGCAATCTCTGAACTCTGCTTGTCCTCCACCTCCCTGAGTTGTTTCTCCAGAGACTCGTTTAGGCCCTTGCAGGCATCGATTTCAAGGACACATGCCTGAAGTTGGCGGCGATACTCTCCCGCTTCATCCTTGGAGTTCCTGACTGCGTCAGTGTGGTGCACCACGCTCTCCGTCAGGTGGCCCATCTTCCCACGGAACCATTCTTCAGCTGATTGGATGTTCTTGGCTGCCAGCTTCTCGTATTGGGCTCTGATGTCGCGTAGGGCACTGGACAGGTCAGGCTTGGTGGCCTCCGCCTCAATGGCGATCTGGGCTCCATATTGAATCTGGGCCTGCAGCTCTGAGATCTCTCCCTCGTGGACCTTCTTCAGGAACGACAGCTCGTTTAGCAACAAATCAACCTTTTTCTCCAGCTCCACCTGAGCCAGAGCACCATCGTCGGCCTCCTTGCGGGCCTCCAGAAGCCTGCCTTCGGCGTCTTCGCGGGCGACCACCTCTTCCTCGTAGCTGGCCTGCAGGCTCTGCAAAGCATTTTCCATACTCTCCCGGTGGCTCAATGCAGCCTGCCTTTCCATGCGGGCCTCCTCGACAGCGGCTCTCAGAGTGCGGACCTCCTGCTCGTACAGGCCTCTCAAGCGGGAAGGCTCCACATGCCTCTGCCTCAGGAGGAGCAGCTCAGCCTCCAGGGCACGGTTCTGCTGCTCTAGTTCATGGACGCGCTCAATGTACCCGGCGAAGCGGTCATTGAGCTCTTGCATCTGGGCCTTCTCCTGAGTTCGCACTGTCCGGAATTCGGAGCTTACCTGGGCAGCGTGGCTGATGTCCATGTCCACGGAGCGGCCGGGGCTGCTCAGCAGCAGCCCGGCGGAGGTCCGGCCGGGGGAGGCATAGTGGAGACGGCTTGAGGAGAGAGAAGGGGGATGGGCGGAGAAAGTGGTGCGGGAGCGACCACGCTGAGACACCCGAGGGCTGCTCTCCACATACCAGCGCTTGTAAGAGGACGAGAAGTAGGGGTCAAACCCGATGGAACTCATGGCTCCAAGGACAAGCTGCTCTGTGCCTCAGTACCACAGTCAGCTCGATCAGCCTTCAAGCACTGATCTGCTGCTCCTACCGCAGTCAGTGCAGCTTATATAGGCTGGAGCTCTGACGCAAGTGATTTTCTAAACTCTGACAATGCAGTATCAATAGCAGAGAGAGAGGGAGAGAGAGGGAGAGCTACGTGCAGCTGCATGTGCAAGTCAAAGAGAATAGTATAATCTTAAGAAAATATGAGATTTTTGCTCTGAAAGTATCATAAAACAAAATGCTACATTTATACATTAAAGTAAATGCTCTGCGACTGCCACCAAGGTCATTATTTGCACAACCAGCTGAAAATTAAACAGATCATGCTTTGCACTGTGCCATGGCACATTATTTTAACAAGTTATTTAATTATGAATCTAATTATGACGTGTAAATGCCTAAAATATATACATACCACATGCAGTTTCACTGCGGATATGGTGATGAAAGCTGGAGAAAGAGAGGGAGAGGGGAGGGGGGGTGGAAAAGAAGTGAGGAATGGTTACAGCTCTATTTTCAGTGCTTCACCTGAGGAGACACACCATCGCCTCTGCTGGATATGAGAGGTTTTACATAATATGAAACACATGAACAAAAGTGACTGTTTTTCCTTATGCAGACTGAATTGTGTGGGTTTTTTTTCTTTTAATGTGTGTGTGTGTCTAATTTAAAATTTAAATTGTGTTTAAATAGTGTCAACACTTTAATAACTAATGATAATGAACTACATAATATTACAAATAAACTAAATAAGGGTATTTTTGTTGTAAGAAGTCACTCATATATAAATGTTGCATAAACATGTGTGACCCTGGACCAAAGAACCAGTCATAAAGGTCTTTTTTTTTTTTAATTGAGATTTATAAATCATATGAAAACTGAATAAACAAGTTTTTTATTGATGTATGGTTTGTTAGGATAGGACAACATCTGGCTGAGATGCAACTATTTGAAAATCTAGAATCTGAGGTGAAAAAAATTTAAATACTGAGAAAATCACCTTTAAATTTGTCCAAATTAAGTCCTTAGCAATGCATATTACTCATCAAAAATTAAGTTTTGATATATGTATGGTAGAAAATGTACAAAATATCTTCATGGAACATGATCTTTACTTAATGTCCTAATGATTTTTGGCATAAAAGAAAAATTGATAATTTTGACCCATACAATGTATTTTTGGCTATTGCCACAAATATACCTGTGCTACTTGTGGTCCAAGGTAACATATGCTCATTTCTTTAATTAAAACCTTATAAATATTACTTTATGACATCAGGAAGTTCATTATAGCTAGCTATTGGAAGACTAACAGGATACTTACAGGGATAGTTCACTCAAAAATGAAAATTCTGTTATTAATTACTCACCCTCATGTCCTTCCAAACTCGTAAGGCCTTCATTCATCTTTGGAACACAAATTAGGACATTTTGGATGAAATCCAAGAGCTTTCTGACTCTGCATAGACAACAATGCAACTTACACATTCAAGACCAGTAAAGGTAGTAAAAACATTGGTAAAATATACTTTCTGTGCACAAAAAAACAAAAATAGTCACTTTGTTCAACAATTTTTTATCTTCCGTGTCAGTCTTCGACGCACTTTCACAAAAAATTGCTGAATAAAGTCATTATTTGTAATTTCTTTGCACACAAAAAGTGTTCTTGTAGCTTCGTAACATTACGGTTGAACCACAGATGGACTATTTTATCAATGTCCTTACTACCTTTCTGGCCTTGAACGTGTCAGTTGCGTTGTTGTTTATGCAGGTTCAGAAAACTCTTGGATTTCATGAAAAATATCTTAATTTGTGCTCTGGAGATGAACGAAGGTCTTACAGGTTTGGAACGACATGAGGGTGAGTAATTAATGACAGAATTTTTATTTTGGGGTGAACTGTCCCTTTAAATCCTGCTGTACTATACATTATGGGGCCTCTGCATTCTCTCTCTCAACATTTGAGCTACAGTATTTACAGACAGCCTCTGAGATCTAAGGCTTACTCTGATCTTTGCACTTTTATTCCACACTTCTCAGTTTAAAAGTCATGTTGCTATTTTCAATCTGTTCATGACCTCTGCCCTTCGAACAGTGGATAGATATCCGGTTCGCCCCCTTACACATGAGACTCAATAGGTCAGTCCAACTGTCATTCTGAAAGTGAAACATTCTGATTGGTTCAAAGCAGAATAGATATGACATTCATGACGGGCCACATACCAGAATGCTATAAAAAGAGCATAGCACTGGCACGCAGGGCTCACTGTCTGTCACAAAGTGTGTGCATAACAGCAAGGAGGGCTGTGTTTGGTGGGTTTAGTCTGGAAAACACTGTAGTATTACCCAAATGGCTGCTGCTCATCGTCTAGTGATTGTACGCCATGGCGAGAGCTCCTGGAACCAGGAGAACCGCTTCTGTGGCTGGTTTGATGCAGATCTCAGTGAAAAGGGTCTGGAGGAAGCCAAGCGTGGTGCTCAAGCCATTAAAGATGCAGGTATGAAGTTTGACGTGTGCTACACTTCCGTCTTGAAGCGCGCCATCAAGACTCTGTGGACCATCATGGAGGTCACAGACCAGATGTGGCTGCCTGTAGTGCGCACCTGGCGTCTGAATGAACGTCACTACGGTGGTCTGACTGGTCTGAACAAGGCAGAGACGGCAGCCAAGCACGGAGAGGAGCAGGTGAAGATCTGGCGCAGGTCATTCGATATTCCTCCTCCTCCTATGGATAAGGACCATCCATACCACAAGATCATCAGTGAGGTAGGAGAAAAAGATCAGATGTTAAGGATAAATATTACAAATATTAAGTAAATGTTTAAGTTAATTTGACACAAATAATATCTATAAATATCTACCTAAAATTACAATGATAATATTATAATAATTATTGTAAATTACTATACATTTCAAATGATATAATAATATTTTAAATAATATAATTGTTAATAATTGCAATTATATTATAATAATTATTTCTAATAATATTTAAATTATAATATATATATATATATATATATATATATATATATAATTACAATATTATTATAAATTATTTAATATTATCTTAAATAATATACTTTTTAATAATTGCAATTATAATATTATAATAATTATTTCTAATAAAATGTCAATTATTTAAAATATATATATAGAGAGAGGGAGTTCTAAAAATTATATAATATTATTTTAAATTATTTAAATATAAATTATACATATTTTAATATCATTAATATGACATAAATATATAAAAATCAAACAATTACAATTATAATATTACAATAATTATAGTAAATTATTATACATTATTATACACTGTATATTATAAGAAAATAATACGTAAAATTAAAAAAAATCATAAATACAATTATAATATTATAATAATTATTTATAGTAATATTGTAATCATATATATATATATATACATACACACACACACACACACATTACATATTACATACAAACAATATATTAATAATATATATATATATATTTTTTTTTTTAATATGTAATAAATATACAGTTTTTTAATAATTGCAATTGTAATAATTATTTTTAATATTTCAATTATTTAAATAATTAATATATATATATATAGTTATAATACTATTATAAAAAATATTATTATAAGTTATTTAAATACAAATTATTAATATGTAATTAAAAAAATAAAAATATTTACAATTATAATAATTATTTTTAATATTTCAATTATTTAAATATATATAAATTACATATATATATATATATATTAGATTTTAGAAGATTAATTGTATATTATGATATAATTAAACTGTAATAAAATAAAATGTGACAATTATAATATACATTGTATGTATACATACTCAATAAATGTTGCAATAAAAAAATATTTTTTATACATATAAATGTTAAACATTTAATATTTTTTACATGATCATTATTATCTTTTCTATTATTATTGTATAATTAGTGTGTTACATAAATACATTTAAATTAAACTGCCATAATTCATTGATTCGTGTGACACTTTGTTTTTACGTCACTCATGTAAACACTGATGTTGGCTCGCCTGCAAGTTCAAACATGTTCCATTCCAATCTTTCACCAGTCAAGACGATACAAGGGTCTAAAAGAGGGTGAGCTTCCCATCTGCGAGAGTCTGAAGGACACCATCGCTCGTGCCCTGCCTTTCTGGAACGAGGTTATTGTACCTGAAATCAAAGCCGGCAAAAACGTCATAATCGCAGCCCACGGAAACAGCCTCCGTGGCATCGTCAAACACTTAGAGAGTAAGTATCATCCCACAAAGCATTTAGTTAAAAAAACATTCAGGGCTTCAATCAGGCGAGTGATGTGTTACATACAGAGCATGTCAAAGAACAAGTACATATAGCATTCAGACACACAGAACGTGTCTGACCACCAGGCCTCAATGATCCCACATGACACAGAGACTATTTATAGCCCTCATTCATACATAGAAGAGACGAGGAGGTTCCTATTACAGGCACAACCTTTCAGCAGAAAGGTTCTGCATTCTCTCAAGAGAGTGATGCACTGTAGAAAATAAAGGTCACAGGGGTCAAAGAAAGGTCAAGGCTGTGAAAACTTGTTCATCTGTGTCTACAGGCATGTCAGATGCAGCCATCATGGAGCTGAACCTGCCCACAGGCATTCCCATCGTCTATGAGCTGGACAAGGACCTGAAGCCTATCAAACCCATGCAGTTCCTGGGAGACGAGGAAACGGTGCGCAAAGCCATGGAGGCTGTGGCCGCCCAGGGCAAGGTCAAAAAGTGAAGAGTTGACACACCCATAAACTGAAATCTAAAAAGAAAGGGGTGCACTACCAAAAGACCACCAAATGAATGAATCACATGACACGGACACAACTGTCACCCCCCCCACCCCCCGCCAAACATTCTCACATTTCATCACCATTTGTAAACCCCCTTGTGTTGGACTGCCCCACTCTGACACAGCAAATAAAAGCGAGCACCATTTTGTGTACTTCCTTTTTCGCTTGAGTCATTCCTCCCCCTCTCTGCATTAATTCAGGGATTTCAGCAGAACGGTGCGCTGCTGTGTAAGCTGACCCAAAGGGCACACCAAAGAGGTTGCTGAGTTCATTTTGGCAGCCGTCCCGCACTCTGGTGCAGTGGCGGCTCATCTAGCCATAGCTCTCTGCTGCACAGACGGCCCATAATGGCTATGGCATCCTGCCAGCACCACAATTAGCAGCAGCTCGGGTTTGCTGGTGACAAAAGGACAGGGGTGTGTGAGGATGTGCATGCGTGACGCTCCGTGATTGGAAAAGGACAAAGTCGGAAGTAGACAGTCGCAGTAGCCCAAATTTGCTCAGGGACTAATTCATTATGTAGGAAGACTAATTTTAGGATGAGGATTCGGTATTGATAGCATAGAGTAACCTATAATGTAATCTATTATTTAAGCATTGATCCAAAAATAAATTAGGTTACATACAAAGTTAATTATATTACTAAAAAAGTAAATATAAAAAAAATATAGAGTGTATAGATTGATATATAATCATATAAGTATACAAATTCCAAATTATATATAAAATATAGAAATTGTATACATTTTAATTTGTATAAAGACGTTTTATGTACTTATACATTTTTTCCTAGCCATTTTACCTGGCTTTGAGACAGTTGCTGAATTATATTAGTTAGTTTTTTGTTGGTTTGTTGCTGGTCTAGCATAGAGCAATTTTATTTTAAGCTATTACTATAGCATTCAGCCAAAAATTAAAACATATATTACAAATAAAATAAAATAAAATAATTCAAGTTAAGCAGAGTATTAGTAGACTATATATCTACTAATACTCTGCTTAACTTGAAATTATATATATAATTATATATAATTACAAATGTATACATATTCTAAATTGTAATTATAGAATCAAAATTATATATATATATATATATATATATATAAATTATGATATACATATATTTTTATCTACATATACATTTTATTGATATTCTATACATACAATATCAATTTGTATCTATTTTACCCTATAACTTATATTACCAATAAATAAAATAAAATAAATAAAAACTTAATGATTAGTAGACTGTATATATATATATTATTAGAAATGTATACATATTCTAAATTATATTTATATAATCTAAATTATATATATTTATCCCATTCAAAAGTTTGGGATAAGTATGATTTTGTTTTTTTTAAAGAAGTCTCTAATATTCATCAATGTTCTTTTTTTCATCAAAAATACAGGGGGGAAAAATAAAAAATTCTGAAATATTATTGCAATTTAAAATATCAGTGTTCTGTTTTATTATACTTTCAAATATAAGTTATTTCTGTTATACAAAGCTGAATTTTCAGCATCATTACATCATCTTCAGTGTCACATTATCCTTCAGAAATCACTCTAAAATGCTGATTTATTATCAATGTTGGAAAAAGTTGTGCTGCTTAATTTTTAATTAATTAATTTTTTTTTTTTTTTTTTTACTTTTGGAACCTGTGATACTTTTTTCAGGATTCTTTGATGAATAAAAAGCTAAAAAGAACAGCATTTATTAAAAATAGAAATCTCTTCTAACAACATAAACCCCAAACTTTGAACGGTAGTTTATACTGTTACAAAATATTTCTATATTAAATAAATGTTGTTCTTTTTAACATTTTATTCATCAAAGAATCCTGAACAAAGTATAACAGGTTAAAAAAATAAATAAATAAAAATCAAGTAGCACAACCGTTTCCAACATTGATAATAAATCAGCATATTAGAATGATTTCTGAAGGATCATTTGACACTGAAGATTTAGCTTTGCATCACAGGAATAAATTCTATACTGAACTATACTGAAAAGGAATAGTTCAGTATAGAACAACTATACTGAAAAGGAAAACCACTATTCCAAACTGTAATAATATTTCACAACATTACTGTTTTCTTCTGTATTTTTAATCAAATTAACGCAGCCTTGATGAGGGAAAAAAAGCAGGAGCTTCTTTAAAAAACATTAAAAATCTTACTGATCCCAAACTTTTGAACGGCAGCGTACCTGGCTTTCAAATAGTTTATGCTGGTTTGGTGCTGGTTTTAATGATCAATGATGCTGCCAAGTTGTTCAGTAATTAAAACTGTCTTTCTGATTAAGCTGGGTGTCCAACTAAGTATTCTGGAAGGGCTGCCAACATACTGTATCACAATCCTACACACAATTTAGGATATAAGATAAGACACAAATAAGCTTTTAGTGAGCCATTAAATTTTAAAGGCACTGCTACAAAGGGCAAAGTATGAAGAGCAAAGTGTGTTACAGTAAACTATACTGTTACTATAGTATTAAGCAGAGTCATGGTGCAATGACAATTTATCTAAGAGAATGGATGTTTCCAAACTGCTTTACTTAATCAACCCAATACTGCCATCTAATGTTTAGCTATAGTATTACATAAATATCTGATACGTCATAGAGTACAGGCAAAGTACTGGGAGTAAATTCATTTTAAGTTTTATTTAACAAGTTTTATTCTAAATCTGTCCAAATGAGGGCAGTCATAATCTAGCGAGCCAAAACAAATAATAAGAAATGACAGTTAACTGGCAAGCAATCAGAAATGGCATCTACCCAGTTACCATAAATAAACACCTTATGTTTATAGGTTTGAGTCTTATAAAACTAGATTTGTTTGGCCAACAAAATGTTTTGATTTGTAAAGTACACAAATTAACCACTGTACATTCATACAGTGAACCTTGTGAGTTCAGCACAGTGGGGATGTTTTTTCATGGGTTACTGTTCACACAGAAAACCACAAACGTTCTTACTTCCTCTTAGTAAATTCTTACTTCCACAGTGAGTTCTGGCCAAAATGTCTTACTGTTCTTGATAGGTGGAGTCATTCTTGTCAAAGACAAGAATTCTCTCCTCAGGCACAGAGTGAATTCCAGCTCTCTGGGTTAGGTTGACCTCAGGAGTGGTGAGATGTTTCTACATGTCGCTCTGCTGATTCTTGGAAATCACTTGGTTTCCTCAGATTCACTGTATTTCAGTTCTGTGTGAAAGAAAGAAAGAAACATAAGACAAAAAAAAGAACAATTTTCATTGAAAAGAAAAACTATTAAAGGTGCTGTAAGCACAATATTTTTAGAATACCACACATAACATGTCCATGACATATGTAAAATGTAAAATATGAAAAAAAGTGAATAGCTTTGGCTCAGTACACAGCAATAAATAAACAAACAAATAAATAAAATCTTGAGAGCCAGTCCACTTTTTTAAATCTCCCTGCCAACAACTTTGCATCAGAATGCTCAGATTTGCTGGCAAATGAGGCAATTTCGGTGACTATTATGTTGAAATATTTATGGTGGTTTTGGCCTTGGTAGTACAACCTTAAACTATGTGTGCATTAACAATAAGTAGGCTACCCTGTTGAGAAAAAAAAAACTGTATATGCTGGTTAGATACAGTTTGAATCATGGCAGCTAGATTGAGCTGATTTAAACTGGTATTTGGCTGGTCATGAGCTGGTCCTAGTGCTTTAATGCTTTAAAACATACATAAACAGCATACGCCGTTTTTTTACAATAGGGTACTTAGGTCCTTTTTACCCTGGAAACGTTTGTCCTGCACTACTATTTAAAATATTAAGACATTAATGTTTATTTTTCGAGAAGACCACCATCTGAAAAACAGATACACTATATCCTGTTCTAATACTGTACTTTTCGAAAGAAAATATAAATGAAAGTAGCCTAGCTAAAGAAAACGAATAACCAGTTTTACTTACCATGATAACAGAGAATGTTATGTTGAAGAGGAGCAATTTAAATAAAAATGCAGCATATAAACGGATCTCTAAACATCTAATCAGTGCTAACTGGATGTAGCCCAATATTATTTTCCGTGTTATAGATCTTACTCATTTAAATATTTCCATAGCCGTGTAATTATTGATTGATTATGCATGTGGGTCAATGAGCGCGCTGTGGACGATTATTTGTGTCTGGGTGAGAAGAGATTTACCACAGATTTACTACAAATACAATGATTAAACTATGGTTAGTGTTGCAAAAGTATGGTTAATTTGTGTTTACCATGTTGTTGCTGTTATTGTTGTGGTTGTTGTTTTATCTGTAGTTAAACCATGGTTAATTTTCATAACGTCACCCTCAGTTATTATTATTATATACTTAACGTTTCTTCTGTCAAAACAATATATAACATACAGTGGTTTTAGACCTAACCAAACTGTATTATGAGAATCTTGCCTAGATAAAAGATGTGGTGCAAGAATTTTGACTAGCAATAATCCTGAATGGAACATAGGCCTATGTTCGTTTACCAGCAGATGGCGATATTTCTAAAAGATTTGTTATGTGGCTGCAATATCGCGAGATGAAAGGAGACTTTCGTTTGCAGATTTGGCACTTGTCTGTAAATTTTACTCGTGAAATGGAGTGTTTTATATTAAATACACATCGGAAAATTCTGCTTGAAACCTTAATGGCTCTATAAATGAGCTAGAGTCTCAAAAAAAAAAAAAAAACCTACTGGCTTTGTTACAAATAAGAGGACGTTAGTGCATTGATGTATTTCTTCAGCATTGCTTTATTTCAATTGTAAAGTGTCCCTACAGTGGTAAGGCGCTATATAAATAAACGTATTATTACTGTTAATAACTTCACCTTCTGTGATATTTACCCTTACGGCAATTAACCATGGTTTTACTACAAATAAAACCAACTATAAACTGTGGTAACCACAAATTAACCACTGTTTTGCTACACCATAGTTCAACCATGGTATTTGTAGTAAAAATGTGGTTATATATAAATGGCAGTCAATATGCCAAAAAAACAAAACAAAAACATGGCTACTAGTGTTTTACTATAATAAAATCATGGTTAAATTTTACGCAGGCTGTATGTTTAAATGCTATGTTTAGAGTAAGACTTCTTTTAAACGACATATGTAACCCTGGACCACAAAACCATTTTTTATTAAGATTCATACATAACCTGAAAGCTGATTAAATAAGATGGGACAATATCTGAAATATCTGGACTCTGAAAAAAAAAAAAATTCAAATAAAAATACTGAGAAAATTTTAAAGTTGCCCAAATGAAGTTCTTAGCAATGCATACTAATCAAAAATTAAGTTTTGATATATGTACAGTATGAAATAATAGTAAAAAAAAAATAATAATAATAACTTTACTTTTCTTAACATTCTAGTGATTAGGACCTGTTGTTTTCTCACATATATTCTATATATTAAACTAAACTGTAGATAACACCATGCTGCAGATTATGTATTATTATAATAGTGCTTTGAACCTGCTGATTGTAAAACATTATCCTCATTTTAGTTTCTTATTAGGTGAGGGCACAAGGTATAGAGAGAGAAGCAGAGATGAGCAAGATCTCTGGGGCTTGAATTAAGCCCCGGTTCTGACTCTATATCTGACCCAGATCCCACAGAGAGCCAGTGGGAGTCACGATAACTCAACATGGCCTCGTTTCCACAGCAGAAGGCAGCGGCGTATGTCCTGTAAATGTTTAATCGTCAGCACTCCCAAATGGGGCGTGAAGATTCTGGAAGGGATCGGGATTGATTTAATACAAAGACAACATTTTGCTAACATTTACTCAGAAGCAGGGGTAATAATGAAATATACTGTTCAAATGTTTCTCATCATGTGTCAGAGCTAAAGAGGCAGATTATGAGAGTTTGGCGTCACCAACAGAACTGCGAACAATTTCTGTTCAGTTTGGTGTTTTAATTTGACATAGAAACATGACAAACTGATTTCTGCTGATCGTTGTTTTTGCACAGATTGTCTGTGCGATGAGGTCTACCCTGTGTTTAAATTGTACATATTAGCTGATATTGGGCCTGACACTTAAAGAGCGAGCCAGCTACTCATTATGTTAAGTTTCAATCTATAGCAGCAGAATTATCATTGGGACTGGCTGGTAATGAACTAAAATAGGCCTTCATCGACCTCTGTTTCAGTAGCCCAATGATGGTTATCAAAAATAATCAATTTTCTATCAATCCTGATGAGTGATAGCACATTTAATTATGCCGTTTAACTTTGCAGAAACTTGCAGATGAAGAGGACTCACAGTAAACCTGGTGTGAGAGTTATGGTCTTAATAAATTTAAATTTGGACACGCTTGCAGTTTTTATGTGACATATGCTGTACTGTTGACTTTATTCAGTTGATGTTTCCATTTCATGCATTACATAAATGAATGGTGTCAAATCCACAACCAGTGTTTTCCAAATATAATCAATTAGAAATCAGCCTTTAAAGTTATAGTTCTGGAAAAATGCAAGTGGAAAATCCATTATAACATTTCATTCAGCCCTCCCACATCCACCGACATATTTGTTTAGAACTGTTTTGGATTGTTTCATTTGTAAACGGTGCATATTTCTCTCCATATTCAGACCCAACTTTTTTTAACTGGAGAAAGGAATTTTTCGACATTAAAAGTAGATTAATTTAATAAAAAACAAGCACTTCACTAGAGTTGTTTTGATTACTTGTGGATTATTGTGATGTTTTTATCAGCTTTTTGGACTCTCATTTTGACGGCGCCCAATTACTGCAGATGATCCATTGGTAAGCAAGTGATATAATGCAAAATTTCTCCAAATCTGAAACGTGAGGTCATGAGAGTGAGTACATTTTATTTTTATTTACCTCTTGGGTCAATTATTTCTTTAACAGATTGGCAGGTAAATCACTGATGCTTCAAAAGGGAAAAAATGTATTTGCAGATCATGGTAAATGTAATTTATGTTGTCTTCTGGGAAATATGTATCTTCTATAACTTCTGAAGGGCAGTACTAAATAAAAAAAGGACAATATTTAGGCAAAATAAGAAAATGTACACATCTTTATTCTGTTCAAAAGTTTACACCCCTTAATGCATGGTTTTTCCTTCTGGAGCATCAGTGAGCATTTGAACCTTTTGTAATAGCTGCATATGAATCCCTTAGTTGTCCTCAGTGTGAAAAGATGGATCTCAAAATCATACAGTCATTGTTGAAAAGGGTTCAAATACGCAAAAAATGATGAAAAACCAAAGAATTTTTGGGACCTGAAAGATTTTTCTGAAGAACAACAGGCAGTTTAACTGTTCAGGACAAACAAGAGACTCATGAACAACTATCACTAAACAAAAAAATACTGTAATATGTGGATCATTCAGGTAACAACACAGTATTAAGAATCAAGTGTAAGTACATAACAATTATTCTCTTTTGTGGACTATATGTAAACGTCTTTTATGTGAAATATTTTATTCAGGTCAGTACTAAATAAAAAATAACATGCATTCTGTACAAAAAATACAATAAATAAATAAAAAATGTAGATCATAAATAAAATGTCTTCTACTTTTTTATCTGATTCAACTGGCATAAAGTCCACTTCTCCTTCCACAAGATCCCTAAAATAAATATCAGTAAATAAATGTCAAAGCCCAGCAACAATTGCGCAATTTGCTTTATTTTTAGCTCGTCCATTGCAGTGTCTGTCAGGCTTCCAAAACAGATCACTGTCCTGTGGTAATGGTTTGATGTTGTCGAGCTAATCTGCACCTGTTTGTAAGAAACTTTAGACCAACGCAACCACTGAAACCAATAAGAAACTTTAATGTCTAGAAGGTTATATTATTTTTAAATTCAGTTTTAGAACTGATAGCATCGTTTAAACATTGAGACCACTTTTAAGGTGAAGTCATTTCTACACCACCATAACATAATTGAATTCCTCCCATGTTTCATCATATACATTGACTCAACAAATGTTGTCCACTTAGTCACTCTTTTGACGATTGGCATAAACTAGTCTGGTCCAGTTTGCAGCTTATGCTGGCTAGGAAACACCCATTTTGTATGAGAAATCCAAGATTTGCAATTGATTTAGCTGTAAATGTGACTCAGCACACTATAGATGCAGGAAAATGATGGATCTGTTCAAACTAGTCATATTTGTTGGCTACAGTGGCACAAAAATTACACACTTTACCTTTAAATAATTCTTATCAGGCCTTCAAGTAGTTGTCTACAGACTTCCTTCCAAATATTCCTTCGTCACCAGTTGCTACAGAGTGCTCTCAAAGAGCTGAGGCAGACTGCCACGATGAATCCATGCCAACAGACAAGGAAACACAAGCAAATACTTGAAAACAACCTGAGCCATGAGGAACCCATTTAGCATCTAATCACATAAGCATTTTGTTTGAACTGTTGTGATAATGATGTTGATGCCTGCATTGCATCAAGGTCACAGGCATATAATACTCGAAAAGAAGGGCTCCTGATTTAATGAAGAAGGAAAAAAGCAAAGCTTGACCTTCATAACTTTCTCTAGGTCACCATAGCACAGGGTTTCTTTTTTTGGCCACTTCATTAAAATTCTTTAATTATGTCTTGTCTCCAGGGCACAGTCACAATCACAACTGGTGCTAATAAAAAATTCAAGTGAGATGGAGTAACCAACCTCTCGTTCCAGATACTGAACACCGTCTCTAAACAGGCTGTTACGTCACCGTTTGGTTGAACAAAATGTCTGTAGAAACAGAAGCTTTGAAATGACCCACTTTAGGACTCAGAAGTCTCCAGAATGATACTTGAACTTCAGTTTATAGGGTTCCCATTCTATTTAAAGACATCGTTCACACAAGAATGAAAATCCTGTCATCATTTACTCACCCTTGAGTTGTTCCAAACCTGTATGAGTTTCTTTTTTATGCTGAAAAAAACATATTTTAAAGTTGGCAAAATAGGTGATGATAGCATTTTTTTTCGTACCATAGAAGTCAATGGCTACTGTCAACTGTTTAGTTACAAACATTTTTTAAAAAGTATCATCTTTTGTGTTTAACAGCTGAATGAAATGTATACAGATTTGAAAAAACTTGGGAATGAGTAAATTACAGACTTTTCATTGCTGGATGCATTTTTCCCTTTAACTAGTTTTTACAAGACTTTTTTTTAGTAAGTGATGTAGCAGAAATTAAAATGTAAATAATACAACTAGAAAAAAATAGTATTCACTATGTAAATGTACAAAACTGTAACTATTTTATACACTGCCAGTCAAAAGTTTTAGAACAGTAATGTTTTAAAATAAGTCTCTTCTGCTCACCAAGCCTGCATTTGATCCAAAGTGCAGCAAAACTTTAAAATATATTTAATTTTAAAATGTAATTTATTCCTGTGATCAAAGCTAAACTTTCAGCATCAATACTCCAGTCAATACTTTTTACAATTATCAATATTTAAAACAGTTAAGTAAATTTTTTGATGAATAGAAAGATATAAAGCTCAGCTTTTATCTGAAATAAAAGCTTTTGTAACATTATACACTACCATTCAAAAGCTTGGAGTTAGTGTAATTGTTTTATATGAATTAATACTTTTATTTAGCAAAGATGCTTTAAATTGACCAAAAGTGATGATAGAGTGAGACATTTATAATATTACAAAAGATTTCCATTTCAGTTAAATGCTGTTCTTCTGAATTTTCCATTCAAAGAAACCTGAAAAAAAATTATTTTCATCCGTTTTCAACATAATTAAAATCAGCACATTAGAATGATTTCTGAAGGATAACATGACACTGAAGACTAGAGTAATGATGTTAAAAATTCAAGTTTGAAATCACAGGAATAAATTACATTTTAAAATATATTCAAATAGAAAAGTTATTTTAAACAGTATAAATATTTCTAAATTGTAATGTTTGTGCTATACTTTGGATCAAATAAATGCAGGCTTGGTAAGCAGAAAAGACTTCTTTAAAAAAAAAAAAAAAAAAAAACACCAAATCTTACTGCTAAATTCTACAATATTTCCATTTTTGAAAATCACAATTTTAAACTCCTCTAACATTTCCAAGTTAAGTCCATATACACAGAAAACTGTTCATACACTCGCAGAGAAGTAGACATAAATTTTATTTACTCGTTCTGTACATAATGGGTAATACCAGCATGGGTGTTATCCATGGGAAATATTATTAACATGTAAATGATGTAAGAAAATAAAAGGCACAAATTTTCATTTGGAACGAATGAGACCACATGGACAGTTTGTAATGTGAAACAATAAACAGTAATACTGTTAAAGCCTTAGAAAAAAAAGGAAAAACTTAACGTATTTGAAACCTTAAATTATTTGCGCACTTCTAAAAGATACGGGTTGGTCTATTGCTTAATATGAAGGTTTAGCCTTAAATTGACACTAGGGATGTAAACCAGACAAAGGTGAATTCATTTCAAAAAAGGAAAACAGACAGAAATAAAAAGACATGACATGAAGCAGCATATAACCGTTGAGGGAAATCCCTCTCGGCCAGAAGGTCATGCACAGAGGCCACCAGCAGGCTTTTTAAATCCCTTTTTAGAAAACGCCAGTTTATTTCAACACACAGTAAATGCTCGAATCAACACCTGGCTAAAAAAAGAAACTGATTACAGATGGACAAAACCTAAAAGTTGCGTTCATGTCAGGTTACGGAAACAAAACCGGGCAGACACCAACTTTGTGATGTGCAGTAACGGTCATAAAATGCAGCAAGATCCAGACTTTACGGCGTGGGAGAATCAGACACTGAATCCAGTCAAGAGATGAGCTCACTTGCACAGGTGACATTTCCAGCTTGTCCAATGGAATAAATGTAAAAGGTGTGTTTACTCTCCCCAGACCCAATCTTGCATCTAAAGCATCACAGCCAGATGCAAAAAGCTCCACAGGCAAGCCCTTCACCATTCGAAAGATCCCCGGGAGTCTAGCCACAACCATCTAGCTACAATACTACTGCAATTTACAGATAAGTTATTATGGCACAAATAAAAAGGCTACAGTAGACTAGTCCCACATACTAGTTGAGGAAAAAAAAAAATCTTTAACTGGTGAGTCTGTTTCTAAGGTCTAAAACCTGGCACTGCAATACCCTACATTTATCTTCAAGTCATGACTGTTACCAAAGGTCAGATCAGTATCGCTAGGATTGTTTAAATATAACAAAAGACAAAATATAAGATCAATTTTGGGTAAACAGTTGGCAATCAAATCAGAGGGTATATTGATCCTCATTTCCCTTTCTTAACACAACATATTTAGCTCGCAAAAAGACAGAAAACTGCAGGAGAGTGGCAAGAAGGCTCAGGTCACGTTGGAGGCCTCGTTTCACCTCGTCACAGGTACAGATGGCCGATGTGTGGAGAGAACAGAAGATTAAGGGCAGACACAAAAACAAAATACTGATTCGCCCGTAACCAGGTGAGGGGGATTAAGAACCGTTTGATTTTGGAGCTGTAAACAGTCAGAAGCCACGCAAATGGTTTGCTTGAGAAATGCGCCACGGCTGAGCCCCAAGGCAGGCAAGCGGAATACCGGTGGTGACTTGACGGGGCGGCCGGCGAGCTGACGGGGTGCTGACAGCGCATGGCCAAGATCATTCGCTCTCGTCTGGGTTTTGGGGGTCCAATATTTTCACATGGGTGAAAGGGAATAAACCTCTCCGGCCATTTACCTCTCCTTCCCACTGACCACTGATGTTCATCCTAGTCACTTTCACAATGTCACCCACCTACAAGGAAAAAAACAAAAACAAGATGAATAAAAAAAATTAAATAAAATTAATTTAGGAGACTTTTAGGAGAATTGAGAGGATGGTATTCGCCATTTAGCATGACATAAAAATATTATTGGTTTCTTGAAAACCACTAAGAAAGCTATGGAAGCCTGTTTACACCACTGAATACCAAAAAAATAAATAAATAAATTAAAATTTAATAAAGATAACGGCGACTTTTTCCTCAGAATTGCATGATACAAACTGGCTATTATGACTTTTTTTTCTAAGATAAAAAAAAAGATAAAAACTCGCAATTCTGACATTTTGCTCGCAATTGCGAGTTTGTATTTCACAATTCAGACCTTTTTCATGGAATTGTGAGAAATAAACTCACAATTGCATGTTATAAAGTCAGAATTATGAGATTACAAACTTGCAATTGCATGATATAAACTCACAATTGCAAGAAATAAAGTCAGAATTGCAAGATAAAAGATGCAATTACCTTTTTTATTGTTTATTCAGTGGCGGAAACTGGCTTCCATAGAAAGCTCTGACATTTCATCAAACCCAAATCCATAAAATTCAGATTGTCCTACCCACCAGAAATCAGATCCAAAATATTTTTGCAGAAAGTAGTACAGAGTTACTGGTTTACACCAATTAAAACTGATTAAAAAAAACACTTTTATCTAAACTCATTATTAAAGCATGTTATGTATTATGAAACCATTTTCCTTTTATTTTAAAATGATCCTTTCGACACCAATTTTGCATATTAACCAACATGCTTCATTTGCACAAAAGGCTTTAAATAGCTGTTCTAAATCAGATCATTTTGCTTTAGGCCATAACAAACTGTGTCATAATCCTTGCTTCCATATACAAGCTCCACTCGTATGTAAAATGCAGCAAACAGATGGAAAAACATTCAAAAAATGGGGCCAAATGACACGTAAATCTGCATCCATGACTTTCTCCACCTTTTTCCTGCACCTACCTGAACAACTGACATTCTCAGGCTGACTAAAACATAGCTTATGTGACGTTTTCTACAAATGGACAAGGCCTTGCATGTAGAAACGAATAGAGGAGTGCTGGAACTTGCCAGGTGCAATGACTAAGTATGGAATTTCATTCTAGACACTGAACAAACCCACCAACAATACATTCTACACCGAATTGGACACAAAATAAAGTTTCCCACTCAAAAAATAATAAGTAACTGAAGAGAGTCTCTGCGCTGCAGTCCCATGCAAGTTGCAAACTATTAAAAGTAAAAGCAAATGAAACTGATCTACCGCACTGAAAACATATTCTAAGTCAGTGGGCATAGGAACAATCACTTTGGATATTAAGCTTTATTTTCTCCTAAAGCATTTTTCACAAACAGGCCTGTCTAAGGAAAGTCCCTCAAAAACATAGAACTGAGCTGACAAGCGTGTCATCATGAGAAAATGTTGGTCATTTCACATTTCCATGCTATCAGCACCATCTGACCAAAAGTAACGAAGGGTAAAATCCCTTTTAATGTCTTATAAACTTTTAAACCATAAAGAAATAGCTTTACTAGGTGTCTATGGCAGGTGGTACTGCATCTTGTATCGCTATAAATCAACCAATAGATTAGCCAGCAAAAATCTATACTTGCTGAATAACCTTTGGTAGTTAGTAAACTGAACAAAATAAATGAAAGTATAGGATTTAGCCAGCCTAAGGCTGCTTCTATCATCCCTCATTAATAAAACTTCCAGATTCACCTCAGCTGGTGCCAAATTTTGGTTTAGGGACATCCATAATTTAGCCTACCTCCAGTGCTAAGGCAGTCTTGTCATATGCGCATGGCACTCGTTTCTGAATCGCCTTCGCCATTACTGGCCCGTTCTGCACAGAAGGCAGCGGGTTGATGACAGCGCCGGGTGTGATGGGAGGAATGGGCGATGGAGTCTGAGGCTGAGCATAGGCGTGTGCCGGCTCAGGGATGCCGTAGCTGTTGGAGTTGCGTGAACCGTGGCCGGGCTGACCGGGATGAGGCGAAGGCCTCACCAACTTTTCTACGTAGGGAACGGGAATCATGCCTACTCGGCCTTCTTTGTTCTTGGCACTCCACCACTGCTCCTCAGGCTTTTCTAGAATAATTAGGATTTCACCCTTCTTGAAAGGAAGGTCTTCAGCATCGCTACCAGTGAAGTCATAAAGAGTCCGCACATACTCCTGGTTCTCATCGCCGAGTCCCCCGGATGGCTGAATAGGACCACTGGGCAGAGGAGTACTGGGGTACCTGTTGAAAGAGTTTTTAAGAATGAAATAATCAACAAAAGGAGGATTTTTAACAGCATATCAAAGGGGAAATGCTTGAATACACTTCTTGCTAGGCAGTTAGTCTTTTGTAATATTCAATCCACTACTGAATATGCACTTTCACATGTACAGTTAACTTCCTGGTATCTTGAACAGGAATGACTGAATTTCTTTTTATTGCACGGCTCAATGAGAACATGTTAAAACACAGGAAGGAAACTGAGGGGAATTACAGATATGTTCAGCTGACCACTTTTATCTTGACAATAATGAGGATAAGAATTAATGTCAAAAACGAGCAACAAAGCTATGGCAAGCTGTTTTAACAATAATTCATTTAAACTGATAACATCTTTTTGATGTTAGTAGCATTTTATAATATGTAATCCAACAGCGATCAGTACATTTACCAATTTATTATCAGCATATTAGCTTGCCAAAATTTCAGATGACACCAATTTTGGATAGAAATGCAAAACTTTAACCAATAGTTTTGCATGTTGTCAGTTCTAACTAACCATGTGACTTGTATCAACTTAAATGTCCCTAGACCACAAAAAATCTTAAGTATCTCCACTCACTATTACGAATCTACACTCCCTCCAAAAGTCTGAGATCCACTAGTGAGAGACGCCTCACTGTACCATCACAGAGAGGCACAAAATCACTTTCCAGAACATTTTTGTTCATCGTTCTTGTTCTTGCCTGGTGGAATGATCTTCCCACCTCTATCCAGAAGGCCGACCCCCTGACAAAAATCTCTTTCAACATTTAAAAAAAATAAATAAATAATTGTTTCACCTCTTTTCTTATTCTTCCCTTTCTAGCTTGTACTTATCTAAACAATGCCTGATATATGGTATTATCCTATGTAGATTTGCCTATTTAAGGCTGAATCGCTTCTTGTATTCCCCAATTGTAAGTAGCTTTGGACAAAAGCGTCTGCCAAATGAATAAATTTAAATGTAAAAGTAAGTACCACAAGTATATTTGTAGCAATAGCCAAAAATACATTGTATGGGTCAAAATTATACATTTTTCTTTTATGACAAAAATCATTAAGATATTAAGTAAAGATCATGTTCCATGAAGATATTTTGTACATTTCTTACCGTAAACATATCAAAACTTGTAATAAAAAAAAAGTATTGTTTTGTATGATTTTCTCAATATCTCGTTTTTTTGCACCATCAGATTCCAGATATTGTGGTCCAGGGTCACATGGACATTTTCCTAATTGTGAAACTGAAATGTGAAGTGTCTGTAAAGCTAAGCAATTAATTTTTTGTCAGCTACAAACTCCTGATTTTTTTAGTTTTACTAGTACTTATTTATATGATAACAATAATTACAAGATACTAGTATCTTCCCAATTGTTACTAGCAATATCCTTTATCCTAACAACTGCTTTTTACTTGTCATATTTAATGTTTAAAAAGTGGCCATTCTGACCGTTTAATTAACAAAAAAATTTTAATAGTTAACTATCTGAACACACTAGTGCCAAGTAACACTGTTACTAGTAACCACCACCTACTTGTCACCACTGACACTGACTACTTGGAACTATTATCATACTAGTATGAATCAGTACAAGTATCTAATAAATAGTCACTAGTGAAACTGAGATACTAAACTATTAGTACAAAAAAAAAAAAAAAAAGAGAACTGGTAACATAAAACACAATCAAACCAAAAACTATTCAAAATACTTTTTATTTTTTTAAATGGGTGCAGGACACTATGGTTCATTGATGCGAGTTATTTTTCATATTTTATTACCATTTTCTAACCTATAGCAAATAAACGGTGATAATGTGAGAAAAGTTAAATGTGTGAGAATAAATTTTGGATTTACTGTAGTGTAGATCCTAGTGAGTTTTAATGAATGAATGTTTAGACGGCTTGCCATAGCACATAAGGGGAGGAAAATGTGCATTACTGAGAAGAGGGGTGGATGATGTGACGATGTCAAAACGAAATGAAGCTCTTACCTTGGTGCTGGCTCTATCAGGGTGGTTGTATCCAGATAATGTATTTTATAGAACTCCAAAAGGCCAGGTAGATTATCAAACTCTTGGTCGCCTATCTTAAATCTCTTGTTTGGCAAAGAGTTGATGATATAGTGAGAAACTTTGGAGTTTTCGGACACTGACAGTACATAATCACCAGGGCAGGTGGACGAATCTCGCACCAAAAACATCCCATGTCTCTGTCCCTGTAGCCTATTCTGCGCCTCCTGTCTCGAAACCGGCCCGAAATACCAGCTGGCTCGGTCCGAGGAGTCGAACCGTGCAGACGACATGTTTGCTCAAAATACAACTGTGGCTGATGAACTCGGAAAAAGAAAACAGAAAAGGGCAATAAATTAAAACAACAAATGTCTATTCTTACAAGCGACCACACACACTTTTTGACCCGACAGTCCTACTGAACCGCAACCTGACGTTTGACCAGACAGGCTGCGACTGGCGTCAACCAACTTTGATGCATCGCTAAATTTCCACCAACACAAGAATCACGGTGGGCTTAGAACAGGTTTAAACAACCCCAAAAGTTCACAACGAACCCGAAAAAGCGTATTTAGAATTAAAGTTCCCCTTTCCGCCCTCTCTTCCGTGAAAGTAGCTGCAGCTTATGAGACAATATAACGCGTTAGCCAGCTAGCCGTCTTCAGTCACCGTCCGCTCAGGATGAGGCAAACAACGCCATAATATGTTAATAAATCGTTCTGCATGACGATTCAGGGCGACATATGTCAGTCGCGTCCAATAACAAGTCCTTCTTCGTGTATTACACCAAAGCACAGAAGAGTTTTGTCTCTTATTTAGACTCCCAGCAGACTTCGAAGGCTGTAACAAAAATGGCGGCCCGCAACACGTCTTCACACACAACGAATTCTGAATAATCTCGCAACAGAAAGTTTCCCTCCTTGAGCGGCGCTTCCCTCTAAGAGGCACGAAACGGCCACGCGATAAGACGACTGAGAGGATTTCTTAAAATTTCAGTTTGTTGTGTTTTCCGATCCTCCCCAGGATTGGTGTAAAAGCTGCTTCAGCTCCCCACACCGTCCGAGAAATGGCGTCTGGAGGGCGGATCTGCGCGCGCTCCCGGTCTGTCTGATCACCCGTCACGAACGCCTCGGGCGGCTGTTACTTAAAAGGAAGAATAAAAAGAGTAGCGCGCAGAGGCGCGGCATTTCAAATGCTCTGAACCGCGGATAAGCCGCTGACTAGGAGATTGCATAGCCTAGTGTCAATAATAGTTTAAAAGTTGTAATGTACTAGTTGTGGATGGCTCATCTGGAGGCCTGTTGTTTACATAGCAATTGCCTTGTAAAAATGCTTTTTCACTAGGCCTTCTTAAATATAAAGTATCCACCTTTTTTCCCTAAAAGTGGGTGCGGCCATTTGTAAATTTTATGGGTCTGGCTTCTGGTCTCATTCATCCAGCTATTTTTAGCAGTGCAAACAGCTTTTTTTGCTGCTTGATATTGCAAATTGTTGTGTCCATATTGTTGTTACCATATTGTTTTAATGTATTATCTTAATTCTGAATGCACTGGTTTGTAGTGCAAACGGTTTTAGCATTTACTGCATGTTGTTATTCTTCTTGTTATTTCCAGGTAGAGGGTTTACACTTATGTCACAGTTTGGTCAGATACCTGGATGTATGGCCATACTGGCGATACTCGGATGTAAACAACAGCATTGGTTGCATGGTTAATGTACTACTGAAAACATTGTTCGGCTAATTGATGCTGTCTAAATCACAGAAAAAAAAAGTGTGGAAGCTGCTAAATCATATAGAGAAAGACTTAGTAAGCAGGAAAGGGCACAATATTTTGACCAACTTAAGTTAAGGTGGTAAAGATATGTACAAGCAGTATTAATTATTAGCCTAATATTTCACCTACCTCCTTACCTACAATCTATATCTCACCTACCAAATGTTGTCAAAAATTTTTGCCCTGAAAATGCTGGTTCAGTTTGGCCAAACACCCAATGCCTTTTGCTCCTCAGTACACAAAATGTTTTTTCCTGTCCGACCGATTAGTACAGTACTCTATAGCAGATAATGAACCGTAAGTCTCGCCCATAGGCTTACTTCTGTGTTGAAGAAAAAGGTGGATAGATATTGTGTGAAGATTTTAAAGGGGTCATGACATGAGAAACCAAATTTCCCTTAATCTTTTGACATAGAAGAGGTCTTCATATGCCTAATACATTGTGCAAGTTTAATAACTTAAAATGTCCTCATCATTAATAATAAAGCATTTATGTAATAACCCTCAGAAAATGACTTGTTTGGATCTGAGGTGGCAGGTGATTTTACCCAGGCACAGTTGTTTGCATAAACACTGCCTACAGAGCAAGACATCGACAAATTCTCATCATGGGCCCGCCCACCACTGGCATTCAGTCACACTTGATTACGCTAAATGCAAGTTCGCGTTCGCTTTTTGACAGGCCATTCGCTTGAGTCTGTCATCAACAGGACAAATGAAGTAAAAGGACGTTTGCTTTGATGTGTTTGGAGCAGCTCGTTTGCCTCTTTGTACAGATATCAGAAGGATCCCAGTGTAAGGAACAAGTGGATAGTTTATTTTTAGTAGTATCTCGGAGAATTGTTAGAAGCATTTTGTTTCGTAAACGAGGCACAGTGCCATTGAGTGTTCACAAAGAAACAGATGAAGCAGTGCTAGATCTGACTGCAGCTGCATCACAAACGGTAAGTGAATGATTTCATTATGCTTTGCCTGGAAATGACCATTTTATTTTGATCATGTTATCAAAAAACACTCACATGCAATAGTAGGGGGGCAGGGGCATTGATATTGTTTCCTTATCAGTGACGTTAGCCAATCATAACAGTGGTAGATTACTGACAAGCCTTAAAGGACATTCTCCTTAAAACAGGTTGTTTTAGACAGATGGTCAGAATGAGGGTTGAAATAATACTTTTTCCAATTTTTTTCTGGCCAAAAACATGGCCAAAGTTTTAAAAAATTATTTGGAAGAATGACGGAGAATTTCTGTGCCAAAAATCTTACTTCCGGGTTGGTACAATTTTCAGCTGTTTTTTTTTTCGATCGTAGATGTAATGACGTAGACGCTGGTGGAACTCCTAATATGAGCATTTCCGCGCACACATCGATTAGAGCAAGAGAAAGAGCACGCCCATCATCGCGCTTCATTCGGCTGCACTGCTGCAAGAGATTCACTTTGGAAGAATGTCTCTAAAGAAGTGTGGTTTTAGTTGTAAGGCAAAGATAACTTTGCGCAGCTTCCTGAAGAACCCAGCGTTACATGAACAGTGGATGCAGTTCCTTTTTTTCGGGGCAGCAATGGAGTTTTGCAAGTGTGTTTGTTGACGAACGTTTCATATACAAGGCCCAGTTCGACGCTGGATTTGCACATTGTTTGATACTAAAAGATTGAGCAGTCCCAGCTATAAAAGATTCCTGGCATGATTCAGAACTGCAGATGGTGAGTGAAATGGCATCCAATGTATTTTATTGGCAATCAGATCGCGAGTGATCGTCGAACTTAGCTCCGCCCACGGCGCGAGTCTAGAAGCTCGGCTTTTTCCAGAGAGAACCGGAAAGCTGTATTTTTCTTTTATAAATATGATAAAACTAAAGACTTTTTGGAGATATTAAGGATGCAGTACTACTCTAGGTACTCAAGATTAACATGAGATTAAGTGAAACTGTGTATGTTATGTACCCTTTAAGGAACATATTAAAAAGATTTAAAAAAAATCCATGTCATGACACCTTTAAGTAGCATGTAGAACACTTTTTTTCCCAGTTCTTGAAGTCTTTCCTTGGATCAGTGGTGCAACAAATTGATTTGACGTTATCAAAAGAGAAACCTTCTAACACTTCTGCAAGGTAGAAATGAATCTGAATGGACACAATTTTTTTTGCTCAAGTACACACACACACACACACACACACACACACACTAAGTATACAAAAAGTAGGTCAGATGGACTAGTCACAAAGCTTTTATAAACTGTTGTTTGCCAAAAGTGTTTAAGATCAACCAAGCCAAAAATGCCTTAAAACTAGTGAACTGGTTAAGGCCCTATAAAACTGTAGGCTAGCTTTTTCATGAATGAACACAAATTTTTGAATGTTTCACACACACTGAATCTCAGTACATCCGCAAATTCCTTTTAAAACCAGAGGATACTGAATCGTTAGTCACACTCTGAAACTGTTACATTGCTTTATTACATCACATCCTTTACAAAGATGTGCTCATTGTTCAGGCAAGAACAAACGTCAATGGAAAAAAAAAAATATATATATATATATATTTTTTTTAGTTTATTGATATTACTGACCCATTCTCTTAAAGTTGCACTCATTTAAAGTGTCAGCAGTTGTATATGAATATGCAGAATATGATTATAACAATGTGGTTTGTAATACAACTTGTTTGTGAGTCTTAAAGTACACATTGTCAACCAAAGTTACTGGGCCCTGATGCAACAAGGGGTAGCTGACAAGCTATGTACTTTTTTTCAGCAGGGACTTGAATAGTCAATTGCCTCATCAACATTCAGTATTACTGATCTTAAATGAAAAAAGAATAATTAATACAATACTACTACAGTAAGTAAAAATACAGTAAACTTTGGGCAAGAAGCCAACAGTCAAACATTGTGTGAAAAATGCGGAAGGAAGTCTATCATTTGAAAAGTCACCCTTGGCTTGTCTGCTTAATAACCACACCCCAAGAGCTAACACATATATGAAAATGAAAATAAAAGTCAGTAATTCAGTGATCTTGTAACTACATTGTACTATTGAATTTACGTCAGAGTTAAAAGAAGTCAACTAAAACCAAGACTAAATCTAAAAAAAATACACTTTTGTTACTTGAATATATAAGATATAAAAATGCAAAACGAGTTTAAACACTTAGTTGTGAAGGCAACATTTGTTATTTAAAGTTTTTACTGATAAAATATTAACTTCCTAAAATGACTAAAACTGACAAAATAATAAAAACTGCATTTAAAAAAATTATAATGATAACAAACAATTTTTTTTTAACATTCTCACTAAAATTAAAATTAAAAAGGAATATACAAAGATAAAAACTAAAACAAAATACTGCTAATAAAAACTATAATATCTCAGTGATCCTAAATCAACACAGAATTATTAATACATTTCCGCGAATCGGTTCTTTCCAACAGTTCATTTCAAAGAACCGTTCCATGGCAATCACGTCACCCATAAACCGTTTTTAAAGTGTGTTTTGTGTTCACATTGTTGCAGCCACCTCAGATAAATAAAGCATTCTGAAATTACATAATATGCATTTACATAACAAAAACTATAATTCATTAGATTATATCTACCTAATTTGCTTTTGAACAGCTGAATAAAATACAGTTTTTACAACCGACTCTACTGTGTTTAATAGACCTAATAAACAATTAAGCAAAAAATATATATATTTTAATTTTTATTTGCAATATTTCTGCTCAGACAAATTCAGTCCGTTCAGCAACTCGTTCAGACGAGATCTCGTTTTGTTACAATAAAAAGTAGGCTATCTAAACAACAAAATCTCGTTTGGTGAGCGGCTTGAATTTATTTATTTTTTGCAGCTACCTCAGATAAACAAGGTATTTTTGAACCTACGTAATATTCATTTACATAACAAAAACGTCATTTATATCTCTACCTAAAAAAGTTTTTGCACGCTTTAATAACATATAGTTTTTACAACGGCTTTTTTGTGTTTAATAAAACTGATAAACAATTAATCAGAATAAAATATATATTTATAGTTTTATTTGTAACATTATTCATATACGAGAATTGACTCGAGAATCGCTCGGACCAATTCAGTTCGTTCTGCGAATCGTTCAGACGAGATCTCCGTTTTGTGAGCGGCTTCAACTGATTCATTGAAAAGATTCGACTCAGCACGGTGATACATCCACGAATCAGACATCGCTAACTCAAACTAGAAACAGCTTGTTCAACGTTGTTTGGCATTGTCAGTTATGGAGGTCACCGGTCCTGATAGTGATTGGAGGAGTCCAGCCTTTCGACAGAAAGTGGTGGCTCAAATGTGAGTATACAAATATATATTTTTTGTATATTTTATATTAGCGCATTCTGGAAATAACAGAGTGCAGCTAGCTTGTTAGCTGCTAACTAGCGGATGCTCGGACGTGTTATCAGCGAGTCTGTTAAACACAGCCGATATCCTCAATGATAGAGCGTATGTGTGTTCATACACGGTATTAATCTAATAACGATATTATGTTTATTAAGTGAGATAACATTTTTTGAGGTTGTTTTGAGCGTGTTTAGCTATACGGCTAGCTAATATAAAGTTAGCTGCATTCAAAATCTACAAGCGAAACAGTTTGCAGATAGAAATATTGTTGAACATGTCGTGGGCAAAAGAAAACAACCTTTTGTGATTTATTACTTAAGGCTCATAATAAGCTATTCTAATAGTCACCCAAATGCTCATTTTGCCATCACTTTTAAGTAACAAATACCCACTTATTTTGTAGTTGAGCTTATTGCAAAATGTTTTGAATAGACGTTTCTAATGTATTTAAAAGAAATTTAAGATTCCACAAAAATGTTTTTGGTCACTCTGAAAACATTCATCTTAAAATACTGTAAGTTCTGTCATTTATGCATCCTAGACTTGTTCCAAACCTGTTAAAACACAAAAGAAGATATTTTAAAGAATGTTGGTAGCCAAACTTTTATGTTCAGCAGCTGAAAGAAATGTATACAGGTTTGGAACAACTTAAGGGTGAGTAAATGATGACATAATTTTCATTTTTGAGTAAACTATACCCATACGTTTCTAATTATGTTATTACAAAATGTTACATTCATAAATACAACTAACTTCACATATATTTGAATTCTTTGAAGAACTGAATAATAAATCAATGAAGAACAGTTCCTCTAATAGTGCTCATGTTCTTGATATTTCTTAAATGACTGATAGTCAGTAAACAATAGATAAAACTTCTAGTTTCCCATGCATCAGTTTTGAAAATAATCCGACTTCTTCTTTATTATATTGCAGAGATGAAGCCATGAGAAAAGCAGGAACTGCTCACACAAAGTCCAGTACTGACATGGAAAGCCATGTTTTTATCAAGGCAAAGACCAGAGTAAGTATTACTTTTAAATGTGCATGCTACAGCTCAACAGAACAGATTTTAGGTATGTGATTGTTAAAAGTGCAATAAATAACCTCTCCTTTTTTTTTAACAGGAGGAGTATTTGTCTTTAGTTGCGAGACTGATAATTCACTTTAGAGACATTCGTAAGTAGCCAATTCACTGTTTTCATGTTTAAAATTGAATTACTGTGATGTTTGTAAATTTACTGTGTATTGATCAGTTTGTTTTTCATTGCAGATAAAAAGTCACAAGGTGGGCCTGGTAAATTTAAAGAGCTATTTATGTTCTATGTCTACTATTAAGCTGTAAGAATTCGTTTTCTGCCAAATTTCATGGTGTTACTGTTTATATTTAGACCCCATGAATGCCCTGCAAAATTTGCCAGGAGTGGGTGGAGGTGGTTCTGGAGTTATTGGCATTGGACCACGGCCCCCTGGCGCACAAATGGGTGCTATGGGGTCAATGGGGCAAATGCAAATGGGTCAACACACCATGCAGGGAGTAGCGGGAGGCCAGCAGGCTGGTAAGTTCAGTCAATTGAGTTAGCTGATTAGAGAGACTGAGACTTAATTCTCATACAATGCCTGTGATGCAAAATCAACCTCAGCAGGTGCTCCGGGGCAGATGCCGATGATGCAGCAACAACAACAGCAGCAGCAGTCCATTCAGTTTCAGCAGTTCCAGTCGCAGCAACAGGCAGCAATGCAGCCTCAGCAGCCAGCAGCTATGCAGCAGAATGCCATGCAGTTCCAACAGATAAGGCAGCACCATCAGAATCAACAAATGCAGCATCAGAATCAGCAACAGCAGCAGGCGCAGACTCAGCAGCAACAACAGAACCAGGTAATGAGAATGGAAAGATTAATGTTTGCTCCACTTAAAGGGATAGCTCACCCAAAAATGAAAATCTTGTCATTGATTACTCACCCTCATGTCGTTCTGAACCCGTAAGAGCTTTCTGACCCTGCATAAACAGCAATGCAGCTGAAACGTTTAAGGACTAGAAAGGTAGCAAGGACATTGTTAAAATAGTCCATGTGACATCAGTGGTTCAACCGTAATTTTATGAAGCTACAAGAATACTTTTTGTGCGCAAAGAAAACAAAAATAACAACTTGATTCAACAATATCTTCTCTTCCGTGTCAGACTTTGACGCTCGTTCACATGAGTACCATGACGCATATGTGTGGTGCTGCTGACGCAGGAGCCGACTGACAAAGAAGAGAAGGAAATTGTTGAATAAAGTCTTTGTTTTTGTTTTCTTTGCTTACAAAAAGTATTCTTGTAGCATCGTTAAATTAGCGTTGAACCACTGATGTCAGCTGACTGTTTTATGTCCTTTCTACCTTTCTGGACCTTGAACGGTCCAGTTGCATTGCTGTCTATTCACTGTCAGAAAACTCTCGTATTTCATTAAAAATTTAATTTGTGTTCCGAAGATGAACAAAGGTTTTGCGAGTTTAGAATGACATGTGAGTGAGTAATTAATAACAGAAGTTAAATTTTTTAGGTGAACTCTAAATACTGCATGAGTGTCTTAATAATAGTTTTATTATTTAATAACTTTAATAACTTATTCAAAGTCTTCTGTATAGGGATGCTCATTTTAACCGGCTAACCATTAACCGACCGAAAGAATTCTGACAGATTAATACAATTACAATCAGTTTTTTAAAGTAATTTATCAAAATATTTTAAAACATTTGCTGGATTTTTGAGAGGAAAAAAAAAAGACAAATTGGGTAGGCCTATAATGTTAAGTCTCATTTTATTATTAGGGTACATTCAGAAATAGACCTGATGCTGACGTGAAATCTTGACAAACGCTATAAACATAGGCTATTTTATTTCCCCTCACTCACTTTTTTTTTTAATTTAAAGGGATACTCCACCCCAAAATTAAAATTTTGTCATTAATCACTTACCCCCATGTCGTTCCAAACCCGTAAAAGGTTAGATCGTCTTCGGAACACAGTTTAGGATATTTTGGATGAAAACTGGTAGCTTTTTGACTGTCCCATTGACTGCCAAGTAAACAACACTGTCAAGGCCCAGAAACGTATGAAAGACATTGTCAAAATAGTCCATCTGCCATCAGTGGTTCAACCATAATTTTACGAAGCTACGAGAATACTTATTGTATGCCAAGAAAACAAAAATAAATAATGACAATTCGTCTCCTCTGTCACCGTAGCGCCATTTTGGAAAGTATCCACTGGGCGTAAACAGCATACGCTGTTCTGTGTCAGCCACAACACATGGATACGCTGTTTTCATTCAAATCAAAGCGTCAATACAGGTAGAAAATGTATTCGTGTGTTGTGGCTGACACAGAACAGCGTACGCTGTTTACGTCCAGTGGATACTTTCCAAAATGGTGCTACGGTGACATAGAGGAGAAAATTGTTGACTAAAGTTGTTATTTTTGTTTTCTTTGCGTTTTTGACAACGTCTTTCATACGTTTGTGGGCCTTGACAGTGTTGTTTACTTGGCATTCAATGGGACAGTCAAAAAGCTACCGGTTTTCATCCAAAATATCCTAAATTGTGTTCCGAAGACGATTGAACCTTTCACGGGTTTGGAACGACATGGGGGTAAGTGATTAATGACGACAATTTTCATTTTGGGGTGGAGTATCCCTTTAACAGTGTTCAGAAAAGAATAAGAATGAAAAGTATAAGAAGCTAACCTATATAAATGACAAGCCAAAACAAATTAATTTAGGCTAAAACGAAACTGAAACTAACATTAGGTCTCTCATATGACACAAATCCAAATGTTTCCGTATTCGAGATGTATTTGAATTATTTATAAAAACCTGTTTTACTTCACTCGTTCCAATATCCACATAAAACAAATAGTTTAGCATAATATCACAGCAGTGGGCATACGGTAATGATGATTAAGCAATATTTTTGGCTATTTTATTATGATAATGGAAAGGCTGCATTGTCAAGTTAGTAATGCTAATCTGTGTGCATGTGTGCGGCACCGGCACAATCACTTGATTATTTATTTATTTATTTATTTTTTTTTTTTCCTTCGAACAGTGGAAAGGACTCCTTCCAGTCATACAGATAATCGAAACTGTGAACGGTTTGCGTACATTAAGTTTGTGCACATTCACAATAAAAACAAATCTTTGTGCCTTTTAAATTAAAGAAAAAATAGGATGCCGCTTTCAGCCATCTTCCTTTCACGCAGCACAAAAATGACTCTACGTATATAGCTCATTGTTGTACAGTTTTTTTTCTTTTGTTTGGTTAAGTAAAAATATGTATCATATAGGCTTATTCATTTACATATAGCCTAGCTTCAGGCTATTATGTTTTTCTCTGCTTGCAGAAGCGCTGCAGGTGCGTGATGTGTCCATGTGAATTCTCACGTTCTGTTTGCTGCTTTTTCCCTGGAAAACTAATTTTGGTATTTTTAATGGGTCACAGACATTTATCTTATCTAATTTAATTAAATTCTCATTTAAATTAATCTTGGCGGTTAACGGCGATTAATCGGAGTGTCTGCTGTAGGTTAGGAAAATGAACATCCCTACTTCTGTAACCATACTTATTTGTTTCTTTTTCTTTTTTTTTGTTTTGATGAAATAATTATTTATTTATTTATATTTTTTTATCATTAATGACTGATAATTCCCCCTTTTTTGAGAAAAAAAATAGTCTAATAATCTGTGAAAAGTAGGGCTGGGTAGATAATATTGATTAAACAGTTTTAATCAATTTTTAGTCTGTCTGTGCTGTTTTCTGTTGATGAGTGAACAGAACTTTACTTGCTAACATTTTCGTAGCGCACCTGCCATTTAAATGATAAGGATGGTCATACCAAATGTTAACTAAATTTAATTTAGTTAATAGAAGTTAAATGATAAAGGAAAATAAAGGACTGACTTTAAATAATTTAGCTGGTGAAAATATTCTAATAATTTTGGCCACCACAGTAAATGTATCCATGTTTTCTGTGTTAACAACCAGCCCTAGTGAAACTGGGTTCCTTTCACGATGTTTAATTTTCTCATTGAGTATTTATTGTTTTAATGGCTTCGACTCCAGTTGCACCAATCAAGAATGCAGCAGCAGCAGCAGTTAGCACAAATGCAGCAACTGCAACAACAACATCATCAACAACAACAACAACAACAGCAGCAGCAGCAACTGCACCAACAACAAGTCCATGCACAGGCTCAAGCCCAAGCTCAGGCCCAGGCCCAAGCTCAGGCCCAAGCTCAGGCCCAAGCTCAGGCCCAAGCTCAGGCTCAAGCTCAAGCCCAAGCCCAAGCCCAAGCCCAGGCTCAAATGCAGCAGCAGCAGCTTCAAGCCCAGGTTCAGGCTCAGGTCCAAGCCCAGGTCCAAGCTCAAGGTCAAGCCCAGATCCAGGCTCAAGGAGTGGCAGGTCAGATGCCCCCTCACTCACAGCAGCAGCAAGTCATGGTGCCCCAGTCATTAGCACAAATGGCTCCTGGACAGCATCAAGCTCAGCTCAGCTCACTAACCCCCCAACAGCAGCAACATCTGAAGCTCCAGCAGGTAATGCAGGTAAAGATCATCTGCCATAACAGAATGCAATCATAATGCATAATAAACACTTTTTAGACCTGTTATTGACATCAGTCTTGGTTGATGTGATCGTATGTGGCCAGATCTTATATACCTTCCTGTTTGCTTGTGTTTATACAAGCAGGCAAGAGTATTGCAACAGCAGCAGCAGCAACAACAACAACAACAACAACAGCAACAGCAGCAGCAGCAGCAGCAACAACAGCAGCAACAGCAGCAGCAGGTTCAACAGGTCCAGCAGGCAAACCAGCTCACCGCAGTCCCTGGCCAGGTAAGCCAAGTGCAAGCTGCGGTGAGGATTGAAATAAGAGACTGAGCGTGGAGTGATTGCATGCAACCAAAATCAACACTTGAATTTCTTTTGGATGTCAAAACTGTTTATTCCTTGCCTGGTGGTGGGTTGTAATGCACATGTCCTAATAACAACAGAAGGATTGTACATCAATATTATTTTTGCCAATAGCGGTTTAGTTGTGGGCCACAGTAGTGAGCCTCATTTTCTGGTCGATATATATATGGATCAGAGACGTGGGGATTTTTTAAGGCATCAAAACTATAAGTTGAACACAGTTTTATTCTTTTTTCGTACATTAGAATGTCTTGTTTACTTTTTTTTTGTGCAAAAATAATGACTATTGTACATTTTTACTATGATTTACACTGCTGTTCAAAGTTTTGGGAGTGGTATGATTTTTTTAAAATGTTTTTAAGGAAGTTTCTTTTGCTCATCAAAGTTGCATTTATTTGATCAAAAATACAAAAAAAGTAATATTATTTAAATGTAAAAGTACAGATTTATTTTTGAATACAATGCTGATTTATTATCAATGTTGGAAACGGTTGTTAATATTGTTTTGGAAACTGTGATACTTTTTCAGGATTCTTTGATTAATAAATAGTTCTAAAGAACAGCATTTATTCAAAATAGAAATCTTTTTTATAAATGTAGGTCTTTACTATCACTTTTTATCAATTTAACACAACCTTGCTGAATAAAAGTTTTATTTCTTTCTAACAAAGAAAGAAAGAAAAACATGTACTGACTCTAAACTTTGAACAGTAGTGTGAATTGTTACAAAAGACTTCTATTTTAAATAACAGCTGTTCTTTTTATTTTATTTTTTGATTTTATTCATCAAAGAATACTAAGAGAAGGTATCACAGGTTCCAAAAAATATTAAACGGCACAACCGTATCCAACATTAATAATAAATCAGCATATTAGAAAGATTTCTGAAGGATCATGTGACACTGAAGATTGGAGTAATGATGCTGAAAATTGAGCTTTGCATCACAGGAATAAATTCTATTTTTTAGTATATTAAAATAGAAAAACACTATTTTAAATTGCAATAATATTACTGTTTTTTACGCAGCCTTGATGAGAAGAGAAGACTTTAAAACTTTAAAAAACAAAAAATCTTACTGATCCCAAACTTCTGAAAGACAGTGTACATAAGACACCCACTAAAATGTAACAATAGTTCATACCAAATAATCATACCAAAAAATAGGCATGAATAGGGTTTATCTATTGTTCAGCAAGAAGTTTTTAATAGAGGTCAACTGATATTGGATTTTACGAAGCCGATAGCTAGGTTGGACCACACTGGCTGATACCAAATAATCAACCGATAGTTTTTAAAATGACTACTGAATGGAAACTAAAAACAGTGGTCTACTATTTAAAAAAGGGACTGAACCATACTTTGTAAAAGAACAAATGTATTAATATTAATTATATATTCCAAAATATCAGTAAATGTTGAAATTAACACACTAATAAGGAACAATACTTACAGTCTACAGCTTTTATTAAGCTTAGTTAATGCTACAAATGGACTCTTATTGTGAAGTGTTACCATTTCATATCAACAGTCTTTAAACATCTACACTAAAAGCCATAGTATTGAAATTGCATCATATGAATGTTGCATGTATAATCTCACAGTTTAACTGCTTCTATTCTAGAACACTTGATGAATATCTAATCAAAATAACAAACATGTTAGTCACAAACCAAGCAAAAGCCCAGTGCCGCATCCAGGCGATCTTGTATCAGTTATCACACACAACAGATACGTCACGTTCAGTTCAAACAGCGGTCTAAAACTGTTTATTTAATCACCAAATGGACATAAGTTTACTTCAAGAATGATCAAAAAGCGGCATGTATGAGTTTGAAGTTCAGTGTTTAAAACAACTAAGCAAACGGAAAGAGAAAGCGTAATCAATATTATAGCTCTCTATATGACACATACAGACTTTATTAGAGCCACAGAAAGAAAAATGTTTTGCTAAAAATGCACAATACACACAATCTTTATGGTCTTTATGTGCATTTACATCGATTTGGGACAGATATGTATTTAATGTAAAACTCCATGATGGCGCTGAATGAACACAGTTGGCTGTCTCACATCACTAGCTTTAAATACTTGCTGGCTAACAAAAGCATTAATGTGATCAGCTGGATATAAACTAATGCAAATAGATTGTAACAATCATGACATTAAACATCTGGGTTGGACTTGCTGTTTCGGTCACAATGTTTTAACCTCTTGAGGTGTGGCTAATGTTCGCTTCCTCTCAGCCTTGATAGCAAACATACTACTGTGCGTTCTCTACAAAGTACTTACTAAGTAATGATATGAAAACATGCACTATATTTCGTTGTCTATGTTTTAAATCCACATCTGAAGTGTCCCGCTCTGTTCAGCATGCAGTATCACGTGTGTAAACAAACAACACTTGTTGTCAGTGATTTCCGCCTCTAGAGGCTGTTCTCATCATACATATCTATGATTCTCATACTATATGATGACAGCAGAGCCTTCTCAGCCGCTTCAGCAATGGACGCAACCCGGAAAAACTATTGCCATGGATTTTTGCCGATAACCGATAGTTTCGCCAATCAACTATCGGTGCTAATTAATCTGCAAAGCCGATACATCGGTTGACCTCTAGTTTTTAATAATTTAAAATTAAGATACTACTGAATAATACAAGAGGAATCATACAAGATGCATGTTATTTTGTATTTAGCACTGACCTGAATAAGATATTTAACATAAAAGACATTTACATATAGTCCACAAGAGAAACTAATAGTTTAATTTATGAAAATGCATGAAGAGCCGTTTGAATTTATAGATCAGGGTAAAGTGAACTTATTTTGGCTGGTTGAAAACATGTACTGTAGCTTCTGAAGGGCAGTACTAAATGGAAAAAAAAAAAAAAAAAAAGATATTCAGGCAAAATAAGAAAAATGTACACATCCTCATGCCATTCAAAAGTTTACACCCCTGGCTCTTAATGCATTGTTTTTCCTTCTGAAGCATCAGTGAGTGTTTGAACCTTCTGTAATAGATGCGTATGAATGAAAGAAAAAAAAAACATGCATTTTGTATGATCCCTCTTATTTTGGTTAAATAATCATTTTGCAGATTCTGCAAGGTGTATGTAAACTTTTGACTTCAACTGTATATATGTGTGTTTGTGTTTAAATTTAAGTATACAGGTTGAAACTGATTCTGATACAAAAAAAAATCTCACTGCTGAAAGCGTAGTTAGCTAATATTACATAATAAACGTCCAACACTTCTTCGCTACAAATGCATTCTGGAGGCTATTTCTGCTATATTTGTTAGCACTACAGTAGTCAACATTTGAGGTTGATCAAAACCTTTCATCAAAGTTGTCCTAATACCAAAAAAATACCTGTTCTTGTCTTAGGACAACTTTGTAACTTTTTTGATCCACTTCAAATGTTGACTACTGTATATAAAGCACATCCTGTTTTTACCTATATTATTTCAGCTAAACTAGCTGCCTGTCTTTCTTTCTCAAATACATTTAGTCAGATCTCTCCCTCAAGGGTGACCCTCCCATCTGTGAGCATTTGGCAGATGATAACATTTCCTTCATGTTGCTTTCATTCACCTTGTCCCACATGTATGGCCATAGTTTACACTAAATCCATAGATGGAAATCTCTATATTGCAAAGCTGTGAAATCCAACAGAGCAGTCAATTTAAGATTGAGTAGCAGCGTTAGTTTTTAATCTCATTTGCATTATGCGTGTATGTGCAGCTAACAGCCTGACTGCATGCTTGCTATTTTGAATCCACAAGCACTTTCTGCATGCACCTGACAAGAAATGCATTCCTTTCTAGGTTAGCTGTGTACATTTGCAATGATTGGTAACATACTCTAATATTGTCCTTCTGGGCTTTAAATTATTTCCTGAATGTATTTGCAGGAAGGTATTGATAGTTGCATAGTGTCGTTTGACCCCTTTGAAAGCCATTAGTAGATGGCAAGCTCAAACACAGCTTTAATTTACAGTCGAAAGGCTTGTTGGAGATGCAGAACCCTTTGCATCTTTTCTTGCCTTGCATGATTCTGGTACATGAAAGGACGGCATGAAATCCATTGGCCTGTGGCTTGCCTTGTCTTGACAACCAGTGTTGTTGAAGGAACATTCCAGGTTCAATACAATTTAAGCTCAATCTGCATTAGTTTGGTTACCACACACACACACACACAAATAATAATTAACTAGTTACCATGAGCCTTTTACAGCAAAAGTAAATGGAGCCATTTATTTTTTAATAATTTAAAATAAAAAATGTGAAACCTATAATTTTGTAAAAACATACTTTTTTTTTTTTTTTAAACGAGTATTAATATGTCCTTTTTACAGCCATTTTAAGTGAATCTTTACTTAGAAATGCTAGTAAGGGACTTTTTCACACTATCTTATGTAAGGGATAGTTCACCCAAATATGAAAATTCTGTCATTAATTACTCACCCTCATGTCGTTCCAAACGCATAAGACCTTCGTTCATCTTTGGAACACAAATTAAGACACTTTTGATAAAATCTGAGAGCTTTCCGCCCCTGAAGAGACCCGCAAGGCCCGGAAAGGCAGTAAGGACATCGTTAAAATAGTCCATTTGACATCAGTGGTTCAACCGTAATTTTATGAAGCTACAAGAATACTTTTTTGTGTGCAAAGAAAACAAAAATAACAACATTATTCTTTAACACTTTTTTTCTCTCCCATGTCACACAGTGTAGTGTGAAAATATTTTTTATTCTCAAAACATTGACTTTATTCTCAAACTATTTCAACTTTATTCTTGAAACACGTTTATTCTCCTAATTTATAATATCCTAATTTTAATATTCTTCCACTTTATATTAAGTGGTCTTTACTACTATGTACTTGCATTGAAATTAATAATTTGATACAATGCACTTATTGTGCACATGCATGTATTTACATTGTACTTAGATTAAAAAAAAATACCTGCATGTGATTACAGCTGTAATTAATTTCTGTAATTACATTTATAATTACACTGTTGACCCATCCCTTACACCTTAACCCACCCTTACATCAAACCTCTCCCTAACCTTACACATATCCCACCTCAATAGCAGCAAAAGTGTTTTGCAATACAACATGATCACATTAAGTACATTGTACTTATTTTTTGATGCAAGTACATAGTAGTTAAGGCCACTTAATATAAAGTGTTTTTTTCTCAAAATATTTCGACTTTATTCTCGAAACACTTCAACTTTATTCTCCTAATTTAGATTTTATTCTCAACACTTTGACTTTATTCTCCTAATTTAGATTTTATTCTTGAAACTTTTTGACTTTATGCTCATAATTTTGACTTTGTTCTCTTAATTTCGACTTTATTCTCAAAATATTTTGACTTTATTCTCGTAATATTACAACTTTATTTTCATAATTTCTACATTATTCTTAAAATATTGACTTTATTCTTATATTCTTAGATTTGTATTTTTTTAACGTTGTACTAAAATGGCATTAACGCATGTTCACGAGAAGAAATTGTGAAATTAAGTAGTTATTTTTGTTTTCTTTGCGCACAAAGATTATTCTCATACCTTTATAAAATTACAGTTGAACCACTGATGTCACATGGACTATTTATATGTCCTTGCTACCTTCCCAGGCCTTGAATGTGTCAGTTGCATTGCTGTCTATTTAGGGTCACAAAGCTCTCAGATTTCATCAGAAATATTGTAATTTGTGTCCCGAAGATGAACGATGGTCTTACTCATTTGGAACGACATCAGGGAAGTAAATAATGACAGAATTATTATTTTTGGGTGAACCATCACTTTAACTATCCCCATTCACTTGTGCACAAGTTGCTGTTGTGCTTAACTTGTATTGAACCCAGGATATTCCTTTACATGCTCGAAAGGACAAAGAGGAAGCTCACTATACTGCCATGTCTTTTTATTTTTGAAGAGCCTTGTTTTGCATAATTGAATGTGACTTTATGTGCATCTGTGCTTGCAGACCTGTCAAATCTATTTCTGTTTGCATTCTTGCATGTGCTTCCTCATGTCCGCTGATGCACTGCATTTATTGTTTTGCTTGTGACATGTCTGTTGTCCCCTCTGTCCTCCTCCAAGATGATGCCCCGTCCTGGGATGCAAATTCCACCCCGGTTGCCCCGCGCCACCCCGAACTCTGCCATTCCTCAAAACCCTGTTGCCATTGGAGGACCGCAAATGCCACAGGTATTTACCGCAGGGCTGAGTGCTGGGCCTCAGTGCTGCAACCCAGTGGATGCGTTCGTCTGTGGCTTTACATTAGAGTGAAGGCTGTCCATAATCCACACTCATCTGCCTTTTTACCCCCCCTACTCCCAACCCCAACCAGTTTGAAAATCAGAAACATTTAGTCAGGAATGACCCAGGCAGCGTAAAATTGAAATGAAAAATGTGTGGCACAGGTAAGTGAAATGGATTTAGGTATTCTTTTAAAGTGACTTGCTAGGACAGCTAATAGGAAGCAAACATCTACTGGTTTTATAGTGCCATCTACTGGTGCTGTACAGTCAAAGCAAGCTGATCTTGACCGTATGTCTGTTATCTCTAGGTAACTGGCTTCACCAGTGCAGTGCCAGCTTTCCTCCACTCATGTGGTTACGTTGAACGTGTTTTCATTTTTTTCTCTCTCCTAACTTCTTCAAAGGGTCAACAGATGATGTCATCACCCTCCCCTGTTCAGGTGCAGACGCCCCAGCCGATGCCACCTCCTCCACAGCCTCAGCCATCCCCCCAGCCTCCTTCATCTCAGCCCAACTCTGTGAGGTATAGTGAAATAGTTTAGTTTTCCCTACTATATATTAATATCTGCAAAAGGTGTCGGCGCCGGTAGCCTTGTGGGCAGTGCGCCGGCATACAGAGTTCGATTCCCGGCTCGAGGACCTTTCCCGACCCTACCCCCCTCTCTCTCTCCACTTAGCTTCCTGTCCTTCCTGATCTGTCCTATAATAATAAAAAGCCAAAAAAAAAAAAATATCTGCAAAAGGTTAATTAAACCTTTTTTTTGTTTTAGCTCTGGTCCGACCCCTTCTCCAGGAGGTTTCCAACCCAGTCCCTCTCCTCAGCCGTCACAGAGTCCTGCATCTTCACGCACCCCCCAGAGTTACCCCCTCCAGGTACCTTCACCTGGACCTCTCAACACACCAGGTACAGAACAGCTTTCTTGTTGTACTCACAGAATAGTTTTTTTTTTATCTATGTATACACTACCAGTCAAAAGATGTTTTTAAATGTTTTTTAAAGAAATCTCTGCTCACCAAGCCTGTATTTATTTTATCCAAATACAGTAAAAATTGTAATATTGTGAAATATTTTTACTACTTAAAATAACTGCTTTTTATTTGAATATATTTTAAAATGTAATTTATTCCTGCGATCAGAGCTAAATTTTCAGCATTACTCAATCTTTAGTTTCACATGATCCTTCAGAAATCATTCTGATATGCTGATTTGTTGTTCAAGAAACATTTCATTATTATTATTATCATCAATATCTAAAACAGCTGAGTAATTTTTTTCAGGGTACTTTGATAATTAGAAAGATCCAAAGATCAGCATTTATCTAAAATAAAAAATGTTTGTAACATTGTACTGCTCAGAAACTTGTGATTGGATGTTATCAGAAAAAAAAATCTTGTTTGTGAGTTTATTTAAAATGTCTGGTGCCCAAACTGAACAATTAACATTTTTGGGTAAACCAGTGTTAAAACCGCACATTATAATTGTGGGATACCTAACTTCATTTGTAGCATTTAAAATTACAGGTTTTATTTATTTATTTTTTATTAGACATAAAAATAATTACTTGTTTATCAGTGTTTGCTAGATTTTTAATTTAGTTGCAAAGAGGGTAAGAAATTAACGAGGGCTTGTGGCAAAAAATACCACCAAAATCAACAAAAATGCCCCATGAATTCAAGACAAAGGTGCAAAAAATGGCCCACGCAATTAAACAACATATTACAGCTGTTCAGATTAAAATGAAATGTGAAAATGAATAAAAAATGTCAATTTGTGGAATTACATTTAGATCCACACTGCATCAGATTGCTTTTACGTGCTGTTTTGTGCAGCGCTGAGTCTTATAACCAATCAAACACATTTCTGTTGAACCTAGGAATGCATTGGCCAGTTAGAGGTGCTTAGATTAGTCAGCGCAGAAAACGCCAGAGCTGTTGATGATTGTGCACGTTTGCGAATTCCCTCTTCATAAACAACACAGTCCAGATATGATGTAAATAAGATTCATTTAGTAGCTTCTGTGATTATATCTGGATTTTTGCCTAACTTGTGCTAGACTTGGCTAATGTCATGGACCGACATGTTTGTCTGTGAACATTTTAAAGACAATGTATGATTATAAAAATTACCCTCAAAAATGTAAAAAAAAAAATTGCAATGGAAATCAGTTCCATTATGCAAATATTGCCAATTAATGGAAAGTTAATTTCTGAACCTGGCTGCAACCATAATTATTTGATTCATTTATTTTTTTGGATTACAGGCAATCCAAACTCTGTGATGAGCCCTGCAGGGGCCTCACAATCTGAGGACCAGCTTTACATGGACAAACTGAAGCAGCTGTCGAAATATATCGAGCCGCTACGCAGGATGATTAACAAAATAGACAAAAATGAAGGTACTGAAGATGACTTCTCTTTTGATGCAGATTTTTTCCCTACTTGATCTTAAAGACCATGCTTTCTGTTTGGTCTTCACAGATAGGAAGAAGGATTTGAGCAAAATGAAAAGTTTGCTCAACATCTTGACTGACCCCAACACAAGGTAAGAAACCAGACATGCTAAATATCATTATCTAATGTTGGATCTTTGTCTTGTGATTAAGGTTGTGCTATTGCTGTCCTCCACTAGATGTCCACTTAAAACACTACAAAAGTGTGAAATAGCATTGGAGAAACTGAAGAATGACATGGCAGTGGTAAGTGTTTTAAGATACAGAGTCAATGTTAAGCTGTATTGTTCAACCAATTACTACAGTGACCCCTGACATTTGTTTGCAGCCGACTCCTCCCCCTCCTCCAGTGCCCTGTACTAAAAAACAGTACCTGTGCCAGCCGCTGCTGGATGCTGTCTTGGCCGACATCCGCTCCCCGGTGTTCAACCATTCACTATACCGCACATTCGCTCCTGCTATGACAGCAATTCATGGCCCTCCAATCACGTAAGATCAACAGCTGAAAAAAAAAAAAAAAACCCTCTAATTTAAGTTGGTTATGTTCCTTGAAAGGATAGTTCACCCAAAAAATAACAGTTCTGTCATTAATTACTCACCTTCGTGTCATTCCAAACCTGTAAGACCTTCATTCATCTTCGGAACACAAATTAAGATATTTTTGATGAAATCAGAGAACTTTCTAACCCTGCATAGACAGCAACACAACTGACATGCTTAAGGCCCAGAAAGGTAGTTCATTGTTAAAATAGTCCATGTGACATCTGTACTTTTTGAACTTTATTCAACAATTTCTTCTCTTCTGTGTCAGTTTTTATTTGATAAAAAAAAATACAGTAAAACAGTATTATTGTTAAATAATATTCACATTTTAAATAAATTGTTTACTATATTCTGAAATGTAATTTATTTCTTTGACAAAGCTGAAGTCATTATCCCATTTTATTCTGTCATTCAATTTTTATTATTTTTGTAGAAACAGTCATACAGTTTCATAAGGATTCTTTGAAGAATAAAAACTTTATTTGCAAATTTAGTTGCAATAGAAATCATTTGTAACATTGTAAATATCTTTACTGTCAGTTGATAAAATGTGTCATTGCTGAATGAAAGTAATACTTTTGAATGATAATTGATAATATCTATTATAAATATCACAATATTAGTAGTAATTTTATAATGGAGTACAGCAACATAATAGTTATTTTACATAGCTTTTCACAATATGTCAACCTGGACCACCAGTCAATTTTAAACTGAATAAGCTTAAATAAATAAATAAGCATTTCATTAATGTATAGTTTGCTGTGATAGGACAATACTTGGCTGAGATATAACCATTTGAAAATCTGGAATCTGAGGGTGCAAAAAAAATCTAAATATTGTTGTCCAAAATATCTTCTTAGTAATGCATATTACTAATAAAAAAAAAGATTTGATATATGGTAGAAAATATACAAAATGTCTTCATGGAACATGATCTTTACTTAATATCCTAATGATTTTTTGCATTAAAGAAAAATCTATCATTTTGGCCAATACAGTGTATTTTTGGCTATTGGTACAAATATACCTGTGCTACTGAAGACTGGTTTTGTGCTTGTGAAAAATGAACAGCAGTGTATGGTATATACCACCTAGCCTTAACTCTATATGGTAGCTATATTAAAACTTTATATGATAGGTAATTTAAACATTAAAATACATATTTTTTCATTCCAGGGGCCCCTCAATTCCTTCCCGTAAACGGAAGCTGGAGGATGACGAGCGCCAGACCATCCCTAACATACTTCAAGGAGAGGTGGCTCGGCTTAACTCCAAATTCCTGGTCAATCTGGACCCGTCCTTTTGCAGCAACAATGGAACGGTGCATCTCATATGTAAACTAGGTCAGTTCAGACCCTATGCCCACTATATATGCAGAGTTAAGCCTATGGGTGAGATTTCCAGTTCATTAGCTGCTATAGGGAAATAATGAGAAGAATAACAATGTGCAGTAAATGGTAAAACTGCACTACAAACCAGTGTGTTCATAATTAAGATAATATGGTACACCAATTTGCAATATCAAGCAGCAAATGAGTTGTTTCGTACAGGTAAAAACAGTTGGACATGGATGAGACCAGAAGCCAGACCCATAAAATGTATAAATGTCCACGCCTGCTCTTAAAAAATGGACTATTCACTCCTGTCATTGTCTCTGTCTAGATGACAGAAATCTTCCCAGTGTTCCCCCTCTTCAGTTGAGCATTCCAGCCGACTACCCCGATCAGAGTCCCCACTGGGAAGATGATGGTCAGCAGTATGGTAAGTCTAAGCCTGATTTGTGCATTAAATGTCAGCATGCAATCTTAGGCAGCCTTTTAAAATGCCAACACTCTTAAGCTTGCAATTTAAATGAAAATCCATAAGCTGTAAAATGTATTAACTCATCACTTCCTTACCTTCCTCTCTCTGTTTTCAGAGGCCAACCCCTTCTTGCAGAATGTGCATAAGAACATGACCTCTAAACTCCTTCAGCTTCCTGACAAGCACTCGGTGACAGCGCTTTTGAACACCTGGGCTCAAAGCGTGAGGCAGGCTTGCCTTTCAGCTGCTTAGTAATGCCTTCCCATCAGCACTAGTGTAATCCTCGCACCTCTATGGAATGATGGCAATATATTAATACTTTCTTTGTCTTTTTTTTATTTACATGAATTATCAGCTGTTTTGTTTAGTCCAGTACACTAAGGCCTTAACTGTTTGTGCATTGCTTCATTAATAAAGACATTTAAACTGCTGTTTGAATCTGAAATGTGTGGCACAGAAGTCATATACAAGTCCGTCAGCGTGAAGTCCTCTGTAGACGACGTCTCTGCACAGCTTGAGTCCTCCTGTGTCTGTCTGCTATGTTATTGAGAGTCTGTTTGAGGGCAGGGAGGATCACTTTCTCTGCTTTACTAGCCTGAGACACAGGTCTGTTCAGATAGTAGCAAAACAAGGGTTATGTCAAGACTGGTTGGAAACTATACAGCAGAGATCAAAATGAAAATCTATAAATACATGATTTTTCTGAAATATTGTTTATCTTCCTCGCTCAAAATTTGAAGGAATATTAGCTGTGGGTATACCACTGTTCTACTAACATGTTTGACAAAATATCAGTCATTAAAAAAAAACCTTTAACACAGTGATCAAAATTAGGGAACAGCAACCACTGTAGCACAAACGATGACTAAACTAAAATTTTGGAGAACATTTTGAAGGAATATTAGCTGTGGGTATACCACTGTCCTACTAACATGTTTGACAAATATATCAGTTATTTCAACAAAAACCTTTAACACAGTGATCAAAATTAGGCTACATACATATTGTAGCAAAAGATGACTACAACTAAAATTAACAGCTGTTTAAAAATTAGTTGGAAGTATGGAGCCCCTTGCTTTGAATGACTTCAGCATATCTGTGGCTGCAGAACATCACTAGTTTCTTTCACTGCACTGGTGTGATCTTGACCCACTCTTTTCCATAGTTTGGTAACTGCAGTGGGTTTCGTAGCCATAACTTTGTCACCAAAGATTTTCCAGAAATTTTCAGTCGGGCTTCAATCTGGACTGGCCAATTTCATTACTTCAGTTTTCTTAGCTTCAAGGACTTGCTTTACCTATTTTGTAGTGTGACGGGGCCTGCATGAAAATTGCAGGCTGATTAGGAGATTCTTGCAAGGAAGGAACTGCATGTTGCTGAAGGAGGTTAATTCACTCTGCCGTGTATCTGTACAAGAGAAACTCCTGCCGCAGAAAACATCCCACAAACCATGACTATGGTGACCACCTGTTCCGCTTTGCATTGTACCGCACAGCATTTTCACCCCTTGTCCCGCATGTCGTATACTGAGAAAATGTACCGCATTTTCATCAGTCTGTTGGCTTTTAACCGGAAACAACGAGACCTGTTTATCAGAAAACGGAAGTCTGTTGCGCATATACCCCACTGATCTATTGCCAGGTGGTCACCCTAACCATGACACTTCCTCCACCAACTTTCACTGACTTTACACACTTGGGCTTCAGTCTGTCCAAAGTTTGACGCTGAACGAAATGCTTCCCATCTGACCCAAATGAATTAAACTTGCTCTCATCACTGTGAACACTGGACCAGTTCTCCTCTCTCCACACAACATGCTCCTCAGCAAAGGTGAGCTTAGCCTTTTGATTCTTTCTGCTGATGAAAAGCTTGGTCACTTTCAGTCTGACATTTCTAAAACCTAAAATGCTGAACAAGCAAGCAGTTCCAGTTGCGATGTTGAACCCATTCCCCATCTTTTCGTGTATTTGTCTTACATGGACAGCCAACCTTTTTGAGGGACTTGAATGAATTAGTGTCATTGTAAATCTGCAATATTTGAGAAATCATAGATTTGGAATGAGCAACTTCTCTTGGAATGGCTTATAGGGTTGTCACTTTGGCCTTCATCTGGACAGCCTCCTGTCGCAGGGTTTCATCACCTTAGAGTGTCCCGCCATCTTACAATCTCAGTGAAAATGGGAGGAATGCTGGCAGTTTGTTATAAAATTAAGGAAATTGCCACCAATAACTTGGAGGTGTTCTCTAATTTTGATCAGTTATTTATGAAAGATTTTTTATACAGTGCTTCAGACTCCTGTTAGGATAACAAATGGGACTAAGCAGTGACCTCTAATTTTGATCTCCACTGTATGTCATATCCAGATATTTACAAGCAATGACTTACAGTCCTTTAGGCAGTGTTTGGAGAGAAAGCTGAGGAAATGTGTCTGAATTGTCAGCTCTGCCAAAAAATAGAAGATAAAGGGTTAAAGATATAAATTATATCTTCTCTATAGCTTTTGTGAGAGCTTGTAATATTAGCTACTCAAACGTCACCACATGCACATGCTCCCCACTATACAAATAAGTGACAAAAACAGCAATGTTGAATAATTATGACATAGTTGTGTTATTAGAAAGTCCTAGAACTCAAAAATATTTAATTATATATTGCATTATCACTTTTAATATGCCAGTAATCTATGGGGGAGGGGGGCTGAATAGTTTTGCTTGCAACTTTATATTCTTGCAATCTTGGATTTGGGGTGAGATGCGAAAATGAAATTACCTTTTACCATCAGCAAGATAAGCCTTGGTCAAAATGTAATTCTCTGCAGTTATTTTCTTGTTGAATACAATGTCTTTGAGAACAGCTTTCACACGTAGGATCTGAGAGGAGACCAATACAAATTTTGAATTATATAATATATTGAGAGGCATTGAGAAATATATGATCTCACCTCCTGGGACTGCAGGCTGTTAGCATTGTACAGCTGGCGTATGATGACCTCACATTCTTGTAAGGTGGGAGGTCGAGGGACTTGAGATGTACTACACTGGATCATCAGAGGATGTAGAGAAGTTATAAACCCCGCTCTGTCTTCTGAAGGACCTTCTGTTTTGTCAGCCGTAAGGAAATTTGATCTGGTTTCTCTACATTGTAAATGACTGCTGTAGGTATGAGAAAAACGTTACTAATCAATGTATACTTTTTTATAGTAATAATAATTCATTCATAATATCTTATATGTGACCCTGGACCTCAAACCAGGTATATTTGTAGCAAAAGCCAAAAATACATTGTATGGGTCAAAATTATAAATTTTCTTTTATGCCAAAAATCATTAGGATATTAAGTAAAGATCATGTTCCTTGAAGATATTTTGTACTTTTACTACCGTAAATATATCAAAACTTAATTTCTGATTAGTAATATGCATTGCAAAGAACTTCATTCTGACAACTTTAAATTTTCTCAAAATGTATATTTTTTTGCACCCTCAGATTACAGATTTTTAAATAGTTGTATATCGGCCAAATATTATCCTATCACAACAAACCATACATCAATAGAAAAATTATTTGTTCCGCTTTCATAATTTATATAAATTTACTGGTTTTGTGGTCCAGGGTCACATATGCAGTTTTGTAAGCACCTGATCTCTGTGACTTGTGGTGAGCAGGTTTCCTCCAAAGTCTGTTCCAGATAGTTCCTTCTATCTCTCTGGTACTTGTTTCTTTCTGTATGGTGCTGCTTACAGATTTTACGGCTGGATCCTGTCATGGAATTTGGGTGCAAGTTAAACATGTCCTAATATATGTTTCCAATGGTTTTGTTTGAAAAGATGTGAGAGAGAACAACTGTCACTCAACTTTTACTGCTCGAATTTGGAAGCTCCATTATCAGCTTATACTGCAACTCTGTAACAACATAATTAGCCTACATAAAAAATAGACAATGGAGAATGATGTTTCATTATGATATATCAAATTTATGTATGTTTCTTGCTGAAAGACCAGGGTTAGATGTCATAGTTTTCACTTTGTTGAATATTTCTCAAAATAGTGTTTTCACGATGCATCGTCAATCTGCCATATTGATGGCACGGAACCAAACTGAATTTGCAAATTTTACTGATTATTTTGGGAGAAAATTATCAATTATGTCATGTTTTGGGGTGTACTGTCTGCGAGGCATGTATTTGCTGAGTTTTCGGTTAATTTTTGCGCTCCTGTTCAAGGAGGAGACGGCAGAAAGCACATCATGTTTGTTTTGTTTTCTTTGTTTTATAAAAGCACTGTTTCTAACGTTTTGTTTATATTGTGAGTGCAATATCATCATTCAGATCAGACTCCTTACTGATCTGAATGATGTATTACTCTTATCTTTGTGAGCAAAAATGACAGGCAATTTTAAATTGTTTCCACTGGGAAAAAATGCAAGTGATTGCGCTGGCGCCTCCATGTCCTGCAAAACGGCATCAGCTTCCACTCTCCGCACAAACGATTGGATTTATCTAGGTTTAACATTTAAACTAATTTAGTTTTATATCTATAGATTTTATTTTAGGCAAGTCATGATGATTTCAAAAGGCAATTGATCAAACAGACTATAAACAGTCTTCCGCTGGCCGATGTTAGTTACTTAAAAAAAAACTTATATTTAACGAACAAAAAATGTTCCAAACGTTTTTCTAAGTTAACTAAATAAAACTAAACGAAATATAATAACTTTGCTATTACATACAAAACTAAACAATTTAATAGTAACAAAACAGTAAGGCTCGGGTCGGACTTGGACTGAGAATTTTTATAAGTTGTCGGACAAGGGCCGGGCTAGGGCCTATTTTTGAGGCCTGCGCAGGGTTCTAGCCACGCCCACTCCTATGTGGTAAAAAAAAGGTGGATATTTAACAGCGTTTTGGGAAAATATTACCAGTAAAACAAGTATGTAAAAAATTATGACAAAAAATGTTAACCAAATATCAAATACTGTTTTGTCCATCGCATTTGTGACATCTAGCTCCGGTCCCAGCCAACATTCGATCGTGGGGCCCATGTGGGCCCCATATGGGCTGTAAATATGGGTCCTACATGGGTATGTCCATGGGTTCCATGTGGGTCTCATCTAAATTAGCCCATTTGATTCTCATATGGGGCCTGACTGGGGCTAACGTGGGGCCCAAATGGGCAACTCACATAAGACCCATATTGGTCCCACTTAGAACCCAGCTCACATTTTATCATGGGGTCCATGTGGGCCCCATATGGACTGTAAATATGGGTTCTACTTGGGTTTGTCCATGGGTTCCATGTGGGCCCCATCTGATATAGCCCATAAGAATCCCCACTGGGCAACACATATAAGACCCATATTGGTCCCACTTTATGAAGCACATGTGGATATACTAGGGCAGGGGTAGGGAACGTTGATCCTCGAGAGCCATGTCCCTGCGGATTTATGAAAAACATGCCAACCTGTATCCTGAAGACCTTGATTAGCTTGTTCAGGTGTGTTTGATTAGGGTTGGAGCTAAAATCTGCAGGGACATGGCTCTCGAGGATCAACGTTCCCTACCCCTGTACTAGGGTTTAGTATGGATGCTGGACTGGCCCAAAGTTTATTCATCTACAAAATCACAAAACATAAAGTGTGCAAATAAAAAAACCCCGATATATATACACATTAAAATGTTGTACAGGTCCAATATAATGCTTTATTTTCATTTTATGACATGTTTTTTTATACTTTTCAGATTTTTGTAAAATGTTGAACATCAACATTAACATTTTATTAAACCAGAGACATACCATCACCAACTGGTCTTAAGTAACTAATCTAACATAACAAAAATTGACAGTTAACAGTTAAAGGCTTAATTCACCCAAAAATGAAAATTCTGTCTTATTTGCTCAGCCTCATGTCACTCCAATTTCCATAATTTTCAGAAAAACAAATGACGATAATTTTATTTAAATCTGAGTAATTTCTGTTGGTCTTTTTAAAGTTACTTGTCTAAAACTCTGATGCTTCAGAACATTCATAAAGACATTGTAAAATAAATCTATATGAATCAAGGGTTTAATTCAACTATTCTGAAGAGATGTGATCACATTACATTATGAAGAGATTTCGATTCAGCTTTTATTCACATATAAACATTGATCATGCACAAGAACAAACTTCACTGGTTCTCATGTGTCAAGAAAGCAGGCATGACCTTAAATTTATTACAAATGAATGCTGTACTCATTGTCTGCTTATAAGTGTTTATATGTGCAAAAAAAAAAAACAAATTACATCTGTTCACATAAAGTGTGTCTGTCTCTTCAGGAGACTTATATTAAACAGGTTTAGATTAGATTTAGATTAAAACAATTTATTTTTATGACTCTTTTAGAACATTTAAAAGTGTCAGTCCAGGTGATAGTGGACAGTAAGAAATCTCTCAATTTCATTAAAAATATATTCATTTGTGGTTTGGAACAAGTAAATGATGGACAGTAAATGATGACAGAATATTCATATTTGGGTGAACTATCCCTTTAAGAATCATCAATGCTCTACTAAAAGTGACACACTGTCACAATAAAGAAACACAAAAACAACAAACTCACCTGAACTGAACCTGAATATATACTGTCTCAAAAACTACACATTTTAGACACACACAAAATAAAACAACACACAACTGTTAACACTCCTGGAGACAGTCTTTCTCCTGCTGTTCTCTAATCTCATTCCACTCATCTGTAGTCCTAGTAAACCACTTGGAGCCTTTTCTGCTTCTTTCTGCTTCACATCATTAATCATGGTATTCTTCCTCAGCCCACCTGTAAAAGCATATGTAATATTAATTAAGATTACATGTTTTCTTATATGGTTGACAGTTGTATTTATTCATTTTTACTGTTTTGTGCTTTATATATTTATATATTAACACATTTACAGATGTTTCATTATTAATGATTATGGAACATCAGTTAAAATATGTTGGGTTCATGCTGTATATTCAACAGCATTTATTAACAATATTTACACAATATTTACAATTTCACAATGTCACATTAATTAATACTACAAATAATTCTGACATGTCAGATTCTGGCTACACTGACACAAAAAAGCTAAGAAGTGTCTATGAGTTAGTTATACAGGTTATTTCACTATTATGACAAACAAAATGGTTATTTAATCCGGGAAGAAATTACATAAAGACAGCAAAGAAAAACACAAAATTAATTTAGGCAAAATTAATTTTAGTGGAGGTTTGCACCTTCGCAAAACATCCCGTTATAATCATTGAAGCTGTGCACACTGTAAAAATATCTCTTACTTACAAGCAATATGCATTGTTGTATATGAGGAGTGCAGAATTCAGTCAGTGAGCGCCAAATTCAAAACTCCGACGTGATGACTAATCTAAACGCTGATTGGCCACTACATTCATTAAATCAACATTAAAGTGTGTTATTGGTCTTAAGGCTTAGCAACATAATCATCGACACTTATTCATTTTTTTCAGTTTAATCAAGACAGCCGTAATAAATTTACTGATACACAGCATAAAAGCCCGTATTTCAGAACTTATGTCAGAAAGCCAATTCAGAATTACAATTTTCATTCTAAATTAAATTTGTGCTATATCGGCTGTCGGCTGACAAGGCAATTCATTTTTCCCTCAGGTGGAAAAATGGCGGTTAGACAGCCACAAAATACAACAGGAAAGCATAAAACAAACAATAACTGCCAATACGACTGGATAAATGTCAGGCAAAAACAACATTACACGTCAGAGTCAACAAAAATGTCCTCGGTTTTAAACGTGTGCAGCATTTTACGTTATTAATTGTTACGGCCAAAAAAACAGATATTAGTTTAAAAGCTACTTTAGTTTAAAGGTCATTCAAACTGTAAAAACAAAGTTTCCAATGTTCGAGAACACCTAACACAGAGACATGTTTATTAAATCCGCATTTACCTGTATATTTTTGCTCCACGTCCACGTCCTTGAATTGCTGAAACGAACAAAGTCTCCCGCTTCGCCGGCTGCCACTGCACTGCTTGGAAGAAACAGTATCCTTGCGCCGGGACTAGAATTCCTCTAATTTGAGCTTTTTAAATATTTTATATTTTAAATATCCGCTTATTTTCAACAAAGAGCTATGATATTATGATATGAAATTATGTGAAGAAACGAAACGTTGAATGCAGGACTACTCTGTCAAGCGAAGTTCAGAGATGAGATGTTGAGTGTGCTCTCATGAGACCCATTTAATTCTGGAAATCGTGATCATCCCTGCTAAAATGTGTACAGTAAAAGAAAACAAATAAATTATGATAAATGCAGAAGCAGGCTAACAATGTAATATTGATAATTCAAACAAAATGTTTTTTTTTTTTTCAAAAGTTGTTGATCAGACGCACAAAACCTATATTCTTTGTTAAATATGACTACTGACCAAATATTTAAAGGTATAAGGATGTATTTTAAATGTGAAATAATTTTGCCCACATAGATCCCATGAAGGTCCCATATGTTCAAACCTATATGGGGCCCACATAAATTGCCCATTTTCAGCCCATGCCCACATAGATCCCATGCTGCCCGAGTATAACCCATATGGGGCCCACATATCAATGTTGGCTGGAGTCTTCCCTATTACCAACAGCAAAACTGTAATTCTGGTGTACTCCAGTTTGTTGTAAGCAAAATACCTTTACATTTGATCGAACAAATCCTTTTGACAGTCAGAAACAAAACACCAAAACGTTTGTCTGTGTAAACCGATACTTTGCCACCCACAGAGGTTACAAACGCCATTCTTTCATTTTCCTCATTCAACAACTCGAAGTCACCAGGCAACCTGTACTAGACTAGAGTATCAGCTCTGATACACCTGACAGCAGGCGTCCATCCTCATTAAACCTGAAAAAGCACATTCTGTCATCATTTACCCACCATTGTTTTGCTCCAAACCTGCATGATTTTCATTCGCAGAAAAGAAGAGATGATTACATCCTCGGTCTCCCTTCACTTTCACTGCAATTTTTCTTACAGTGAAAGTGAATGGAGACTGGGACCTGTCTGCCCAACATTTCAATCGTATTTTAAAAGAAATTCCTGCAGGTTTTAACAACATGAGTGTGAGTAAATGGCGGCAGTATGACGCTCTTAAAGCAATACATTTAGACAAGCAGAGAGATTCTAACAGCAAAACAGGCATCGTTATTCATATTAACAGGGTACATCTTGTCACATTTCCATTAAATTAGGTCAAATACAAGAATGCTAAAGTTTGTTGTAAGTGTACGAACAAATACTATCTATAAAACACAAGAAAATTATATTTAGTAGTTTAAGCAGTTATCCCATCGATGTATCGTTGTATCGCTCCAAACATTATTTCTGTAACATATAGAAGGAAATATGTCATAAAAATACCTTTATTTTCCCGTTTTAAACTGTCTATCTCACAGTGTAATTTCTCCAGAGTTTCTTTGTGCTGATTTTGTAAGAAGTCAATATTCCTCTGCAGTGAAGCGACGCGCGCATCCATTTCGCTTTGAAACAAGTTCCTTCATTGATATGACGTTTCACTGCTACGTTGCGTCATAGCTAAATTATCTAAAAAACCTGTTACACTTACACGTATTTGTGGAGAGAGCAGATTTGTTTTTTTAAAGACTGTACACTCCTACTCTCCCACTGGAACTCTTAATATTGTAGTGGTTGCTATGGTAACAACACTACTTCCTCTAATACTGCTGGGATATAACAGATAACCGTTAATTCAAAACTTTGTGTAAAATTACCACTGATCTTATTCACCTTTTTCTTCAAGGCTAAGCAAGCCTATGGGTGAGACTTCTGGCTCGAACAACAACAACAACAACTTGCAGTAAGTTGAAACTGTTTGCACTACAAACCAGTCTGTTCATAATTAAGATAATACAATAAAATAATACGGTAAGACACCAGTTTGCAATATCAAACAGAAAAACAGCCCTTTTTGCAGCTAAAAATAGCTGGAAGCCTGACCAATGAAATGTACAAATGAAAAAAAAGTGGATACACATCAGTGTTTCTATAGCAATCAAAATCCAGCGCACAACTTATTAGACATTCATTATGTCCTTTTAATGAAATGCAGTCAATTAAGTGCAAACTTTGGATTGTTTTGACAGTCACATTGGCAAAAATACACCATTATAAATGAGCGTAATGACCAAAAAAAAAATGGATTAACCACCTTTCATAGATTAAAAAAAAAACAAAAAAAAACACTGTGCATTAGATACGCCATTCCCATTCGATTATTGGTTATTAAACGTACCAATACACTCGCAGTGCAAATACTGTGTATAAAAACCATGCACCTTTGAGAACAGGTTGCTAGAAGTTTAGTATTGACATTAAAAAAATTAAAATATAAAAAAAGGCATCATGAATCTTCTTTTACTGAGTCTTTAGTTTTTCATGAAAGAAATTCAACAGGAGCTCATATAGAAAGCTGACGATGAGAACAAGTCCAGTGCTGGAGAGAACACCGAATGACAGTAGTGCAAACAGCATGTAGAGCAGGAGGAGGATGAGGAGGGTGCGATAGCTGGCTAGCACCCGCAGGCTGAGACGGGCTCGTTGAGGACGTTCTCTTAACTGCCGCGCCACTGGACTTTTCCGCCGTTGCTCTGCCACTTTTGAGGAACTGCACAGGTAGTGTCGTCCTATACTGCCCAGGAGGTCCGGTCGAGAACACAGCGCCTCCATGTGGTCTCCAAACTACAGGATACAACCGATATGGTCACATTTGATTGAAGTGAAACACATTAAAGAAATACATTAATGACCATTATGAAGTTTTGGATGAAATTGTAGGCCAAGGAAAATCCTTACTCTTGCATTAATGAAGGATGAGATCTGGAACATCAGTCGAACCAAAAAAGCACTTTCGTAGCTCCTGATAGGCTGAAGCTCTGGATCTCCTTGATATTCAATTTCAAATCTGCGAAGCCCATTGATGATCTGTAAAAAAATAACAAAATTGAATTTGAAGAACAATACTATTATGACTAGCAAAATTAACATGTTTGAAGATCATCAGCACAGTAAAACTTACCTGCAACCTGCCCAGGTCTGTTAAAATAAGGCCATTTTCACTTGCGATGCAGTCTGGCAGTTGTTTAGACGCCCCTTCGTCATCTACAGATGCCACATTGACCATCAGCTGAGACAGCTGCCCTGTATTCAACTGTGCAACATATGAAACACAGCAAAATGTAAATAAAAACTACATTTCTGAAAGTTTTTTTTTTGTTCGAAAGAAATTAACATTCAACGGGATAGCTGACCCAAAAATGAAAATTATGTTATTAATTACTCACTCTTATGTCATTCCAAACTTGCAAGACCTTCAGTCATCTTTGGGGAAAAAAAAAAAAGATTGTGATGAAATCCGATAGCTTTCTGACCTTCCATAGACAACAAAACAACGAACATGTTCAAGGCCTAGAAAGGTAGTAAGGACATAGTTGTGACAGTGGTTCAACCATAACTTTATGAAGCTACAAGAATACTTTGTGCGCAAAGAAAACAAAAATAACTTTTCAACAATTTCTTCTCTTCTCCGCCATGCGTTCATAAGAGTAGCATGATGCATTTAAGGTTGAACCACTGATGTCACATGGGCCATTTTATCAATGTCCTTACTACATTTCTGGGCCTTGAATGTAGTAGTTGCATTGCTGTCTATGCAGGGTCAGAAGAAACCTCTCGGATTTCATCAAGAATATCTTCATTTGTGTTCCAAAGATGAACAAAAGTCTTAGGGGTTTGGAACGACATGAGGGTGAGTACTTAAAGAATTTTCATTTTTGGGTAAACTATCCCCTTTAAATAAGCAAAGACATTAAACTGATCAAAAGTGAGTGTATAAGCATTTAAAATGTTTCTATTTCAAATGAATGGCATTCTTTCCATTCATCAAAGAATCCCATTTTTCCATTGACTGCTGAAAATTCAGCTTTGCCTTCACAACAATAAACTGCGGTTTTTATTGTAGTTTTGATCAAATAAATGCGGCTGACCACATAAATAAACTGACCACATCCATGGCTAAAACTCCCCTCTTCTCCTTCTGTCCCCTCTCTGGAGGCAGAAGTATCCAAACTTCTCCTCCCCAGCCATCCTACAACATGCCCACTAGATCCTTCTCCAAGCAATCTAATCTACACTTTTACCAGCACTCACACATCTCTCCTCACAGGCACTTTCCCCACTGTATTCAAGCAGGCTTGGGTAACCCCACCTATAAAATCCTAGTCATTGTTGGAAAGGGTTTCAAAAATGTTGAAAAACCAAAGAATTTGTGGGACCTGAAGGATTTTTCTGAAGAACAGTGGGCAGCTTAACTTTTCAGGACAAACAAGGGACTCATGAACAAATATCACTAAACATAAAAAGCACAGATGTGGATCACTCAGGCAACAACACCGTATTAAGAATCAAGTGTTTGTAAACTTTTGAACAGGGTCATTTTTATAAATTCAACTATTATTTCTTCTTGTGGATATATGTAAACATTTTATGTGAAAAATCTTATTCGGGTCAGTACTACAAAAAAAAAAACAAAAAAAAAAAACATGCATTTTGTATGATCCCTCTTATTTTGGTAAAAACATTTTGTAGATTCTCCAAGGTATAAACTTTACTGTACATCCTAAATAAAAGCAGTTAGACTGACCCGGAATATCTGACAGAGGTAGTCCAGGGCTTTGTCCAGAAACTCATGAGTTTTCTTCACACCCTCTCCCATATCATCCATCTCTCCTCCGGTAAAGGAGTTGTTATGATCCGATGACCCAATGCCAAACCACGAGAGGAAAGAGTTGTTCGCTGCCATTTCTGTGGAATGATCTGATATCCGTTTAGCTGTCTGTCGAGCTTGGGCAATAATCTGGATGAGCTTTAGCACCTGGAATTGACAGAACAATATCATAACACGATTGCTCATCAAATGCATCCAACACTGATTTTAGCACTAATTAGATCTAGCATTAAAGGCAGAGTTCTGAAAATTTCCAATGATTTACTCACCCCCAAGCCATCCTAGGTGTATATGACTTTCTTCTTTCAGACGACTACAATCAAATAAAAAAAAGAAAAATTGTATAATTCAGATTGTATTCGTCTGATAGAAGAAAGTCATATTCACCTAGGATGGCTTGAGGGTGAGTACATCATAGAATAATTTTTCATTTTTGGGTGAACTATCCCTTTAATTGTCAACTTACATTCTTCCGTAGATCAGGACCAAACATCAGGTTGTACTGGCAGTCCTGTCCTTCCAAGCTGTAAACATGACTTTTGACTTTGAAGACGCTGTCAGTCCCCACTGGCTGACGGGAAGAGAGGAAGCTGCCACCATGTGAAGGTGTCAGGAAGACACGGTTCTGTCGTTGCAGGATGGCATGCTCTGGCTCCAGGAACAACTGCTCAGCTAGAGATACAAATTCTCAATAATTTGCTCATAATAAAGCAATATATCAATCATGTCATCATTTTTTTCCACATACCCTTCTGGATCATCTCTGACAGGTTTGGCTGAACAAAGACTTTAGCGACCCTAAAGACCATCAGGGCATTTTTGGCATTGACCAAGTCTGTGCGCATGGCTCGATTCAAGAAGCCCTGGAAAAGCTTTGTGTACATAAGCAGATTCTCCTGGACAAATGATGCCCTGTGAATGACAAAGACCCTGTTGATAAGCACTGATTTAAATGCCACTAATCGCCAAAGCATGTTTATAGTTATCTGTGAAACAACATTTTATATGTGCACTACCATTAGAAATTTTGGAAAAAGTGTTGTTTTAACCAAGGTTGCATTTATGCATTTAAGAACGTCATATGGACAACTTTTTTTTGAGATTTTCTCAATACTTAGATATTTTTTGCACCCTCAGATTCCAGATTTTCAAATAGTTGTATTTCAGCCAAATATTGTCCTATTATCCTACTGATGTATGGTTTGTCCTAAACCAAACATCAATGGAACGCTTATTTATTATATATACCCTTATAACTGGTTTTGTGGTCCAAGGTCACATATAATGTTTGAACAGTATTGTATGTAATCTTTTAACAAGCACCCAATATATAAAATACCATTTATCGGGAACATTTCTGTTCTGTCCATCTGCTTGCGTGCTGTTTTTTTCTCCAGTGTATCTCCAGGGCTGTATGTAACTAAGCCACGTCTCTAGTACCTAAACCGCAAAACAAACACATTAGATTAAATTTACCACATCCATTTAGCATCATAGCCCTCGCTATGTTTTGAACAGCGCATAATGTTTACTGCCAATGTATAAAAGTAGGCTCCAAACATCAGTGTGCACTCAAGGACATTTACCGCTCTGAATGAAGCGTCCAAAGGCCAGTGACCAAAGCAGTGTTGTAGGAAGACGTACAGCTTTTGCTGGACAAACCTCTGTACTACCACACTAAGGGAGACAGAGAGTGGAGGCTTATTGACAGAGCAGTAAAACAGAAGACAGCTCAATCAAGTCCCGGCGCCTGATCGGGTGAATAGCTCCTCTTTACGACATGCCAGCTTAGATTTACAGAGGTTTTAGTTCTATAGCCTGATTCTCTGAAAGAGTTGACAGAGGCTTGCAGGCTATAAAAACCCACCGCTTGAGCTCTTCCAGAGGACTGCTGTGGGAGTGTGCAGAAGGTGAGGAAGAGATTGACTCCTGCTTCAGGCTGCTGGAGAAGGCGTGCAGATGCTTGATCAGGAGACGCACAACAAGGACGTGTTCCTCCGAAGGCGTGAAGGGCTCCTAAGACATTGTCCAAACATAAGTAAAATTTTTACGATTATTAAAAACATATTTGAGGTCCCATTTACACCTGGTGTTAAATGATTTGTCTGACATTTACATGCAGTGACAGAAGTTAATTCAAATGATTAGTTCACTTCCAGAAAAAAAAAAAAATCCTGATAAATTACTCACCTCCATGTCATCCGAGATGTTAATGTCTTTCTCTCTTCAGTCAAAAAAAAAAAAAAACACATGTAAAACATCCCCTGATTTTTCTTCATATAGTGGACTTCAGTGGAGAACAACGGGTTGAAGATCCAAATTGCAGTTTCAATGCAGCTTCAAAGGGCTCTACATGATCCCAGCTGAGGAATAAGGGTCATATCTAGCAAAATGATTGGTTATTTTCTAAAAACGCATGAACATTTATATAACTTTTAACCACAAATGCGTAACACTTTAGTTGTAGACGCGAGACGAGCAATCACGTTGGAAAGGTCTCACAAAAACATCTAATTTTCTTCTCCAAAATTCTCTTCTCTTTCTTCTTCAAAATTGTCATTAACATTGTTTTATCTATTTGTAAACACTGTCAGTACTTCAGCCTACGTCATGTGTGACCTTTCCAATGTGATTATGTAATTCTAGTGCAAGACAATGCATTTATGTTTAAAAAGTCCATAATTTATGTTTTTAGAAAATGACCGATCATCTCGCTAGATAAGACCTTTATTCCTCGGCTGGGATCATGTAGGGCCCTTTGAAGCTGCACTGAAAATGCAATTTGGACCACTATATGGAGAAATATCCTGGAACATTTTCCTCAAAAACCATTTCTTTTCAACTGAATAAAGAAAGACATGAACACCTTGGATGACATGGAGGTGATGACATTTTTATTCTGAAGGTGAACTAATCCTTAAAGGAGCATTACTGATTTCAATCGAGTAAGACTCGTAATTCTCGTAATTCTCAATGTTTTTTTTTCATTTTATACAACAACTAAAATATCAAATAAAACCTCACATAAACAATGATGTTTGTTGTAGTTGTTTTTCTCACTGATTTTGCTATAGTTAATATATAATTTATATATTATGCATTTTTTTTTAATAAAAACTTGTAAGTGTAATATTTCTACACAAAACACTTATTAAATATACATTTTAAAGCATTTTTTAAATTGCATTTTATTATAATTTAAATAACTTTTAAAATGTTTGCACATGCAGTCATTAATGAGAGGTTAAGATATAATGTAGTTTTTGTTAAAAATATTTGTTTTATAAGCTACTTTCAACAAAAAAAAATATTTATTTAAATACAAATAAATAAAATAAACGCAAATACATTTTAAATGGAATTTAAATTCTCTTTAAAAAATATATAATTTTAAAATGTTAATTTAGAAACTAAAGCAAACTCATTCATGATGTTTGTTACTACCAGGCGTAAATGTCTTTTATTCTTATCTATCCACTTTTGATCGGATCGGATGTCAATACCAGGTGTAAACAGGTAACATATATTTGACTGACAACAGCAGCTTACATGACATCCACATTTTAAGCACTTTAAGTACTTTATCGAAACCATCATATTTGAGGCTTCATATATAACAAAAAGACATTTTCAAAAACAGTAAAACAAAAGATGTCTGGGCAATTTGGTCTGGATATTCTGCATAGTGTAGTAGTATTTGCATAGTTGAAGGCACAAGAACAAACACTTCAAAAAGATAAATAAAATGAGCAAATGAAATGTGTTAAATCTCCATAAAAATAGACATGCTTTAAAAAAACAAAAACACACACATTTCTCACATTTACAAGCTGTCAACCTCACAATATATCCTAATAATTTAGTAAATCACAAGACTTATTAGTCACATGAATTCAATCACACATTATAATCAGACCAAATCTCCCAATTTTTAAGACTGACAAAACTTCATTGTTAAAACCAACCCCTAGTCTAGCTCCTATCTAATCTTAGGTTACCTCCAGGAAGCCCGTGGAACTGAATGAAAAGGTAAAAGTACTTGGTATGTGTGGAGGGTCCCAGAGCCTGGTGGGGCGGGGGGTTGGCACAGCATGCTGGACATACTGAGGCGGTACTGCAACAACGCCAGCTGAAGGACCCATCACAAACGGGTGGAGGGGAGGGGAGAGGAGAGGAGAGGAGAGGGAAGAGAGGAGCATAGTGGGGGGAGGAAAGGAAGAAAAAGGGGAGAGGAGCAGGGCAGTGAACATGAGAGTAGAAAGGAAAAAAGGACAGAGTGCAATCCAAGGAAAATAGTTGGACATAGTCAGGACCGAAATGGGGGTGTACAAAAGGAAAGAAAGAGACAAATCGATATTGACCACAAGAGAAATGCAATGAACATGAAGATGATGCAGTTGTCCTTTTCGCACCAATTGCAAACCTCACTGTTGAGTGACGTGATTTGATTTTCTGGATTTTCTAACTGAAATATCTCTAAAGGATATATTCTTTGGTGTCTTGACATTTTCTAAAGCAAAACAAATTTGGGAATGATGCTAGAGTATAAAGTTATAAACTACAGAAAACTGTAGAATTGCTTGCCTCAGGAAGCCTTAAAAAAAGGTAGTCAGGACAACCAAGGAACATTATTTGTATTATCTGGGCCTTGGTTCTCAAGTGAAGGGTCTGTTTGATGAAGTATGTTATATTACCTTCGGCTTTGCAATTTTGTCTAATCTCTACGATTTCACATAAAACCAAATGGAGCTCATGAAAGCAGAAAAGGAGACACTGCATCTTTAAAAGTTTTTCACCATGAAATATACTGACAGGAGTCACCAATTTACTCGTTTTCAGAATCATACAATTATACAGTGTTCAGAGACAGTTTGGGATCAGTAAGATATTTAATGTTTTTTTTTTTTTTTTTTTAAAGAAGTCTCTTATGCCCAAAGTTTCATTGGTTTTGATCAAAAGTACAAGGAAAATGTAATATTATGAAATATTATTCCAATTTAAAATAAATGTATATTTTAATATACTTTAAAATATACTTTATTCATGTGACGCAGAGCTGAATTTTCATCAGCCATTACTCCAGTCTTCAGTGTCACATGATCCTTCAGAAATCAATGTTGGAAACAGTTGTGCTGCTATTTTTGCTGCTAATATTTTTTGGAACATGTGATGCTTTTACAGGATTCTTTGATGAATAAAAAAGTTAAAAAGAACAACATTTATTCAAAATAGAAATAATTTCTAACAATACAAGTCTTTATCAATTTAACACATCATTGCTGAATAAAAGTATTAATTTTTATTTCTTTAAACAGTAGTGTATATTGTTAAAAGATTTTTTATTTTAAATAAATGCTGTTCTTTTTAAATGTTTTATTTATCAAAGAATCCTGAAGAAGAAAAAAAAAAAAAAAAAAAAAAAAAATTAAGCAGCACAACAGTTTCCAACATTGATAAATCAGCAATGATAATAAATTAGAATGATTTCTGAAGGATCATGTGACACTGAACACTGGACTTTTGATGCTGAAAATTCAGCTTTGCATCACAGAAATAAATTCTATTTTAAAGTATATTAAAATAGAAAAACATCATTTTGAATTGCAATATTGCAATAAATATTACTGTTTTTTTCTGCATTTTTAATCAAATTAACGCAGGCTTAATGAGCAGAAAAGTCTTATTTATATTTTACAAAAAAAAAAAAATAATAATCTTACTGATCCCAAACATAAAGCAATTTTTTTGTTGCTCTAAAATAATAAAAATGGCATCATACAGGTTCAGAACAACATGACGGTGATTCATTTTTTTTTTTGTGAACCATTTCTTCAATTCTTAGTAAACTGGTGACTTCCAGTTCATAATCTCCACCACAAAGATGTAAAATAAATACCAGACTTAATATGCTCTGGGCTGACTGGAGGGAGACTTGCACTGATATACTGACTGTAAATAACACACGGAGAGGGAAACAGACTCGAAGCCAGAGACACCAAAAGCGTACATACACCCCACAGCCAAAGAACAAAGACAGAAGACGTCAAGGAGCTAGTGGGCTGCATCATGCAGACTCAAACATGAAGCATTAACTCGACCACTTCAATCACATGCCCAGTGTGTACTATGCTTATTCTGCCCAAATCAAACAACAGAGAACAATGCAAACATGAAAGCTGTAGCTTTTTCTCTTTTATGTTGAACAATCATATGACGTTGGGTTGATTTTAACTGTAAGTCCTTGAACACAGAGAAAATAAAATTTCATTGGAAATCCATGTTCTACACAACTGCAGGAGTCAGAAACCACTAGGGGGCCTCAGTAAACTTTGAGATGATCAAAATCACATGGAAAAACATCAGCAATTTGGTTAAAACATGTTAGCGCTGAATCAAGAAGATGAAATACCCACAACCAGCTATAAAAGACATTAATGTTCGGTTAACATTTAAAATCAAGAGCTTGCACAATCTGAAATGAAGCTGATAACTGGATTAGTTAGAAAACTCCCAAAATGATATTCATAATAAGGTAACACAAAGACAAAAAAACAAAAACAAAAAAACACACTACATGGAAAACCTTGATTGTTCAGGAATTTCTTTTAGAGGTGAAGCAGAAGTGAATATAATACATAATATACTTCAACCAATCTCTTTGTAGCATATGATGTAGTATATATGTCATATTGGTGTATTGCACAAGAAAATTAAATTGTTTGTACATTTTGCAGCAAAACATTTTTAAAGAATGAAAGAAGCAAATTCTATCTATGAAGTAGATTTCTGAGGTGCACTCATGTCATATATTAATCTATTATTTTTCCTAAATAATTTGTAACACAAACGGGCAAATATTTAGGAGTCTTAGACCTTTCCAACGATATATAGTTTGTCATGATTAGATTAGGATTTATTTGTAATATGGTGAAGTAAACTTCACCCCCGCTGACTCAGAAATATTGTGTTGTGTATTTACAGTTTTCTGGTAAATATTCCTTAATAAAATAATGTTATAATAATTTTATTAGTAGTAGTAGTACTACTATCATTAAATTAAGTAATATATTTCTGTCACAGTTTCTTCAAGTTAAAGCAAGCTTTAATTTTGACAGATTGCTGTGAAGACATTTAAGCTTCTGTTTCTATGTATGATGATAGTTTTTCTCAAAAGAAACATTAAATTGCGCCATTCACTCATACAGAGAGACAGAACATGTAGGCGTCATATTTAAATAGTATTTCTGTGGCTTAATATTCACAGACACTACTAGTCTGATTTAAGTGTACTGACCTACAGTCCACATTATACAGTAAATTTCATTTTTATGACTGGATTCCACAATTCCGCAAATCACACGGCCCTATATAAACAACAATTCTAAAACGACTATTAATATCAGAAGTAGTTATAAATAGTTTTAACAGGTTAATTTAATCAATAATAGCTTAAAATGTGATTATTAAAAAAAAAAAAATCATTAATTGTATGCCAAATAAGGACATCAGCAGTGCAATAGCACTAGAATTCACATCTGTGAAAAAGCGGAGGACTAGTTCAGATTCAGTCCCAGCTTTAAAGGTCAAAACAGTGTGGTATTTCTATTGTATCTGTTAAATTCTAATATTTTTGATTCTAGTCCTAAAAAAACCTTACAAAAATGCAAATATTGACACACTAGCTATGAATGACAAAGGGTATATTTGTAAACAGAGCACATGTGTGTCATTCACAGAGGGAAAGGAAGTGCATGAGTCAGGGTGGGTGTCGTGCAGCAGTCCCTATGCAGTGCGGGGAGTGAAGGGTTGTAGCCAGCCAGCCGTGCGCAGAGGAGGAAGGGTAGTGTGTTGGTCTGAGGGCCTGTATCACATTCTTACCTTCACCTGAGGAGACTGCAGCTTCTGGTACATCTCCAGAGAATAGTGATGGAGCCACATTTCCACAAACACCTTTAGAAACACACACACACACACACACACACACAAGCATGAAGTTCATGTTAAAACATGAAGTAAACGTAAAGATCATTTAACGTGTTCCTACCTGCAAAAGCGTCTCTGATCTCCAGATCTCTTGAGCAGCAGGGTCAGCATTGACTGAGGGCTGATGGGTAATATGTCGCTTCAACAAACTGGTGCTGTGACCACCATATCCAACATAAGGCACACTGGGAGACCTTGAGAATATAAAACTACATAAAACTGGAGCTTATTTGCTGAGAAAATGTAATTTTAAAAGACACCATGATACCTTGGAGCAGGAGAGGCCACGTTTCCCCTGTTGTCTGAGAAAGGTGATGGAGGCACATTGCCTTCTGTAGGGAGAAAGTACTTGAGGTAGGTGTCGACAAGCACAAAGTATGCGCTGTCTGAGCAACTCCCATGCTGCCCTGGAGGGTAGATCTGAAAAGGTTATTAAACAACATTTAAATTAACTTATAATGAGCCTGTAATATTGTTAAATAACCATCAGGGTGTGAAAATCAAGTAAACAGTATATTTGTTCTTGCAAAATGACAGCAGAAGAGCTTTTACCTTTGGTGTAATGAGACTAGAGGCAAAGTTGAACATATAATATTCAAAAGGATCTGAAAGATTAAAAACAGTTATGTGAGAGAAAGACAGAGTGATGAAACAGCCTTGTAAGGTTACACGTTATATAATAGATTTTATAGCATAATACAAAAGTGAGGGTGTAAAGACCCAAGACGTACTGAGCAACAGAAGCCCTGACATGGGGAACTGGATTTTATTGTGAAACAGAGGGCAGTCCGGCAAAACCCCAGCCTGAATTGACGACTTTATAGGACCCTGTGCAAAGAATATACATGTTAATGCAGACACGATTAATTACGCCTTTTTCACTTTGAAATAAATTAGGGATGATGCATGAAAACCTAAATGAATACACTTACTGGCAGATAACTGACTGGAAACTCATACTTGTATTCCTCAGCTTGCAGTTTATACACCAATTTCATCATAGGACCACTGTTGAAAAAACATTCAAAATTTAATTACAACAGAGCAAGAGTTTAATATCAACACTACCATTCAAATGTTTGGGTTTGTAAGAGTTTTAAATATATTCAAAAAGCACTTATGGTCTTATGCTCACCAAGGCAGCAATTATTTTACCAAATTAGAGTAAAAACTAAAATATTGTGAAATATTATTACAATTTAAATAACCATTTTAATATACATTTAAATATTTCTATTTTAATATATCATTAATGATGGCAAAGCTGAATTTTCAGCAACCTTTACTCTAGTCTTTAGTGCCACATTTTTTCCAGGATTCAGGATTTTTTTTTTAAATAAAATGTTCAAAAGAACAGCATTTTTACTGAAATAGAAATCTTTTGTAACATTACAAATGTCTTTCGTGTCACTTTGGTCAGTTTCATGCACTATTCCTTAAAAGCATTCACTTCTTCAAAAACAAATAATTAAAATACACTACTTGTTAAAAGTTTGAGCGGTAAGATTTTTCATGTTTTTTAAGCATTTATTTGATCCAAAGTACAGCAAACACAGTACAATTTCAAAATATTTTTACTGTTTAAAATAACTTTCCTATTTGAAAATGTAATTTATTCCTGTGATCAATACATGATCACATGATCCTTTAAAAATCATTCTAATATGCTGATTTGCTGTTCACAAAACAGTTATTAACAGCTATTATTATTAGTGTTATTAGTAATATTTAAAACGAAGTAATTTTTTAAAATAGAAATATCCAATGATCAGCATTTATCTGAAATAAAAAGCTTTTGTAACATTATACACTATACCATTTAAAAGCTTGGAGTCACAATTTTTTTTTTTGGGGGGGGGAAAGAAATGATAGAAATTAATACTTTTACAAGGATGCTTTAAATTAATCAAAAGTGATGATAAAGACATGTATAATGTTACAAAATATTTCTATTCAGCTGTTTTCAACATAATAATACTAATACATATAATAAATGTTTATTAGCAGCAAATCAGAATATTAGAATGACTTCTGAAGGATCGTGTGACTGAAGTAATGAACCCAATGCTAAAAATTCAGCTATGAAATTACATTTTAAAATGTTACTGTTTTTGCTGTACTTAGGAACAAATAAATACAGGCTTGCTGAGAAGACGAGACTCACACTGTTCATTGTTCAAAAACTCTTGACTGGTAGTGTAATTATTTCAAATGGCAGATTTTTATACTCTCAAAAACAGTGGTAATACTAGTCACACATACAAATCCACAAAATAATACAAAACAAACTAAATAAAAAGAACCTTGGGTCCAGAAAGCCCATGGCGATGTTGTACTCTGCCGAACGAGCCTGCAGAAACCGCAGGTTCCAGCCACTAAGAATTCCATCCAGGCTCCCGAACACACTCTCCACCAACCAGGGAAAGATTGCATGCAGCTCCTAATCAAACATATGTCAAATAAACACAAACAAGACTTTTCATGACTTTCATGCATGCCATCCTCCAAGCAATCCAAGTAAATTTTGGCCTCACAAGTGGGCCAACAAGCGAGAGAACAGGCACGTGTGGCCTGCACAAATGCTCAAATAAATCTAAGAAAGGAGGTCACAGAGTTCAGCACTAAACAAACATCATTCATTCAGACAGCACTGAGTTGAGTCAGGGTGAGGCGAAAGCGGCGCCAGCAGGACAGCAGCTGGTCTAGTGCCATGTGCCAAGCAGATGACACTGCGTTTAATCTCTAATACATGGGCAACGGCACAGTTGCCTCAACAGATTTCTTAGACAAATCTAACAAAAAACTGCCTGTGCTGGGTGCAAAAATAAAGATTTTATAAATGGATCCTCCATGTTAGCTATAAAGTGCATCACAACACTGTAAATAATAACACTAACAATAAATGTGACCCCCGGACCACAAAACCAGTCTTAAACAGCACAGGTATATTTGTAGCAATAGCCAAAAATACATTGCATGGGTCAAAATAATCGATTTTTCTTATATACCAAAAATAAAAATCATGTTCTGTGAAGATATTTTGTAATTTTCCTACCGTAAATATATTAAAACTTAATTTTTGATTAGTAATATGCATTTAAGTTTATTTGGACAACTTTAAGGGCAATTTTCTCAATTATTTGATTAGTTTCAATATTTTTAAACCAAATAGGAAACTTATTTATTCAGCTTTCAGATGATGGATAAATCTCAATTTCAAAAATTTGACCCTTATGACTGGTTTTGTGGTCCAGGGTTACAAATGTACTAATAAAGAATACCATTTCAATGTGTATATATATATATATATATATATATATATATATATATAATTTTTTTTTTTTTTTCTCAGAGAACTGTACCTTTGCAGGATAATCGTCTATAATTTTGCTCAACTCGTGACATCTTTGATGAAGAGGTTTATTGGTCCAGTCTGCCTTTAAATTGGCCTGCAGGGTTCAAGACACAACGGTTAGAAAGTAAGACAAACGTGAATGGACTGTAAATATAGCCTATAAACATATAAACAGCTCTAGTACTAACCAGAAAATAACTGGGCTGTTGCAGGGCAGGTGCAGCCATGAAAACTCAGGCCACAAATCAACACCAAACCTGAAATATATTAGTTCAGTCACATTTCAAAACATTCAGCATCTCTAGTGAGGTAAGTTACTTAAAATAGCACTCCAGAGCCAGTCAACGTTATTAATGAAAAAATATAGCGCATTTCATACTTGCTACTAGCATATGAACTAACACATATCAGCTTATCCTTAAACATAACATTTTAGTTTGGCTAAATATGTTTTTTCTGCAAAAATGCCGCTTAGAGGTTAGCTAACGTTAGCTCCACTGTCTGCTAACTGTGTAGCCTGCACATTACTTTTTTCCTCTGTAAAAGAGCTAAAGGCTCAGTCGGTTTCATGTTCACTTAAAACAGACGTTAAACATGCCAAATGAGTTTTTGAGTAAATTACCTCACACGCAAGAGAGAGAAGAACAATATTTCGAATAAATTCCAATAGACCGCGCTTAGAGCCAAGAAGAGTCAAATGCGTTGGTTATGATGTCATATCCGCCTAGCGATATAACAGCGCCGTCTATAGGCTGAAGGCGGAGAATGACGTCAGGAACAAAAAATTAACTTCCTACTGTAAATAAAAATAGATGTCCTGTATCCAAATTTTTATCCAACATTGGCTCTTTTATATTCGACGCCGCTAATGCTACACCCTCGTTTAGCTTAAAAAACATATATTTTTATTATAATACTATTAAATGTAAAATCCTATTATCATTTTTTATTCTATTTGTTACATTGCATCTCATTCAGATTTTTTAAAACTGGATTAGACTGAATTAGATTAAAATCATTTTGCTTTATAAAGAACAAACCCTTAGATATATTAGGAAACTCTTAAAAACCTCATTATAAATATTATCTTAAATATCACGAAGTAGGTGCTTTTCCTGTGTATGTATGTTTGTGTTTGACATGTTTTTTTATTTTTGGTATAACCTTTTAGATTACAGATTGTTTTTAAACGTCAGCAAACTTATGTATTTCATAATTATTATATTTTTGATTAAAATGTAATTTAATGTGATTAATTTAATCCAAACATATTAGTCTTGCATATGTTTGCAATTAAACAATGTCACAGGTCCAAAGCACATAGTTTATGAAAAAACACATATTACAATTATTTTATTTTATTTTATTTTATTTTATTCACAGATTTCCATCATGTGTTTACAATGAACAAAAATGTCACAGGCTCAAAACACTTATTTAAAAAGTGAAAACTTTAACTAAAATGTAATTTAATTTAATACTTTATTACAAAAAAAAAACATAATAAAATGTCTATGCTTTTTATTTTATTTTATCCAAATGTTTCCGTCTAGCATGTGTTTACAATTTTAAAAAAATGTCACAGGCTCAAAATGCATATATATATATATATATATATATATATATATATATATATATATATATATATATATTTTTTTTAATGAATATACTTTTTTTCAATTAAAATTAAATTTAATATAAATAAATACTTTATTTCATTTAATTTATTATTATTTTTTTATTTTATTATTTGATTTTATCCAATCTTATCGCATATTAAAATGTCTATGCTTTTTATTTTAGTTTATCCAAAAGCATGTGCTTACAATGTCACAGGCTCAAAACGCATATTTAAAAAAAAAAATAAATAAAAAAAATAAATAATATACTTTTTTTTTTCAATTAAAATTGAATTCAATATAATTAAATATTTATTTTATTTTATTTTATTTTATTTTATTTTATTTTATTTTATTATTTCATCCAATCTCATATCTGTCTTCCATATGTTTGCAATACAACGTCACAGTCTCAAAACACATATTTTGAAAATTAATATGCTTTTTTTTTCAATTAAAATGTAATGCAATTTAATATTTTATTTTATCCAAAAATAATATACAATAAATAATTTCTTATTAAGTTCAAAGTTATGACAAAATGTGTTGAGATGACTGCTAAATTACTGCTTATTTACTTTACACTAAATTCCTGCTTGCTATTGCACTCACACCTCAATCTAGTAGTTACTGATGAATGTTTAAAATTGATATTCATAAAAAATAAAAGATTTTCACCTTTGAACTAAAGATGGCAGATTGTTCCAGCTCAATTTAACTCCTGTTTATAACACATGTCAGCTTTGAACCTGTTTTGTTAATATTCTGATGAATATTACCTCTTGAAAATTCTTTTATTCTACTCCCAAAGTTTGACATGTAAATTATGCATCTCGCATAAACCATAAATTTGTAAAATCTTAAATCTTTTATTAGGTTTATCTGATGAAAGTGGGCTGGATGAACCACAGGCCCAGCTGTGGGAGGATTCAGAGAAACATAAGACTATGTTAGTCATAAACCCCTAAATTTGGATGCAAATTAATATCTAATCTATGTAGTGATACGAAATTAAAAATTCAGAGAGCAATACAGACAAATCTATGGACAACATCTGTCATACTGGATAGAATTCAAAAAGAACCTGAGGCAGAATAGCACCGATAGCACAAACCAAACAGCAGCCTAATGTAATAAGAGTGTATCATGTCCATCTCAGCCTTAAGGATTGTTTAGATATTTCTGTACGTCTCAGTCTATCATATGCATTTCTTCAGCTTGGGTAAGAATTTTGCCACTTAGCAAACACTATAGTGACAGTCTGGATAAGTCACAGTAATGTTAGGAAAATAATAATCATTCATTTTTAAATTGCTTTATATGAGCTCTCAAATTTGCTCGGTTTTTGAAACAAATGTTAATCGCACACTAGCAAAACTCAGAATAACAAAGAGCTGTGAACTTCTCATCTCTAATTCACAGCCATGTCTGTGCCAAGTGAATGTGGTTAGTAATTGGTTTTATATAAGGCTCATCTTGCATTTGAAATACAACAAAATAATGAGGCCTGTATTGAAAGAATGTCACTAATGTGGAGAAGTATGTGAATTGCATCCCACACGGTTTTCATTTGTTATTGTTTGAGTCTTGAGATGAATTTGTTAATCATTTTGAGAGCACTTGCACTTTGGAAGAGATTGCATTTTGAGTTGCAAAAGTGTTCAAAATGTCTATTAAAAAAAGAGAGACACATCAGATAGAGGCTGTTACTGATCTTTCTTCTTTGTTACACCATTGTTATGAGTAGAAAATCTTATAGTTTCTCATCATGCTCAATCAACACATCTAAAAGGAAATATCAAGTGCAACATGAAAAAGTCTCAGTTGTCATTTCCATCTTCATTTGAGAGATTCTACCAAAACTCTGAATGTCATTATGAATCCTTAAGGTTCCATTAGAGAGAAATTACTTTAGTTTTTGTTTCTTCACTCCAAAAATGAGACTTTTGACTGGCATCATTCAGAACCATCACAGTGTGTACCCTCCGTTTAGGGGTCATTCAAATGGGATGCCGTTTTAACTGTAAACATTTTATAGATTAATATTTTTGAATAAATTACAATTCAATTAAAATTTAATCATAAAATTGTCATTAAAATCATATTAATTTTCAAAATGTTTTGAGCCTGTGGCATTGCTTTATTGCAAACAAATGCAAGATGGATATCTCTGGATAATCAAACATTATAATATTATTGTAATAAAATTAAAATGTAATATTTTAAAATAAAATAAATAAATTGTAATAAAAAGTATATTCATTTCTAAAATATGTGTTTTGAGCCTGACAGTTTTTTAAATTGCAAACATATGCAAAATGGATATCTCTGAATAACAAGATAAAATGGAATAAAATGAAATAAAAATGAACTGAAATATTTAATTACATTAAATAAAATGTTACAAAAAGTATATTCATTTTTAAAATATGTGTTTTGAGCCTGTGCCATTTAAAAAAAAAATACAAAAATTGTAAACATATGCTAGATGGAAATCTTTAGACAAAATAAAATAAAATAAAAATCTTAATAATTTCAGAAAATGTGTTTTGAGACAGTGACATTGTTTTAACATATGCAAGATGAATATCTCTGAATAAAAAAATGAAAATAAAATAAAATAAATTATTAATTTGAATAAATTATAATAAATTATATATATATATATATATATATATATATATATATATATATATATATATATATAATTTAATTTAATTGTAATAAAAAATATTTTTCAAATATGTGTTTTGAGGCTGTGACATTTTTTTTTCATTGTAAACATATGCTAGATAGATATCTCTGAATAATAAAATAAAATAAAATATTCAATTACATTAAATTTTAATAAAAAGTTTATATATATATATATATATATATATATATATATATATATATATGTGTGTTTTGAGCCTGTGACATTTATTTTAATTGTAAACATATGCTAGATGGAAATCTATTTGGATATAATAAAATAAAATCAAATATTAAAGTACATTCAATTTAATTTTAATAAAAATCATATTCATTTTAAAAATACTTATTTTGAGTCTGTGACATATTTTTTTTATTTTATTTTATTGTAAACATATGCTAGACGAAAATCTTTGGATAAAATAAAATAAAATATTAAATTACATTACATTAAATAATAATAAAAAAACATATTAATTTTCAAAATATGTGTTTGAGCCTGTGACATAGTTTTAATTGTAAACATATGCTGAAATGATATGCGGAAATTTTTAGATTAAAATAAAATAAAATAAAAGAATAAAATAAAGTCAAATAAACTCCATTAAATTTAATTTTAATAAAAGGATATTCATTTTTAAAGTACATGTTTTAAGCCGGTGACTTTTTTATTGTAAAAAAACAAATGCTAAACAGAACTCTTTAAAAAAATAATTAATTACTTAATTAAATTAAATAATTGTACTAAAAAGCATATTACTTTTTTAAATAGTTAAAAAAAAACAAGAATGTACCCCTGTGTAAATGACCCCTCACACTGTTACACTGTGTGCTCCTTTCAACCAATGCTGTGTGTTTAACATTGTTGGGCAATAAGACACTTTTGTCAAAGATACCAGTCAAAACAGTGTAACTTTTCTTTCATTTTGACTCTTTACATCATTTCTCCACTTTTTTCTTCACTTTGGATTGTGGTTGAGACAAATAAAGGCAACTGCCGCAATTTCATCCCCATTGCCCCTAAGGTAAATTGGCCCTTTATCAAAGGCAGGCCTCATCTATCAGTGCAAAGACGGGTATTGAAATTGCTCTGCTGGCCACAAATCAGGCCAATGGATCAGTCCCTTATCTGGAACAAGGCCGTCATCACTCTCCAGCTGGAAAAAAGAGGAAGAACCCTGGCACAAGGACCTTTTTCGTTGCTGGACTGATGGATATGACCTCCCTTGACCCTTGGATGACCAGTTCACCTGGTGTGGAGTCACATCAGGGGCTAGTAATCAGGGTCATTCTCCATCTCTTTCAACTTCATCTTCTGCAGGTTAATGCAAATAGATAAAGAAAGTCATTCAAGATGGAGAGCAGAAAATAGCCTGCTAAAATGGGGTAGTGAAGGCTACTGTTTTAATCACACTGGATCCTTATTTATTTATTTACCCCTGGTTTTCTCTTCTGATGGAGACGTGACACCATCATATATAAAAGTAAACAAATTACGTAACAGGGAAATTATTTTTTACCATAAAAATTGATTTTTGATCAGGATTGATGAAATGCCATTGATCATGTCATGATAAATAACACCCTGAAATCATGGTGTTGAAAACACATTCATCAGAATGAACACCCAAGGTCAGACTTTGCATGGAAAGAAAATAACCATTTACTGTGTTTGAATTCTTTCTCATAATAATTTTCCAATAGCTCAACAACTAAAAATAATCAGAAAATAAACATTTAGTCACCATACCTTAGAAGGACTGACAGATAATATCATATTAATATCATTTTTTTTTTCACCTTACCTAATGTGGTATCCTATCAGCAATAACCTGTCTGTGGGTTTTTTGATTACTGTCAGTTTAAGTGCTGCGATCATGCAGTGTTGCCAGATTTTGCTATGAAAATAAATAACAACTGAAAACAAATAAAAAATAAAACAAAAGTTAAAATCTTTTGTAAATAACATAGGAATAAAAATATCCCTAAACTGCAATGTCCTACTTTGTTAACTTTCTAAAGTGTCACATTAAATGCAAAAGACAAGTCCATAATATGCATATAATAGCTGGATCTGGCAACACACTGTGCCACCTCAACTCTCTCAAGCCTCGTTCACTTCACCAGTGTCTCACAGTGATCATTATCATACCACGGACACTAAACACCCTGATAGTACACATACATCTCGGAGACGTCTATTTAACGTCTCCATTTACATCTGCAAGACGTAGTTTGCTCATCTGCAATACGTCCATTGGACATTTTCTATAAGGCGTCAAATAGACGTATATTAGATGTCTTTAAGATGTTTATGATTTAGAATGTATGTAAAACTGACATCTTACAGATGTCTGCCAAACGTTTGTACATAGCAGATGCTTTCCAGATCAAGAGAATATTAACAGACATCTTGCAGACGTACATGTGCTATCTGCAAACTGTCTAAACTTAATTAGACATGCATTGCAGACACTCATATGAAGAGTTTTACGGCAAATCAGTCATTTGAAGAAGAAATTTTAATCCGGATCTCGGTGACCACACTTTCTTCCCGTAAGAGTAGACGCGGCCATTTTATGGATTTGGCTTTAGGTCTCATCCGCGTCCAACTATTTTTGGCTATACAAAACAGCTGGTTTTGCTGCTTGATATTGCAAATTGATATGTCTTATCATATTATTTTGATTTATTATCGTAATTGTAAGCACAATTGTTTGTAGTGCAAACAGTTTTACTGTTTACTGCACGTTGGTATTCTTCCTGTTCTTTCCCTTATAGGCTAACCAGAAGTTCCATTAAAGCATTAAATGAGAAAAAGGTGGATAGCTGGCCATCACCATGTACATGGCCTTGCGAAAGTAAGTTCATCAGACCAGAGAATCTTGTTTCTCACAGTTTGAGGGTCCTTTAGGTGCTTTTTTTTTTTTTTTTTTTTTTGCAAATTCTAAGTGGCTTTTCACGTGTCTTCACTGAGCAGAGGATTGAGTATTGTTGGACTGGATTGTTGGAGTGTTGCAGTGATGTTTGTCCTTATGTTTCAGTTTCTTCCATCTGCATATATGATCATGGAGCTCAACTAGAATGACCATCAGCTTTTTGTTCACTAGTACAGCCAAGCCCCTTATCCATCAATTGCTCATTTTGTCCAGGAGGCCAGCTCTAGGAAGAGTCCTAGTTGTTCCAAGCATCTTCCATTATGGATAATGGAGGGTACATGCTTTTGTGAACCTTCAATGCAGCAGATTTTTTTTTTTTTTTTTCTGAATTCTTCCCCAGATCTGTGATTTGATGCAAGCCTGTTTCTGAGCTCTAGAGGCAGTTATTTTGACCTCAGGGCTTGGTTTTTGCTCTGATATATATTTTCAGATGAGAGGTGTGTGTCTTTCTAAATCATACTTATTCAAATGAATTTGCCACTCCACTCGAAGCGTAGAACATCTACAAGCAATATGAGTGCTCCTGAGCTAAATTCCAAGTGTCCTAGATAAGGGTATGAATACTTCATTTCAGTTTTTTTATTTCTAATAAATTTGCAAAGTTCTTACAAATCCGTTTTGTGCTTTGTCATTATGGTGTATGGAGTGTAGATTGATGTGGAAAAAAAGTAATTTAAAGCAGTTTAACATAAGGCTGCAAAATAAAACGTGAAAAAAATGAAGGGGTATGAATACTTTCGCAAGGCATTGTATGTAGCTTGCAGAAACAGTCCACTGTAGCTTATGTAATACTCTCAGTAACTCACTCAGTTTGGTGAAGATATATGGCATTATAATATTAAACTAAATCAAACAGGACTCCTGTGCAGCAACACATAATATTATTGTAAGTCTTTTGCAAATAAAGTGGTAGAGTGTTTATGACATGGAGGATGGAAAGCTCTAAAATGACAAAATAAATACAAAAAGGCAATTCTGTCAAGCTGTAGGCATTTCCTCCACTCAGTGTGTGGCGTTATCAGTCCCTCAGGAAAGGAAGAGGACCTTACCTCTATTCGGTCTAAATGCAGCTGGCATAAAATGTATGAGCCAGATTTTGACTGGCAGTAAATGCCCGCAGAGAGCTAACAGTGAGGTGACTCAGAAAGAGGGTTCTTAAATGAGAACATAGACCTATATATATATATATATATATATATATATATATATATCTTTTTCTCATTCTCTTATCAGAGCTAGTGGGGTGCTGTTAAAATAATCTGGAGAGAGCTTGAAAAATGGCCCTGGGTTTTCCCATTGTATTTGAAAAAATGACAAAAAGGCAAGCAGCAAAGCAATAATTTTATGTTCCTGTCAACAACTGGAAAAGTTATAATCTCAAGTGCAACTAAATAGGTTTATTACAGAGAACTTCAGATTTCATATTACTGTAATATTGTTAATTTGTATATATTGTAAGATAAACCAAATGTACACGATGCCTTATGTACCGAATTTAAAGATAAAGTCTTGGTACTCTTAAATTAATATATCACAAAAAATATTATCCCTGGTAATAATGAATTATCCCTTTAAGGTCAATAAACTTTTTTTTTCCTTCAGTGTAGTTGTGATTTGTTCAGTGTACTGATACCTTTAAACTTTATTTATCTCGCTTAGTCTCTTGAGTTCTCTTGCACATCTGAAAATATCAATAATGCATGAAATGCTTAATTTGATGAAAGAGCACTCAGCCGTATTTATCTACCCAATCATGGTTCACTGCAATAATCGCATCAAAATGTGATGACACAACAATCTGTTCTCAACAGCCATGACAGCGAGTCAATGAAATGCATGTTTTACAACTTCTCGCTGAGATAACTGTTGGCGTACAATATTCAAATAGTTATGAGAAGGTAGGGGAAGGTTTTTACACCAACCAACAAACAAACCAAATCAAGTAAAATGAAAAAGCACAAGATATATTTCATTTCCAAAGTAAAATAAAAAGATCCATAGCTAAAATAATATATCAGTTAACATTAAGAGAGAAATGAGGTTCCTCATTTATAGAGGTAGGAGACTGGTAATGTGGATCTAATGGGACAGAAGAGGTCTGGGACAGAACAGGCAGTCCATCTTCTCTTTCTAATGATTACTTTAGTGAATGCTGTAATGGGGTCGGATGTCACAGTGTGTTTGATTTAGAGTCGCCGGCCCTTGGCTAGTTGATGGCAGGACTGTACATTCAATGAAAACTAACTTGAAAACTTGTGATAGTATGACCACTGGACCACTGGATAAAATGTACCGATTAGTTTAGATTTAGATTATGTTTTATGTCTTAATATGGAAATAAGCAATAGTTAATCCAAAAATGAAAGCTTACTGAAATTCTGAAATTACTTACTGCCATCCAAGATGTACAGTGGTGGCCAAAATGATTAGAACAATAGTATTTTCACCAGCTAAAAATGGTTTTAAGTCAGTTATTTCTAAATTTTGCTGTAGTGTGTCAGTAGGAAATATTAGTTTACATTTCCAAACATTCATTTTGCCATTAATTGTAGTAATCCATTGAAGTTTTTGTTTGCATAAGGAGTCTGACAACAGTCAGTGCTCCACACAGAGATCTGATCTCATCATCATCCAGTCTGTCTGGAATGACATGAAGAAACAGAACAAACTGAGACAGAATAAATCCAGAAGAACTGTGGCAACGTCTCCAAGATGCTTCAAGAAACTTACCTGCAAAGCTACAGTACTGTTTAAAGTTTAGGACCTTGTGTAAAAATGCTGTAAAATGAGGATGCTGTCAAAATAATGCCAGAAATAGATTTCCTTCATCAATTAACTTCTATTAACTAAATTAAATCAACATCCTTTGTGTTTAAAGCAGCTTTTGACTTAGGTGCACTTGTGCATAGTTTTTCAGGTAGCTTTGCAGGTAGGTTTCTTGAAGCATCTTTGAGACGTTGCCACAGTTCTTCTGGATTTATTCTGTCTCAGTTTGTTCTGTTTCTTCATGTCATTCCAGACAGACTAGATGATGATGAGATCAAATCTCTGTGTGGAGACTGGCTGTTGTCAGACAAAAATAACTTACCAAAAAACATTTTTTATCTGGTGAAAATACTAGTGTTCTAATAACGTTGGCCACCACTGTAGATTTCTTTGTTTCTTCATTGGAACAGATTCTGAGAAATTTAGTATTATATAATGCTCACCAGTGGATCCTCTGCAATATAAGGGGTCCATCAGTCCAAACAAGTGATAAAAACATCACAATAATCCAAAGTAATAATCCACAAAACTAGTCCATCCATTAATGCCTTCAGTGAAAAAGTCCATTCCTTGTTGTCCTCACACATCAAAATCCATTGAAATATAACTTAGATTTCTATGTTTAAAACTCTTGTTTGCTTGTAAACAGTGCTTTATTTGTTCATATTTCTCTCAGTTTGAACCTAAAAACGTCTTAATGTTTCTAACAAACATGAACAAAAACTCATCTACATTTCAAACGGCCTAAATGTTACTTTTTTGCATTGAAGTGGTGAACTATTCCTTTCAAAGAAAATACGTAATGGCTTAACAGTCACAGATTTTAAAAACAATACGGCGGGAATAAAGAACCCTCAAACTCTTTTGGCTTCCCTAAACCATTTCAGCATTAAAGGATTCTTCAGGATGCTATATAGTTCTAATTAGAACCATTACACTGTATCTACTCACTGACGCAAGTGACAAGACTAAATATTATAGAACCCATTTTAAATCAGTAATGCCGTCTACACTGGTTGCGGCACGGCTCGACGCGACGTGACACGTCAAATCCCCGACAGTAAACTGATGCCTCATTCTATTTATGACATACTGACACAAAGTTCAAATAATTTACAATGCTTTGTCACGTCCAGTGTAGACAGCCTATGTTATGGCAAGTTTAGAGAAGTCTTTTTGATAACCATATTAAGTAGGCTATTTTATGAAATTGTTCAATAAACATATATTTGGAAGAGATTAACAAAAATCTCTTTTTACATTTGACAGAATACCCTACAAGTCAATAATAAAAACAAAACTACTGAAAGTGACTGAGAGGGAATGAACCTTTGCAGTTACAGAAGGTCATCTCATCACCTTTGGATCTCTAGACGGGCAAACAAAGCAGGACCAGGCCTGAGGGACATTATGAGTAAACAGCCCCTGTAATGGGCTCTTAATCGGACCGGGCAATCTGGAGAGGGAGGCCCGGAGCTGTGCCGGACCGACAGCGAGCTGGAGGTGACGATGTGGCAGTTATTATTAGCGCTATCATTGATCAGAAAGGGAGAGTGCTGCAGATGAAGTGGAATGATGGATTTCATGGCTCCAGCCCACTCTCACTGCTGGCGCCGAGGAAGGAAGGAGGGAAAGAACAGGCACAAGAGACCACAGAGAAGATGGGTAACTGTTGCAAAATGAATTTGCAGCACTCTAAGCTCATTTTAATTCACAATTGCTCACTTTTCTGTTTTATACAGCAGACACGAGCCAAAAAGACACTATAAATATATGTATTCTCTTCATCTTTTTCAATCTCTATTCTTCTTTCCCTCCTTATAATGAGATACCCCTTAAAGGAACACTCCACTTTTTTTGAAAATAGGCCCATTTTCCAACTCCACTAGAGTTAAACAGATGAGTTTTACCGTTTTTGAATCCATTCAGTTGATCTCCAGGTCTGCCGTTAGCACTTTTAGCATAGCTTAGCGTAAATCACTGAATCAGATTAGACCATTAGCATCTCGTTCAGAAATGACCAACATTTTTGATATTTTTCCTATTTAAAATTGCGTACAATGACCGACAGAAAATTAAAAATTGTGATTTTCCAAGCTGATATGGATAGGAACTATACTCTCTTCTGGCGTAATAATCAAGGAACTTTGCTGCCATACCATGGGTGCAGCAGGCGCAATGATATTACGCAGCGCCTGAATATAGTCCCCAGCTATTTTACTATTACCTTAGTGGCTTAGTGCCGGTCACGTTGGAAGTTACCTAGCTGGGGACTATTTTCAGGCGCTGCATAATATCATTGCGCCTGCTGCACCCATGGTATGGCAGCAAGGTTCCCTGATTATTACTCCAGAATAAGAGTATAGTTCCTATCCATATCAGCCTGGAAAACTGCAGCTTTTCATTTTCTGATGGTCTTAGTACACAATGTAACTACAGAAGAGTCAAGTTTTAAATAGGAAAAATATAGAAAATATTTGGTCATTTTTGAATACGATGCTAATGGTCCAAACAGATTCAATGATTTATGTAAGCTATGCTAAAAGTGCTACTGGCAGACCCGGAGATCGGAGAAATGGTAAAAATCATCTGTTTAGTCGGCGCCAATATCCTTGTGGGCAGTCCGCTGACATACAGTGCTGTTGTGCTACAGGTGTTCCGAGTTTGAATCCCGGCTTGAGGACCTTTCCCAACCCCACCCCCTTCTCTCTCTCCCACTTTGCTTCACTTGTCCTATTGTAATAAAAGGGCAAAAATAAATCTTAAAAAAAATAAATAAAATCATCTGTTTAATTGGGGAGTTGGAAAACCAGCCTATTTTCAAAAAAAAGTGGAGTGTTCCTTTAAAGGCATAGTTCATGCAAAAATCTAAATTCTGCATCCCTCTTGTTATTCCAAACCAGTATGAGTTTCTTTCTTTTGGCGAACACAAAAGAAGGTACTCAGGGTACTCTTTTTCAACAACAATACAAGACTGCAATTAGAGGCTTTGATGCAAAAAAAAAAAAGGTTTAAAATGACGTGAAATTTCTTTAAACTCAAATAGCTTCAATTTGTGCTCGCTGTGTCTTTAAGAGAAGGTTCTACTGCAATTATAAAAGGCACAGGCAGAATTATGGCCTGATGGGATGCTGCTAAATTATCTTATATCATGTCAGCAATTCATTGTGGAGAGCTGCCTCCAAAATAACTGGCTTGCTCACTCTGTCTCTAAATGTCAGCTTAAATTCCTGCCAGATGATCAGACTGAGCAAAGCATACTGACATGATTTATGAGGCAGCTGAAGACAAATGTACATCTTAATGAAAACAGCAGTGAAGTCTGATGCTAGCTTTATATCTTAATACATCATACCTAAAATAACTGGGCATGAGCTTGCATAAAAATACTGGATTTCACCATTTCCAACTTCCTTTTGTGTTTTCATATTTCATATTTATTCTTTCCTCAATTCATCAGTTTGCCAGGATCGTGAAAACATATTGATGAAAAATAGCAAATTCAATATAGTTGAAGTCCATCACTAAAAAGAGTAAAACGAAGACACTGACGTTCAACGCTAAAGTAATACATAATCCTATGAATTTCTGCATTTGTACATAAGAAGCAGCAAGTTTTCAGATCATGTCAGCTCAGCTAGAGGAATACTGAGCAATTACATTTTTTTTCCAGAGGCAAAAGGTTTTACTTCTGCATATGTTAATAACAGTTACATTTATATTTCTGCAATCAAAGCATTTCTACTATCCTGATTACATCTTAACTGACTTCTTAACTCTTAACTTGTTTGCCTTAATTGAGTGTGAGATGAAGAGGATATATAAAGACAGCGCCTGTCTGTTTAACATTTATGAGCTGAAACTGCCAATTCACAGCAGAGCCACAGGCATGGATTAATTCATATTAACTCAGTAGTTTGATAGGTCTGGATATGGGCCTAACAGGATTTTACAAGAGAGAATTATATGAGAATACGGTTAGTGAACAGTTGAGTTTAAATCCCATATGTATCCCTTGATTGTTTGCATTAATTGTACATTCAACAAATTCATTAAAAAACTATTTTATTATTGATCAGGCCTTGCGATTCAAATAGCCTGAAGCAAAGCTTTGTTTTGCATCACTGGCTACTAATCTTCCTCTTCTCTAGCAATTTTTCTTGGTGATTTAAACCTTTTTAGGGGTGATTTACACTGCTAGACTTTTTGGATTTAAAAATGAAAAATGTAGAGGAGTAGAAAGACAAAACCCAAGGTATCAAGAATCCTTTTTTAAGTTGCATTTCTGATTTTTAGATTTTTTTTTTCACTAGTGGGTGCAGGACACTATAGTTCATTTATGTAAGTAAGGACGGCAAAATAAAGTAAACTGTGACATATTATACCCAAAATTTCTTCATACAGTGGACTACTAGTAAAATGTATACAAATTTGGGACCAAAAATTTGATTTGGCACTTTGACCTGAACATGTTTTGTTACATACCTTTCTATCAAAGTTATCTGACATTATCAAGATGAATTTGGTCTGACACAGTTTAACTGTTACTGTTATATTTTATTACCATTTTCTAAACTATAGTGAATAAACTGTGAAAATGTGAGAAATGTTGAAGGCGTCTGAATAAATTTTGGTTTGGCTGTAATTCATTTGACAGTTTAGCTCTGAGTTCTTGTCATATTTTATAAACTATAATGAATTGTAATAATGTTGAAGGTGTCTAGATACATTTGGGTTTGACTGCATTTGCTGTAGTTTCCGTTTACCCAAAGGTATACCAAAATATGATCACTTCTGTTTCTGAGAAGTGTGAAATGGGTCCACCAAAATGCAGTGCAGTTGAATAAACAGAACATGTTTTTGCATTCAAAAACAGGAGATACAGGGCAGTATGAAAAAAGCAATGTCTAGAGAGGTTTTTAATATTTAAACCTAAGCAACATGTTTTTAGAACTCATGTCATGCGCTCCAAATTACAAAACACAAGCTGTCTAGTGCATGTTTAGAAAAACGTGTTTTGTGTGAATGGCCTTTAACTGCGTACTTCAATATTGTTAAAATTGGTCTGACACTAATGTGGACTGCGGACATCGACATCAAAATAAAAAAAAAAAAGGTTGAACCATTAATGAAACACAGATTTTATTTGCATGCAATCTCCATTCTGAGGTTTGCATTATCATTTTCCCTAAGGCTTCCTCTTATCTTTCAGAGGAAGGGATGTTCCCTGGGATGAATTAGAACTTTAATTACATACAAGCTTATGAAGCAAATTAATCATAAGACACACTAAATCATGCATTGAGTGGACATCTGTAGACATTTGAACAATTACCTCACAGTTTTAATAGCAATAAGGCCATTATTGGTGCATGTAAACATGTAACCAGATATGATTGATTGCTGGAGATCACATCTCTAGGGACATGATGAATCTGAACTTCTTGTATAAAAGAGTATCTTCATCCAGGCATGAGCTAAAAGTAATACCAAATAAAATAAGCAAACAAACAATTTTTTTTTTTCCCTATCCAACTTTTTACTGAACGTGGAAGTTTTGCACGAATGATGCTTACATTTCGTTCTCTGGTGTTTCTAGTCAAATGATAATATAACGTTAAACCTATGAAAATGGTTTTAAAAAGCACATGTTGTTATAGCTTCATCACTTTCAGTGTCACAATGTCTGTGTTTTTGCAGTAACTCACCTGTCATATTTTAATGAGTAGGAAGATGACATGAAGCGACAAAGTTAGCTACATTGAAAACAGATGACTGCACATATCCTACATACAGCTCCCGATCGTACTGTACTGTATGGATTTTGCCTACAAAATGATAAAATCACACATTATTTTAACATTTTATTTATTATTTATTATTTCACGTACAGTGTTTTACCATAAGAGGTGCAAGCCATGCTCGTTTTTTTTTTCATTGTTTATGCAAGGCATACAGCGCCGGACACGGAGCAATTTGCTGGTACGCAAAACAAGTACTTTACAATTCCTTAAAGGAACACTTACTCCTAGGGTTAAACAGATTTGTTTTACAGTTTTCGAATCCATTCAGCTGATCTCAGGATCTGGCGGTAGCACTTTTAGCATAGCTTAGCATAGATCATTGAATCTGACTGTTAGCATCTCACTCAATAACACCGGAATAAGAGTATAGTTCCTATCCATATCAGCCTAGAAAATCACAACTTTTCATTTTCTGTTGGTCTTAGTACATAATGTAACTACAGAAGAGTCAAGTCTTAAATAGGAAAAATATCAAAACTCTTTGGTCATTTTGAGCGAGATGCTAACGGTCTAATCAGATTCAATGATTTATGCTAAGCTTTTTAAAAAAAAAGTGGAGTGTTCCTTTAAGCTTAATGCTGTTACTGTGCAGCCAACAACAGTACAGCTTAACCCTAAGCATTTTTATATTTAGTTTTTATTGATAAAGTTGTAGTTTAATGAAATCACTCAATCCTTTTACCTCGTTTTAACGTGGAATTCTATGGAGACCGTATGACGAGAGCAAGACAATATTTGGCCGAGATACAACTATTTGAAAATCTGGAATCGGAAAAAAAAAAGCCTTAAAAAGTTGTCCAAATTAAGTTTTTAGCAATGCATATTACTAATCAAAATGTGATATAGGAAATGTGCAAAATATCTTCATAGAACATGCTCTTTACTTAATATCCTAATGTTTTTTGGCATAAAAGAAAAATCAATCATTTTGACCCATACAATGTATTTTTGTCTGTTGCTGGTAAATATACCCCTGCTACTTAAGACCGGTTTTGTGGTCTAGGGTCACATATGATATATCTTTTATATTCCCAAGTTTTATGAAGACAAGTGATAGTTAAAGACTTGGAATATACTGCACAAACATATGGGCCACTTTCACCTTAGTTTTATGTTGCTTTTTTAGTGCTTTTGGAGCTTGACAGTCACCATTCACTTTAATTATATATAAAAAAGCACAAAGAATATTCTTAAAACACCACATATGAGTTAAGAATGACATAAGGATGAGTAAATAATGACAGAGTATTAATATTTAATATAAAATATAAAATATAAAATTTGAAATGTTATTATTATTATTTTTTTTCATTAAAAATCCACTTCGCTCAAAAATCTATGGGGGCATGTGGGCATGAAGCTTCTGGATCCCCATATCAACTAATTCCGCAGAATGGCACACCAGGGCAATTTGAGTAATCTATTAAACTTTGCTAAATTGTTTTGAAAATGAGCAAGAAGATGCATTCTGTAATCAGGTAAATTGTGTTGCTGCAATGACTCTCAATAAACGCTGTTGAAGAAAAAGAGTTTTTAAAAAAACTTGGTCTCTTGAAGACTTGAAGGATGGTATTTTCTCTGTGAATTTGATTAGCCAGGCAGGAGTTTATTACCCTCTGTAAAACATTCAGCCGCTTAATGTGCAATAGACTTCCTTCTTTATGCTCCGCAGCAGTTTTCTCTGCTCATTATAAACATGCAAACCCTGCAATTCAACACCCGTTGGGTTCCCTGCAGTTCCCTCAGCTCACAAGGGTTAAGCACTTTCATATTTCACATTGACACTGGCCAGGACCAATGGGTAAACACTTTGTGTACGCTAAGATTCCTATTTGGGATACATAGTTCTAATGAAGTTTGTGCCTTTTCGTGGTTTTCAAGGTTGCATTAATATTTAGAAAGAAGACAACAAAGAACATGCTATCCTTGGGGGAAGAAATTAGTAAGATTCAAAATCTAAATGAAAAACAACATTTTAATTTGTTTTCTAACTAGCTTTAGCTCATATCTTGGGTTTGTTCACCCAAAAATGCAAACTCATATTGCTGTAAACTTGTATTTTTTACTTTTTGTTGTCTATACAAAGCCAATGGGGTCTAAAACAACACTAAACATCACTGACTTTTATTGTATTGACCAAAAACAGAAAGAAAGCCATATAGGTTTGCAACAAAATGAAGGTGCAGAAATTATGACAGAATATTACTTTTAGAGTTAACTATCTCTTCAAATGTTTCCTGTTGGGAAAATTACACCAAAAATACCCTGAGATCATGCAACAGGCTTCTTTTTTTCATTTGGTTTTCCAATTCCACCTTTTTAAGCGCCTGACTGACACGGACTGATATAGTTTCGCCGATGTCGGCTGTCTACCCTAAATGTGTCACTGATTAGGTTAGAGAGGAGAGATTTAAAATGTGGGCCAGGGCTACACAGGGCACAATGCAATCTATTTGTGTCCATCTTGGTTACTTTTGAGAAGGACTGTATACTTCACGGGTGAAAAGCTTTTGTGGCTCACAGTGCAAGTAGTTCAGATAGAAGAGCCGTAATCCACTCCCGTACCTTTTAACACCGCAATAAAAAAGTAAGCACTGGTACTAACTCTGCAGCTGAAGAGAAAGAACCATATTCATCCTGTCAAATGCAATACAAACTTTTCTTTGTAATGTGATTTGGTAAATGGCTCAATTAAGATGTCATTTAATCACTAAATTTACATCAGGTTCTAAAATTAAAAAATGGTTAGGTTCTTCAACATCCATAAAACCTTAACATTCCACAAAAGATTCTTTATAGTGAAAAAGGGTTCTTTAGATTATTTTTAACCCCCTTTGGGGAACCCAGAATGGTTATTCTATGACATTCTATAATATTACTGTGGCTTTTCTATGGCATTACTTTGAAATCCTTTATTTTTAAAGAGTGTAGTGAAGGCAACTAATATAATTAAGAAGCTTGTTTGTGACCAAAAACATTTTTTTCATATTTATGATCTTCAAGTAAACTTCATGTTTTACCAGCATGGATGTCAACGTTGTTGACATACAACGTAATAAACAGAGAACATAAACTGCCCTGAACTATTAATTATTATGGTACGTGTCTTGTAATTCGAGTCTTAAACTGTTCCCAGAGGCATCACAATAATTGGCTTGCACAACTTCTGAGACAAAAACGGGTCTTTAGGCGATCATCTGTGTATTAAACCTTGAATAAATGTCCACACTAATTAGCTTTTGTCATCAAGGTTATCTATTTTTACATGACACTAATAAAATAAACAGATTTAAGTCCTAGCCAACACAGAAATCTCAATTAAGTCTTCGAGCTTCGTTCCATCAAAATGAACAGACACCCAAGGGAAATTTGACCGATGACTGCTGCTAAAGGCTGATGACAAAAACAACTGTTATAATTATAATATCAAATGGATGGTTATTTCAATCATCGCAGGATTAATGTCATTGCATTTAATAATAAAAGCTTGTCTGGGTCACAGAAGGCATTGTTTAGACAGCATAAACATGGTATGGGAAGTTCAGATTTGCTTCATTCTTTAACTTCTTTCCTTTTTTCAGTAAAGCTTGCAATTTTGTTTTAAAATGGTTGTTCTTTGACCTCAAATGTATTAAAAAAGTTAATTAAAAAAAAATTACGTTATTGTCGTATGTTTAAAATATGTTCACCACTTTAGAGTCAATGTTAAAGGTTTGGTAAAGTTTTTTTTTTTTTTTAAGAAATGAATACTTTTATTCAACAAGGATGCATTAAATTGGTTAAAACTGACAAATCTAGTTTATATAAATGCTGTTATATATTCAGAAAACTATATCAAAGAATAAAAAAAAAAGTATAAACGGATTTCATGTGACACTGCTTTGCTATCACAGCAATGCATGACTTTTTAAAACATTAAAATACAAAAGAGTTATTTTAAACTGTAATAATATTTCACAATATTACTGTTATTTTCTGTATTTTTGACCAAATGAATGCATTGGTGAAAATAAGATGCTCATTTCCAAAACAGTAAAAATAGCCTACTAACCCCAAAATATTGAACATTTATGTAACAATATTCAATTAAGAAAGAAAGAAAGTAGGTTGCAACTTGATGATATACTTTAAGAATTGACTTTTAAATACTATGTATACTACCAGTCAAAAGTTTTTTTTTAATGTTTTTTTTTTTTTTTTTAAAGAAGTCTCTTCTGCTCACCAAGCCTGCTTCATTTGATCCAAAGTACAGCAAAAACAGTAAAATTTTGAAATATTTTTGCTGTTTAAAATAACTGTTTTCTATTTGAATATTTTAAAGTGTAATTTAATCATGTGATCAAAGCTACATTTTCAGCATCATTACTCTAGTCTTCAGGGACACATGCTCCTTCAGAAATCCCTCTAATGTGCTGATTTGCTGTATAATAAACATTTTTTATTATAATTATAAATGTTCAAAACAGTTGAGCATATTTCAGGATTCTTTGATTAATAGAGAGATCCAAAGATCAGCATTTATCTGAAATAAAAAGCTTTTTTATTTCATAGAAATAAAATAGATGTCTTTATCATCAGAAGTGATGATAAAGACATTTATAATGTTACAAAATATTTCTATTTCAGATAAATGCTGTTCTTCTATACTTTCTATTCATCAAAGAAACCTGAAAAAAATTCTACTCAGCTGTTTTCATGTGATTGGAGTATGGCAAATATTCATTTAAAACATTTTAAGATATATTCAAATAGAAAACAGTTATATTTACTACAATAGTATCTTACTGTTTTTGCTGTACTTTGGATCAAATAAATGCAGGCTTGGTGAGCAGAAGAGACCCCTTTAAAGAACATTAAAAATCTTACTGTTCAAATTCTTTTGACTGGTAGTGTACAAACAAATCACTCCCCCAAAGAACAGGAACATGTATGAAGAATGTAAACAGCGCAAAATGTGTTTACATGTTGGTTTTAGCATCACAGAAATTGCTCCCATAAAACTGCATGAGCTGTATGAAGCTCCTATTAGAGTGGAAAGGAAACATTCAGCTGCCTATTTGAATAATAAATTACAGCAGACATCACAGGCTAAACCATCACTGACATGTACTTTGCCTATATGTGCTGAAACCGGTAATGAGAGAAACGTTGTCAGAGGACGGTAGAAAAGAGCAGGCCGTTGAAACGTCTCCTCAGGAGAAAGGTCTTGCCCAGAGACTGATAAATGTTAATCACCTGACATTAGCAGCAAGAGACGGGGTCACGGCAATCAACCTGGTGAATACACTGAAATGACAGGGAAGACAGGGCGCTGAGTGCAAATGGAGAGAGTGTGAGTGGGGTCAATATTCACTTAATTTCTTTGCAGAAGTACTCTATCTAAACATTCTGTTAGTGTTAGCGGTTTAGTGTGTTATCTTCTTCACTGTTTATTACAGGTGTCTCACGAAAGCTAATTACAAAAGCCTCTTTGTGAGCATGGTTGGAAAACTTTCAATATCCTGCCCAGAATTTGGCAAAGCAATTAATGTGTTTGCTAATTGGATGCCTGTGCATGTGGGTTTTCTTAAATGCCTCTTTCTTCCCAAATCAACACTCATCTTCCCTCTGTGAACTGACAGTAATTGCTGACTTGAGCAGTAGGGGAGTCATCAGGTACTCTTGCTGTCAATATCACTATTCTGCATGGAGTGAGTAAGTACAAGGTTAAAGCCAGAACCCCACAGTGGGCCACATTAAACCCCCAACCTGTAAAAAGAAAACTGTGTTTGATGGACTCTTCGGTTCCAATATAAGAATGATTTCAATACATTTCATCTGTTATTGATTTGAAATGTAGTGAATTTTAGAATAGAGGGTTTGCACTTATGTCACGGTTTGGTCAGTTACCCAGATGCACGGCCATATTGGCGATACTCGGATGTAAACAACAGAATGGATTGCACGCTTAATGTACTAATACATTTTGTTAATTTATCCATGGAAAAAACTTGTGGAAGCTGCTAAATCATATAGAGAAGGACTTAGTAAGCAGGAAAGGGCACAATATTTTGACAAACTAAAGCTAATAGTTGGTAAAGATACGTACAAGCAGTATTAATTAAGATATTAGGCTAATATTTTACCTACCTGACTGGAAAAAATAAGAACAAAAAATGTTGTCAAGATTCTTGCCCTGGAAATCCTAGTTCAGTTTGGCCAACCACAAACGCCTTTTGTTCCTTAGACAGTTTTTTGCCCTCTTCTCCTTGATTTGTTTTAAGTTTTGGCAGTCTATACTCCAAATGTTTATCCTGGTCCGACCAGTTAGTACAGCCCAAAACAGTGTGTTCATAATTAAGACAGTACATTAACATAACATGGTAAAACACACCTATTTGCAACATCAAGCAGCAAAACCAGCCGTTTTGTACAGCTAAAAATGACGCGGATGAGACCTGAAGCTACACCCATAAAAGGTGGATAAGAAGTTCAACGGTAATTCTTAAACTTTTATCTTTACTAACAATATTGTGCTACGCACAAAAGACACAAAATACAACCAATCACAGTCTGTCTTAATGTTTACCTCATTAAATATTCATGAGCTTTTTTACAGACGCAGAAACTTGTGAGTTGTTTGGTCTCCATCCTCTGTTTTTCCCTCTTGGCTGGGGGAAACATTATTCAGAATCGCTAACAGCGACGAGAAACGAGTTGAGTGACAAGACAGACTATTAATTTTATTATATGCACAGAGGATCTATGTGGTGACATTTAACAACTGCAAGGCAAATATATTTGTTTCAGTGGTGCCTACCTTAAAAAACATTAAAAGTACAGTAATGACTGAGGTAATGTGGGTGTGAATATGTACGTTAACTACCTGTAGGCTATGTAATGGATGATTTTCACGTACCCTAAATGCAAATATTCCATTTACAACCGTGATAACACTTATATTAAACCTTGTGCCGTTTTACATCGGCGCTCTTTGTATCAGCATGCCTCCAATGGCATAAAAATAATCTCAAGGACATGAGTTTGACCACTAGAGGGCACTGTCGCGCTTGTTAGGGTAGACGCACTACAATAGTCCAAGGTCCAATCACTCAATAACTACATTAAAACATGCACTAAAATCACTCTTATAATATAACCATAATAACTCACTACAATGAGATAGGACCATTTGTAACCTATACTTACAATACCTTCCATCTTTAGGATCAAGGCTTCCTCATCCCGCAGGTTTTAAACATATTGATCGATTAATCTACGGACGATGATCAATAAACGCATTTACAACAGGTTGTTTTACAAGCACAGGTCCTTCGATAAACAAGTGCATATTGCTCTATTCGAATGGAGTTGTGTCTTGCATCTTATTTTATTGTAGACAAAGCTACGTTGTTATTATTTGTGCTTTTTAGATCTTTCTGCCTCTTGTGTATGCTGAAGCTTTAAAACAATCATGGAAATAAAGTACTTTTAAGTTTAAATTGAAATTCTTACGCCACCCTCCCAGTTTAGCAGCATTTGCCAGTCAGAGAGAGAGAGAGAGAGAGAGAGAGAGAGAGAGAGAGAGAGAGAGAGAGAGAGAGAGAGAGCACCATATCATGACTCACTGTGCTTGTCGCTGCGGAACCCAAAGAGCAGTCGAAAGCACGAGGGATATTCACTGTGGACTTTATGGATGAGAGAAAGGAGCATTTTCAATGCATTTTCAACAGTACAAATGATTTTTTATTACTTCTTTCCTCACATTGTTGAAGTTTATGGCTTGTTTTTCGGCATCAAAACTGTGACGGGTGATCCACACCGACGGCTGGACTACAGTTGCATTTTTTTAAGTGTATTAATAACTGTGGAAGCCCGGGGTATAGCTATAGCTATGTTGCCGTTTTAACCGTTTTTTTCCTAAATGAGGACTTATTTACATAAACGCTCGTAATTGTATCTTAATCACTGATATTGTCTATTAAAAGTCACTTTATTCGTAACCCCTCGCGTCTTCTGGAATTACAGTGGATTTGGCATTATTATGAAGCGTTGCCGAGCCTCACAAGCGATGTTCAACTTTCCTCTCAGATTCTCCACACAGCTGTGCGAACTGTGGCTTGTTTAGACGGATCACACATTCACGGCTCAGACTGCTTTTAACAAACACTTGTGGCGCGGAGCTACAAATCAGTGACTTCCCAGGGAAAGTCACTTCTATATTTCTAATGTTTGAGGTGCTTTCAGACACTTCAGAAGACATATAAAACCCACGAAACAGACCGTGGCTGTCAAGATGACAACGTTTAGTAACTGCACCGCGGGAGAGACTCATTTTGAGATGCTTGGAGGGGGAAACATCTAACCGCTACCCTGTTTCTTGCTTATAAAGAGATGAAGGCTGTGTTTATCGTCCTGTAGACCTTAAGGAAGATTTGTCGGTGGAAAAACACCGACCCGTTCCCTTCTCTATTCCTGACCAACTTCAGAGAAACTGAAGATGCTGCGTCTCAGCCCAGCTGGGCTCATATTGTTCATGCTTTGCAGAGGTGAGTCTGTCAGAGCGCGGCAGTAACAGGTGAAGATCTGCATGCTAGATCTTTCACTTTCCACGCTAAATTCTTATGTCTATGGTAATAAATGTACCAGCTCCGTTCTTCATCACATAGTGGTTATTACTGTGTAAAAGGTGCTACCTCATGGTCTGTGAATCAATATGATTACAGATTGCCAGAGGTGCTCTTGACATGTAATTGATGACCGGTTGTAAAGCAATTGAAGGTGGGTTCTGAATTGCCATGGTTAAATGTGCTGAATATACAATTACCATATGGATTTTAAACAAGAAGTGTGATCAAAACTAATGACACTGCTTAGAAATAAAGAATAGGCTGCACTAAACACTTCAAATGCTTTGTAATCTGGGACCTATCCATTTGTTTTTACATTACAGCTTGTCATTAAGAATTCCCTTAGGATTAAAGTATCTGAAAATCATTTACTCACCTTCATGTTGTTCCAAACATGTATAACTTCATTGACTTATGTTATTTTTCATACACTGAAAGTCAGTGATCCTCAGAATATCTTCTTTTGAAGTCTACAAAGAAACTCATACGGGTTTGGAATGGGATGATGGTGAGTAAACGATAGCCATTTTAATAAAGTTCTGTCACTGAGACTAGTTCATTCGTACCAATGATTCCTTCTCAAACTGTTACCTGTTCATATAATCTTTAAGTATACTGTAGGTAGACAGATTTGGCATGTTCTTCCGGTCAACTTATTTATGAAGTTAGCTATAAATAAACACAAATAAATGTATTTGAGATGCCAGATGAATCACCATGCTTTGAAGTAAGCAGCTGTTATACACTTGTATCACAAATGACTAAATAAGATGTTCTTGCTCCTTCTGCACCTTTCAGAACTCTATTACTGTTCTAGGTGAGAGGATTTAGGTCAAAAAGGTTAGGAAAATGCCACATGTAATCACACATACAAATAGTTTATTGCATTCAGTAATAGGAAACATGAATTTCCTTGGACGTCATCTTTGATTCTCTCCAAAAATATATAGGTGAATAATTTTTCATGGAGAATGAATCACTCTAATTCTATTGATGAATTTCCTGTGTCATATACACTCTCCGTTTTAGGTTTGATTTGTTTGGCAATATCAACACAGCACTAGCTATTCTTGAATTACTCAAATGGTTAGGGACACAGTCTTGTTCAAGTCACACAATGAAACAAAGAAGTATATAAAACAAGAGACGTTGATGCCGAAAGAACAAGAAGATTCACATCATTAATTTAGCAGACAGCACTCTGAGCCATCATGAGAAACTTTATGAGGACCATAACATGGAGTCGAGGCCATAAACATGGAATCCTGTAGTACATTACAGTGATTGGTCCACTTTAGATCAATTCACAGGCATTAGATCCATCTGTGTGATTAAGCAATGATATAGAAAGCTAAAAAAGGACCCCAGCCTTAATTTAATGCATTAACTGACTAGAAACCTCAGAGAGGCACCTGTTGTGGTGCCATTTGAAAGGCAGTGAGACGATGAAACAATAGTGGGTCCCCTGTGAGCCCATGCTGAAGTGCCAGCATCATTACCACGCACACTCACACAAACAACAAGACTATTAAGAGTGATTACAAGAGCTGTCTTTCTCTGTCTCACTGATCTTTGGCTATGGAGAGAGCGAGAGAGGGGCTGTAATCACCTCCCTCATAATTCAGGGTGGCTGCCAGCAACCGTATGGCGCTTCCTGCTCGACATCAATAAAAATAAACGCAGGGACGGTGTTTTGTTGAACACGGTCCAAATAAATAAGTGTCAATCTGACAACCTCGGCTCAAGGATGGCGATTTAGACCTCAAAAATGATTAGCTGAAGTATAATAATCATTGCTGTGAATGTCTGTGTTGATATATTGTTAGAGAAAAGTCTCGACAGTCTTGACAACCTCTCATTTCGTTCTTCTGTATGTGTGTGTTGCAAGCAAAATAACTTGTGGGCAGTTGAAGGTATCATGAATTTAGAATAGCATACTACTCGTACTATACAATGTCTCTGTCTTTGTCCGCCATCTTGGATGGATTGTCAGATACGACTGAATGAATTCAAGGTGCACTTTTTCATTATGAAAAATGCAGGTTATAAGCACTTTGGGTTTCTTCTCACGATATTCTTAGCACTGTATTACAGAGCCTCAATGACCTTTGCAAAACGAAAAAATATACAGACTTTCGTGTGCACACAAGAAACCATTAAAACAGCAAATAGGACAATGCACACTGAGTCACCTATTGTGCCTTCAGCCTATTTTGCGGTGTGGTTTCTTGGCCATCACAGAGTATGTGCTAAAGAGATCTAAAGCTTTGAAATATGGCATACTGCTCTGACGAAAGCCAAATTTTTAACATTTTTTGCAGTACCAGTATTTTTTTTATAGACCCTTAAACTTGGCAAATAGCACAATGCACACAGCTGTATTATGCCATGAGCCCATTTCGTGTCATTGTTTCTCTGCCACCATAGAAGATGCATTAAATTGGACAGGCCTTGATATTAGAGGCACTGCCATAAGAAAAGCCACTTTTTGAGCAAGTGGTCTGAAAATCTACTGAGAGGTTTGGAAATTTGAACGATTTACTAATCATTACTCGTTTAAGTGTGAGCGCAATTTACTAATTTGTTCCCTCGTTTCAACTTGATTAGAGCATTTTACTAATTCGTTACTTCATTTTGGTGGGCAGAGCTGGGTAGATTACTTACAAATTGTAATCCATTACTGATTCCAAATTACATGACCAAAATTGTAGTCAGTAATGTAATCAGTTACATTACACATTTTAGGTAATATAATCAGATTACTTTTAGATTACTTTTGACTTAACTTGTTTATCACATTAATTTAAATAGAATTATCTTGTAGCGTAATGATGTAAAAAATGCAAAGAGTAAGAAAATATGTTCCATTTATTGTAATTTGCAACATGAAGTGCATTAAACATTTTATTATATCAAGGTTTGTTTTAAGGGTTTTGAGGGTTTAATGAAAAGCTAACAAATAATTAAATTATAAAAAAATAAAATAAAATTAAACTTTTATCGGTGGCAATATTTGCAACGCCTCCGGGCAGCTCATACAAGACCAAGTCCTATCTTAATGAATAGAGGATTCCTGAAATCTCAAAAACTGCTTGCTGAACTCACAATTAAGTACATATATCAAATCAGCAACAAAAATCTTAAATTAATTGCCCCATGAATGTTGTTTCTTATGCTCCAATAGTGTTTAAAAGGCTTATTTTTCAGGCTAGACCTGCCAATGCGCATGCGCAGTCATAACGTACTTACAGCATTGGCTGGTCTAGCCTCTCTTTCATTTAGAAGGTGGGACTGTTCCTCCAAATTGTGTTGCAGTTTGTCCCATTCATAAGTTTAGGAGTGAACCGCTATTGTGTTTCATTAGCTTTTGCTTTAAAATAACAATTAAAATTAAACACTAACTAAAAAAGATGAAATATTTTTATTTACCTGCATGCCATGTGACCATTAATCAACATCAAAGAAACCATGAACATGCAAATATGAAACTTAATTGTTTTTTGAACCTTAAAAATTAAATATTGAAACTTAAATATTTCTTTTAAAATCTCAGGGATACGTAAAGTAAATATATTTAGTGAATGGTTTAGATGACAAAACATTTAGGAATGCCTGCATTGCATGTAAATAAGAAATAACGTTGCATTTTAATGAGTATGAAAGACAAAAGCTTTCCAAAGACACAATAATACATGGTTAGAAAAACCTACCGAGTGATAATTAAAATAAAAATTAATGTGTTCATTAGTAGTTGATGCGATGTTAAAATCCTTCAAAAACCTGAAATGATTTTTGTAAATCCAGTGGTCAAATGCTATGTCACCACCTGACTAATTACTAGTCTATGTGTGAATGTCCACATAACTTTCTGAGTGTATATAATCGTTAGGCTATTTTAAAAAGGAAAATATGAAGATGGAAAAAGAAAATGTAACTTACTCTAATTACAAGTACTTAATTTTTGAAATCTGATTTCGTAATCCAAATTACATGTAATCAGTCACTACCCAGCTCTGACTATGGGTAAGTTGTACTAACTCATGTCCACAATTTCATAAACCCATCAAACTTTTTGCATAATGATGTTATGAATACAGTTTGACAGGACTGTTCATAAGCGGGTGCAATAAGCTATTCACAAATCATTCAATGAACAGAACGGATTAGTAAATCATGCACACAATGTACCTGAATTAAGGTAATAAATTAGTAAATGATGCTCACAATTTACTTAAAATGAGGTGAAAAATTAGTAAGTCGTGGGAGTGGGAATCAACTCCAAAAAATGCTAGGTTAAAAACAACCCAGCGCTGGGTGAAATATGGACAAACTCAGCGTTTGGGTTGTTTTGACCCAGCAGTTTGGTTAAATGTTAAACTCAACCTTCTGGGTAGTTTTATTTAACTCAACTATTGCTTAATAATGACATTATTTCTTGCTTAAAATTAACCAAAAATAGGTTTGAAATTGACATATTAATATGTTCAATAAATGAATAATGTTGAATAAATTATAATTAAATAATCTTTTTTTTTTTTTTAAATAGCTTATTAATAAATGTTTACCATTTGGTTATTGCTGATGCCACTAGTAATTATGTGTCTGATTTTTAAATTACAACCCATTTTAAGCCAGCCATATGTGACCCTTGACTACAAAACCAGTCTTAAGTAGCATGGGTATATTTGTAGCAATTTTGAGGTCAAAATTGTTGATTTTTTTGTATGACAAAAATCATAGGATATTAAGTAAAGATCATGTTCCATAAAGATATATTGTAGATTTCTTCCGTAGTTATATCAAAGATATAGATATATTCAGATATTGTATAAATAAATAAAAATGACCCTTATGACTGGTTTTGTGGTCCAGGGCCACATATAGTAATTTTTAAAGTATAGTTGAGTTAAATAAAACTACTCAGAAGACTGGTTTAAAGATTTATCACAACAACTCAATCACTGAGTTTGTCCATATTTCACTCAGCGCTGAGTCACTTTTAGCAAAGCTTTTTTTTTAGAGAAACTGTGTGTGTACACAGAGTATATGTATTCTTCACGAGGAAGGGAAGCCCACGATGCCCTGCAAGCTATGTGAAACAATCTCAACTGAAACAAAGTGAAAGAAATGTTCACTATACATAAAGGTATATAAAGGTGCTGTCACATTTACTGTTGCTTGGCAAAATTTTATGTGTGAAATCCAATTACATCAATAGGTTCTGCGTGATTGGGAGTTTCATGAAAAGGTGAAAAAGTTTCCCGCACAGATTGCACTTGTGTTCAGGTTGGTCAGCAGAAAGCTGCTCGTTTAGGAAGTGACTTCTGTGTGAGCGGTGCTGCATGCATTGCAACACTCAAAAATAAAAATGCTGGGTTAACCCAAATGCTGGGTTCAGCTTGTATTTTTTTAATTTTATATTTTTACCCAGTATTTTTTCTGTAACTCATCTGCTGGGTTATTTTTACTGTCAATACAAATATTGAACCCCCTCAAACACCTACCCAGCGCTGGGTCAGTGTAACCCAATGTTTGGTAGTCCGTGCCAAGCCGGTTAAAACTGGATACATTTGTCAGCTGTCATTTTGTGTTTTGTCCTGAGAGAAAACGGACTGACAGGAAATATCCTGAATGAAATTAAGGTTTGTATAACAATGTATTATAGTAAAATGATTACTGCATAAATAGGAAACCGTCTGTAGTCTCATATTTTCCTTTTAAATGTACGTCGCAGCTAACGTCTGGAATGCTAGCATTCTAAACATGCAGCATTTACCGGAACTACACTCAAAGCAAAAGACGCACACCAACCAGTGTTGGGTAAGTTACTTTTAAAAAGTAATTAATTACTAATTACTAATTACTTAATCAATGTTGTATTTAAAATACTTATCTAATTACTGTGTCTGAAAAGTAACTTAATTACTCAATAAGTAATTTAACTAAATACTTCTTAAAATCCCTATAAACCTTGAGTAGACAACACACAGGCATTTTGTTTAATATGCACCTAAAAGACGGAGATTCTACAGTACGCAGCGGTAGCATCTCTTCCACAATGTAGCCTGCAATCATTTTTTAAGCTTACCTTCAGACACTTTCTGCGCTGCCGAAGTAAAATCAAGTTTTGCCTGCTTAGCAGGAGTTGCCGCGGTGTTATCCGTCGATGATGAACAAGGATCACTCAGAAGTGTTCGTCTATGCTGCCGTGTCAGGTGCTTAGGTTACTCGTGCTATTGACAGCGGGCCAGCGGCCGATAGTTTTTTTTTCTCCCCAGGACATAGCTTACATATTACTGTAATGTTCTTGTCTGCTTGTTTTAGAAAAGTGAAGTGATGGGAATATTTCCATTTTGTAAAACAGCCACTCACTTCAGCCGAGTCTGACATCTTCGGCTTTAGAATACAACTGTGCAGCAAACTGACGCGAAATCAAGTGCACCTGCACTACAACGATTTTAAAGCGGCAGTTTACTTTTACCTTTAGAAAATAAATTAATAAAGTTAAATAATGATATTCAGCGAGTTTAATTATTTTACAATGTAACGCAAGTACATTATAAGTAACTGTAATTAAAATCTATTAACCTAAAAATGAACAGTAATCAGTTACTCTACTTTTTCAGTGGAAAAGTAATTTAATTACAGTAACGCGTTACACCCAACACTGACACCAACTTAGCAACTTTGTCACTAAATTTAGCGACTTTTCAGATCTCCTTAGCAATTTTTTTCCCAAAAAGTGCCTAGCGACAAATCTAGCGACTTGGACAAAGCTTATTTAATTTCTAATACTCTTCGGTACTGCTGCACGAGTGCAATTTTGCTTTTTCAGCGCTCTCTCTCTCTCTCTCTCTCTCTCTCTCTCTCTCGCTCTCTCTCTCTCTCTGTATCTGCATCTGTTCTGTGAGCGGCAGAGGAGCAGCACTTTCAGATAAAAAAAAAATCTGTTGCTTCTAACTATATTTTACAGGCAGGTATAGCTGCAATAGCCACAGCACAGCCATTGTCTTAATCGTATGTGTATTTGATTTCACTAGACAATGTCGTGACTCGTGATTATGAAGCAGGATTTAATGCTGCGTTCCAGGCCTGTTACCCGTGTTTTTCTTCTACCCGTGAAAGTGCACTGGAACGGCAGTTAAACCCCTTGACTTCTCACCCGTGAACTTGTACTAGATCGATGTACTCCCAGTTCCATGCTCTGACGTCACATAGCCCGCGAAACAACAATGGCTGCCCCTACGGATGCATTTCCAAATATACAAATAGCGTAAAATAAAAGGTATAACAGCTTCTCTTGCTTCTCACTTATGCAGTGTTTTTCCTCCTCTGTTTCCCTCAAATAAGCAAGGAGTAAGCACCTTAGACAATAGAAATGTTTGTAAATGAGCATAAGCCCCATACGGTCCGCCATGCTGGTTTGTTCACATCTAGCTACCACAGTTCCTTGCGCTTAGGCAGTTTGCTGGACTTGCCTGGAATGCTACAAAGTCATGAGTTATGGTTTATAGTCGTGACTGGGTTCAAAAACCTGCCTGGAACGAGCATTAGTGTAGATTAATATCTTCGAGAGCTGGTTATGTAGTCTTAATGGGCCGTGTTTCAATCACTATTTCATATTCACCCCTTTGTCTGACAACAGAAGGAGTCAAATATGTCAATATATCTATGAAATATATAAATTAAAACTGTTTTATTGAGAATTTGGCTTCACTAAAAAGCATTATGTGAGCACAGAGAGGCAGGACAATACAACGCAGTGACTAATTAGAATATGCTAATTAGTGTATGACGTCATCTAATGTAATTTGGCGACTTTTCAAGCGGGGTTTAGCTGCTTTCTATTAAAAAGTTAGCAACACTGGGAAGTTTCACCTCCTGCCAAACAAACGCACGACCAGGGCTAAAACACGATGTGACTTCGCTGTTATTTATATTTAACAAAGTTTTCGTGTGCTCCACTGAATACAATAGGAGCGCTATTGATCTAATGCGCCATTTTTGCAGCTGTGGTTGCACTACGCGTTTTGATGGGTGGAAACTTAAATGTCTGAGAAAAAAATGGCACAAGGTAAAGCTGTTTTTGATGTAACTTTTCAAACATGAATATCCGTCATTTAATGAACTGGAACATCCTACTCATAGCAGTTTTCTTCCCACAGGTTCCCATTTGCAACATTTGTTGCTCCTGTCACATCCTAAATCGTCTTAGGTTCTAAGATTTTATGATTGTAAAAGACTGACTTGACATTGAATAAAAAATATTGTATTTATAACTGTTCTTGTCCTATATATATATAAAACAGATTTTAGAGTGCATTTGTATTATTTAAAATGAAAAATGAAAACTAGCACTAAGCTCTATGTCAAAAAACAACACAGCAAATGGGTTAATGTATAAAACCCAACAAGCTTGGTTAAAATAACCAAACATGTGTTCTATCTAATATTTACCCACAACCCACAACAAATAACCCAAAAATGGTTGTTTTTAACCCAGCATTTTTTAGTCTATATTGACCAGTGACCTATAAATGTAGGAGAGCTATTTGTAGGGATTGTATCAGGTTCCACTTTAGTTTTCTGCATTAGAAAGAAGCCACCGAGGTAGTAGGCAGCAAGTTTTCAGCAGGAGTTGAAGAAAGTGAGCTGTGCACTGTAATTTCTGATAGTGAGCCGTTTCACTTTCATGTTGCCGGTTGGTTTTCCTGTGGTACTAAACAAGACATTACTACTCTAATCTCTGGAGATACGACAACAGATGTTTGTGTTCTTCAGAGCAAAATTTACAGTTTGCCTCATATTACATCAGAGCTCATCTGTGGTCCAAACTTCCAATTTGAGCAGTTTGAGTAAAGAGAACATTGTGGCAATCTTGCAAAAATATCTGCTTTCCCCTCAAACTCTCCCACGAATGAAAAAAAAAAAACGACGGCTTGCATCTGGCTGTGTAAAGCAGCAGAAAAATGCATACATTATCATAAAAAGCCTGAGCAGACTCCCACCAGCTTGCTGTTAGCAGTGGGAGTATCGCACGCGCCTCCCCAGAATAGGGGCTAAGGGTACTAGGCTCATGCAACTGAGCACACATCGCTACTACAAGACAACATCAGAGCCAGACAGACGGGTGCTGCTCAGTGGGTGGTCTGGACACATTAGCTAACAGAGCATTAGTCAAACAACTCGCCCGCCATCTCGCTCGCTTTCCAAACTCAGCCAGAAGGAGTGAAGGATCAGATCACACCTCTATCTCCCCCTGACAGCTCCATTCCCTTCCTCTTCTCGCTTCTTTTTCCAAGTATCTTTTTGCCTTTACTGTGAGGTTAGCATGCTGTGATGGGATGGCAAACATCTGAGCAGCTTTAATCAAAGGGTACATAATTTTTTAGACAGACTTCACAAAGCAAAGACATTTGGAAGGGAGTGAATTGTGCCCTCAAATTATGCATATATATATATATGAGAGAAAGCAGTAAATGCTTTAGGGTTCCTGTTCCAGGGTTCCAGAGAAGATGGTTGTTCGTCAATGCACAAAAACAGCTTCTGAAATTAACTTAATCACTTAAGTGAATTGGACTGGATATTACATATCTTTATCTGTATATTAACAAACACTCATCATTATCACTGAATATATGGAAGTAGAATTAAAATGTAGTGGAATTCAAATAAGTTCTTACAACTGCAATTTATAATTAGAAAAGCTAAACATTGCAAGTCAAACTTTGAATGTTAGCCTGACAAAGTTTTGAACATTCCCAAGCTTGAAGGTTTATGTCTAATGAGTAGATAGATAGATTTAAAACTCTGAAAGGAGCAGAGTGAGAAGTCAGCATACATATTCACCTGTAATGGATCATTGCTTGAAATGTTTTGCAATATAAAGATGCAAACGCGAGTAGTTTTCTTTTGGGAATTAAGCAAAGATATTTTTAAAGGCAGTTCTCATCCTCAGTAAGAGGCTTATCAAAAAATCTCCCCAATCAGACGATACATTTCAAAAGAAGAAACCGCTTTTAAAGTTCTGAAGCAATTATATGTCTAGCCTCAGATGTCGAAAATATTGAATCTGCCTAAAACTAACACGTTTAAAAAATCTGAAAAATTGAAACCATCTACGTTTTGTCAGGGTTCTAAAGCCATTTGGCAATTTTCAGCAACGTTGCCTTGGGGAAATGAATTGTGCCTAAAGCTTCTCCATTTTCAGCTGTAGAATTGAGATTTTTCTCTCTACAATCACGCAGATATATTTTAGAAGGCATTCACCCCCAAAATGGATAATCTTCTGCAAACTGAATTCAGGAACAAAATGTTTAGACCCTTTTAGAGACATCAGTTGCTGTCGACGGTGATAATTTTGCAGTCCATTTCATATGGTAATAGCGACAGGAGTTTTTCAAAGCATACTGGACACTTTCAGCTGAATTCTCATGCAATTTCTATATCCATTCAAATTTCATAAAACGCTTGATGTACAGAGCCCACCTTTAATTTAAGATCACGTTTCATCTCAGTACTCTTTTTAGCACCTGCGAAATATAATAAGAAATAATTATATATCATACTGAATCTTGCATGCTAATCAGAATAAAACCAAAGCTTAGTATGAAAATATACAGGCTTTAGGCAATAGGCATTCTTACATTTATTTTACTTGTTATATTATTTAGATGTACTGTAATTAGGATCGCCATATGGAAAAAAAAACTTTCACTCCACATTTTCTTTCAATTTTATTCAAAGTGTGTGTCTCTGTGTGTGTGTGTGTGTGTTTAACAAACTCTGCATTTTTAAAGTCTCATTTGTTTTGAAACTGCAGCTCGAGCTCTGAATTTATGATTTGACATGGATAAGTACAGTCCAGCAATTATCTTTACACCATTATCCCCTCTCTCCCGCTGCTTCCATAGTAAAGTTAATGCTCATGCCAGCAGGAGGGCTGAACTCGTTGGGAAAACTTGCTGACCTCTGCTTCATTTACATTATTCGTTGCCAAAGAACGAACTGTGCTCCTCGATAAGATCACACTAGCTTCCCCTCTTCTCGTCTACCGTCCTGCTCTGACCCTCCTCTTTGCCCTTCACCTCTCTCTCAGATTTAATTAACAGCGGTAAGCAGGGTTCACTTGGGTTCAGGCAGCCTAAATCTAAATGGAAGCGAATTGCTTCTCTACTTCTGTGCTTCCTCCACCTTCTCCCCCTATATTACAGCCCACAGATAAAGCAACACCCTCCATACTCATCTCACATGACACCAACTAGGCAATTACCTTTCCCAGCTGCTCCCCTCTGGTTCCTCCTGGTTAGTGTACCATGGTTCCTTTTTCAAAGTCAATCCCTACTCCGAAATAGCCCTCAGACTCCAGTATGACCAAGAATTTGTTTCAGTGTTGGGGAATCTGCTTTAGCTTGTCAAGCTACTCACAGTTAAACTATAGTGAACTATTTACTTAAAGGGATGGTTCACCCAAAAATGAAAATTCTGTCATTAACTACCTGTAAGACCTTTGTTCATCTTTGAAATTAAGTTATTTTTGGATGAAATCCAAGACAGCAACCCAAATGACACGTTCAAGGCATAGAAAGGTAGTAAGGACATTGATAAAATAGTCCATGTGACATCAGTGGTTCAACTGAGAATACTTTTTGTGCTCAAAGAAAAAAAAAAAAGACTTTAGACAAAACTGTTCCTCGAATTCACGAGAGTACCACAATGCATATGTGTGGTGCTGCTGATTTAGGAGCCAGCGCTCTGATATAAAATTTCTTTCATTCTTAGTTCGTCTGTATATTCTGGTTCAAATAAGTAAGGCTGGACAAAAAATTGTCATCCTCACTCGAAAATCTTCAAACTTGTTTATAAAAACTGTTAAAAGGAATAGTTTACCCAAAAATGAAAATTTCCCCATGATTTGTTTACCCAAAAATGAAAATTTCCCCATGATTTACTTACCCTAAAGCCATCCTAGGTGTATATGACTTTCTTCTTCCAGACGAACACAATCGGAGCTGTTTTAAAATTTATCCTGGCCCTTCCAAGCTTTAGAATGGTAGTGGATAGTGGCTGTTATTTTGAAGCTCCAAAAAGGGCATATATTGGTCATAAAACTAACCCGTACGCCTCTGGAGGGTTAACACATGTGTTTTGAAGCGGATCCATGGGTTTTTATAACAAAAATATTTTCTATATTTCTATATTCTGCTTTTAAAATAAGGCTGTGCAAAAAACTTCTTCTCATATGGTGAAATCCGCTGACATTTTTGTACTTCTCATTTTCGACTAATTTGTTATCGAATTCGTTAGCGTTTAGTATTGCTCTGTAGTTGTACGACGGATATATGTGCTTTTTGGAGCTTCAAAATAACTTATAATGGTGGTGGATAGTGGATAAGGATAAGTTGTAAAACAACTCAGACTGTGTTCGCCTGGAAGAAGAAAGTCATATACACCTAGGATGGCTTGAGTTGGAGTTGAAACTAACAATAAATTATTTTTTTTGCTTATTAGAACCCTAAACCTGTCCCTAACAATAATGCAAAAACAGTAATTATTGAGCTGTAATCATAATGGTGTACTAAAACAATTACAAGCGCCTTTAGTGCTCATTTCTGTTAAAAACTGCAGTGATTAGCCGTGGTCATTATTTTTATTTTCTTTGAGATGTCCTTTTCTGGGTCTTGAATGTGTCAGTTGCGTTGCTGTCTATGCAGGACCAGAAAGCTCTTGGACTTCGTCAAAAATTTCTTAATTTGTGTTCTGATGATGAACAAAGGTCTTACGGCTTAGGAACAACATGAAGGTGAGAATTCATTTTTGGGTGAACTATCACTTAAACTTTACAAGTAAAATGATTAATACATTTTAAGAGAGCGCAAACTAATGTCACACTACTGAAAAGTGAGCAAGCAAGGTTAGTAGCCTTAGTAGCAAGGTTAGCTCCTACGTACTCGCAAACACTGATTTATTCACTATTTTCCCTTTTCTCGCATTGCTATGAAGGGAAGGTTTCAAGTCTGGCTCATGTGAGCCTTTTAAGGTTTGATCCATCAAACTTTTCATCCACCCTGGGAAAATTTTGACTGCGGCATTTCCATTGCGCACCATCTCTGTATTCAGACCACCTCATTAAACCCTACACTATCGCTGGAGAACCCTCAGAAGCATCACTAAGCATCAGGGCTGGTGCCGCCACTGGTCTGCTTTAAAGCGTAAAGATAAATCAGATTTTAAAAGGCCCACATGGGGAACCAGAGAACAGGCCAAAGCCTGCAGATTAAAATTGAGCTGTAAAATCACTTTGTTTCGCTGTGGGCTGCCGTGGGTTTTGGCTCCACGCAGTACATTTGCTGTGGGTAATTGGGCTCTCTCCGCCACTGTATGTAATCTCCATAAACACAGTGCTTTGGCCCCTCAGGAGGAAGGCGGGACGTTTTGTTGTTGCCGGAGGAGAGAAGGTGCCGTGTCTCTATGCATGCTAACTGATGTGGAGGACAGCCTGCCTTGCATGATTGCCTCTTGTCCTTGATTGTGCGGTATGAAGTGGCTTTTTGGCTTAATTGCTATACAGTTAGCTTGTTTTTCCTGCATTGATGTCAAAAGAAAAAGAGAAACTACAACATTCCTTGACTACTCAGGCTCCTGTGCAATTCCTTTCACTTGTTTGCTGTGACTTGTACTTTATTGAACATCAAAGTTGAAAGAATGATGAGATATATTCTGTTTAAGGGTCTCAAAACAGCTCTGCTAGTTTGACAAAACAGTCAAACTCGTTTCAGCATTGACAAGAAGAGCATTCAGCATGCCACATAAAAAAAAAGGCTGAATTGTATCCAACGATCTTACTACCTTTGCAAGTGAGAAAAACACAGAGTAAATTCCATTTGGAAAGCTAAAAGAGCCTGTTTTTCAATTCAAGAGGTTGTATTGAATTGAGATATTCTGCTCGCCTAAGAATAATTACTTCCTCTTGTTCTATTGTCATCAATTTCTCAACAACTTTTCACGTGCTAATCTGATTTGTCTGCCTCAATTTAAGTTTGTCAAATGAAATTTTCATTTAGTGCAGATTGACCATCCATGTTATGAGCCTCTTAATGTACAAAGATGAATGTGATGGCAACGTCTAATAAGCTTATAAATAATGGTTTTGCCATCTATGTTAATCAAGTTGCAGTTATACTTTACTTCTTGGTATTCTCCAATGGAATTTGTTTCTGTAATTTCAAGGTGGAAAAGTAGATTAGATATTTGACTACCAGGTATAATTTTCTGGTGTGATATAAAGCTAACCTTAGGTGCTGTTTAGAGATTTTTCCCCCTTTATTAAAAATGTTTTACACACAACAAAATGAATAATATTTCTGACAAGTGTGTTTAAAATGATGAATACTCAAAGGAAATCCAGACTCCAGGCGTATGAGTGGACTTGAGGAAAGCAGTTTCTTCTGCTCATGGGGGCGCCATTATACGATCACATGACCAGCTGGCAGAGGCATCTTGCAGTTCTACTACTAAAAAATGTATGTTATTTAGCACCTTAGCAGTGCTCAAGGTGTGAACCTAGTGTTTATATCAAAACAAGTTCAATTAAACAATATAACAACAAAAAAAATTACATATTAAACAAACAGTTTAATAGAGAGAGCTGTTAAGGCATAAAGTCAGCATAGCAAAATCCATCTGTAAGGAGAAAAAACTGTACACAAATGTAACTGGTCCTTGAGAGTGTCACGACCTTAGAAATGATAAAGCAGCTAGAAAGTCTAAACAAAACATATTCTTCAAAATATTGGAGCTGTTAAGGCATAAAATCAGCATAGCAAAGTCCATCCATTAGGAGAAAAAAACTGTACACAAATGTAACTGTTCTTGAGAGTGTCACGACCTTAGAAATAATAAAGCAGCTAGAAAGTCTAAACAAAACATAGTCTTCAAAATGTCACTTGGTGTTTTTGATTAAATGTCTTTATTCAGGTGTAAATAACAATCATTTCAGATTGCTGCTGAAGTTATTTTTCTTAAATGAACTAATCAAATTGTTTGCTGTTATGAGAAAAGAACTTTTAAGAATAATTTTATAAAAATTTATGGGACAGAATTCCATAGGGTAAAAATCTACAGAGATTTGATTTGTGGATCAACGGATTTGGCTTTTTGAGCTGTCACGCACCCCTAGAGGAATAACACATTTGCAATTTCAGTTTGTTGGTCAAACAAAGCTGTCATAAACATGCCATTCAAACATTGTGGTACTTTGTGATCATAATAATAAGAAATGTTACTTGAGGACCAAATTGCATCATGTGACACTGAAAACTGGAATAATTGCTGTTTACAATTGGGTTTTGCCATCACAGGAATGTAAAAACATTAAAACATAATTTTAATACCTTTTCTCAATATTATGTTTTACTGTAGGCAATTTTTAATCAAATAAACCCAATCTTGGTGAACATAAAAGACTTTAGTGAAAAAAGTATTTTTTTTTTATGTGTTTTTTTAATGGACAGTGTTTTAGTTTTTAAACATTGAAATACTGCCTACAGCATATAATTATTTAATTAATGCCTCTTGTAGAGCACCAAATTCATTTTTTTTGCACTGAAAAAAAGTTATTTGGCCTGCTATATCTTTATTTTTATTCTCTCCTCTGTCTATCTGCTTAATCTAAGAATATAACGTAATACGCAAACGAAGCAGCTAACATGTAGGCTAGGCTACCTTAACGCTAGTAAATCCATAAACGTAAGCAAAACAAATCTCTTACGTGGCGCCGATTTACGAAGTATTAGTATTAACTTGCTTCTCTTTATCCAATTCGGTGAATGAATCACTTTTTTGAGTCGATTCTTTCGAGTCACTCTTTTCCACGATTCGGCCAAGCTGTTCGTGTGAACCGTTTGGCGATTCATTCTGAATCGTTCAGAAAAGTTACTCGCTCACTGAATCGTTTGGTGTGGTTTGTTTGTGTGTAAAACAGTAACGCGACACTTTTCAATAGAGAAAAAGAGCGCTGGATTATGTGGATATTTACCTTCAACCATTTGAAATAGCCTTCAAAAGCATCCTATCGCCATCAAATGAAGAGGATATTTCTATAGTTCAACACCTGCACGTACTTCACTGAACCGCTGCAGGTAAAGACATTTTCCGTTATAAACATTAGCATTACACACACACACACACACACACACACACACACACACACACACACACACACACACACACACAGAATGTATTATGGTATTACCATGTTTTTAGACATGTTTGGAGAACCATATAAATGAAAGTGGTAGTAATGTAATCACCGTACATATATCGAAATACCATGGTTCAGTCACTGAACCATAGAATTTTGACAGGTGCCTCTGATACGTGTAACATATAATATACAGAGTTCTGTCTGGCATTGGTTTATAATACTGCAGTGCTTTTTATAGAGAAAATATTTAAATTGATGATCAGTAATCTTCAATTGTTGATTGTTTGATACACTACAGAAGAACTGACAACTATGGATAGGAGCTAAACATTGAGTAAACTATGCAACGTCTTCTATATGATAAATGGTGATAGCTGGCATGCCGTTGACATTTAGAATCAGCGCAGACATTGAACGTGTGTCTGTTTTGTTTTGTGAAGACATCTACACTGACTCTTAGCAGTGAAAAGGCCACCGATGGCTCTTAAATGGATTAGACAGCCCGAGAGAGGAAGGTGACGAGGGATGAGAAGCTGAAAGGTAGTCCCTGAGGGACAAGGGCCCAATGCAGTGGCCCCTACGCTGAGAGAAAGACAGGAAGGACGCAGCTCAGCAAACTGTGACTCAAAGTGGGAGGGTATGCTTCATGAATGAGTGCTGTCAAGAAACGGCCAGTGAATTACAGACGCATAGAGCATAAATCTAAACTCAATTCAATATTGTAGAGTCACATAGTGTGGGACTGGTGTTAATAAGGCTTTAGCGAATGATTGAGCATTATTATCATTGATTACAGTTTTCACGCTCTTGTGGAATCATCACCGGGTTGGCGAGTAGCGAGGCCCGTCAGTGAGTTGTTAATGGTGCCGAGCAGCGGCTGTCAACACGAGAGAAAGAACAGCTGTGAGACGCCATTAGAGGTTTCTGACATGGTGACAGAGAACATCTAGTTTCCTTATTGTTGCGCAGCTTGTGTGTGTTATTCTTGCCATCGATTTTTCCCACGGAGGATCCTGCGTCAGGCTTACAATTTTCCTCTACAGGAATGATAAAAAGTATACTGTGAACAGCCTTGTCAGCATACTTAAGGGTTGATAGTTAGAAGCCATTTTTGTGCTACTACAATGAGAACGTTGTTAACAGATGGACTTTTATATCCCACGTGTGAAAAATTAGCCTTGTCCTTATTTGTTGACCCTGAGATCGATTGGTACGAGTGCGTCCGCTAGTGTATGGATGGAAAATCAAGCAAGCAGACAAAGCAAAAACAAACAGCAGAAACAATTAAACACAATTGTAGCATCAAACAAAACACAGGCATTTTTTCATCTTGCTGTAATTATATTTCAATCATGCAAATGAGTCAGTTTTGGTAGTTAGGGGGTTGTTCGTGTGTGTAATTGAAAACGGGAATATTGTCTCGCATCAAAATCTCAGCAAATGCATTTTCTGGCTCCTAATCAGAGCAACCACCATGAGCAGCTTGGGCTCAATCGCAACTCAATCTTTGCTGAATTGAATCGTTTTATCTTAATTAACTGTGTAGAATCCATCCAGGTCTCCAAGCGTGCCAATTTCAGCCCCTGCATACAGCAAACTCTACCCCCCCACCACCTCTTTAATAAACATGTCTCAGGCTCTCTGGGATATCGACTCGAGGCAGTGATCGACTGATGGACAGCGGCACGGTCCAGTGTATAAGCTCTATCTAAAATACATTATCTTCTCCTGTCAGCCGAAGGGATGGAAACCACAGGGCTGTTTTCCTTTACTGCATCGTGTACCTTTCAGGAAGGCTGTACAGCGAAATTCCTTTCAGGCAGAACACATCGCACTGCTTTTCGCTCGAGATACGGGCCGATCCATCCTGCGCAGGTGAACATGAGTTTGTTTTTCAGACTTGGAATATTTATTTTTCAACTTCACGGAATGAATCACTACTGCAGATGTGACAGAAGTCAGAAGGATTTGAATAGATAGAATAACCCAAATATCTTTCTCATCTCATGTTATATAACTCAAAGTCTTTGTTAAAACTTTGTTGAAGGACTTTTTAAACTTTTGATTGCTAATTTCATGTCCTTATTTTTCATGCACTCGTACTGTCTTCTTAAATCGGAAACCTTTAGGGCTGAAACAGTTCGATTGGATCTTGTTGGCCTTGAGGTCATGTCTGTGTTTGTGTACTAAGTTCTTAACTAACCAGGCTAACTAGTAGGGCAAAATCTAGTTTCACATAGCTAGACCTTCAGACTGACCGCAGAAGGTCTGGGAACCTTGGCTGGTTTGAATGGCCAAGGCCCACCCAAGTGGCCATAGGACTGACAGGTAAAGCAACCAATCACGTTTTGTTTTGTGCCACGTCATGTTTAGAGGCAATGTCCCCACAATAACAGATAGGTGTGTAAAAATATTTATTTTATTATAAAGTATTTTAAATAGTCTATGCCATGAATTTGACATACAGTTGAAGTCAAAAGGTTACATACACCTTGCAGAATCTGCAAAATGTTAATTATTTTACCAAATAAGAGGGATCATACAAAATGCATGTTATTTTTTATTTACTACTGACCTGAGTAAGATATTTTACATAAAAGATGTTTACATATAGTCCACAAGAGAAATAATAGTTGAATTTATAAAAATGACCCTGTTTAAAAGTTTACATACACTTGATTCTTAATACTGTGTTGTCTTTTTTTGTTTAGTGATAATTTTTCATGAGTCCCATGTTTGTTCTGAACAGTTAAACTGCCCGCTGTTCTTCAGAAAAATCCTTCAGGTCCTATAAATTCTTTGGTTTTTCAGCATTTTTGTGTATTTGAACCCTTTTCAACAATGCATTAAGAGCCGGGGCGTGAAAACTTTTAGAATTTGAAGATCAGTGTAAATGTAATTTCTTTTGTCTTCTGGGAAACATGTAAGTATCTGCTGTAGCTTCTGAAGGGCAGTACTAAATGAACAAAATACAATATTTATGCGAAATAAGAAAAATGTCTACATCTTCATTCTGTTTAGAAGCTTTCACCCCTGGCTCTTAATGCATCGTCTTTTCTTCTGAAGAATAAGTGAGTGTTTGAACCTTCTGTAATGGTTGCATATGAGTCCCTCAGCTGTCCTCAGTGTGAAAAAATGGATCTCAAAATCATACAGTCATTGTTGGAAAGGGTTCAAATACACAAAAATGCTGAAAAACCAAAGAATTTATAGGACCTGAAGGATTTTTCTGAAGAACAGCAGACAGTTTATCTGTTCAGAACAAACATGGGACTCATGAACAACTATCACTAAACAAAAAAAAAGACAGCTGTGGATCATTCAGGTAACAACACAGTATTAAGAATCAAGTGTATGTAAACTTTTGATCAGGGTCATTTTTATAAATTCAACTATTATTTTCTCTTGTGGACTATATGTAGTTGATCCTGATAAGCGCTTATCATCACAGTTGTAAACACCTTTGTTTAAAGGCGGAAAGTCAAAGAATGTGACGCGTGTTTCCCGGACATCCTGCATATTTCAACCTGTCCGATGAGGACTTCGAAACTCCTGAAGTGTTTCCAATTTTGTGTGCCATATGCAACAGACTTTCAGCCAACAGTCCATGGCTGAGACTAGACAAAAGCCGGCACTGTAACAATAATTTAATACCTTTGGCATTATATTTCCTCCGCCTAGGTTTGCTCCCAAGTGCCCAGCATTATTTTCTTCATAATGAAGGTCAATTATTATAATCTTGTTTCTATAATGATTGTGCCCTCTATGGCTGCATATACATGCTATCCTTATAATTACTATTTAATCACTGTTAGATCTGTACTGTTAGAATGGAACTGGTGGGATCATTTGTATTCTACAGTTGGTCATTTTTACTTAATCTGTTTGATGCATTAGTTAGATTCATTTGTTTGTTTATGCAGATAAGTGACCATATGACCAGTCAGCGTCTGCCAGATTGCTCTGACACGACATACAAAACAATTTAGCAAGTGTGTATTGCATGTAGTTTTTTAGTTTTGTGCTTGTGAGCATAATCTAGGAGGCACTGTACATACTTTGACTGGTAACTGAAAGGTTGGAAGTTAAACCCTCCTAAATAGATTAGTTCACTTCCAGAAAAAAAAATCCTGATAATTTACTCACTTCCATGTCATCCAAGGTGTTCTTATCTGTCTTTCTTCAGCTGAAAAGAGGTTTTTAAAGGAACATTCCACTTTTTTTTTGAAAATAGGCTCATTTTCCAACTCCCCTTAGAGTTAAACAGATGAGTTTTACCGTTTTCAAATCCATTCAGCTGTGCTCCAGGTCTGATGGTAGCACTTTTAGCATAGCTTAGCATAAATCATTGAATCTGATTAGACCGTTAACATCTCGCTCAAAAATGACCAAAGAGTTTCGATATTATTCCTATTTAAAACTTGACTCTTCTGTAGTTACATCATGCACTAAGACCAACAGAAAATTAAAAGTTGTGATTTTCTAGGCTGATATGAATAGGAACTATACTCTCATTCCGATGTAATAATCATTGAAGTTCACTATATGGATGGTTTTCCTCAAAAACCTTAATTTCTTCAAGGCTGATTCACAAACATCACATCATTCAACGTGTTTTTAGTTTATTTTTAATTTATATATATTTTGTTTTGTTATTTATTTGCACATCCATGGTTTAAGCTGGTTTTATTAATGGTCTGTCTTTTTTGTCTTAAATTGTTATTCATGATTCACAGTTGCCATATGAAAATGTTCACACAGGTTTTACACAAATATATGTTTGCGCATGTATGCATATACACACTTAAGGAGACCTGAAGTGTTAGTGATAGCGGTGGCCTGTGCAAAACTTCCCACACAGGCCTTAAGGGTCCCAGCTTTGTGCTGAAGTGCCTTCATCAGACAACCACTCCACAACGTCCTCTTGCCTGAACCTGTGAGTTAGAAGTGCATCTGTGTACGATACTTTTGAGGTTCTCTGACACCGGAATCATTTAGCTCAACTACTCCACAATGCAGGCCAGAATCAGAGAATCTAAGAGTCCGCGGCACAGCAACAGGCTCCTTTAATTTTTAATGGTCTCAGTTCAGCCAACGAGCACACGAGGAAAGAGAACTTCAGAACATCTTACGAATCAAAAGCTGCTGGCTCTAGAGTCTTGTGAGCCTCTCCATGCTGGCAAAGAGTAACTTCAGTGAGGAAGCTCCGTTGGGCTGGCTGGATCCATTCCTGTGCTTCAATCACCCCTAAATGAAAGACGATGTACGCAATTAGCCAAGCAGACGGTACTTGCAAATGGTTGACTTTGGCTTCTGGCTCACTCCACTGGCATCTCGTAAATAATGACTGGAGGTGATTTGGGAACTGTGACGGTGGCTGTGGATTTAGCTGGACTGGTTCATGTTTGTGGATATGTTTGTGAAGGGTTGAACTGCATAATTTTGGCATAAACTAATAATGTCTGTTTACTCCAGCTCCGATGTATAGGTTTCTATGTAAGTAGTGGTATTTCTGATTGGGCTGAGGCTGGTATTTTAGCAGTTTTGAAGTAAAAGTATTTGATGGACGTATAATATGTGTTGAGAGCATTCACTCAGTATCATTATCTAATTTTCGAGGTTTTGCATCTGAACTCTTCATCTCTATATATTGTTTTTCAGGCTGTTTTTCTGAACAAAAAAATTTACATAATGAACAAAAGAATCTGCAAAGTTCACCCAAAAACACAAATGCTGTCATTAATTACCCACATACAGTGGGGCAAAAAAGTATTTAGTCAGCCACCAATTGTGCAAGTTCTCCCACTTAAAAAGATGAGAGAGGCCTGTAATTTTCATCATACGTATACCTCGACTATGAGAGACAAAATGAGAAAAAAAATCCAGAAAAATCACATTATAGGATTTTTAAAGAATTTATTTGCAAATTATGGTGGAAAAGTGGGAGAACTTGCACAATTGGTGGCAGACTAAATACTTTTTTGATCCACTGTATTGTTCCAAACCCATAAGACCTTCGTTCATCTTCGGATCACAAATTAAGATATTTTTGATGAAATCCGCTTTCTGACCCCGAATAAACAGCAATGCAACTACTACATTCAACGCTCAGAAAGATAGGAAGGACTTTATTAAATTAGTTCATGTGACATCAGTGGTTTAACCATAATTTTATGAATCTATGAGAATATTTTTGTGTGCAAAGAAAACTAAAACGACTTTATGCAACAATTTCTTATCTGTGTCAGACTTCAATGTACTCTCGTGTTTCTATTTAATCTTATTGCTGAGCTTACATTTGTATTTTTTCTTTTATGTCTGTGTATTTTTATCACATAGTAACGAGACCAGAGGCAAGTGTTTTCATAAGGAGGCACTAAAGGTAGTGCAGTGTATATGAGCTGTTTGTAGATGATGTGTGGCAGCAGAGCTCTGCTGCAGCAGCAGCACACAGTTTGATGGTGCTGTGGATCACTGCAGTGGTGCTGTGGTCTTCTGTACTTATTTAAGAAGCAAGCTTGTGACATGCAACTACCCACACAGCTACAGAGTGGGATGTCATATTTATGCCACCCCATCTGTGGAAACCGTGTGGTTTGTGTAAGTGACCGCTTTTGAACATATGTGTGTTTGTATATGTTTACACGACTGTTAGAATGTTTTTTTTTTTTAAAAAGTCTCTTTATGCTTACCAAGGCTGAATTCTTTTAGTGACAAATACAGTAGTACTGTGAAATATGATTATAATTTAGAATTACTGTTTTCTATGTTCATGTATTGCAGTTTATTCCTTTGCTTATTCCTTTCAGCATTTATTTATATGCTGAATATTATAATTATCAATGTTGGAAACAGTTGCTGCCAAATATTTTTTTGCAACCTGTGATTATTTTTTCAGGATTCTTTGATGAATAACTAGTTAAAAAGAACAGCATTTTTATTCAAAATATACATTTTTTTCTAACAATGTAAATGTATGCTATCACTTTGTATTCATTTAACACATCCTTGGTGAATAAAAGTATCAATTTCTTTCAAAAAAAAAAAGAATAAAAATGTACTGACCACAAACTTTTAACCAGTAAACCTTAAAACCTTTCTATTTTAAATAAATACTGTTCTTTTTTAACCTTTTATTGAACAAAAAAATCCTGAAAAAAGTATCACAGGTTCCAAAAAAAATTATTAAGCAGTGTTTCCAGCACTGATAATAATCAGCATATTAGAATGATTTTTGAAGGATCATGTGACACTGAAGACTGGAGTAATGATTCTGAAAATTCAACTTTAATTACAGATATAAATTCAATTTTAATGTATATTAATATAGAAAATCATTGATTTACATCATAATAATATTTCACAATATTATTTTTTTTTTCTGTATTTTTGATCAAGTGAAAACAGCCCTGATAAGCATAAGGAACTTCTTTAAAAAACATTAAATGAGATGGTGTGTCCAAAAAAATGTCCTGGCTCTTCCAAGCTTTATAATGGCACTGAATGGGAGTCGATATTTGCTGTCTGAAGCAAATCGATGTGTTTGTGTAAGAAAAATATCCATATTTAAAACTTTATGAACCTTAATCTCAAGCTTACGCTAATTGTCGAATGTGCGTTCATGTGAGTGCTGTTTCACTGGATGACTTAGGGGCCGTGCACATGTTGCGTCTTTTGCACGCTCAAGTATTTCAAATGTAGCCGCGTGCTCATAATGGAAGCGACGTGGTCGCGATGCACATGCGGTGCGACGCGCACATTTTTCCAGGCCTGTCCGCACCGCATCGAGATGAAACTTCTCGCGTTTTCCAGGAGATTTTAGGCACGACATGTGAACGGCCCCTTACGATGTAGGCGAAGCATAAGCAAGGGTGAACCAATTTTGTTTATAGCAAAAATGAAAACCAGTCGAAATCCTCCATGTTTCTTTGAAATCTTTGTTTTGTACTCACGGTCTCTTTGTTACGGTCTCCTTGCATTGTCAATCAGGAGGACTATATAAGATGCACTCATAGATACATACATTGCTGAGTATTGTTTGTTTGTATCATCAGTTGCTAGTCATTCTTGTTTCCATGTTTCTTCCTATGTTTTCCTGGTATCCTAGTTTTGTTTCAAAGAGATTATGATTTACAAAGTTTTGAATATGGATATTTTTTCTTGCAAAAAACTCCTGAATTTGCTTCAGGGGACATACTGAAAAATACTGAAAAATGTTAGTTGTGTTGCTGCTGACTCCCCAACACTGTATGCTGACTGCATACGTTTGCACTACACTGTGTCTGTTGTTGTATTATATTGAGGGAGAGCACCCCCAACATGTCCTTAGCATTAGTACTGGGATCAGTCAGAGCTGTCATCCTTGTGCCGGGGAGGCTGATGCAGAGGTTGATCGCCTCCGAATCCTCTGTTGTACAGGCCCTGCAGCTCACACTAGTAGAGGAGGGTTCACACACAGATTTGCATGCTGTTCACACTGCGTTTGTGACAACAAACCCCAGCCGCAGCACTTGCCATCAAACCTATTACATCCCTCCTGGAGCTGCTGGGTGACTGAAAAGAGCAGAGCCAGTTGCTGGAGGATTGAAAGAGAGGACTCAGCGGTTGGCCGGGATGTATTGATAGAACCTCTTCTGGAATGGCACGGGTGACCACCAAGCAGGGTACACAGGAGAACGGGAAACTAGAAGTCTGTTGTTTGTATAAAAGGTAGCGTTGCTGTCTTTGGTGGAGTCTCGCTGAGTTTGGGATGCAACCGGCATGAAAATAGCAGAAAGTTTCACACTGCATCGACAAAGCAAAATCAGCTAAATGTCAAAGTTTGTTAACCTACCCTTTTAAAAATCAAATCAAATGATGTCTCTGGAGTTTAGGAAGCTATAAAAACTATTATCTAGGATGTAAAGTATTTGACACTTTCGAATGGATTTGTTGCAGCCAAACCTCTTTTTGTCAGATCGATGTAAGCATAAACACAAAGAGCTTTTTGCAAGGTGTTATTTAGAACCGCTCATTAAATCTGAGTAGAGAGATTAATTGCGTGTTGTGTTTGGGTTGAGATGATAAGAGGCTTAGGTATTGATCCAATTCTTCAAACCTCTAAAGGATGAGTTGAGCCCAAGTTCCATGATTTGGAGCCAGGGGAGGAGCGCAAACTGTCCGCTGATAGCCACTGAAAAAAATGGCTCGACTCTTTATTGTTTTTGCTCTTTTACCACTGCTGTCATTCAGCATACAGTTTTATTCAAAGCAACCTGCACTGACTTATGCTAAAGCCAACAGATTTTTTTGTTTTTGTTTGGCAACCTTTTTTATTTTAACATTGCTTCTCCAACTAATTATTGAACAGCTACCTGGAAAAATAAATATATAAATAAATAAGAGAAAGAGAGAGTCTAATTAGATTTGATTAGATAGACGTGCATCTGATGTTTTTGCTCTGCCTGTTTACATTATTTACAGAGCATTCAAAAGCATAGTTGTTGGGGGTTTTTTTTTTAGGCAGGCTACTAAAACATCATTTGACATTATTAGGGCCATTAAAACAAACCATTCTGGGGTTATCTGGCAACCTACTGCTGGGTAAATATTATCTTGAGTTTTATACATTAAACCATTTGCTGGGTTGTTTTTTGACATAGTGCTGGGTCAGTTAACCCTTTCGAATGTTTGTCATTTGAAATAATAAAAATGTACTCTAAAATCTGTTTTATAGGACAAAACAGATTACATATTTATTTTTTTTTTACTCAATGTCAAGTCTTTTACAAATAATGAAATCTACAAAAACATTCAGTAAAGGTTTAAGACATGACAGGAGCAGCAAGAGCAGCCAGTGGGAATCTGTAGGTTCATCAAATGACTTATATTAATGACTTATCTTATATTCATGTTTGAAAAGTTACATCAAAAATAGCTTCTATTATAGTCTATGAACTGCATGGAAACCTTGTTACATGTAACAGTAAAGGCGCATCATATTTTACCCCTGGTCACGCATTCATTTGGCGGGAAACTTCCATGGTGGCACTGGTGTGTCGTTTGCTTTGAGTGTAGATTCAGTAAATGCTGCCTTTGTAGAAGCTTGGTATTCCAAATAGACGTTAGCTGAGATGTACATTTAAACAAAAAAAGGAAAATGTGAGAGTACAGACAGTTTTCTATTTATACAGTGGTAATTTAAAATGAATACAATGTCATGCAAACCTTAATTTCATTCAGGAAGTTTCCAGAGGTTCTGTCCTGAGGTTTTCTCTCTACTCAGGACAGAACACAAAATGACTGCTGACAAATGTAACCAGTTTTAACTGGTTACATTTGGCACAGACTACCCAACTTTTTGCTGGATAGTTTTGTGAGTGGGTTCATCATTTGTACTGACAGTAAAAATGGCCCAGCAGCTGAGTTACAGAAAAATTACCTAGGACCTGGGTAAAAAAATATAAAAAATAACCCAATGAAATGACCCATCGGCAAATGAAATCGGCATTTGGGTAAAAAAAAAAACAGCATTGTTTAGAGTATAGAGAAAAACTACCCAGCACTTGGGTAAGCCAATAAAATGACCCATCAGGCATTTTGGTAAAAAAAAAAATAACCCAGCATTTTTTGGGTGCAGCTGCAGGTATTGAGACCAATAAGTGTGACTTAGAAACTCTTTAGTTGGCTGAAGACTATTGCATTCTGGATCAACTGTAGAGGCTTAAAGGTGCTGTATGTAATTTTTTTGACTGTACCAAAGCATAAAAACACTGTAATACATTCACAAGTGTTTAGGAAACATGCTAAGTTCACATACTTGTTTGGTCCGTGTGACTCCGCCCACTGCCAGTTTAACCAATAGCATTTCGACACCCCGGGTTGCCAGTGGAAAACACAGCGTATTGAAACCATTGAAGTCAGCAAATTAACTGTCAAAAAAGCCTCAACATCCATCTAAAAAAAAAACATAAACTCACTCAACAAAATGTAAATAAGACTGAAATAAGACTGGCTCTGTAGATCAGTTTTTTTTTAATCATCTTAAAATTCTTTTTAAAGGTACACTAGTTTGAAATGTGTTCTACAATTTTCCATTATTAAATCACATGGTCTATCTCATTACTGCCATGCCATCAACACTCCGGTCTATATCTTGTATCCACTTTCTGTCTCCTGCTCTGTTCTCAGTGAAATGATCTCAACTTGTCACTTGACATTTCAGCTTGATAGCTACTCATCACCTCAACCTGGACAAGAGTGAATTCCTCCTTTCCCCTTTCCAAGACCTCCCACAGTTAATCTCTCTCCATTTCGATTGAAGGTCAAACAGTCATCATCTTCCTCTGTGTAAAAAGCCTAGGAGTTGTCCCAGACGATTTTCAGCGATCATATTCTGGTCGCTACTTCATGCCCCACAACATATTCCGATAGTTTCTTTGACCCCTGCTCCACCCATCTTCATGTTTTAGTTATTGCTGTACTATATAATGGCAGTTCATGTCTGTAAGGCTGAGCTGTAAATCTGTAATGCACACTTAAAATACCAGGATTCAATGATCTAGGTGTGTGTGTGTGTGTGTGTGTGTGTGTATGTATGTATGTATGTATGTATGTGTATATATATATATATATATATATAAGAATATAAGAATTTAAAAACATACTCTTTACAGAAGAGGTGTATTCAGTCATTGTATATATAAATGGCATGTTTTATGTATTTTTAAATAAATTCATAGAAGCGTAACACCATTGACCCAGTTCACCCCACACACTATGATCTAATAACAAACCCAAGGCCGACTACTGTGTAGCTTGAGTCACATCAGTAAGATAATGTTTTCCAAGAAAAACACATGCAAGGTAGAACACTTTATACCATGTAGCCCCTTTGACCATAAGTGACAGTTGTGTATTTGACTCTTGACTGGTTGTCTTAACTGTGGTGCTCTTGTGCTGTATTTATGTTCACGGCTCTCCTCTTTCTGTGTAGGAGGTGGAGGGTTTTAGTTCTTATCCAGCCTTCCTTCTCTCTGCTCCTGACAGAAATGGAATAAAGGCAGCCTATTGTGGGTTGAGCTATTACCTGATAACAGGCTGTCATTTTAAAACCATTTTGAAGTCATTTGCCGCTCTTTGTAGTGCCATTGTAGCACCACTTGCGTTCCCACTCAGCCCTCCCTCGGTTTCCCCGTCACATGCAGTCCTTTCCTGCTCTTCCGCCAGAAGACAACTCCTTATATAACTGATGAAGAAAAGTACTCCATCACCGTCGATTAGAGCTGGAACGCTGACTCAGGCGAATCGCTATTATTCTGTTTTCTTTTTTTAAACCTAGTCAGAACTAAGAAATTAAATTTAGAGATGAACTTTACATTTAATCATTGAACAGTCCAAAGCGACTTACAAGTAAGGACAAGCAAAAGCTGTTTATCGTACAAAAGCCAACAACATTAATACTGTAATAATGTATTTCAAGAGTAAACCAGCATAGTACAAAAGCTAGAATAGATGAACTGCAAGAAAGAGAAAAGGAGAATATAGTATATGTGTGTGTTTATAATGTTAATAGCTTAAAGGGATAGTTCAGCCAAAATGCTAATTCTGTCAATACATCACTAACCAATCAAATGTGACATAAAAAATGCGAAAACATTCCTACAGATACGTTTTCATCATGAGATCAGGTAGGTCATGGTACTGTCGTGAACACGTGTCAAAGACTGACACAGAAGAGAAGAAATTGTTAAATAAGGTTGTTATTTTAGTTTTCTTTGCGCATACGAAGTATAGTAGCTTCAAAACATTACGGCTGAACCACTGTGGACTATTTTAACAATGTCCTAACTAACTTTCTGGACCTTGAACGTAGTAGTTGCATTGCTCTCTACACAGGATCAGAAAGCTCTCAGATTTCATCAAAAATATTTTAATTTGTGTTCAGAAGATTAGGTCTTTCGAGTTTGGAACGACATGAGGATGAGTAATTAATGACAGAAGTTTCATTTTTAGGTGAACTATCCCTTTAAGATGGCAAAAGAACAGATCTTGTTTCTGATGTTGTTAAGCACAACTCTGCATGACCTGGTGGTTGTAGAGATGTGGACAATGAAGTTTAATTTCTCTTCAAACACTTCCCACAGGTTCCTGGCTGACTTTTATTTGAATGTGTGGGGTGTTGGCAACTCCTGCAGCTAAAGCTTTGGTGAAATAAGATTTCTTATGCATAAAACAACGGTAGAGAAGTTTTTTTTCTTGCTGAAATATCCTGCAGGGTTGCTGACATATGACTCTTCTTTGTTGGATCTCTTGGAGTTAATGAAAAACAACTGTATTTGCCAAGAGATTCTTCTGTATTTTTTTGAAACGAACATTTAAGGCTGTAAGTCAAATAAACAAATTTTACCCCCAAGCTTTTTCATGTGGATTTTAAGGGTTGGATTTGATGTTTTCGTAAGCCGCCACTTTCATTAAACAGATATTTATTTGACTGTGTATACGTTTATGAAAGGATCTCATTAAAATAGAAAAAGCATTTAAGTCAAATTCTTGTAGGTTCCAATAGCCCATCAGGCTCTGGGTATGACAAATAAAACTCACTGTTAGTGCGCTGTGATGTTTTCCTAATCTTTCCCTGAGGTAAACTTCCTTGTACCAAACAGATAAATCCTCCCATAATCCGCTGCAATTGCAGCGCGCATCAACACATTCTGACAATTCTATACACCAGTGACCATAAACACTCATAACCAATTTGAACCCCACTGTAGGCTGTGTTTTGGTCAGTTAAAATGTGTTTTTTTCTCCCATGAGCCATTCAGGAACAACACCATCCTGGAGGGAAGCCATCTTGGCTAATCTCTAGGGCAAATTTATCAGCCACTGATCAGCCCATTGACCTTCGGTGCATCTCCCCGGTATTTCAAGGACTGATGTCCCATGAAAAACAGGTTTTTGAAGAATGCCACAGTGATATAGAGACATTTTATGAGGCGGCCCCGTACTTTATGACTGGCAATAAAGAAAAGGGAAACTCGACGGAAAGCTTTTTCTCAGCAAAAACCGGAGGCAGAGAGAGGTAATTATCTGGCTCAACTTTTTCGCTGTTACTTACAATGTCTTAGGGGGCCGGGAGAGCTGATAGATATCGCTATACGCCGTGTTGAGACGGGGGGGACATTTTACTCGGGAACAAAGGGAGCCTCATTTCACTGTGGCAGTGTCTGAAAGGATAGCATGTGTCTGAACTTGGAGCCATGCACACTGGAGACGACTGGAGTTCATCTCATTTCGGCCTCGTATTCTCCCCTCTCCCTGTTCTTTTTCTTTTTAGAGTGCTTGCTGGGCTCCTAAGGACATACCGGTGCTGTGGCTGATTGTTCGGAGCTGTTTGTCTCCTCTCAGTCAGATCAGATGCATATATCTCATATATGTGTTTGTGATGATCAGTTCTTTAATGTTGGGGATAAGTCGTAAATCACAGTAGTCACGGTGCTTTTGAAGTGATTTAACATGGGAGGCATTTTATCTCCTGTCTGTTAAAGAGGACTGCTGTTTTGTTGTTGTGTTTTGAGTTTTTCCCAACAAGATTTGCACAGATGCACTTATTTTACTGTATTTTTCTTTGAAACATGCATGTATGTAGGGCTGCACGAAAATGACTAAATGGTTAATCATAATTATTTTGCTCAAAAAGTATGATCACGATTATTAGTCACGATTATTGTCTTTTTCTGATTTCTTACATTTCATAATTATCTGAATATATTGCACGTTCACAAAAGCACAAATCAAGAGATCGTCAACTTGCATGGTTTGCTCTCAGATTTGGTGTTGGAAAAAAACTAACTGGCTGTATTACACTTTTATTTGACCAGGATATCTCAGCAGAGATCACTAAACTCCAAATTACATGTTTGCTGGTGTTTTCAGGTCATTGGCATTTCATGTGTGCACATGGTTGCCAGGTTGGAAAGATTAAGTAAACCACTGGGCGGAAAATGTATTGATTTAAGAGAAAAGTTCTAATTGGGGAATTTAACCCCTTGACAAAATGTAACATTTTTAGGATAAATAACTGGGCAATTAGAGCAAAAGATTATGCTTAATAATTCAAGATAAGCATGAATTGTGGCAATGATTAAATTATGCAGCACTACATGTATACAGTCAAACCAAAAATTATTTAGACACCAGATATAATTTTTAAAGGGTGCAGGACACTATAGTTCATTTATGTAAGTCAGGATAGTGAAATAAAGTAAACTGTGACATATTATACCCATAAATTCTTCATACAGTAGACTACCAGTAAAATTTGGGAACAAAATTGGAGGAAATTGGGAACAAAAATTATTCAGACACTTTGACCTGACCATCTTTTGCATAGGTGCTGTTTTTTAATTGCTAATGTGACCTTTTTGCACCACAGACTGAACAAAATTAAGCATTGCTTGGTAATTGGTTGACCTAAATTTGTATTATGTAATTATGTGCTTAAATTTAACAGCTGACAGCTATTCAGCCTGATTCATTACATACCATTCCATCAAAGTTATCTGACATTATCAAGATAAGTTTGTTTTGACACAGTTTAACTGTGAGTTCTTGTCATATTTTATTACAATTTTTTTAAACTATAGTGAATAAATTATGATAATGTTAGAAATGTTGAAGGTGCCTGAATAAATTATGGTTTGAGTGTATACATATAAGTAAAAAATGTGTATTATTTCAAATCATTTGTATTTTATAGATTTTACTTAAAAATAGAAATTTTATCAATCAGTTTTACAAGTAACTGTAAGATATAAAAAAAAAGAAAGAAAGTCAGTGGGGTCCATTACACTGGCTGTATTTCACTTTTATTTGAGCACAATATCTCAACGGGATCACTAAACTCCAAATTACATGTTTGCTGGTGTTTTCAGGTCATCAGCACTCTTCTGTAATTTAGAGAGCATGTGTGCACATGGTTGCCAGGTTGTGAAGATTAAGTAAACCACTGAGCAGAAAATTTATTGATTTAAGAGAAAAGTTCTAATTGGGGAATTTAACCTCTTGACATCTGGCATCCACAAGTTTGTGGAGGCTTCTTACCAATGCAAGATACTGCAAATGGCCATGGTTAAATTATGACATTGTGCAGCACTACATATATGCATATAATTAAAAAATATATATTTTGTGTTATTTCAAATAATTTGTATTTTATAGATTTTACATAAAATTAGAAATTGCATCTAACTTTACACTGACATTACATTGTTACATTACACTTTTATTTAAGCAGAATATCTCAACAGATCATGAAACACCAAACTACATGTTTCCTGGTGTTTACAGGTTATCCGTAACACAGAGAGCATGTGTGCGCATGGTTGCCAGGTTGGGAATATTAAGTAAACCACTGGGGAGAAAATATATTAATTTAAGAACAATGTTGGGGAAAGTTACTTTTAAAAGTAATGCGTTACAATATTGCGTTACTCCCTAAAAGAGTAACTAATTATGTTACTTAGTTACTTTTTTGGAAAGCAATGCGTTACATTACTTTTGTATTACTTTTTAAATCTGGGCAGGGCTTGCTTGTTTGTTTTTAATATAAAAAAAAGTTTGTAAAAGCCCTTTCACACCAAAATGAAATGAAGTGAATAAGCCTAAGGCTAAAGGAAAATTAAACTGACGTCTGTACAGTAGAACTGTAGGAAAGGAAACACTCTCCAGCAATGAGGGAAAAAAAAGCACAAATGTTAGTTAATCTAAAGTAAGTTTTGTTTTGTATTTAAGTTTTGTATTTCTGTTTGAAATAATGTTTTTTTGCTTACCCCATTGGCAGATTATTTTGCTTGTTCTAAGCAAAAACTCACTTAATTTTGACTTGTTTTTTTGAAAACAAAAAAATAATTATTTACTTTTTTGATATTTTGGCTGGAAACAAGACAAAAAACCTAAGTAAGATTTATTTTTGCAGTGTACAGTTGAATTGGATCAACAAAGGTCAGCTGCAAAGTCATTGGTTAATAAAATAGGATTACATGCACAGAGGAAACAAAAAGGAACTGCCGTTACTTTTTTGAAAAAGTAACTCAAATATTTTCTTGGAAATGAAAAAGTAATGCGTTACTTTACTAATTACTTGAAAAAAGTAATATTATTACGTAACTTGCGTTACTTGTAATGTGTTACCCCCAACACTGTTTAAGAAAAAAGTTCTAATTGGGGAATTTAACCTCTTGACATCTGACAACCGTAATTATAAACGTTTTGTGGAACCTTGTTACCAGTGCAAGATACCACAAATGGTGTAAAGTTACATTTTTAGTAGGGCTGCATGACCAATTGAAAATGAACTACGGCTCTGTCCAGACATCTTCCTACATCTGAAAGCACGTAAAAAATGAATGCAGTTAAATCTTGTTTTAAAGATGCATTTCCTATGTTTCTTCTTCTGGTGTATTTGAAGTTTCCGCATGAGAATGAGAGTGCCCTCTGGCATTCGGATGAAGATTTACTGAATACAGAACCGTGCTTCACTGAAAGATACGCATGACAATGGCGTTTTTTGATTAATCAAGATTACGATTTCACTTTTGATCGTGCAGCCCTAATTTTCAGGATAAATAACTGGGTGGAATCATGATCATGATTTAATTACTATATATTGTGCAGTACTACATATTTTATAAAATAATATTTTATATTATTTCAGATTATTTGTGTTTTATAGACTTAGAAATAGAAATAGTGTCAAGTAACTGTTTTAGAAGTAACTTTAGAAGTAAAAGAAAAAAGCCACTGGGGACCAATGTTGTTTTGGATCCCATTGACTTTCATTGTATGTACAAGAGCAGTTGAAACATTGTTCAAAATATCTATCGTGATCAAGAGAGGGTGCTTATTCAGGTTTGAAATGACATAAGGGTGAGAAAATTATAACACATTTTATTTTTGGGTGAACTGTCTCTTTGCATTATTTATTGTATGTAAATGCATGTATGTAATCTACAGAGCCCCTTGTATGACATGTGGACAAAAATCTATTTATTGTGGCCATAAAAAAGAGTTGCTGCTTCACTTTATTAAGAGGTTCCCTCATTTTAGTAAACTTTAGTAACTCACTTTAGTAGTTCTTTATATATATAGTCACACTGTATGGTTTCCTGCATGTTATGTAATTCACTTTAACCAGGCACTCTCTACTATAATAACCATATTCAAACAAAGTCATTGTCATTCTTTTCATTGCAAACATACCCTCTGACATGGGCTCTAAATGTGAATTTTTAAAAATCATAATTAAAAAGTCAATAATTATTGACTACTGTTGTGAGTATTTGTGGTGGTTATTGGCATGAGACCCTTAGAGTCATCAATAAACTGTTTGCTCTATTTTTTTTTACTCATTTTTTTACACTGCCTGTCATTTGTCTGACTAAACACTGCAGTGCTCCATTTGTGGGCATTAGAGCTGGAAAACTAGCCGACCACAGCACTGCATACAGTATTCATAAACATTTCCAATTTCCAGCCATGCAATTCACTGCAATCCAACTCGTCCTTAGTGAACAAGTTCCTCTATGTTCTTTTTTTTATATATTTGACATCTGGATTAACAAGTTTGCTGCAAGCTAAATAAGATGTGTCATGCTTTTGTATACAAACAATTTGCAGTATTGTATGGTTGCTGTTTGGGTGACCCAGGTTTGTGAACTTTGAGCTGTGGCAAACGCTTTTTCTACCCAGAAGCTCTAAAGCCTGGAGCTCGGTTTATAGTGATTATCTAGTGGTTTGTCACGTTATACTGGTACATGTTGGAAAAAGTAGCTGGATATTGGAAAAGCAGCATTATTATGAAACCAGCTGTGCTTCTGCCACGCTACTAAAGAGTGTAGTTAAGTTTGTGTCATCGTTACATGTACTAGTTACTGCCAATGCTGAATTAATTTAGTATGGATTGAATTTGGATTGAACTTGGCTGTCATGCTGATCATGATTAAAGCATTTTCAATAGAACACTCTAAAACCCATGTGGTTTCTTCTTCGAGATCAAAAAATGTTCAATGCAATTAAATGCCATCTTGCCATGCATAAATCAGAGTTGTGGTTTTATTGGCACTAAATATCCACAGTGCATTCTAAATGCATTCAAAGCCCTGTCATCAGTTAAAACAGCAACAGTGTTGTTTCAGAGATTCAGTCTCTCTGCCACATGCTCATGCCCACGAACTGGAGTCTGGCCAACACCGTGGCAAGCTTTCATTATACAAGCGTTTTTATTTATTTATATATTTTGAACGGAACACCATGCCTGATTAATTAGTAGCCAGATTTCGGTGTAATGGCTTTTAACTTTAGAACCTCATGAAATCTAAATTGGGGCTCTGTAGCTATTAGTCCGTATGTGTTAGCTTTGAGGCCATCTATATGTTAATATACTTATTAACATATATTTTCTTATGTCAGGTAAAATAATCTTTCTTCCTTCTTGCAGAATATCTGTTCAAAAAAGTATATCACATTATCAAAATATCATTTTCTTGGTGACATAGCATTTCAGGTTATCCTTTCGTAGCTATGGTAATCACTAGCAGCATGCTTTTATACTGTTATACCATTTATTAATATTTTAAATAAGCTTTTTATATTTTCACTTCTCAGTCTAATTTTACTTTGCTCTTGTCATTTTTTTTTTCATCACTTTTGTCTATTTAACAAAACAAAACAAAAAAAAAACGGCATAAGAAAACAAAATGATTAATTTCAATATTTATGGTTATATATTTTTTTGATAATTTAAAGTCATTAATTGGCATGTTTACATAGTTAAGCAATATTATAAAGTGAATATGTTTGATTTCTTATCAGGCACTGAATAAAGTATCTATTTAAAGCTCTTTCAACCTATAGAGTGCAACAGTGCCACACATTTTCAGCAGTAATGGTTCATATTTTTTCCCATTCATTTTTCCCATTGGATTTTAAAAGCCTTTGCTAAAGAGTTATAAACCATGAACCAAACCAGACAGCTCTGAGGTGAATCATAGAATTTCTTTTACATTAAACTTTGATTTGACAAAATGTTTGAAAATTGCACAAAAAGACAAAGCTACAAGACTGTGTACTTAAAGATCAAGTCATATGGGTTTTCAAAAAATATCTCTTTTGCAGTTTGTAATGTAGCTATCCTTCAATGTAAACAGTCTGCAAAGATGTTAATCAAAAAGTACATTATACACAAAGATATTGTCTCTCAAAAGAAAGAGTCGACTCAATTGCCTTAACGAGTTGTTATATTTTCAAATCTTTTGCCTGTTACTGATCGTGAAGATGCTGTGTTATGCGTTGTGAAAGCAAGTTTATTGTCATTGCCAAAAGATGATGATGTGAAGAATTAGTGGTTAAAATATTTTCTTCACAGTACCACAGCAATACAAATCGATCATTTGGATTCTAATCTTCTTTATTTGGAATCACTGCCTGTAAGTACGATTGATACGTTATGTGTACATTTTCATTTGAGTGCTCAAAATATCTATTTTTTTGTGCTAATATGTGATGTATACCTAGTACAGCTTCAGGTTTCCAGATAAAGCACGATAAAACTGTCTTGCTGAAATAGTTCTGATAAAATGCACATTTTTTGGTCGGGTTCCCCTGGTAAAAATGAGCATTCCAGGGGCTAAATATTGCGCTATATACATGAAAATCAATCCGCGGCAACAGTGGTAAAGTAGCCCAATTCCACGGGAAAACTGTGGACTTAGCTCTGGCTCACTTGTACTTCTCTCTGTGCCAATCACAATAGGCTTGGCCAGGAAGGGAGGGGTTAACAGACATTATGCTCTAAACAGATTCGAACGAACCGTTTCAAAATCATGGACAAATGACTCTATGTATAAATGTATATTCTGGGAAACTTACAATGTTTTCTGACCTTAGATGCATTTAAACCTGTTTTAGGGGACTCCAACACAATGCTAAGTCACTTTAAAACACCAAGACCTGCTCTTTAACAGCTTTAATGAGGGAAATACTTAGACTAGCACATAATATTTTTCCCATATCGTACAATGTCAATAACAGTTTGAATGAATTAATTTACAACGAAACATTGCATTTTATTGACAAGCTGCACAACAGAACTCTATAATTGAATGAAAAAATACCTTCTGTGTATGATATTCCTTAAAAATATTATTATTATTATATATTTCTGTCATAAGTTATCCAAGTTTAAACTGTTTTTTTTTGTTTGTTGTTGTTTCAGAGTGTGTGTTTGATGGTAGTTTTTTCTCAAATGAAACACTGTTAAGCTGCTCGAGTGGCAGTGAATATAAAATCGTATACATGCAACAATGAGTGTGCTTAGTCCAGCAGATGGCATTTGGTGTATTTGACTTAAAGCAGCGCTGAGCTCTTTTAAGTTGAATGCACCTTTTCCATTTGTTTGGAGTGTTCAGTGAGTTCCGTCACAAAATGTACATCATTCAACTCGAACAATCAGGTTGTGAACGTATCACTATGCCTTTAGGTTTGGTATCTTTAGGTTCGCTCTAAAAAAAAAACCCTGTGTAAACGCTAAGCAGTCCGGACTAAATTAACCAAACAAACCGAACAACGAGTGTGAACACACCCTTAGATCAGCTCTGAAGGTGAAGTTCATGTCGACTGTCCTCATATATTTGTGTATTAGACAAACATGCTTATTATATTTTCCACAAAAAACGTCTGACGTGTTTTTACATTTTACATGGCGTGAAAACGTGAAAAAGTTACTCTTAATCTGATCTGACCGGTCAGACTGAAACGCATTTCCAGGAATCTGAATATGAATCGGATTCCAAACCACATTTGAAGGTAGCTCAAAACGGATTTGCACAAATCGGATTTCATGTGGTTTGTTGCTGTTCAGTAGGGCTGGTTCGAATACCATTTTTTGCACTTCGAAGCTTCGGTGCTAATCAATATCGAATATTCGAAGCTTCGGTGGGAGGGGCTAAGCATATAATAAAGGCAGAAATCTCGGTGTTGTCTGTTTGCATTTGTATTATGTCGGGAATCGTTCATCCAAACAACTTCACGGGTCACGAATGTGTTGCTGCAGACTCAAGGGAATTCCGCTCCAATATGCTCACACCAGGAGTCAGCGGTTTTAAAACCCTGGGTCGCGACCATCGGGTGGGTCGAGGGACTTATAAATAGGTCGCCAGGATGATTTCCGGAAGATGTATATATGTAACGAAGTTCAACACTCTGGAAAGGATGCGGGAAACTGCAAACGCACTTTAATAACAAAATAAACATTAACAAAACGAAAGTAAATGGCAGCCGCCTCACGCCAGACTCATTCTGTGTTTGAGTTGATCAGTCAGAATCCACTCACCGCTCAAAACGCCGGATTTTTGTTCAGTACTGAGTTCTGCAAGCTAATTATTCCTCTCATTATAACAAAGCCTGTAGACGCGCTTAGAATGCACGCTCAGTGCCGCCAAGAGTTTTACGCGATCGTTAAAACGAAACCGAAATTAAAACGCGCACGCGCATTCAAAAGCAATTTTAATACTATAGAGTGATTCCCCAATGCGCGCAAATTAGGCTATATGACATATCTAGTCTTTATAACTGTTGCTGTGAGTTCTTTATAGGATATAGACTGCGTGGCGGACACGTCGCGCGTTGATTTTTCTTTCTGCGCCTGTTTTACTGTCTGCGGAATATGCGCTTATATCAGGTGCGGTCCAACCACACCGCAACCACGACCCCGCGACAGAATAGAAGTGAAGCGGATCGTTTCCGCAGCAGTCACGTAACAAACCTGCTCCACGTCCGCCACGCAGGTAGTGTGTCTCATAGGCTGCGGTTGAAAACGGCATGCATCTCCGCTCACATGCTCTGTTAGGCTGGCTAGACAGCTCACATTTCAATGAACAAAAATATTTCTTTATATTTCAAACTTTAAAATAAATCACAACCAGGTTGCAAACTATAGTGACACTAGTACACTCTTTTCTCCGTGGCTTGCTGACAGCTCTGCCCCTCCTGTTCACTAATGGGCCATTCAAGTCCGAATGAGAACTGTTCGCGGGGGAAGTCACGTGTTAAAAAAAAAAAAAAAAAAGATATTTGAATCTCAGAATTGAAAATCGAATGCCAACCCACCGAACGAATATTCGAATATTCGACTATTCTAGACTACCTAAATATAATCAAATTTCAGTCAGATTTGCATTTAAATTGGATTTGGGCTGACAGTATGAAAGGGGCTATAGTCTGTTACACAAACATTAAATGTTCAGAGCTTATCATCGTTATTGACATACATTTTTATTGCGATCTTAATATGATATCGTTTATCACCCTGCCCTACTAGAATTTCATGAAGTGTTGCGAATGAGACAGAAAAGTATTTTCAGAGTTTAGGGAGATTGACTTGATCACGTAATTCAGAGTACTTGATGGGAGCAAGTGTTCGCGGAACAGTTCTTATGCTGCAATTTGCTGTTTCCACTCACTGATTGTTGGAGATTTGGGTAATTCATGGGTAATGCAGTGGGTTGTGTAGTTTTTGATTAGGAATTCTGCAGTTGAACACAATTATTTAAAAAAATTATGCAGATTGTCGGCTTAAACAAAAGCATATAACATGAATTAGCAGCCTCATTGCTCATACTAGGTCTGTGTTTAACGGTTTATGAGTAATCATTAAAATACAACTTCTCTATGGAGAAAAAGAATGTGATTTTTACTTTCGGAACCCGACTGTTGCACTCTATAAGAATTTCTTTAGAAATCCAAAGGTGATGGAAATCTGCAGGGGACTGAATCAGGGGACAGCTGCCTTTGAGATCAATGTGAATCCAAACAGAGCTCTCTCTCCAGGCATTTTTGATCTCCTTGCTATATTGACTAGAAATAGCAAGTTGCAAATCACAGTTTTACTCACCTGTAAACTAAAGACTATTGAATATTTACAAAAAGAACAGACTATTCAAATACGTTCCGCCCTCTGTTTCAATAAGAAATATGTCAGGAAAGAAAATTGCAGTCGTCAAACCATTTCAAGGGGTTTGCCGAGATGTTCCCAGTTGGCACAAATAGTAATATTTTCTCTAGTAAATATGCTGCTTTAAAACTAAGGCTAAAATGTATGTTGTTGGGTGATATATTTGTATACAAGATATGTTTAGCACCTCCGCACTGTGTTTATTCACTGTATTTATATCAAATAATCACAATTACCAGCTCTCCCGTGTGTGCATCATGTTTGCTCTTGACTCCAGCCTGCCTAGTCTCGCTGCCAATGGCCAAACAAAATAAAGCCCTGAAACACCATCATAACATCAGTGAAGCCAGCCTAGCTACCACTGGCCAAACTGGTCATAGTCAACAGATTGTTTCCCTGACAACAATTGCCTAAAAAGCTAAAACAAAAGCACCGTAGGGTGAACGATAACCAAATATGCAAATTTATAAAAGAAGCTCATATATTTTCATGCTGGTTTGTGGTTGTCATTTTTTCATTGTTGAAGGCTTTGGATTCTAATAATCCGAGCCATCACTCATATTTTCATTTGACTTTCTCCCACCAGCCTCTGTTCTCGCTTATTTTTCATTTGTCGAGGAGATGTGATCCCCGGAGGTATGACTCTAAATGAGAACGTACCTGCATATCATTACATCATTCTCCAAGTCGTCCTGTATGACAGGGTGCCTGGTTCCCTTTTAAGCACGCTGTCCCATAATTCATCGATGCTGGGCTCAGCATCAGACTGAATCCGTTAGTCAAGGGCTACAGAATCGAGCTGAGATTGCAAACGCTAGTGATTGGGAGCCGGAATGGCTAAAAATCTCACCAGACAAACCAATCCTCAAAGCCTGTTACCTTAAAAAAAAAAAAGAAAAGAAGTCCAGCTCTCCCAGAGTGCAGCAGCAGTCGCTCTGGTTAGTATAACAGGTACGCTGAGGTGCTCAAATCAGCGGATTTTCCCCCTTCTTCCCACCTGCCTTGGCAAATCTAGTGAGCCATCAGACTTCCAGAGTCAATTTAGTTTTTCCAGCCCTCACGGCAGTACACTCAAGCTCAATGAGCAATAGACAGCAATAATGTAATCATAAAAAGCCCACTCTGGACTCAACCGTGTCTTTTGCTCTGTGCTTATGTTTTTGACCTCTTAGGTTTGTTTAGATCTCTCATCGGATGCACAAGTTTCCTGCAAGCCTTAGTGCACAATTGCTTATGTTTTGATGAAGTGACGTTGGGCAGATTGTGGAAGATATTTCTGCAGCCAGGCATGACGAATGTAGATCAAGAGTTTCCTGCCATTAGTGGGTCTCTGAAAATTTCTTCATTATCATTATGGAAAATGGTAATGTTTCATGCATCATTTTTGAATGGGGAAAAGAGGGAAGATGGATTCATAGAATCTCCCGGAAAGCAATAGAGCTGTTCAGTTTTTAGATCAAAAACTTGGAAGAGAAATATCCAGTTGAGATTCAGAATACATTTTTAGACTCGCAGCTTCTGATTTTTAAATAAAATAAGATCCTTTTCTCCATGTATGCTACCATTCTGGAGTTTATTTTTTGATAATTACTTTTAATTCAGCAAGGATGCATAAAATTGATTAAAAGTGACATTAATAACTTAAAAAGATCTATTTTAATCAAAGAACCCTGATTTTTTTTTTATTACAGTTTCCACAAAAATATGAAAGGGAGAAATTCTGTTATTAATTACTCACCCTCATGTCGTTCAAAGCTGTAAGACTTTTGTTCATCTTTTGAACACAATTTAAGAAATTTTTGATAAAATCTAAGAGCTTATTGACCCCCCATATACAATAATGCAACTACCACATTCAAGGCCCAGGAAGGTAGTAAGGACATGGTTAAAATAGTCCATGTGACCTTAGTTCAACAGTAATTTCATGAAGCTACAAGAACAATTTTGTGCTCAAAGCAAACAAAAATTCTGAATTTAGTTAACAATTTCTTCATTTCCGTGTCAGTCTCAGCAAGTCCCATGGCATTCAGACATAGAACTCGGATGTGCTGCGTCTTGTTTACAAGCAGAAGAAGACACATGCTGTACATAAAACTGTGTATCATCTCATCATCTCTGCAGTGGTGATGTGCCTGTAGGCATGTTTCATACGGATTACATAATCTGAGAATATTCATTTTCTATAAATTTTGCCTCTGTGTCGCCATCTCTGTCTAAAAACCTGCAATTGCAGTTAATTGCGCAATTATCTTTCATGCGTGGTTTGTGCTATGGCACGGCTCCTGCGCAGATGAATCTAATGTTTTGGTAGCTGTCAGTCACCGCACCGTTGTGGATATTCATTGTACTTAGGAATCACAGATTAACAGATTCAAATATATGGCCCAAATAAGAATTTTCACAGGATATTGTCTTCTGTGAGTAAGTAGCAAGTCTAAAACTTTTGTTCTGACCAACTGAGGAAAAACTCTACAGTTGTTTAAATCTAATGATTGGTTATCTCACATCTCATCAAACTAGCAAGTTATTATTACTGTTATACTTTGTTCTCAAATTGTTCATGTTAACAACATCAGCATTGCGTAACTACGTGTATGTGTTGCGTATTAGCGTTTCTGTTTCTGTACAGTCTAATCTCTGATTAACATTAAATATGAATTTCATATCAAGAAATTCTTTTAGCCGAAAAAGCAAATCATTCTTCCTTAGGACCGTTTTTTTTTTTTTTAATACAAACTTGTGTAATCCCACATTTTGAACACTGTCTGGTTATGTACTTGCTCAGAAATTTATTTTGTAAAATTTTGAACCAAAAAAGTTACGGACTGCAGCTTTAAAAGTAAACATTTCACTTTCTGTCGATTATATTTTTCGTGTCCATAAGACAAGTATACACTGAGTTTCGAAGTTTCATTCTCAAGTTTACAGAAAGCGCATCCTGTTTGCTTTAATTGTTTTACAAAAGCACAACGTTTTGTTGTTATTCTGAGTGTACACAAATAAACGCAGAGTCTTTACAGATCTGACACATGCATGACTTTTATCTGTATGACTAAAAATGACTGAATATTTTAAGAGCAAGTAACCGCACTGGCACCTCCGTCTGTCATACAGTGAATGTGCTGCTTCCACACTCCGCATAGACACTTGAATAGCGCACATTTAACGTTTTACATTGAGCAGCTATGTAAAATTGCTACTACATACATCTCTCAGATGAAAAGCCATATTTAAGGTCAACGAATGATAGTTGAGCATATGGCCAAATGTACAATATTACCACATAAACCAGTTGTTAATGATCTGTACATCACAGACTGCGTGACTTTGCCTATTCCTGTGGATTTTTTTCTGTAGAGACTAAGCGACTAATAACATTTTGGTCAAACAAGCCTCTTCTCATCTTCTAACAGGTGGCAGCCTGACACTAAACACTTGGTCATGGTACTCTTGTGAACATGCATCAACGACTGACACAGAAGAGAAGAATTTGTTGAATAAAGTTTTTTTTTTTTTTTTTGCAATACTAATATTACAGTTGAAGCACTAATGTCACATGGACTATTTCAGTAATGTTCTTACTACGTTTCTGGGCCTTGAACATGCCAGTTGCATTGTCTATGCAGAGTCCAAAAGCTCTTGGATTTCATCAAAAATATCTTAATTTGTGTTCTAAAGATGAACAAACTCTTGTGAGTTTGAAACAACATGAGGGTGAGTAATTAATGACAGAGTTTTCATTTCCGGGTGAACTATTTTTTAACCACAAGGAGTTTGTACTTTTACAAAATGGTTACAAAGTAGCAGCTGAGGTATGACTGTGTGTAATTTACTTTGTAGAACCTGAAAGTCTTTTCAAGTAATGTTAGACCTTGTTTTACTCATAAACTGAAATCTGCTATTCTAAAAACCTAATTGAAATTCCCAACGGGAACCACAGTGAATAAGCCTTCTGGGTTGGCCTACAAACCGACATCATGACTAAACAGCTATTATTTTTGGAGCTCAATCGAGGCCGATCTCAGCCTGATCGCAACTAGCAATTGCGCTGATGTCAACAGAGCAATTGAGGTTAATTCACTTCGTATCTACAGGCCATGTCAAGTAGCTCTGAAGTGGTGGGAGCAATTTTGCTTCGTTCCAAAATCAACAAAATGTCTTTTTTAAGGTTGACGAAGAAAGACATTCTATTCAAACACGTGACAGAAGTGTTTTTTTTCGATATGTCTGTCAGTGGCATCCTCTCCATAGGCTCAGAATCTTTCATTTTCCCCTCTGCTTGCTTCACATCTCCCAACATTTGAAATCAGCTTAATTTTCTCCCCTTTGCTCGACAGACTCGTCTCAGACGGGGCTTACATGCTGTGATTCCTGCTCCACAATACTGATGCAATCAGTGCGTGTGCTCGATGCCCAGATAGCTGGTGCCTTTTCTGTCTTCCTACCTGTCTCTCTGTCTTGTTCTTACTCGGCATGTAATTATGTGCAGTGTAGAGTTACTTCTAAAATGTAATCCGGTACAGATTACAAATTGCATGGCTAAAATTGTGATCTTTAAAGGGATAGTTTGCTCAAAAATGCAAAGTCTGTCATTAGAAACAAGTGGACTAAGATATGATTTTGTCTTATTGATTGTCTTTCTATTAAGTGGCTTCCATTGAAAGATGTGTCCTACTTGCCTTCAAGTGATGATGTTAACCTCAGACACTGAGCGCTACCTACTTGCTCATTTAATGTATGCAGTGTGGGCACTCTGTACTATTACCATTATTAATGTTATCTATCAGCTCAGCAGTTGGCCACTATCCCGTGCAACTCCTATTTCACTTACAGTAAGATTATACACGTTTTTCTATTGGCAGCTGAGAAGATGGCCCAAGGGCAATCCAATTACGATGCCCCAAAACCTTACTATGTTAACTTCCCTGAAGGCCAAAATCTGAAGTTGGGACAGTTTTCCATGGTGGAGCATATCTTAAATTAGTTAACAGCTCCCGAATCGCCATTTACCATGCGCTTATGTGCCGCTGTCAGCATGTATTTTGTCTAAGCCATCAAACTCTCTCACTAAACTGATACAGACAAATCAAGGAAGTGATGTAGAGTCACTCTAAAAATAGCCTTTCATTCTGTATATGAGAGGGACTTTGGAGTTCAGTCTTTAATTCTTGTATCTTCTGCTAACCAGAGTCTGCTTATGAAGAATAATGTAACCATAAAAGAAAACCCTAGGCCTTTTAGAAAATTAGATACCAACTCAAATGAAGAATGATCTCTTCCCACACATTAATCATTAAAAACAGAGGAGGTTATAAACCCTTTTCATGCTGGAATATTATTTTCTAGTCTAGTTTATTTATTTTTTTTAATTACAGTGTAAAATTAGCTGTCGTGCAATCATTCAGAGTAGAAATTGAGCATTTGTACGGCTGTCTGTTCACTAAAGAATGATGACAGAAGCTTGAATGTCACTTTTTAACACTTTTTTTTTAAATGCATGAATTCACTTCAGATCGCCAAACTATCACAGCCTGGTCCTTTGTTGTAAACCTGGCTGCTCAACCACTTGTTATAGAAGCCATTAGATAGATTTTTCCAGTGAGGCAACAGTCTTGACAGTTTTAAATAAAATATTCTGAGCTGTATCGAGAAGCTGTGTACACACACAATATCGTTTTAACCCCAGCAAATTATCTTGGCTCACCTGCTAATTAAGCCTTGAATACAGTTTAGAATGAACATATGCTAATTTTAGAGAAAAAGAGGAGCGCCTCGACTGATCCAGCAGAGATGAAACAGTGTAACACGTTCCCTCTTTTATCACTCACTCATGAATGGATTTACAGGTTATTTTAGTTTTTTCTGCTGAGAGCACTTATAATTTCATTTCTCTTCACAAATTCTGTACTTGCATAGTCTATGTGTGTGTGGTTGGATCTTGTATACTGAGGTGGGTTTGAGCAACATTGCTGTGAAGTGATTAGATATGTCACTACAAGCTTGCGCTCTCACTTGTAATTGGCTCTGAGGACAAAGGGGGGCATGTATGTTCAGACACTGACTGCTTATAAAACACTTGTGTGTCCCTTTCTTGTTAGCTCTTTCTTCTGTTCTAGGATACAAAGACTGTTTTGGCCCTGTTGAGCTTTCTTTCTTTTCATTAAGTACAGTATATAGCTGACGTATTCATCATGAATAATGTCAACCAATTCAGATACAGTTAATTTTATAGGTTTACATACGCCTTGCAGGAGCTGCAAAATGGTAATTATTTTACCAAAATAAGAGGGATCATACAAAATGCGTATTTTTTTAATTTAGTACTAACCTGAATAAGATAATTCACATAAAAGACATTTGCATATAATCCACATGAGAAAATAGTTTTAATTTATGAAAATTACCTCTTTCAAAAGTTTACATATGCTTGATTCTTAATATTTTATTCTGTGTTGTTTCCTTAATGATCCACAGCTGTGTTCTTTTGATTTGTGATAGTTGTTCATGAGTCCCTTGTTTGTCCTGAACAGTTAAACTGTCTGCTGTTCTTCAGAAAAATCATTTAGGCATTTTTGTGTATTTGAACCCTTTTCAACAATAACTATGATTTTGAGATCCATCTTTTCACACTGAGGACAACTGAGGGACTCATGTGCAACTATTACAGGAGGCTCAAATGCTCACTGATGCTCCAGAAAGAAACACAATTGCATTAAGAGCTTATTTGAAGATATATAAGATTTAAATTTAACTTATTTTGTCTTCTGGGAAACATGGAAGTACCTTCTGTAGCTTCTGAAAGGCAGTACCAAATAAAAACAAATCCTATTTAAGCAAAATAAGAAAAAAGTACACATATTCATTCAGTTCAAAAGTTTACACCCCCGGCTCTTAATGCATTGTTTTTCCTTCTGGAGCATCAGTGGGGATTTGAACTTTCTGTAATAGTTGCATATGAGTCCCTCAGTTGTCCTCAGTTTGAAAAGAAGGATTTTAAAATCATATAGTCATTGTTGGAAAGTGTTCTAGTATAATAATTATAATTATTGTTGTAAGCCTAAATTTCTACATTGTTGCCTCTCCCTTCTTTTTTTAATTGTGCTTCTTTCTTGATTTCAGTAAGTTTGAAAGGTTCACTAGAAGTTTCACTATAATTATCAGTACACATGGTCCACATAATATTTTGGCTAAACATTTAGTTTGAGAGAGAAACAAAGTATTGCTGGTTTACTGCCATTTTCCTGCAAAGATGCCCATCTGATCTTTTCAAATGGCTAGAAGTGATATTCTGCTTGCTTCCAAGAGAAAGACACAGTGTCTGCAACTCAATGAATTTGTTAGGTAGCAATTTTAAAAGAAATCAAAATCACTCCTGAATTAAAATTTCCTGATAATATACTCGCCCACATTTCATCCAAGATGTCCATGTCTTTCTTTCTACAGTCAAAAAAGAAATTAAGGTTTTTGAGGAAAACAGTCTAGGACTTTTCTCCATATAGTGGACTTTAATGGGGATCAGCCGGTTGAAGGTCCAAATTGCAGCTCTACATGATCTCTGCACAATTTCAGTTGAGGAATAAGGGTCTTGTCTAGCAAAACAATCATTTTCTTAAAAAAAAGAAAAAAGATATACTTTTTAACCACAAATGCATCTTGCACTAGCTCTGCAATGTGCGTTGACGACTTTATGCATTACGTAATTACGTTGGAAATGTCACACACTGTGACTAGTCGAGCTAGTGCAAAACAAGCATTTGTGGTTAAAAAAATATATACATTTTTATTTTTTTAGAAAATGACAGATCATTTTGCTAGACAAGACACTTATTGCTCGACTGGGATCATGTAGAGCCCTTTGAAGCTGCAGTGAAACTGCAATTTGAAGTCCACTATATGAAGAAAAACCCTGGAATGTTTTCCTCAAAAACCTTCATTTCTTTTCGACTGAGGAAAGAAAGATATGAACATCTTGGATGACATAGCACTGAGTAAATTATCAGGAAGTTTTAATTTTGGAATGAACTAATCCTTTAAGTTGATCTGTTTGGTATAGCACAGCATTCAGTGTATCTTTTGTGCTTTATTCCTCTGATTTCTTTTTTCTTCTCAGTCTTTACTCTTTATCTTTCTCACTTTTTTCGCTCTCCCTCTCTCTCTTTTATTGCTGCCAAAAAGAATAATGTTTTAGTCCCACAGGAAAATAGTCTTTGAGTAAACTTTTTCTCCCACCTTTCTTCACTGACATTTTGCATTATTCTTCTCAATATCTGGCTCCCCTGAAACAAAACCAACTGATTCTACTATATTAACTCAATATTCATGAGATGATTTGATTTATTATGGGCGATTTACATTCAAAGAATAATAAAACAAAGTTAACTCGCTGTATGCTTTTGCAGTAGAACATATCCCCAGACTCAATCTATATCGCACAGGAAAAACCTTTAAACAAACCATGAAATTCTTCATGTTGCACAATGGTATATAAGCGTCTTCCTGCTGTGCTGTAGTGTCTGCCTTAAGCACCAATTGCATTTGTCTGCCACCAGCTGTCACAAATCTCCAGCATCTCTTTCTCTCAGCCTAGCGCTGTGACGCAAAATCAATGGAGCCTCTTGGGTCCTTCCATCACCCCAAATATCTGCAGTGAACTGCTGGTTGAAGGCATTCAATAAAAGAGTCCAGTTGCCTGGAGATGGGGATTGCAGAATGGGCCAGGAGACAAATTACTCTTACTATAGAGCATGTAAGAGCATGCAAGTAGCCAGGTCGGTTTAGAGGTCCGATAGATGGATGAATGATGTCTTTTTTTGTCTTCTCTGTTATTTGTCAGTCATCGACAGTCGGGGGCTGATGGAAGGACTGCAGAGATTTGGTGCCATCCCGACGTATCTTCCTGTCCGATACCAGGTGCTGAACGCAGAGTCGGCTTTCTTTCTAAAGGAGGCCAACCAGGACATCATGAGGAACTCCAGCCTGCAGGTTCGTACGGAACTGTTCTTCATCCAACAGGCCAGAAAAACGCCGTCGGTCAATGCCAGCTACGGCCCACTGTATGTAGAACAGCCTGTGCCCACGGAGCTCCTAGGCCCGGGACTCTTCAACAACCCTTCATCCACCTCACCATCGTCCGCTTCCTCTCCACTCTTTAGTTTTAACTGGAAAGTGCAGACTTTCATTATCAGCGAGCGGATCCACCCAAGTTGGCCGAAGGTTCAGGTTCTCTTCTACGTTGTGGGCCGGGACTGGGACGACTACAGTGCCGTGGACAAGTTGCCGTGCGTCAGAATGTTTGCCTTTCACGAAACCCAAGAGGTGCGAGGCACCTGTCACCTGAAAGGTGAACTCGGATTGTGTGTGGCTGAACTGGAGCCTCTGCCTAGCTGGTTCAGTCCCCCTAGTGTCATACCAGGTCGACAGAGATCTCCCGAGCTTGTTGAAGGCACTCCTGTGGAGCTGTATTACATGTTACAATCCACTGACACTGGGGAATGCAGCTCAGAGGACTCCCGCAAGACCAATTCCATCCGCACTGGCCAACTAGGCCCTGCCGGGTATTTCTCGGGGCCAACACCCATGCGCAGGATTGGCAGTGTGCGCCTATTCCAGCCGCTCTCTGAGCTGCGTTTGGACAGCAACTTTGTGGTGATGGTTCCTTCCAGACCCATCAGACAGAGGGAGACAGTGTCAGCCTTTCTAGCAGTCTCCACTCTTTCATCAGTAGAGATCTTCACTTTAAGGTAAGTGACCAACTCTTGTAATACTTTATTCATTTATCATTTGTATTTCATTTTATGGAGAAGAGCAGATCTGACCTTAGTGTTTGCAAATAAATGTGTCTTAACAGTGTGTGTAAACACAAACACCCTACAATGATAAAAATCCATTCATTCCCTTTTTTTAATCCCTTATAAGATAAACAGTCCCAATTATCAAGCCACTTTGATTTTCTGAGCGGTATGATGTCATACTGCTCAGGCCCATACTGCTCAGCCAGTTGTCCGCTGTCCGCCTTTTTTCTCAGCGCTTGAGCAGCTGTTGCGACAACGTTTCTCAAGCAATGCAGGTGTTTTGTAGTTGGATGTAAAAGTGAACATAAGAGTTTTCATTTTTTCCTGACGTCTGAGGATGCAGTGGATTAGTTTTGTCTTTGATGGCAACCAAATGCGCACAAAACAGAAGACAAGGGCGGAGTGAGCAATAGCTCATTATCATTTAAAGAGACATGCACTGAAAAGGTCGCTGTGAACAAAGCTGTTTTTGTCAAGGTAAAAAAATTTGTTGTTTTACATACCCATTGAGGAATTTTAACCAAAGTATGTTGCGTTTTATGAAGACCCTAAAGAATAATACCAATTTGTGGAAAATGGGCATCTGATGTCTCCTTTAGCCATTTCTGTTTATATATTTGTGATTACATATTTTTGCCTCTAATCATTAACCCCTCAAAATGATGTACAGCACTGCTAATAATTTACCTGCAAATATCATGAAATTTAATTATTAGAAGTAACACTTTTTTTTTGTTTTTGTTTTTGGAAGTTGTATTAAAAATTCACTTGGCTCAAAAACATGCCCTCTCAGCTTGAATAGGCAAGCTGTTTCTAAGGTGGGCTGAATGGATAAATTGGCAATTTTAGTTTCTGGGTAGCTCTTGAATTTGAATGATTTAATGAAATCATTCACTCAAAATTCACTGTGTGCAAGTGAGATCCTGTGTATACGGAGTTCCCACAGTCCTGAGATATCTGGTAATTTTAAAAGTGTTATATCCAGGCCTGGAAAAGTCTGACAAATTAATAAAATCTGAAAAGGTCATGGGAAAGTCATTGAATTTACTATAGTCTTCTTACATTTTCTTGCCATTCTTCTGAATATAAATTACTCTCTGAATAGTAATTGTGTTCTTTAAAATAAACTTTTGGAATTCAAAGATCAAGGTAAATTTAACTTATTTTTTCGGGGAAACGTAATTATCTTCTGTAGCCTCTAAAGGCAAAATAAGAAAAATGTACACATCTCCATTCTGTTCAAAAGTTTTCCCCTGCTCTTAATGCATGGTTTTTCCTCTTGGAGCGTTTGAACCTTCTGTAATAGTTGCATATGAGTCCCTCAGTTATCCTCAGTGTGAAACGATGGATTCAAATGCACAATATGCTGGAAAACCCAAAAAATTGTGGGACCTTAAGTATTTTCTGAAGAACAGCAGGCAGTTTAACTATTTAGGACAAACAAGGGACTCATGTACAACTATCACTAAACAAAAAACAGCTGTGAACCATTCAGATAAGCACACAGAATTAAGAATCAAACTTTTATAAACTTGGGGTCATTTTTATAAATATAACTATTATTTTTTATTGTGGAGTATAATTAAAAATATTTGTACTAAATAAACAATAACATGCATTTAGTATGATCCCATTTAATAATTAACATTTTGCAGATTCTGAAAGGGGGATGTAAACTTTTGACTTCAACTGTATAGCCCGGCCTGTCTTCTTGTTTCAGTTGAAATTGCGTCAATACGTAAAATAACGCTGCGTGTTTCAAAGCACTTCAGTGGACCTTTAATGATGGGTGTTATAAAACGACTGCATCCTCTAGGAGAACATACTTCAAAGTATGACAACTTAACTTGACATTCATTACATGACACCTACATAGCCTAAAGGCAATTCATAAGATTATCCTTTCAAAACAATAACTAATTATCTCTCAATTAGTAGATTTAACTCTTAATTAGTAGAATGCAACTAAACACAAATGAATTATTCAGGGAAGAGCTGTGCGAACTACACAAGATGACCTGTTTGAAAATTAATTTTCCTCGCAGCCCAGTGTGCAAAAGTGAGGAAATTCTTTATTGATTCATTGAGTGTTGAGCTCTAATTAGAACAAGCGGATTTGATGAAGCGACTAAAGACATTCTGTGCAAGTGAGTAAATGACCGTGAGAGAAATTAATGTTCGTTGCTGTTTGTATTCTCTCACGCCTGATATCTAAAACATGTTTTGAGTTATACGCTAACAGCCTTGGCAAATTTGTCAGCCTCAGTTAGCATTAGCTTCCAGCTCGGCCACTATCTCGCATGCGTGATTAACGGGCCCTAAGTGTTCCGGTCTCAATACGATCCACTCTAATTCATTTGCGAATAGTGGGTGTTTACTGGAACAATGAATGAAGCTTAGCATGCAGAAATAAAAAGCTCAAAAATTAATTGCCTTTGATGTGGACAGAAATAAAGGAGCTCCTGGCAGATGTGTTGTTTTTGGAAATGTTCTCCAAGGGTGCTCTAACATTAGAAACAGCAGTTATCAGGCTAGTTTTAATTAATGCAGAGAGAAAAAGTTTAGTCCTCAGTAGCAAGCAAATTTGTGATGTCTTGTGTGACACAGTGCTGTGGGAAACTGTTCAGTAGTGTTGATTTCTCTGTAGTTCCTTCTGTGTTCATAAAGACTGGTGATAAGATTCTCTAAAAGGGTTTTTTTCTTTTCTTTTTGCCTTTCCTCTACTTGATGCCTAAATGTCTTTGTGATGGCTCCAAGTCCCCTCAACCCCTGGAGATAGGCAAAGCTCTGTTCTCGGCTTGGGCTGCGCTCCGAGTTCCAACCAAACAGTTTTTTTTAAATAGTGACCAGCTGAGCGCTGCTGATAGGGCTGTTTCTCTAGGGTCTCTGGCTGTTGATGTGTTGTGTAGTTATGTAGGTGCTTGAGGGGGAGGGGAGAAGGTTACGTTGGGTGCGGCACACGGTTCAAATCGGTCACGCCGCTGATGCTGTTGGAGCCAGATCTCCTCATCTTATCATCAGCCTAGGGATAAAAATGCTCGCTGATCAGCTTTTCCCTGCCTAACACAATCAGGGTAAAACAGAATAGCTCCTGAGAATCACATCTGACCGCCAGACTTCCTCCAGCACGATGTGCAAATGAGTACACCATGTACAGCACAAACTGTTAGACTGAGATTTTAAAGGCATAGTTCACTCAAAAAAGAAAACCTGTGAGATCTTTGTCTCCTTCAAAACCTTTATATTTCTTTGAAGCACAAATTAAGATATTTTTGGTGAAATCTGAGAGCTTTCTGACCCTGCCTAGACAGCAACGCAACTGACACGTTCAAGGCCCAGAAAGCTAGTAAGGACTTTGTTAAAATAGTCCATCAGTGGTTCAACCGTAATGTTATGAAGCTACGAGTACACTTTTTGTGCGCGAAGAAAACTATGATAAATATTATGATAAAATCATTTTCAGTTGTGTTTTCCATTTTCTGTTCTCTTGTGAGAGAAATCACACAGAAAAAAAAAAAGTTCCATAACAAGCTATTATTTTTTTAAATTTTTAGTTTAATTTTACTTACTTGCTTTCTTTCTTCTTCTAATCTTTCCCTGAGCATAGAACTTATAACTGTAAGATTATAATGTTTATCGGTAATGAACACGCTTTTAAATGTATTATTTTAATTCTCAGGCCAGTGTCGTGTATTTAAAGCTTGCACTTCCTCTTTTTCCTCATTAGTGGTTTGGAGAGCGGTAACATGTTGAGATGGGATTTACACCTGATTCATAATGCAAATGGAAACACGCTTCCCTCACGAACAAATTAACAACCTCTCAAAAGATAAATAGCCCCTGCTGTATTGTAATTTTGACTAAACAATCTTACACGTTTCTGCATGTCCCAGTGGAATATATGCTAATACATGCAAATGAATAATCGTTCCTTATGGACCATTGCTTACTTTGCTATAGCAGAGATATTTTTCCTCATCCAATTTGCATATACACCATTCTGATGTACAAATGACCTAAAGTTGATCGGCTCTGTCATTTGACTGGTCCATAAACATGAATCTGCTTGTCTTGAATTTGAAGGTTTGTCAAATAAATGAATGATGCTGAATATAGTTATTGCATTTCAATTTAATAGCCTAGTGGTCATATTATTTGTTGACGTCCTTTTTGAATAAGCAAAAGATTTATGTTTATACAGCTGATTTAAATGCATTTTTCACACTTGTACTCAAGTACAGCAATTTTGTAGATTTGTTGTCCTCTGGTTAATAATCTAGTGACTTTACTATGGCTTACTGTGGGTGTAGAACACATTTATGCATATAGTATGCATACATTAATTCTTAAAGAGACAGTTCATCAAAATATGTATACTCTTTCATCATTTGTTTATTCTTAAGTTGTTTAAAACTAATACGTGACCCTGGGCCACAAAACTAGTCTTAAGGGTATTTTTTAAATTGAGATTTATATATCATCTGAAAGCTAAATAAATAAACTCTGAAACTGAAAATCAAAAAATCAATAACAAATTGCCTTTAAAGTTGTCCAAATTAAGTTCTCAGCAATGCATATTACTAATCAGAAATTTAATTTTGATATATGTACGGTACAATACAAAATATCTTTATCTCTAAAATTTGATCATTTTGTGACCCATACAGTGTGTTATTGGCTATTGCTACAAATATACCCATGACTTTCTTTTTCACATAAATTTAAAATAAGTCGCTAAATACTAAAATCAGTTGTGAGTAATGTACAGTACAATGAAAATTGATTTTTATGTAGAGAAATTCTTTCTCAAAGATTACATTTAACAGTGTTTAAAGGTGTTTTTAAAGGCCTTTAACTTTAAAAGTGTTAGATATTAGGGGTGTGCCATATCATACAGTCCAAGATAATACCGGTTTTTACATGATAAGAAAGTGCCATCTCGCGATATCAATGATATAGCTACGCGATGACGTATGCCGCATTTACGTTCCCTAGTGCGCACAACAACAACACCACAAACGTGCACAACTCGAAACGGTGTCACGCAGACCGACCGGCGCAGCACCGTGAGAGCTGAAAACAAACCCAAGCCGAAACACTGGGGACAGGGGGGACTTTTCCCGTTTGTGTCTCCTCCACTTTTAAAATTAATATGTTCAATTAATGTCTTGTATTGTAGAATGCACCCTCAGCACCGCCAAGTTTCCCGCGACTGTTAAAACGAAACCGAAAGTAAAACGCGCACGCACATTCAAAAGCAACTTTAATACCCCACAATTAGAGAGCGACTCCCCAGTGCGCGCAAATTAGGCTACATAACATATCTAAGCTGTTATTAGTATGTAGGCTATAATAGGTTGTGTAGTTGTCTATAGCTCTGTATCATGCTTGAAAAAAGTCTCTATTTACACTTTGAATATTAAGAGAGTAGCTTGCCATGTGTTTGCCAAGTGGATAGCTAGTTAACTTCTAAAGCGTTTACTTGTGCAGTTCTATCATTTCATGGTATATCCTTTTTATGTTTGCACAGAATTAGAGGAAATGCAACAGTTTCAGCACTGATATTCTACCTCATTTGATGGTAATCCGAAAAAGATGCAACTATTACTGAAGTTTTGCTAGCATTTTTATTTTATTTTTAAAAGCAGTGTGTGTTTAGTCTGTCATCAATGACAGTAGCTCATTGGAAAGGGATGGAAAATGCCCTTCATTTTGTTTGCACTAATGAATGGAGCTGTCTTCCAGCTGCAATTACTAATAAAACGTTCATATATATCATTATTGCAAATATTCTTGAAACACTGTTATATCATTTTGAGGCTATATTGCCCACCACTATTAGATATCTAATTGCAAAACAGTGTAAATGTCCAATACTGAACAATACTTTGATAGGGATGCACAATAGATTGGGACCATATTACTAGCTGCTCTTTTCTGTACGATGAATGTCAGTGGTGACCGCAGCTCTTCTTGGTCATCATTTGCCTTCATTGTATGGATAAAATACGTGTTTCTCCCATTGATTGCCTCTCTTTCTCTCACAGATTGTTCTGTGCATTTATTTCAGTGTCCCCTTAGAGCAAGGACTATGAATTGGCCTGTTTGCTGACGTATTGGAGGCTGCAAGAGCCACTGAGCTTGATTAGTTGCCATCACAGTTTACAGAGCGATTCCTCCCAATTTCCTTCTGCCCCTCCAGGGTCGCTGGCACGTGTTTACTTTGAAGGCACAGACTCTCTTCATCTGGCCATTAATAAGTAATTAGTGATTTGTGCACAGGGGAAACTTCTTCGCTCTCAAGCTCTGGTTTGATTTGCTTGCCGCACAGACTCCCTCCACAAAGCAATCAGCGGCTGCCCGCAGCGAATAATCTTAGTGCGCACATTTCTTGGTAATGATTTTTAATGCATCCCCACCCATGAATTTCTCAACCTTTCAGCACTGTGGCTGTCATTATTTGACTGAAGGCACCGGATGATTCTTTTTCCTTAATTATTATTAACTTCGCCTGTTTTGCACAGACCCGGGGGGTCCTGAGAGGAACGAGTGCTTTCGCTTCTCTCTGATGTGTGGTAGTTTGTTAGGCTAAACCATGAACAGAATGAGTAACATTGAGTGTTTTGGATGGTCAGCACTGTGCTCAGACGTTTCTCACTTTTCCTCCCCGCAGTTCACAGCAAGCCGCCACTGTCGAGTAAAGCCGTTTGTTTTCTGACTTGAAGAGCCAGACTTATTCCCAGAGAGAAACTGTTGTCCATGATAGTAGCTTGACTTTGTTGTAAAAGACAGAATGAAGTTGCCTGTTTTCTTTCCTTTTTTTGAATGCAAGTTTTGAATGCATTTTTATACTACAGTTTAAAAGTTTGGAGTTGCACAGAAAGATTGGAACAATTTTCACACAAAAATTGCTGGTAAATTTCATATAATAATTATGAAAGATTGGCAAGTAACAAATTTAAGGTGAGACACTGCAGGTGAATATAATAAAAAAATGAACTAATAGTTATTGCCTTACTTGGCCAGTTGAATTGGTTACATTGGCAATTGCAAACATTTTTTGTATTACAAGTTTTCTAAAATGTTAGGTTTAAATATGCAAATGAGGCATTGTTTAATGAAATATGCACTAATTTGCATACATTTCTATACAAAAATCTAAACACTGGATGGAGTCAGTTTCAAAATTCTTGTTTAATATTTTTGACATATTAGAGTTAAATGTTTTTACAGAGGGGATTTTGGGTATCTCATTTTGTAGCTACATAATTCAGAAAATACTTCAAACAGACAGAAAAACAGCGTTTTTGTCTGCAGCGCCTCCCCAAAATACAACAGGAAATTCTGAAGTATAAAGAAGTAGTACTTTCTTGTAAAACACATTTGTTTTATTTACACATTTGTAAAAAAAAAAAGAAAAAAAAAAAAGCATAGCTGTTGATTGGCTGCAACCAATTTAGTAGAGACACTGGGCCTCATTTATGAAACGAACGTACGACAGAAAATTGGGCGTACGGTCATTTCTACGCAAAACTTGGAATTTATCAATATGGACGTGAGCGGTGGCTGCGATCAAATCTCACGTGTACGCAAGTTTTTGAGTTAGCCTGAATTTGCGTGCAGCCTAGAAAATTTTGGAGAATTGTATAATGACTGCATTTTGTTGATTTAGATTATTTACCTGGCCGACAAACAAAACTTTATTTTTTTAAATTATTATTTAAATGCATTTAGGGTGTTAGATTTGTATGCACAAATGACAGCATAAACAACAGACCATGCGATTCACACGACTTCACATCACCCAACTGGCCGCACTTCGGTGAACTGAGAAATACAGAAATTATAAAAAGAATAAATTAAATAAAGAGGGCTAGTCTACACGAAATGTATTTCTCTTAATTAATTAACAGATTTTGAATAGGAGAAAAAACAACTGTGTTTTTGTGACACTCTTAATGCATTGTTTTCTTTATATCTTTACTTTATTAAATGTAACTGATTGTGTTAACTTGACATTTTAGCCAATAATCAAACTAACATGCAGTCAACCAAACTTAAAAGTTATTTAAAAGGTAAAGACAGCGTGCAGCCCCAAAATAAAAAAAAATGCGCTTGTGTAGGGTGTTTTACGTGGATATTGGAACAATAGTACAAAGACGTGTTTAGCAACCAAATTTTACATGGCAAAAAAAATAAAAAACAGGAAACATTTGGATGTTGATAGGCTTAGAGGACAATGCCGTTTAGTTTCACTTTTTATAGTTTAACATACAATTTTATAGCTACTCATTTTTCATTCTTGTTCTTTAATACCTTTAAATTTAAAGTGTCTGTTGTGGATTAAGGAGAACTAAATAGGCTATAATGTTTATAAATATTTCATTATAGTTATTGGTATTTAATATAGGTATAAATTAATGTCATTGTTTGCAAATATAAGGTTAAAGAGTGTTTCAGAGTAAGATATTTTTTTTTCCTCCATGAGTTTACTTTGTCTTTTTGGCCGGGTTTCGTTTCTCCGTGTCGTAAACTCTAAGGGCAAGGCTTCTAAAGCGGGGCATGATATTTAAATGACGATCGCTTTCAGCCGCCAAATTTATCAACGTACGATCATTCGTACGACGGGATTGGCGGCATACGATTGTTTCATGAATCAGACGTGAACTCTGTCGTATGTTGATTTGTACACTCGAATCTACGCTTGTTTCTACATAGATTTATAAATGAGGCCCACTCTGTGCAAAGAGAAAAAAGCAACCACTCACTTACAGACATTGTAACAAAGTGAGTTACAGCACCTGTCTGCCTCCTGTACTTCTCTTTTTGATCACTGCTGGATGAGAAGAACAATTGTGAGACTTTAATCGTGAAAGATGTTTCCCTAGATGGGGATTGGTGAAGTGTGCTTCAAGGCTTGGGAATGACCTCATTGTGGCCATCAGCACGACTGAGCCTGGTTGGGAGGTTTGGCCTTTATCTCTCGCTTTAAGCATGTGATTTGGAGCAAAGCCCTCAGAAGCTTCTGGAAGAGTGTGTAGTGGGTGGCTAAGCCTTGATCAGCTTGTGGGGGGGATCTCTTGTCAGGTCCAGTAATCCCAGAATCATCAGATAACAGGACATGCATTGATGACCGTATGATTGTGTAATCCCTGTGGTTGCAAAAGTGTTAAAAAGGGCTATTAATAAGGCCTAGATACACAGCCATAACAGATTACACAGAGCCCTACTCACTTTAAAAAAAAAATTCTGTAGACTTTTGTAAAAGAAAAAGAAACCACTGTGACCGCTGATCTCTGCAACCTCAACCACCAACTATAATTCTCTGTGAAGAACAGCCAAGAACAAAACAAGGTGGTGTTTCATGCACAAAAGCATATATTTTTGCTTCTCACTGTGTCCCTGTTTTTTCCCTCCTGAATGTCTCCTGGGATTCTTGCTCTGTCAGCTCTATCTACTAACAGGAACCTGTCAGGATTTTACTGTTTTCAGATTAAGAATGAAAAATGATCATTGATAAACCTGGGACAGACTCTCTTCGGGGAATTCACTGATAGCATTGTTATTTGCATGTTGTTTGGGTTGTTTTAGCACCCAGTCCACAAGGAATCATGCAAATCAGATAGCAGCACAAACATGGACAAAACTTAGTGTTGAAAGTGCATGACACCATTTCAAAGTTTCACTGAGTACTCGATTTTAAAAAATCCTTGACTGCAATTTGTCCAGAAGTGGAGTATTCCACGGGCGAGAACCCTATGAAGTGCATTATTAGACTGTTTTTGATCGTAATAAAGCATTGTGAATTCACAAACGCTAAGATTCTATTAATGTAGGTTTAATATATGCGTTTTAATTATTTACATGCGCTTGTGCGTGTCAGAGCGGCTCCTTTCACAGTAAATGCTGCTCCAAACAAACTGCTATCATTTACATGTGTGAAGCATCTCAAACTGAGTTTGGGTTTAACATTCATCTGGGAATGGAATGTGGCCCATTTCATCAGATTTGTAAGGTAAATCATTTATAAACCTAGTGATACACTGCTTCGTGAAGCTTCAAAAGCTTTTGTGAATCAGTTGTTTCAAAACAGTGGTTCAGAGCTCGAATCAAACTGCTTAAGTCACATGGTTTCAGTAAACAAGGCTTCTTTACATCATAACTGTTTCAAAATTTTTTACAGTTTCAATGGTTTGCCGTTGGGGGGCAATCTCTGTAAACCGTTGAATACATTTTGATTATAAAAGGATGGGAAAGTAGTTAATAGTCTCATATTGGCTTGTATACACAAGCTCTACATAAAGCAAGCTAAACAAGCCCTGCAAATTAATATAAAAAACATATAACATATTTTACAGATACTTCATAATTATATGAATGTGTATGGTATATTATTATTTTTATTGCAATTAATGTATTATACTTTCAATTAGGGATGTAACGATAACCGGTTTGATGATAAATCATGATAAAATTCTCCACGGTTAGTATTACCGTTTCATCTTTTAATTATCATTAAAACCGTATTTGATTACCACGATTTAAACAACTTATGATAAATATATACTGTACAGCGTAAAGCAAAGTTTAAATAACAGTCTCATGTGCGCAGAGCACGCAGAGTAACAGTTAGTTTCGCTTTGAATGAAAGCATGACGGAAAGATGGGAGGGTTTAAAAGGTTGCTGAGGGAATATACAAATGAATATAGAAATGAATGAATTATATGAATGTACCTCTGATGGTTCTGACTGTCTTCAGAAAAGATTCGATGGCATTGTGTTTTGATCTTCATTCCATGTAATACCTAATAAAGCAGTGTTCTTAATCGCAATGCTGCATTGTCCACAGAGTTTACGGAAACAGCTGTAACTTTGCTCTTCCATAAGCGCCGCCTAGTGGCAGAGAGTGGATTTACATTGACTTACAATTACGTTCAGCCTGTTTGCAGTTTTTGTCTAGCTAAACCGGACCGAAGTTTCATGCACTGCTGTCATCTAAACTAAAAAAGACTAAAAACAAGGATTCTATAAATTTAAACAATTCACATAATACATCTAGAATTATTTTGATAAAATAGGCTACATATAACATTTATTGATTTGACTTAACCATTTTCTTTATTTAAAGGCTGAAATGTGAGGTTTACCATTTTATAAAACCTTTTCAAAGCTTTATTTGAACATTTTGAACATGTTATTAGGTAATGTTACTGTTTTAGTGTTTGGAAAAACAGAAGTCATTTTATATGTTGTTTGTTGATTTTAAATATAAAACTTTGAGAAACAATTTATGTGTTAGTACTTTTTAAAAACATCCAGCATATTTTAACAATACCGTGATAATATTGATAACCGTGATCATTTTTGTCACTATAATCGTGATAAGAAAATTTCATACCGTTACATCCCTACTTTCAATAAAACATTATTTTTTTTTAAAAAAGCTGTTTTTATGCATGTTTTCGTTCGTTTCTCCCATCATTATATAAACATACGAAAGCACAGTAGAATACATCAGTCTTTTTCTCAATATGCTAACTGTTCATCGTGATTTCAAAACAAAATCTACACGTTTTGATGTCTACATATTCAAGAAATTATGAAATTGTGGCTGTAGCATTTCTGTTGTAAAGCAATGGCCAAATATTAAAGATTAAGTGGACATTTCAATTAAATGTTGTTTAGTCAATATTAAACAAGGATTACATTACCTAATCGTCAGGCCATGGGTGCCCTCTGCAGTCATTTGTTATAATGCGTAATTAGTTCTATCATTTTTTCTATCAAGTTTTGTTCAATGAAACCATATGATTACTTGCTTTTAATACATTATTTCAACTAATTATTATTGCCTCATTGTTATTATATATGTATTTTAAGTCATTTAAAAGGATATTGTTCACTTAGGTCTATTTTATATCACCACAAAAAAATTTAGAATTATCAGATATAAGATACTCTGTTTTTTGGATAAACTATTTTATTCAAAACATAATGTCTTAAAATACCTTTTAAGGTTATAATAACCAAAACAGTCCTGAGGTGGATCAAGTTTTGATCTCTGTAAACAAAACTATCACTTATATATTTACATATTCATCAAAACTTTGCTCAGATTCAGCTGTGTTTGCTCTTGAGCGCTGTCTTCTCTTGAATTGCATCCATGAGGGCTGTCTTGCGCTACAGCGCCACACTGGCCAAACCGCATTATTGCAGGCTCTTACATTACGTCATATGAGATCAAACGACCACTCTACAACAAAAATATCTGTTGACTAATCTTTTATTTTATTTTATATCGTTGCAGCCCTAATTATCAGATTACTTGATTAATCGAATAATACCAAAATAATCGTTAGTGACAGCCCTACATACATCTTTTTTGCGTGTAAATTGCTATAGTGGAGTAGCCGTATAGTGAGTTCACCCCTTGACTTTGTTAATAGTTTGCGCTGCTGTGTTTGTAGATTTTTGTATACAGTGTTTTCTTTATTAGAACATTTTAAGTATTTCAATGAGAGAAGCTGTATCAGCTAGAAGGGTGGAGCTGAAAATGCCTTTTTCCAATTAGGACTCTTAATAAGCTCTAAAAAAATACTCATATCCCTATAGCCTTGAATTGACTCGCACACTATTTTCCTCATCAACATGTTAGATATAGGTGGTTTCCTGGCCATAAAATGAGATGCGGCTGATGTAATCCCTAACAAGTGCCGTCCATGTTTAAAGAGCCTCTACACCTCCTGTGCGGTCATGCGTAGCTCCAGTTCACAGCTCGCCGTTAATGAGAAAGATTAATCCTGTGTGTGTGCTGCAATTCATCATGCCTTTAACCTACGGGCCACACATCAGACACGACTGTTTTGGACCATTAGATGAGGTCCAATTGGACTCTACTAAAATGGTCCCACAGACAATAGCGAGCAGTAGCGTATGAAAAAAATAAGAGGAGCTGGGGTTTGATGTTTCATGAAAAAGCACTTTAATATTAAGGCACTTCAGAGTGAGTCCCAAAAATATTAAAAGAAGCCATAATACATCCATGGGCAATTTTAATAGTAAGACCGAAGTGTTCATGATTTATTTGAGGAGCTTTTTTACCAATATGCAGGTATGCTGAAGCTTGCTTCCTTTGTAACCTCCAAATATATGAAATTTGTCACAGTAGGCTGGGTGATATATATAAGGATATCTCATTATTTTCTGCCTTTTTGAAGGGTTCTTCCTCCGAGGTGTCAAGGGAGGCCTCCACAAAATATTGGATGAAAAGAAAACTGTAGTACTAAAAATAATAAAAACACCATTTAAAAGTGCATTAATCACTTGTTTTTCTAAAGAAACATTGTTCAAAAGTGACACCAGCAGGTAAAGTTACAGCAGGAGTTTGCGTCTCTCTCGCCTCCCTTGAGCCCACTGAGTTTTAACAGACCCCCTAAAGCGTGTGGTAAGTTTGGTGGGGGGTAATTGAGAATGATTCGGGATCAAGTCATGGTTTGCTGGTTCATGCGATAAATCCCGCCTCTTGTGTTTGTGCGCGTTCTGTTCAGTCTGAATGAACAACATAATTGCATTAATGGAGAGTCTAAATATTTAGATAAAACCACTTTGTTTCGTCAAAATAACTTAGAATGGCATGAAAACAGGATCTGTGTACCAAGAGTAATCTGCTTGGTGAAATTTGAAGTTAATCTCTGTGTCTGTGACCAAAATTTACCGAGCTTTGATGACTAATGATCTGAAAAGTTCAAAAATAGTTATATGTAGCCTATATTTTTTCCTGAAAAATTACCGCAGACAACAGCGATCGGTAGCATATGAAAAACTAAGGAGCTCCGGTTTGATGTTTCATGAAAAAGCACTTTAATATTAAGGCACTTCAGAGCGAGTCCAAAGAAATATTAAAAGAATCCGTACATCCATGGGGAATTTTAATGCTGTGTGAGTATTATAAGTGATACCGAAGTATGTTTGATATATTGGAGGAGCTGTTTCACCCATGTGTTTTTTTGATACCAAGGGCGTGAAGTTGGGCAGAGACCTCAGGATTACAGAAAAGCTGAAGGCTACAAATATACTCTCCCACATTTCCTGTCATGCCCTTGAGGAGTTTTCAATGGCCTCTGTAAATATGCAGTAGCAGAGGGGGAAATATGTCAAACATAAGCTGTGCTGAGAGCATTTCAGCTGCGAATAAGCAACACATGCTTAAATGAAGCCAGCTACCTTGTTAAAACCCACAGCTGCCCACGGCCCTTCGTCTAATGCCTTTCTCAGCGTAGAGGTCGGCCCCTGGGGAGAGAGATCAGCCAACTGTGACCCACCAGAGAGGTGTTGTGTTGTCCTCCAGCACTCGCAAGTAGATCCACACAGACACTTTCCGCAAAGTCGCTCCCAGACTCATTACATTCGCACTTGTCTAATGCGATAATAGGAGTTTATAGGTGGTCACTGTGGGAATGAGTTGTCTAGAAATGTTGAAGCTGAAGGTTGTTTAGATAGCAGCAGTTCGCATACTCACGCTTGCTTCCATTGTGACCTCCAAACATGGAATTCTTTACCTGTGTTTGACGTAAATGGAGCAGTTTCTGTACAATAGAGCAGTTTTCAATATAGAGATGTTCAGTCACAGTGTCAGTTTGTAGGCCAAACCAGGAGGCTTATTCACAGTGGGCTCAATTGGGAATTTCGAATGGGTTTTTGGAAAATAAGTTTTTGAATAAGGTCTGTGGTTATCATCACTTAATGAGATGTTTAAATTTCGTTCAACGGCATACATTTTTATGCGTTTATGCCCCAAATGTTTTTAAATCGTTGTGCGTTTGATAAAGTTAGTTTTCTTTAATGTAATATATACACTGCCGTTCAAAAGTTTGGGATCAGTAAGATTTTTAATGTTTTTTTAAAGAAGTCTCTTATGCTCATCAACGTTCCATTTGTTTGATCAAAAATACAGAAAAAAGTAGTATTATAAAATATTATTGCAATTTTAAATATGTTTTTTTATATTTTTATAATATCCAGACTTTAGTGTCACACAATCTTTCAGAAATCATTCTAATATGCTAATTTATTATCAATGTTGGATACATGCTGCTTAATATTTTTTGGAACCTTTGATAGTTTTTCAGGATTCTTTGATGAATAAAAAGTTGAAAAGAACAGCATTTATTTAAAATAGAAATCTTTTCTAGCAATATAAATCATTACTGTCACTTTTTATCAATTTAACACATCCTTGCTGAATAAAAGTATTCATTTATTTCAAAGAAAAAAAGAAAGAAAGAAAAAAATTACTGACCCCAAACTTTGAACAGTAGTGTATATTGTTACAAAATACTTTTTTTTTTCTTTTTAACGTTTTATTCGTCAAAGAATTCTGAAAAAATATCACAGGTTCCACAACTGTTGATAATATTAAATCAGCCTGTTAGAATCATTTCTGAAAGTATGTTTTAAAGGATATTAAAATAGAAAACCACTATTCTAAATTGCAGTATTATTTCATAATATTACTGTTTTTAATCAAAAGCAGAAAAGGCTTCTTTAAAAACATTTAAAAATCTTACTCATCGCAAATTTTTTGAACAGCAGCGAGTTTAATTTATTTTTGCTTTGTAGAAGAAAATAGAAATGTTCTTCAAGTCATGTTAACCACAGACCTTTTACTCATAAATGGAAAAAAAAAACACACTTCTTAAAACCCATTACGAATTCCAGAGGGAACCCATGGCGTGAAAATGCTAATGCTTTTCAGGGTTTTACAAAGTGCACAGCTCATTTAGGAGATTATTTAAGAATTTTTACATAACCTGCCTAATTTGCATGAATTATTAATGTGCATTAATATAATCTTTCCCACAGGATTCAAATGATAAGATTTGCCAGATGACTTCAACTTGAACCAAACGCAAGACATAAATTGGATAAACACTCATATTATTATTTATTAAGTGTATTTTTAGCTCAGAAATATGCTTTCCAGTTATCAGCATTAAATATGTATGCTGATAATGTGTCAATCTGTGGTTTAGGGAACAAATTTGGTTGATTTAAATTTTATCCACAAGTGAATTAATTACAACAGTTAATGTTATAATACCAAAATGTGCTTTTTTTCCAACATACACTACTAGTCAAAAGTATTTGAACAGTAAGATGTTTTTTTTAAAGAAGTCTCTTCTTCTCATTAAGCCTGCATTTATTTGATTCATAGCACAGCAAAAACAGTACAATTTTGAAATATTTTTACTATTCAAAATAATATATTTCAAAATGTAATTTGTTCCTGTGATCAAAGCTAGATTTTAAGTATCATTACTCCAGTCTTCAGTGTCCCATGATCCTTCAGAAATCATTCTAATATGCTGACTTGTTGTTCAAGAAACATTATTATTATTATTATCATTATTATCAATATTTAAAACATTTGAGTGCTTTTTTTCAGGATTCTTTGATGAATAGAAAGAGCCAAAGATCAGCATTTATCTGAAATAAAAAAGCTTTTGTAACCTTATACACTATACCATTCAAAAGCTTTGAGTCAGTGTAATTTATTATTAATTTCTTATATTTCTGTAAGAAATTATAGATATTAATACTTTCATTTAGCAATTATGCTTTAAATTGATCAAAAGTGATGATAAAGACATTCATAATGTTATGAAAGATTTCAGATAATTGCTGTTATTCTAAACTTTCAGTTCATCAAAGAAACCTGAAAAAATTCTATTCAGCTGTTTTTAACAATAATAATAATAATAATAATAATACAAATTTAGTAGCAAATTAGAATATTAGAATGATTTCTGAAGGATCATGTTAGATAAATTTAGCTTTGAAATCAGAGGAATAAAATACATTTTAAAATATATTCAAATAGAAAACAGTTATTTTAAATTGGAAAAATATGTCATAGTGTAGCAGTTTTTGCTGTACTTTTTCAAATAAATGCAGGGTTTGTGAGCAGAAGAGACTTATTTAAAAAAATCTTGGCAGTGTAGGTACATTTTTTTTCAAAGATAACCTCATTCCTGCAATGCGCTGTATACATAAATAACAAAATCATGCAATTACACATTCAGGAATTGAATAAGGAAATTCTATAAAAATGAAGATGTAGAAACTATAAAACTAGTGTTTTTCAGTGTAAAAGTTTGCTTGGCAAATCATCGGGGAACCTAAAAGCAACACAACAACTCCAGATAGCAAATCCCAAAGCAAACGTCGAAGAAATTGCAAGCACGCAGAGAGGACGACACATTTCAGTAAAGTAAACATTTTTTAAAATGCGTTTTTCTATTTTCAAGCAGTCCTAGTTTACTCTTTTACTGGTGAAAAGAACAGTGGAACACCCGCTATAGCTCTCTGTGGACCTTTTGCATCTTCTTCTAGAAAGGCAATTACTCGTGTTGCACGTACAGGAGCACGCACACACTCTCGCTGCTCTACCTGCCTGGGTTGCCTCCACTCTACTCTGCACCTGCTGATGTGATTGTTCAGCACTGCCCATCAGTGCACATAATGAAGTGCAAATCAGGCTAATGTGCTCACTGATGCGCTGGCTTTTAAAGATCAGCTCAAATTGATTTAGTCCCAGCACCACTGAGCCATTAACAAATAATAAAATGGAATATAACAAATATATGTGTCCAGGGATTTACAAAAAATCATTCCCCACTGCCATAAGCAGGATGCACAAGCACAACCAACCGCTGTGTTTATTTCATCAGATCAAGGGGAAAAGGAACATTTTGGCCCCGTACCATTTAGGAACATTTACGCAGTAGTTCCCTGTTGTTGTCGGAGTACAAATGATGTTTGTTTTATACGGCTTGAGAAGCATTATTAGCAAATTATGCCTTAAAAGATGGAGTGTGCTTTGGGTTTTATTAAGTATCACAGGTATGCCTAGATGGGGAAAAAGTTGTAGCCGTCAGCAGAAGGAAATTAAACTTGTAATTTAAGCGCATAAGGAAAAGATAAGAGAGAATAAACACACTCCAGGCAGTTTAGTTAAGTTTAGAAGGCATTTATTTTGAGGGCATGCTAAAGTGTTTTTTCCATCGCACCATTGTCAGGATAGGTAGCAAAATCACCCGACTCTGAAACAACTGTCTGTCAGTGTCTCTCTACACGCAATGACAGATTGTGTAGGTGTTGAACAAATGATCTTGGAATACCAAGCAATTTATCATTAGCAGCCAGCAATGGCTTAAATTGGGTTGGCTGAAAACACTTTTTCGTATCATTTTATGAATTCAGCTGTTACCACTGCTTTATTTTCTCTCATAGCACACATATTGTTAGCTTTGTGTTGTTTTACATGGGTCAGTGTTCGTAGTTTGCATTCAGTGGTATATGATTTCTATATATTAATGAATAAGGAACATTAAAGGGATAGTTCACTCAAAAATGAAAATTCTTTTTTCATTAATTATTCACCCTAATGTTTTTCCAAACCCATAAGACCTTCGTTCATCTTCGGAACACAAATTAAGATATTTGTGATGAAATCTGAGAGCTTTCTGATTCTGCATAGACAGCAATGCAACTGACACATTCAAGACCCAGAAAAGTCGTAAGGAAATCGATAAAATAATCTGTGACATCGGTAGATTAACCACAGTGTTTTGAAGCTACGAGAATACTTTTTGTGAGCAATGAAAACTAAAATTACCACTATGTTCAACAATTTCTTCTCTTTTGTTTTTGCTCAACCTTACTTGTTTGAACTAGAATATTCAGACGATGAACTAAGATAAATGGACGTTCTACATCTGAAAACTGAAAACTGACACGGAAGAAAAGAAATTGTTCAGTAAAGCCAATATTTTTGTTTTCTTTGCACACAAGAAGTATTCTTGTGGCTTCATAACATTACGGTTGAACCCCTGCAGGGCTCTATAGTGCGACCATTTCAGTCGCATTTGCGACTAAAACTACTGTGTGCAACTATGAAAAAATACTTAGGAGCAGCTGAGTGTTAGTGTTCGCGCTGAGGGGAGCTTTAAAGGTTTCTATGTGTTTTTGGAACGCCGAGTAATGTATCACAGACATATCTCACAAATTCTTCCATAAACAGTGAAGAGAGAGTGTAATTAAGAGATTCATTGTGCAGTGTAGAGAGTTTCGCTGATTATTATAATGGAACTTTGTGAGATCGAGATGAACTAAGATGAGTGACAGCTAAATGAGATATTGATTTAATACAACAGTTAAATTAACAAGAAGTTAATATTAAGTGACTTACATTGCACTCATCCCACCTCTGAGCCTCTTTAAACATATGAAAATACACCTACAAGCTTTTGTGTTTTTCTGCACCACCTCTGTAGTACAATTAAATTGTATTAATACTCATTTCATTTGATTGGTAATTTATTAGGGGTTTGAGCATGTAGTGCTGAAACCCTATTGTAATTCTAGGGATTTTTCTTATTCTACTTGTTCTTCGGGGCCATTCACACAGAACGCGGTTTTCCATTCCAATGCGCTCCTTTTGCATTGTTTTTCTGTGTAAACACGCTTGACGGACATGCATGACCGTTACGCTCGTGTCTTGCATCTTTTGCAGCGCTGTGTTAAAAAGTTAAAAGAATTTCAACTTTTACACACAGCACCGCTCATCAATGTCAGTTCCAAAGCAGTGGACTAATCAGAAGAACTCGGAGGAGGGGCAAGGTGTTGCAAGCTTCTGTTTACATTAGCAAGTTGGCATGACAATGGCAACATGGCGGGGGAGGCGCTCATAGTGGCTCTCTGGATACCCTGAATTATAAAATTTCTTCAAGCAATTATCACAACTTGTTCCATAAAAAGGAGCTTGGAGAGAAATATCTGTCACTGAATATATATATATATATATATATATATATATATATATTGAAAATGCCCCTTATTGTCGTTACTACATCACGTCTCAAAAGCGCGTCCCGATACCTTCGCGTTCTATGCTGTGCTGTTTTAAAAACCATTTCTAATTGCTCTTTAGACACAAAGACGCGTTCTGTATGAATGGCCCCTTATTATTTTGTTTTAATTACACATTTTAAAAAGGTTAAAAAGTATAATTTTTAAAAAATGTTACATAAAAGTTGCCAAAAATGCCTTTTCAAAGGTTTACATAGATAGCAAAATCACTCTTTTTAAGGAACAAGTTGCCAAAAATGCCTTTACCAAGGTAAAAACAAAATTCCCCACCTCGTAATGGGAAGGCAAATTTTTGATCAGATTTTTTGTTTATTGATTAGAAGGTGCTCCTGAAAAGATAAGTGTAGAGCCCTGCACTAATGTCACATGGGCTATTTTATCGATGTCCTTATTACCTTTCTGGGCCTTGAACGTGTCAGTTGCGTTGCTGAGTCAGAAAGCTCTCGGATTTTGACAAAGATGAAGGATGGATGAAGTTCTTACGGGTTTGGAACGACATGAGGGTGAGTAATTAATGACAGAATTTTCTTTTTTGGGTGAACTATTCCTTTAGGTTTCTGAGCACATTTATTAAGTTTTTGCATTTTGCAGTTTTATTAATACATGCTCAAAGAATTCAGCTGTACTCACCAGAAGTATCTGTCAAAGGCTTGTGCTCGTATATCTTTACAATTTATGATCTAATTAGAGAACATAATGAATAGTCAATGAGTTGTAACCATCCTTATTGAAATATTTTGATGATTGCAGAGACTAATTGTGGTGGTAATGACTTTAGATCAACGTCATTTGCATATCTCTGTCTGTTGATTTGTCATTTGCATCTCCTTAGCGTTGATGCTCTGTAAATTGGTATCTGCTTTGAAACGCTCACTCTTTTTTTTTTTCTTTTACATGTCTTTTCTCTCTGAACTACTGACAGAAGTCAAGGGTAAAGTCTTTTTCCAAATGAAATTTTGCATGAGCAAAACAAGTAAAATAATGGTAATCAGATTTGCCATAATCTCCTGCAATGCATTGCTGTTTGCACTCTGAAAAGCCAACTAAAGTACAACTAAACCATGTTTAATCTTCTATCCCAAAGTTGCGTCTTAGGAACAGTCATAACCTTTTCTTCATAAAACGAGTGCTCCGTTGGCACACAAACAGAGTCACTGTAGGCTATTTAGCTGGTTTGTTCATCTCATTGGTCAATCTGTAATCTCTCCTGTAGCTGTTGGTGATTATCCCCTTCAGTTCTCCAAAACCCATCTAAATATTGGATCTTCATGGGATGATCCACCTTAACTCAGAATCTCGTACATGAATTGTAATTTTTGATCGGCTTGGCATCAAACCCAGGTCAGGAAAGACTTACGTTTACAAAGGTGGCCGATATATGAAGGATTGGCCTGAAGTGGCACTGATTGGAGTAGAACTCGGATCACTTCCTGCCTGCTTGTGACCTCAATTCTGAAATGATTTACTGGGCATCCGTCCCACAACTCCTGTAAGAGCATGAAAAAGCTGTATGTTTGCTCTTCTCCTGACAAGGAAATATATTAGTTTGCTTGTCCTACAAAGACAACCATCTAATACACATTTCATTTATTTGTTTAGTTTTCTGCCTGTCATTATTATTCTTAAAGGGATTTTAAGCAAGTGCATGCAAAAAAGAAAATTCTGTCATTAATTACTTGTTTCAAACCTCTGACACCTTTATTCATCTTAGAACACAATTTAAGATACTTTTTTTATGAAATGCGAGAGCTTTCAGACCCTGCATAAACAGCAACACAACTGCCATGTTCAAGGCCTAGAAAGGTAGCAAAAACATTGCTAAAATAGTCCATGTGACATCAGTGATTCAACCATAATTTCATGAAGCTACAAGAATACTTTTTGTACGCAACTTTTTGTTTTCTTGTGCGGTGTTGTGGACACTTATAGTTATCACTCTGGGTGTGTGCTTTCTTCATCTTGTTAGAGTCCAGTACTTAATATTTTACAAAATCATCTTGAATTGTGACTTTTTGCTGCTCCACAGGCTTGTATTTTCTATCGTCCTTGAGTTTTTATTCCCATCTGATTTTCTGCAGTGTGTAAGTTGCAGGGAATCTGAATTATTGCATCATGGGGGTCTCACAGGTAGGTTAGACAGGCTTTTGATACTATTTTGGCATTTGTGCACCGGTTCAGTAGTTTCTTGTCGTAAAAAGGTTTTCAATTGCTTTTTCTTAATTTTCGTTCACTTCGTCATCTTCATATTTCATTTATTTCTTCTACCGCTGTATAATTTTTGCCCGTTTCTGTCTCTTCCCACTCTCTTTACACTAGTCTACTTTAATTACAGGATGACCATGAAAAACCTTCTATTTTAAAACTGTTTACATTTCCTGTCATTTCATTCCTCTGAGAGGAGGGAAAAGGTTAAAAAAAATGACACAAAGATGAGACAGGTTGGCTTAGTGCCATTTCTAGGTTCTAAATGTAATTCGTAGCAACAGTCTGTGATTCATTTTGCACGGTAATGGAAAAATCTATTGATAAAAAAATAAAAAGCACTGAAATTATCATATTTTTTTCCTTCCACACCGACATTTTATTACCTTTACACACATCTTGTGCCATTTTGGTAATAGCATGATTTCATATTTACCCAAACAGATGCTGCCCTGGCCTTTGTTCGCTCTCTCTTTGGCTTCTATTGTGCCAATGACTTCAGGGTTATATATTTCGCAAATCTTTGTTTTGTCATACTTAATTGCAACTTTCACCCTGAAATCTGCGTCAACATGTGATGCCCGTCCACATCTGTTACTGTAATGGAGGTTGCATGACCTGGACTGAACAGACGTTGTCATGACAATTTCTGTGACCTCTTTAGAAAGCGCCGCTCAGTCAACGTCTGTGTGATGATAGTTCTGCCTTTCCACTGGCTGCTCTAATGCACCATTAATATGACCGCTCGACTGTTTCAATCACAAGGAATCGGTAATCATTTTAGCTGAAGTTTCTCTATAAAAACATCAGCCCGTGTGTTTGCCTGTAGGAATGCATTTTTCAATCCCTCATCCACACTCTTGTCAGAACTGCAGCTGGCATCTGTCAGCAAAGCTTCAGACGGGTCAATACAAGACTTAGAGACGGTTTTGAAATGTCAGACGCCTACGTTGTGTATCTGCTGTTGGGTTTATGTTCTTGTGATAGTACATGCTGTGTTTCAAAACATACTGAATTTTTGTGCTGCCTACTGCATACGTAGGCAACAGACCAAGAACACTAAATGACTGTAAAACAGTCCACATCCACATAAAGTAGGTAGCAACATTGTCTATAAAAGCACCGATGGGAGGGAAAAATTCTGTGTGTGATTTACTGACAATGCGCACATTAAAGAATACAGACGCAGTCATATCATTTCCATAATGACGAGCGCAATCTACCAAGAGCAGTAAATTATTGCCTACTTTAAGACATGCTTTTTGGGGCGTTAAATAATGGTGCAAAATATCAGTAATACATTCCTCCCATAAATTTAGCATCTGAAAGGGAAACTTCTTCCAATGCATATTCAATAAGGTCAGGCACAAAAATAATTGTGTCCATGCTAATTGTTCACTGCGCATTGTTAGTAAATCCTGACAGTACTATTTTAACGCCAAAAGACGGTTTGCACTGGCCCTTAAAGGATTAGTTCACTTCCAGAACAAAAATAATTTACTCACCCCTTTATCATCCAAGATGTTCATGTCTTTCTTTCTTAAGTCATAAAGAAATTGTTTTTTTGAGGGAAACATTTCAGGAATTTCTCCATATAGTGGACTTCTATGGTGCCCGTGAGTTTGAGCTTCCAAAAGGCAGTTTAAATGCAGCTTCAAAGGGCTCTAAACAATCCCAGATGAGGAAGAAGGGTCTTATCTAGCCTCCTCTATCTCTGCAGAAGTACCGACCCAGTGTTTACAAAGTGAACGTGCAAAGAAGGTCAAACACCTGTAAAACAGCGATGTAGGACGATTTTGAAGTTGGAGAAGGAAATGAGATGGGAGTTTTTCGACATACCCTAACTGTCTTGAACCAGAGTGCACAGAGTATGCACGCACATCGCAGAGCTAGACAATATGAGCATTTGTGGTTAAAAAATGTGTAAATTGTAAATTTTTTAAAAATTAACTGATTGTTTTGCTAGATAACACCCATCTTCCTCAGCTGGGATCGTTTAGAGCCCTTTGAAGCTGCATGTAAACGGCATTTTGTAAGTTCAAACTCGCAGGCACCATAGAAGTCCACTATATCAGGGGTTCCAAGTTTTTCAGCCCACGACCCCCAAAATAACCCCCACTTTCCTAAAGTATATGAACGTTTTGCAAAATGGCACACAAGCATAATGACAACACAAAGGAGCACAACAGTCTAACAACCATAATATTATTTTATAGTTATTTACTCATTATTTACATTTGAACACTTACCTAATGATTTGGGTGGGCAACATGCTGCTTTTTTTTTTTAAATTCAACATATAAATTCAACATATATTTTCATGGGTAAAATATGCTATTTCTAATGCTTTAAAAATGATTTGATTTCTGGAAATTATATTGCGACCCCTCCTCCTGGTTTCGCGACCCGCTGGGGGGGTCCCGACCCCTACTTTGGGAACCCCTGTACTATATGGAGAATAATCCTGAAATGTGTTCCTTAAAAAGCATAATTTCTTTACGACTGAAGAAAAAGAAAGATACAGAATATCTGTAAATCCTCTAAATCCATCTGAAAAAAAAAAAATAATAATTTTAGTGAGTTTGAAGTAAAAGTATTTGATGGATGTACATTATGTGTCAAGAGCATTCACTCAGTATCATTATCTCATTTTTGACCAAGATGGCTTTTAGAGGGTTTTGCATCTGAACTCTTCATATCTACATATTCAATAATATTGTTTATGGAAAAATAATCTCCATGCTTACCAAGGTTGCATTTTTTAAATTAAAAATACAGCAAAACAGTAATATTGTAAAATATTGCGATTTAAAGTAAATGTATTATATTTTAAGATTAAAATATAATTAATAAATATTTTAATATATAATTTAAGTGTTGGCAAATGTGATACTTTAGAAATCATTCTAGCATGCTGACTTGGTCCTCAAGATACATTTCTTATTATCCATGTTTTGATAAATATAGAAAGTTCAGAAATAGAAATCATTTGTAGCAGTGTAAAATTCTTCTGATCAATCTAATGTGTCCTTGCTGAATAAAAGTATTTTTTCCTTTTTTTTTCTCTGTTTATATCAGTGGACTTCTGAAATGAAGAGGGTATTTTTTATTTATTTTATTTTTTTGTAATCAAATGTAAAATCATGTCCCAGTCACATTTTCTTGGTTAAATAAACATAATTTACACTATCAGAAAAAAAATCCCAATTCTATTTTATATTTTTAATAATCAATATTTTATTTATTAAAGCCAAATATGAATCTCATTAAGCGTTTTTAAGCATTTTACATTTATCCAAAAATAATAACTCAAGGCAGTAACAATTTAAACAATATATTTTTCGTGAACTTATGTTCAGCTGTTCTTTTTAATAGTTAACTTTGAATCAGCTCATCAGTCATCAAAGCTCGGTAAATATTGGTCACAGACGCTGATTACTCATTAAAAATTCTATATCATATTTTCAGGCCATTTTAAGGCTTATTTTGATGTAAAAAAAGTAGTTATATCTGGGTGTGTACATTGTTTACTTCTTTTTTTAATTGGTCTTCCCATTAACACCATAATATTGTTAATTCAGACAAAAGCGAATGTGGAACATGCACAAACACAAGAGGCGGGATTTATCATATGAACCAATCACAGCCGAACATAACCAGTCAAATCGTGATGGAGGCATTGCCTCCTCTCACATGACTTTCCCCATTCATTCCTAATTAGTGATGGGAAGTTCGGATCATTTTATGGACTCGGACTCTTGAGTCTCGTTCAGCAAAATGAACGAATCTTTTTTCGAGTCATTTCGTTCATTCTGTTAATTTTAGCAAAATATAATTAAAATGTTACTTTTTACTTCCCTAACACATCTACTGCTTCCACACACGTTAATCACACTACAAACAAGAAACTATAATGCTATAAGAAACAGAAAAGATTATTTCATTGTTTACCTGTGTGCTTGGCTATGCTGATCACCTCTTATCTGACATGTTTTCGGGTTTATTTCGTTCGTTCATCGCGTGACAGTCCCATAAGATTAAATTATGCAGCATGAGCCGGAAAGAGAATTGATTAGTTTGTCTATTGAGTCCTCTAGTTCGAGTCGTTCGTTCATCATGTGACATCCCCATAAGCTTACCCTATGCAGCATGAGCCGGAAAGAGAATTGATTAGTTCGTCTATCGAGTCCTGGTTCGAGTCGTTCGTTCGTCACGTGACAGTCCCATTAGATGAACGAACGACTCCAAACAGGTGAACTAACAGAATTAATAGGATGTTGCGCATGCGCGACTGAACGAATCACTCCCCGAGACGACTCGTTCTTCCCGAGTCACATAAAAGATTCGTTCAAAATGAACGAATCGTTCAAGAACGACCCATCACTATTCTTAATTACCCCCCATCAAACTGCACGAGTTAGGGAGCTACCTATTTAGCCTGTTAGGGAGTCTGTTAAAACTCAATGGGCTCAGGGAAGGTGAGAGAGATGCAGACTCCCGTTGTAATTTACCTGCTGTTGTCACTGTTGGACAGTGTTTCCGAGTGATTTATACACGTTATATTTTGTAATATTTACATCGGTTTATTTTTGTACTAGGATTTTTTTCTGATGCAGTATTTTGAGGAGACACTGCCTCCCTTGCCTCTTCAGAGGAAACGCCCCTGATATATATATATATATATATATATATATATATATATATATATATATATATATATATATATATATATATATATATCAGATGCCTTTTCAATTACGAATGCAATGCTACTTTCAAACAGCCTATTTTGTATTGCCACCCTTTCATGTTGAGAATGCTCCTATTATAATGCCTTAAAATGCTGCCTACGTAGATTTAGGAGTTTCTTTGGGAGTACAGTGAAAACACTCTCACATTTAGTTCTGTATCATGCCTCATGCCAGCAGCAGAAACCCCTGTCTTGTTTTACAACTCTAAGCACCCATAAGTGACGGACAACACAGCGTGTTGTAGTTCTCATCTTTAGTGCGGTCTGCTCCCTGCTCCATCCACTCTATATTCAGCCTGAGCGTCTCTACAACAGCATCACATTGCCAAGCACGATTTTGTGTACTTGCAGCCACCCTCCCCTCTTTCAACTGTTGATTATTTTACAGACAGAAAAATTGCAATTGAAAAGGCTGAATAGGTAGCTGAGATTACTTTTGTATTGAAAGGTTAATCGAAACTCATCTCCGAGGCCACTCTCTGTAAAACCGTTGGCTGGGTTTAGAATGAACTGTAAAGAGAGGATGAGGGAAATGAGTCAGCTGTGAAGGCCATGCCACCTGCATCTTCTCTCCTTCTCTCTGGTCTTGGAGTCAGTGGCAGCCTGTTTCAAGCGCACTGTGATCTCAGTATGTAGATGGATCTCATTTTGAAATCTCCAGCATTTTTAGCTCACTTGACATTGTACTGTTTTTTTCCCCCCGTCTCTGTCTTGTCCTCTGAACTCAGAGCTCTGTTTGTCAGAGGGATTGCCAGACTTCTTCAAAAGAGAGGAGGAAAAGAAGAGAAGGGATTGTCTTGTCACATAAGTGAAAAGCTTGTTAACTTCCTATGACTTTTCTTCAAACACAAAATGACAAGCTTGTTCACTATTGAGTTGTTTTATAAAAAAAAAATCAGGCAAAACGGCATATTCAGCATAAGCGTCAACTATCTCTTTAAAAACTGGCATGAATATGGTCAAATTCAATGCAGCTTGTACCAGACAGCTCATATAATTGACTCATTCCATCTCTGATAAGCAAGAGGGCACACAATCCGTGCAAAGACGGATCTCGCATGCTTCTAAGTAACCGGCTTTAACGCAAAGGCGCAGGATTTACAGGGCATTTTATAGTATCTCATTATCGGCTGTGAAGCGCCAGTAGTGGCGACTAGTGCAGTTTTATATATAGTTATGTTAATCTGATTCTGCTCCATAAGGGCCGTGCGGGTAAGGTTATGATCAGAGAAGAATCATTAAGCTGCCCGAGCTGAACACACTTGAACTGTCATTGTCAGAGAAGATTTTAATCAGCACAAGGTTCAAAGTTACGCTCATGTCCTTGCAGCCACGTTCGTTTTAGTGCGTGAGGCAATCGGACAGTCACCGAGCAGCGATTCGAAGGAATAATACATAAGCGCTTAAAGAGGAAATTAGACGTGGCTGTGAAATAATTCATATGAGGTTAAAGTGAAAATTCAATTATTCCGTTTGATATTCATAATTAGTGTGGAAGGAAGCTCCAGCTTACTGTCTGTCCTTCAGTGAGATTTATATATATATATATTTTTTCTCGCAATGAGAACATTTGGATGTCTCTTCAAGTTTTTTTTATTGTAACACTTCAGATGTGGAGGACTGCATTTGTCTGTCAGTTATTCTTTGATTGTCTGTGTAAAATAGAAGTGTTGTCCATGAACGAATACTATAAAAAGAAAAAGAAATGTGTGATTATGTGCTATGCATTAAGTGCGGGAACGTTTTAAAAAAAGCTGTTTAAAGGCAGCAGCTGATAATTGTTTTGCATGATAATACAATAAAACCAAATCTCACTGTGAAACTGAGGTTGTAAATAAAGTACCTTTTACAAGGAAATTTTTATTTCATTTTATAAATAAATTATTATTCAGTCTTTCTACTTTAAAAATCGACACTTTTTTTTTAAATGAAATACTAAACCATTATTTTTCCAGTGCAGGTATGGTGTTTAGCTGGAAAAAGACACTTTTAATTTTTCCTGTAAATTTAAGGGGCTCTTTTTATTGGAATTCAGTTACTGTTGAGATACTGTTCTAGTTTTTTATTAATATTTTGAATTATTTTTTATTTTTATATTTTCTGATTTCATTTTAATTTTAGTTAAAGTTTTAGTAATTTTTTGTTGTTGATTTTGCTATTATCGTTTTTTTATATCAATATAGTTTTCATTTCAGTTAGTAATTTTAGTACTTTAATTTAAACTAAATGAAAATAACAATGTTTAATTTTTTTTTTGTTTTTAGTGTTAGTCAGCTATAATGCATGTTATTATATAAAATGGTTTCTGAATATTTATATTTGAATTATATAAATATTCATTGTCAATAAATATAAATAATGAATAGTAATTATTAGTCAAAAAATTATGTCAAAAGTTTACATACACCTTGCAGAATCTGCAAAATGTTAATTATATTACCAAAATAAGAGGGATCATACAAAATGCATGTTATTTTTTAATACTGACCTAAATAAGAAATTTAACTTAAAAGGCATTTACATATAGACCACAAGAGAAAATAATAGCTGAATTTATAAAAATGACCCCGTTCAAAAGTTTACATATGCTTGATCCTCCAGTTTTACGTGATTCCGCGATCGCTGAGTCCACCGCAAAATTGCATTTTTTTGTGATAAAAAAATTGTGATTCCTGCATGATTTGCCATTTCAACGCAAAATAATCACAAAAATGAAGGTCTCACAAACAAAAAAAAAACAAAAAATGCTCAATTATAATTATTTACTGAAGATGTATTTTAAACGGATCGCAGTTGATTCGTGATACGGAGCAGGTCAAAACCCGACCATTTGGCATGTGATTCACAGAGTAATTTGCCAAATTACACGTTTTAACTATTTAACACCACAAGAAGAAGAAACGAAACAGACACACACCCAAAGCGCACACAAGCTAGAGACGTGTTTCAGACAGTGCGGCATACAGAGTTGACTTCTCTTTAGCCTCTCCACGCATTTAAGATACATATACAGGGGTTTCACGGTTATGTCGCAATAATGGAAGTATTTCTGTTTTAAACCATGAAGGCGAGCCAGTGGATATCAAACTTTGCACAGTAGTTATGCCGGTGAACGTCTTAACTTCAGTCAGGTCACTATACAGAAAGTGAAAGTAAAAAACTGAGTTTTCTAACATTTTTTTTTCACGGCGCATATTCTCTCAGAGACGAATCTAATTCAACATGTGCTGATAATGGTATAGAACTGTCTAATAGTCTTAATAATTTTAATTTCAAGCCTGTGATCCCTATAGTAGTTTTTTCTACCTTTATATTGTACTTATTTGTTCTGTTGTCATTTGTTTCTTAGCAAAATAAACAAATGTCATACATTTTGTTTGTTCTTTGTGTCATGTTGTGAATCTAACATAATACGATCTGGTAAATGTGCTATCACAATTATTAAAAGAAAACGTTGCAAATTTTGTGCACATTTTTGGAAATGACCACCACATGACATTTGGATTGCAAAATACACACACACACACACACACACACACACACAAAATTGTGAAATCCTTAATGTTGTTTTTTTTTGTTTGTTAGTTTGTTTTTGTTTAGAGATAGTAATTCATGAGCCCCTTGTTTGTCCTGAACAGTTAAACTGCCTGCTGTTCTTCAGAAAAATCCACAGGTTTCACAAATTCTTTTTGTGTATTTGAACCCTTTCCAACAGTGACTGTATGATTTTAAAATCCATCTTTTCACACTGAGAACAATTGAGAGACTCTATTACAGATGGTTCAAATGCTCTCTAATGCTTCAGAAGGAAAAATGATGCATTAAGAGCCAGGGGGTAAATACTTTTGAACAGAATCAAGACGTGTACATTCTTATTTTGCCTAAATATTATATATATATATTTTTTTTTCATTTAGAACTGCCCTTCAGTAGCTACAGAAATACTTACATGTTTCCCAGAAAAACAAATAAGTGGAATTTCCGCTGATCTTCAAATTCAACAAGTTTTCACCCCCCGACTCTTAATGCGTTGTGTTTTCTTCTGGAGCATTAGTCAACGTTTGAACCTTCTGTAATAGGTCAGTACTAAATAAAAAATGACATGCATTTTGTATGATCCCTCTTATTTTGGTTAAATAATTAATCTTTTTTAGATTCTGCAAGGGTGTATGTAAACTTTTTGACTTCAAAAAGTAAATATTCATAATCAATTTTATTGATTAGTTGCTCCTTCAAAGTCAACACTTAGTATTACAATTATGTTTACGCCAGTGTTAGCCCGTCCAGATAAGACTGCAGTTTTTTGTGGTGTCTTGCACTTCACGCACTTTTGCCTTTATCCTCGCCTCATGTCAATGTAGTACATCCACTTGTGAGACTCCCGCTCTGCCATCTGTCTTGAGTGGCGCTCAGAGAGCCTCTCCTCTTCCCTGTCTCTGTGACGAATCTGAGAAACACTAGTGCACTTTCCTCTCATTGATTAGAAGAAGCGCTGTGCTTTGCTGCATCAGACTCATTAATGGGCTCCATTAGCTTGGTTCCCCAGGCATGGCGGGGTTGAGTTAGTCTGATGGTAAACACAGATGCGCTTGGTGAGGCGGGTGACAGCGCTTCTCTCTCAGGGAAGTTGCTAATAGCAGTCACACCAGGGAGTCGCTCAATCACTCTGTTCTATAGACTTTTCCAGCAAATGATGACCAGAGGACGCAGCAAAAATGAAGCGCTGGTACAATTCCCGAGATCTGTATCGACGTGAACGGGGTAATAATGGATGGGAATCCCAGCCTTGTGCGCTATCAAACTGCTATTCTTGTAGCCGGGCACCCGAGACAGATTCGATATGAGGTCAAATCTTGTTTCCTGTGGATTAGGGTGCTGTATCACACTACATTTATTACAGCATTAGGGCAAATAGCTGAGGATGATGCCTGATAAGGACTGAATTTTACGAGTATGATCAAGTTTGCTGCTTAATACCAGTGATACGTTTAAGCCTGGTAATTAAGAGCCTCCTTTGAATATGCAACAGGACCGTGTTCCTCATTCTTAAGGATTAATGCTCAGGCTCACATTAGGTTTCATTCACTAACCATGCATATAGGTGTGTTTGGATGTAAAACCTTTGTGCAAATGTTTTTGCTACTAAACCATGATTAACTTAAAGGGACAATTTAACCAAAAATGAAAATTTTGTCACCCTCATGTTGATCCAAACCCGTAAGACCTTCATTCATCTTAAGAACACAAATTAAGATATTTTTGATGAAATTCGAGAGCTTTCTGACCCTGCATAGACAGCAACACAACTGATACATTGAAGGCCCAGAAAGGTAGTAATGTTATGAAGCTATGAGAATACTTTTTTTTTCTTGAAGAAATCAAAAATAACAACTTGCATTGAACGACTGATGTCACATGGACTATTTTAACAATGTCCTTAGCACTTTAACCAGTTTCAACTTAAAAGGTTTAGCAGCTGCCTTAAAATTAAGTTAATTCAGCTTAAAACTACAAGTCATTTCAACTCACTACAACAAAAAGAACTCAAATGACTTTTTTGATTTAACTTATGAGTTGAAATGACTTGTACTTTGAAGTTGATTTAACTTAAAATTTTAAGGCAGTTTTTAATTTGAAAACTTTTTACAGTGTACCTTTCTGAGCCTTGAAATTGTTATTTGTGTTGCTGTCTGTGCAGAATCAGAAAGCTCTCGGATTTGTGTTCCGAAGATGACCAAAGGTCTTATGGGTTTAAAAATACATTAGGGTGAGTAATTAATGACAGAATTTTCTTTTTTGGGTGAACTATCTCTTCAATTGTTCATAAATTGTAAAAAAAATAAATAAATAAATAAAAATGTAATATTTAATATTTTTATCTATTAAAAATGAGTTGAGGATTAGTATCTTACGAAACAACTAGTAAAATAATATGCACTGTCATCATGGCAAAGACAAAAGAAATTAGTTTGGACTTGAGAGAAAGAATTGTTAATGCTCATAAAGATGGAGAAGGATACACACTCTTATCAAAGCGTTTTCAAGTGTCAAGAACTGCAGTGAGATGCATTATCAAGAAGTTTAAGACCAACACAGTGGAGAACAAGATGGGCAGAGGCGGGAAGCGAAAGATTTCAAAAACTTTGGAAAGAAAACTAGCGAGTGAGAGTTTTCGAAAGACCCAAGAACAACTGCCAAGACACTAGTGAATGACCTAGCCAAGTCTGGAATTGATGTCTCTTCGAAGACAGTCACTAAGAGCCCTGCACAGGAATGAACTGCGAGGTTGCCGACCAAGAAAGACTCCACTTCTGAAGAAGAGACACCTCCAAGCTAGAATGAAGTTTGCTAAGGACAACCTGGGGGAATGTGATGCATACTGGAAATGTGTCCTTTGGTCAGATGAGACAAAACTAGAGCTTTTTGGCCATAGAGATGTTGCCTATGTTTGGAGAATGAAGGGAGAGGCATTGAACCCCAAGAACACCGTTCCCACAGTGAAACATGGTAGTGGGAGTATAATGCTGTGGGGATGTTTCAGTGCGTTTGGAACTGGGAATATGGTCAGGGTTGAAAGAAACATGAAAAAGGATGACTACAAGAAGATTTTGAAAGACAACCTCAGACATTCTGCAAGAAAACTTGGTTTGGGTCGACATTTTGTCTTCCAGCATGATAACGACCCAAATCATACCTCACTTCTGATGAAGACATACCTCCTAAAGAGCAAAGTGAGTGTACTTGACTGGCCTGCACAAAGCCCAGACTTGAATCCAATAGAAAATCTGTGGGGCACACTAAAGTCCAGAGTTTGTGTCAGAAGACCAGCAATTCTGGAGGAGCTTGAGAGATTTGCTAAGGAAGAATGGGCTGTCATTCCTCAGGAGACATGCTTGAAACTTGTTAAGAACTACAGCAAACGACTAAAGGCTGGAATGAAGCAAAAGGGGTACACTATTGACTATTAACATCAGAGGGCTAATAATTTTGACCAGTAGACCAGTAAATTCTTGGTTATTCATTTATTTCTATTTGTATTACAAACCCTAAAAGCTTCCTGAATAAAGTATTATGTTTACAAATGCTGTGTTGATAAAATCGTCATTCTGTTAAACAACACTTGGGAGTTATAATGAAATATTTTGTAAGGGGCTAATAATTTTGTCTTCAACTGTATGTATGTATGACAGGCACAAAACATAATTTCTTTGTGTTGAAAAAGTATTTAAAAAAGAAAAAAAATGCAATATTTAAATATTAAACAGTATTTCATGTGTTATGTTCTCAGTCTCTTATTCTTTTTTTTTCTTTTCAGTATTTTCAAATTAAGTAGGACAGGAAGCCAAGCACAACAGATTCACTGTGGCCCAAAATTAATTTCCCACCTTGATTTTGGCTAATTACTATCTGCAGCTTTGAGCTCCTTCATTTCACATAATCTGAATTCAACATTAGACATAGAACGACGGCTAGATCTAATTTATGTGCGTACACACCTGTTTTGAATCCCCATGGAAATTTGCATAAGAACCGTTTCTGCATGCATAAAGGTTTTGAATAAAAATATGAATTCAGCGAGTCTACATTCTTCTGACACACCATCCCTATTGAACTCAATATATTCTCAGCGGTCTCTGATGTAGTGTAAACTCTAGGTGCTTATGCAATTATTAGTGAATGAGAATCATAGCATTTCTTCATTCTGTCCTATTTTAGACTTTTTTATTTATATAGAAAGTCAGTCTGCCTCAATTAGTATTTCTAGTTGTATTTCAGGGAGGGCCTGTGAGCTGATAAAGTGGATGTGCTTGGCTTGAGCCCAGCATGTGTCTCTATCAGAGCTTTACAGAGGTGTTGGAGCAAAGCTCCAGGTCCAGATATTAGCCTCACCTCCATCCCAGCAGAGACCCCAGCTAATCACCGCCTCATTATTTCAGCACAGAGCTGGAAAAAAGGCTAAGAGAATACACGTGTGTGTGTTCCTTCAAGATTGCGTTCGTGTGTAAGACAAGGAAACGCTAAACGCCCGCATAGAGATTAGCTTAGTCTGGTGAGGGCTACGAATCTGACAGCGTTAATCTCATTTCCCATTTGCCATGTTGTCATGCCCCAATACGTTTAACGAGGGTGGTAATGAAAAGAGGGGAACTAGACTCATTAATTAAATTAGCTTCCTTATCCATGCATCTCTCCAAGTCCACTTATCACAGCTCTGATTGCCTCCAACTTTCTGGATCTCAGTCAGGCAAATGCTGGATATTGTTCATTTTGTTTCAATTTGCCTGGCCTTGCTCAATTTCTTTATTGTGTAATTCCGTTTTGCTGTAGGGTGCAGGGAGGTCGTTTAGGCCTGGAAGAGACCGGAAAATGTTCACCTGCAGGCAGGCGGGACTTAGACAGGAGCAGAATGTTTAGTTTGCATGGGCCTCGACGCGTGAGCCGGAGGGAAATTAGAATGGAATGAATTAAATTTTTACCCTTTTTTTGGTATAATTCCTCTAAATCCTTTCACCTGTTTAAATGCAACCTTTAAAGTCTTTTTTTCCACATATACAGTGTTTTAAAATGCGTAATACGTATTCTAGCCTATCTCGTACCTGCTGTGCAGGAGGAGCAGTTTGTACTTTAGTCATTTTCATGCACACATACTACTGTGCCTGTAGACTTTACATAAAGAGATTTACATTCATATTATACATTTAAATGGAAAGTATTTTTACACATATTTATGTTTGTATAAAATGTTTAAACTACAGCTGTGATTCAATTAAAAAAGGTTAATTTATCACAGTTTTCAGTGATTCAATCTCAAATTAATTGTGATTTCTATTATGACAACTCTCTCTCTAAAGATTTTAACATGATATTGGATATGACAATGTTAATGTATTTAGTATTAGCGGAATTGATCTACCACGAAGCTGAAATACTTCTGCTGTTTTTTGTTTTTGCTGTTGTTGTTGCTGCTGCTACTGCTGCAAAGTAAGTACAGTAACTTGCTACTGCTGATACATATACCGATACGGTGCTGTGAGTATTTAAGAAAAAATGCTGCTGCAATACAGGTGGAGCTGGGGAGGTGGAGGGTTTCTGAGGAAATGCTGCAGTGGAAGCTAATCAGCCATTCAAATGTAAAGCAGCAGGCTCATTGGCTGCGTATATGAACCAATCAACTTGTGCCAAGTAGTTTAACGCTATGAATATCATCAGTTTGCATTAACAACCCATAAGCCTGTGCCATCCAGAGTTTCATGACAGAACTTGGCATTTACATATTGAATACTCATATACTAATACTGATACTATTACAGCTTAAATCGTTACATTTATCTTTTTTTTCATTGGTGGTAAAATATAAAAAAGCCATAATAGAAATTAAAATCTGTAAATATGTTCATTATTGATTATTTCAAAATAATTGGTTCACTTCCAAAGTAAAAAATTCCTGGTAATTTACTCACCCCATGGCATCCAAGATGTTCATGTCTTTCTTTCTTCAGTCAAAAAGAAATTGAGGTTTTTGAGGAAAACATTCCAGGATTTTTCTCCATATAGTGGACTTCAGTAGGAAGTCCAAATTGCAGTTTTAATGCAGCTTTAAAGGACTCTACACAAGGGTCTTATATAGCGAAACAATCTGTCATTTTCTAAAAAGTATATACATTTATATACTTTTTAACCACAAATGCTCGTCTTGCATTAGCTTGACCTCACGAATTGTGTAGTCACATTGGAAAGGTCACGCATGATGTAGGTGGAAGTACCGACCCAGTGTTTACAAAGTGAACATGCAAAGAAAGCCAAACGTTTTTGACAAAAAAAAGTAAAACAACGATGTCGAACAGTTTTGGAGTTGGAGAAGAAAATGAAAGGGAGTTTTTCACCATACCCTACATTTTTTAAACAGGCAAAGACAAAGGCGAAGAACTAGCCACATGTGACCTTTCCAGCATGATTACGTAACGTGTGATGAGCATTTGTGGATGAAAAGAATATTATTTAATTATTCTATCTATCTGTCTATCTATATATATTTTTAAATGGCAGATCGTTTAGCTAGATAAGACCCTTATTCCTCGACTGGGATCGTTTAGAGCCCTTTAAATCTCCATTGAAACTGTAATTTGGACCTTTAACACATTGATCCCCATTGAAGTCCACTATATGGAGAAAAAAATTTTTCTTTTTAACTAAAGAAGGAAAGACAACATCTTAAATGACATGGGGATGAGTAAATTATCAGGAAATTTTTATTCTGGAATTATTATTATTTAACACTTAGAATTTAACAATTTGGCCACTGAATAGCTTACATGCTGCAGTTGTGAGATGTGTGAGTCAGGCTTTACCTACACCATATTTACTAATCAACACAGAACAACCATTATATCTTGAATGTATGTGCTACTAATTTAAATCATCTTCTGTATTGTTAAAGGAAAAAGTTCAGCGCTCTGTGTGAGCATGTTGCTTCCCTCATAGTGAGGCTGGTGAGATGGTGTCTCTTTCAAATACCTCTTTTAAAGGTCAGCTTTGTCCAGGAGCTGATTTGACACCCCTCGTTTAATCAGATAGCTGTGAGGGTTTTAAAGATGGCTTATTTGAGTTTTTTTCCTTCACAGTCTCTCAGTTTTCATCTTTTGGTCTTTATTTTCTCTCCCAATTAAATGTATTTCAATTATTCACTACTTCTGTATGTTACTGTTATGTATATGTCATGGTTTTGCCATTGTAAATGAGTTGTACTATTTAAGCTAGGTGTCTTATGAAGTGCCAACGAATATAAAGTGGTCCTGTTGCGCTAGCAACACCAAGGTCTTAGCTTTGTTTAGAAAGAAGTCGCTTCAAATGGATAAATGTAAATTTTAAAGTCTGTTTTTAATTTGTAGTGCTCCGGAGCTGCTATTTTCTATGTAAGAAAGAGGCAAAAAAGTAAAAGCTCCTGTTGGCTTGAATTGAATAAAATCTGGTATTCAACAAAAATAGCTCAAATCACACCAAAAGTACTTTCTTTCATATTTCTCTTTCCCCTTATGCTGTTCTTCTTACTGTAAGCCAAATGGTTCTGTCAAACAATGTGAACAGTTTTACAGTCTTATCAGCTTTTGTGCTTTCAGTGAATAGTAACTTACTGTCCAAATATTGACATTTCCTCCCTCGTTTTAGGGCAAGCTTACTGTCTTTAGCTTGTTGTCTTTTTATTGGATTGTAAACACTGATAACAACCATGTCTGCAGACACAGTGTACGGAAAAAGCCAGTTTAAGTGGAAAACCCACTCTGAACCTCTTTCAAATGCAAGGCTTGACATTTTACTCCTCTGATATCATTCTTCCTTTGACGTGCGCGGATGTCTCATCATAGCTCGGGAAGATCTAAGGCTCCAGCACCTGTTGGGAATGAGTATTGGCCTTTCTTGTAAAGTACGCCAGGCTCACTGGCAGGTAATGGCTCAAAGCTTGAATGGCAGGAATCTGTGTAATCGAACCGATGTCACATATGCAGCTGCGGGGGAGAGCCTGGTATATTGTGCCCGGTCTGGCACACTGGGAGACCGGCCAGTCCCCATTGGTTCTGGCGAGCGCTCAAGAGCCTGTCTGTCAGTCTTAGACAGGAGCTGGAGGTGAGACCTTCTTCCCCTCCTTTCCATACAGTCAGACCATTCACCCCGTCTGCCATCAGGCTGGAGATCTTTATATAGGCTTTTTTTTTTAAATTTCCTTCCCTGTTGCAGGCTACGTTAATGTACTGCAATGTACCACTCAACATCCTGTCATTAACATTGCAGCAAAACACCCATTAAAGATGAACTTTGACAAGAAAAGGGTGGTTTTCTAGCAGGTTATTTTACCAAGGATGTTACAGAATTGTCTATTTGCTCATTTACACTTTTTTTTTTTAAGTCAGTTTTTTTGTTTTGTACTATTGGCATTCATTGAATCAATTCTGACAGCACAGTTGCCTGCTTTTAAATAGTAAAATGCAATACGCCATTCTAGACAATCTTCTGCCAAATAACACTAGCGCATTTCTATGAATTTAATTTGATTAATTATCCCCTCTTCCTCTCCCCTCACCTCCATTTATTTCCCCCTCTCTCTCCAGGTCTTTTGTGAACTACTTAACACACTGTTTGCTAATACTGCCTTTTATAGCAATTAAATGCCGATTTGGTGGTGTTGGAGTAATTGTCACCCCAGGCTATCTGTGCTGGCCTGGAACAAATGTGTGTGTATGTGTATGTTTGTGTCTGTGTAATGTATCATAAATGATTCCTCTCACACACAGGGGGTTTATATCCAGCTCAGGGGGTGAAGAGACTTGTGCAGGTGGTGAATCTCATTCAGTGTTTAGTGCCGTTTCTCTTCATCAGTCTTCCTACTGTAATGCATGTGTAGTTTTCATAGTGCAGCTTTAGGGATGAGCGTTTTGCCAAAAAGCTCACTATTGACTCAGCCCAGCGAGACCCCATGTGCAGGTTTAAATCAATACAGAGAAATGTATACTGAGATATTATTACATTGCGTCTCTGGTTGCATTCTAATTAGGGTTGGGCCAATAGGCGACAGATATCACAATGTTAAGCCATGCATTGTGACTTCCCCTCCCGCAACCCACCGAATCCATGTACTGTGTTCGGAAAGGAAATGACGTGTACTACAGAACCCCTAATAAATAATGGAATTAATATAAGATTGGAGGAAAAGAATATATTTTGATGCTTTCTCTCACAATTATATTGTAGGGTAATTATACTATATATATGCAGTTGAGGTCAAAAGTTTAAATACACCTTGCACAATCTGCAAAATGTTAATTATTTTACCAAAATAAGTGGGCTCATACAAAATATATGTAATTTTTGGTTTAGTACTGACCTGAATAAGATATTTCACATAAAAGACGTTTACATATAGTCCACAAGAGAAAATTATAGTTGAATTTATAAAAATGACCCTGTTCAAAAGTTTACATACACTTAATTCTTAAAACGGTGTTGTTTAGTGATAGTTGTTCATGAGTCCTATGTTTGTCCTGCACAGAAAAATTCTTTGGTTTTTCAGCATTTTTGTGAATTTGAACCCTTTCCAACAATGACTGTATGATTTTGAGATCCATCTTTTCACACTGAGGACAACTGAGGGACTCATACGCAACTATTACAGAAGGTTCAAATGCTCACTGATGCTTCTGAAGAAAAGCCAGGGGGTGAAAATATCAGATAAAGAAGATCAGTTGGAAGATGAGGGTAAATTTGGCTTATTTTGTATTTTGGGAAACATGTAAGTGTCTTCTGTAGCTTCTGAAGGGCAGTACTAAATTAAATATATGATATTTAGGCAAAATAAGAAAAATGTACACATTCTGTTCGAAAGTTTACACCCTTGGTAAGTGATTTATTGGTTTTGGAACAAATAGTTTGAGTGAATTATTCAGTGACTTATTAATGAAGACATAACTTGTTTTTTTAGTTCCTGAATAAATCTGTGATTTTGAACACATTGGTTGAATGAATGATTCAATGACTCAAAGTTGGTCACTTATCAACCCAGGCTCATGAAAATACATGCCTCTATATACATTTCTGCAACACCATAATTGCGTACCTTACTTAACTTACCTTTCGCAGCAGTTTTAAAATGAAAAATCCAGACAGCACTAAAACTCAAGTTCAATACTTGAACCATGGCATGTTTTTAAGTTAAGTACACATGCGTTTTTGTCGAAACAGTTTCACAGGATTTGTACCAGAGCTCTTCATGACTCAAGTGCAATGCTGCAAGCTACCAAGCGAACCTACTAAATTCTACTGTAAAACATGCAGAATTTCAAAAAAGTTTCGAAGTCGTAACATAATATTCTGCATGTAATTTTGTGAAAATTAAGTTTTAGTAATCAGAACTATGCACCTGTAAATCATACTTTGTGTGAAATGGAAGTTTTACTGTTTCTACTGTTCATTTCAACTGTAAACTGCAGTGATTTGTACATAAAGCTGCATTTTTTTTTCAGTTTGGCAGAAATGTATATAGGCAGATATTTCCAATGTGCCTATGTTGTCACTTACAATATTTTAAATCAACTGAATCATTTCAATCACTCACTCATGATGATAGTCACTTGTTGACACCTACTGGCATAATAGTGCAACTTTCAGAAAATCACGTAAAAATGCCAGCTAATGCACTGACCATGGATGAGTGGAATGAACTGTTTGATTTTGTATATAAACCACTAAAATTACACTGTGATAGCTTCAGCTCTTGCTGGACTCTGTTGTCATTTCAGCATGAAAATAATTTCAATTTAAATCAATTTATTTAGTGCTAATGACACACTGATTGTATTTATGCCTTACGTATTGGCCTCTCTCTCTATTTCCGCTATCAGATATTCATTCACTGTTCTCAGTGGACAACATGCAGGATAAATCGATTATGCTTTAACAATTCTTTGATTTAATTTAGCCGGGTCAGAATAGATCACGGACATCTGCAAGGGGAGTTGAGGCCAGTTGTGTGCAGCCTGTACACAGGAGAAACACAGCGCTCGCTCCGACAACTGTCACGGAATGTGATTTGTGACGAATACCGGAATCATCCGAGCGTGTGCATCCCTCACTTTTATAATGTCAGAGAATCGGGGGAATTTACTCATGTTATTTTGGAGAACTGCCACAGGGTTGACGGACTGTCAGGATTTCGACAGATCTCCTCTGTCTGATATTACAATCCATCTCCCTCCGTCCTCCGCTTCCTGCCTCTCCAGACATCTCTCGCAAGCGCTGACACTCCTATCACATTGGTAAATACTACTTTAATTGATACTCAGGTTGTTTTAGAATTAATGAGCTGGCACCCACGTGCTGATGTGAGGGGAAAGAACATCTCTCTTTAAATTGCTTTGCAGCCTTTATTGCTCTCCAGAAATCATATTAGCCAAACCAATCTCATTTAAATCTTCCATTCCCTAATTAACCCTCAACGCCTTCTCATGCTGCTTGCAACTGCACTTTTTTGTTGATTTTTACATGAACTATTAGAGACTTGTGTCTCTGTGCTGAGGATATTGAATTTTTATTTTGATCAATCAGAAAACAGTTAAACTGAGAACAAAATCATCTTCATTATGTAAATGCCAAGTATTACATGAACAGATCAGATAGGACACAAAGGAGCGAATTGACTAAACAGCCTCTTCTGCATAAAATTTCAGAGCAAACACCTGCGTCTTATTCATTAACCACCCGCAATCCAGTTTAACCAGACACAGCTATAAGTATAGGAATTAAATCACTGGATGAATTCCAATTGGCATTTTAAAACTCTTAACGGGGAGGGGACATATTTTTTTAAATGGCCGTTCGGCAGCCAAATGAGTCCATTTCTAGTAATGATAGAACGGCTTTTATCTACTTGAATGGAGAAATACTCTCCAAAGCGGCGTTCATTTTATTAAAAGTATGGTAAGAACAGTAATATTGTGAAATATTATTGCAATTTAAAATACATGTGTTCTATATTAATATGTTTTAAAATGTAGTTTATTCCTGCTATGGCAAAGCAGAATTTTCAGCAGCCATTACTCTGGTCTTCACTGTCGTCATATTCTTTAGAAATCATTCTAATATGCTGATTTGGTGCTCAAACATGTTTGTTTTTTTTTCTTGTGGAACTGAAGGTAAATTTACAAAAGAACAGCATTCATTTAAAATTGAAAAGTAGAATATACTGAAGAATGTGTTTAAATTGCTATTGGCTCTCTTTTTTGTAATTGTTCTTCTATTAAAAATCTGATTGGCTGTGTTAACAGTAATGTGCATTTCGTACTGAATTTGAATGTATTTTAACCCAAGTGAAGCAGGTCTTTTCCTAGAAGCAGCATTTTATCCTTTGACCCAAGATCTCTTTTGAATTTAAAAACAAAAAGTCCATTTATAACATTGCTTTTATAAACACATATATGTGTGTTTCTGTATTCAAGAGAGTGTGTAGCGGCTGTAAGCAAGTATATACGACCCAAACGGCGGATGGTGTTCAGAATAAACCCACAGGGATAAAACCTCCTCACAGTATTAGCAACCTGAATGATCCAGGGTCACCAGGGCATTTATAAATGTTCTGTTACAAATGTGTTAGCAGCTGAAATATATGAAAAGCTACTGAGAATACAGAAGGTACGTGTGCTTCAGACTCTCACGCTAGTACGTAATGTGTTCAAGGTAGCATTCAGTTATGCACACTACAAACAGACTACAAACGAAATGTTTCAGAAGTGGTGTATTTCTAAAAGTAGGCACTGCCAGTTGAGGCACAGAGTGACCTTTAAATATCAAGCTATAGACATCAGATTTTTTTGGTAGGGTTTTTTTATTTAAAATAAGTGTGATATCCTTGATTGGTAGATAAAAGGCATGAGTCACATTTATAAAAAGAACTACATGACTGCGAGCTGACGTTAAAGTGTGCTTTAAAAAGAATAAGGAATGCAGAAAGTGTTTTTTCTTTTTCCTGAAGGAATTTGAGTTTTTTTTTCTCATGTTGTTTATTCAAACTATCCTCCAAGTGCATACTTAGCATTTTTCTATCCAAGCAATTTAGTTGCCACCAGTGGAGCTTTTAAAGCACATGGTATGCGGTCCTGAATTGTGTTTGGGTTAGTATATTATTGCAGCAATTGGCTTTATGTGCCGTTAGTTCGTTTTTTTCTAGATGCGAATGTGAAGAAAAAAAAAGAAGGGGGAAAAAACAAAACAAAGCAAAACAAGATACCAAAAGAAAAAAAGCAATCGTCAGGACTGTTTCTAATTGCATTTGGTCTGGGTCTTAGCGATAACATCAATTCCATTATTTTCCGCATTTGAATTGCACTGCAGCCCGTCTGCAGCATTCTGTCTTTGATTGGCTGAGTGCAGGTATTGGATGTTTAGAACAACGTTTGACCTGCGCAAGGATGCACTGTGCTATTTCATTTTTGTACTCACTCTCATGCCATTTCAAACCTGTATGACCATTTTTTTCTAACACAAAATAAGATATTTTAAAGAATATTCTGACTAGTCTCTTCAATATAATAAATAATGACTGAGGTTGCTTTACAATGACAAAACAGCACCATATAGGGCTGTCACTAACGATTATTTTGGTGATTGAGTAATCGGTTGATTATTCCGACGATTAATCGAGTAATCGGATAATTCCCAAAAAATATTTGTGGTGATAAAATACATATACACTGCCGTGCAAAAGTTTGGGATCAGTAAGGTCTTTTTTTTTTCTTTTTTTTTTAAATCTCTTTAATGCTCATCAAAGTTCAATTTATTTGATCAAAAATACAGAGACAATAAATATTATGAAATATTATTGCAATTCAAAATGACAGTTTTTTATTTCAATATGCTTTCAAATATAATTTATTTCTATGATGCAAAGCTGAATTTTCAAATAACCCTTCAAAAATCATTCTAATATACTGAATTATTGCTTTTATTATCAATGTTGGAAACAGTTGTGCTGCTTAATTTTTTTTTTTTGGAACCTGTGATATTTTCTTCAGGATTCTTTGATGAATAAAAAATTAAAAAGAACAGCATTTATTCAAAATAGAAATCTTTTCATACAATATAGGTCTTCACTATCACTCTTTATCAATTTAACACATCCTTGCTGAATAAAAGTATTACTTTCTTTTAAAGAGAGAAAGAAAGAAAAAAATAACTGACCCCAAACTTTGAAAGAGGTGTTTATTGTTACAAATGTTTTTTATTTTAAATAGATGCTGTTCTTTTTAACATTTTATTTATCAAAGAATCCTAAAAAAAGTATCACAGGTTCCAAAAAAAAAAAGCAGCACAACTGTTTCCAAAACTGATAATAAATCAGTATATTAGAATGATTTCTGAAGGATCATGTGACACTGAATACTGGAGTAATGATTACAGTATTACACAATATTACAGTTTTTTCTGTATTTTTAATCAAATAAACACAGCCATGATGAGCAGAAAAGTCTCCTTTTAGAAAGCCTTAAAAATCAGACTGATCCCAAAATTTTGAGCGACAGTGTATAATAGCATGAGGCAATAATACTTAGTTTAAATAAAATATATAAAGAAAGTAACCATATCGTTTTATAAAGCAAAACTGTTGAGATGGCAAATGTACATTACGCATCGTAACAAATGACTGCAGAGGGTGCCAACAGCCTGATGATGGTTTTTACACTTTACAGCGCAATCTAATCCTTGTGTAATATTGACTAAACAACATTTGATTCAAATGTCCACTTAATCTTTAATATTTCTAATATTTTTAAATATTTCTTTCAGAGCAAGGGCTTGAGCTTTTATTTTAAAAGTTAGCGTATTGAGAAAGATATTGATATATTTTGCTGTTGGTGTAGATTTATAAATGATTTACCTTACAAATCAAGTCAACTTAAAATTATTTGTTACCTGGCTGCCTTAAAATTGTAAGTTCAGTCAACTCGAAAAAAAGTTTAGTCAACTTGAAATGTTAAAAGTGACAGCTTAGATATTTGGG